>JANJGN010000008.1:101209584-101809584 GCA_026770705.1 Isurus oxyrinchus
GAACAGCACCAGCAGGAACTGCAGCAGCAGGGGCAGCACCAGCAGGGGCAGCACCAGCATGGGCAGCACCAGCAGGAGCAGCACCAGCAGGGGCAGCACCAGCAGTGGCAGCACCAGCAGGTACAGCAGCAGCAGGGACAGCACAATCAGGGCCAGCAGCAGCAGGGGCAGTAGCAGCAGGAATAGCATCAGCAGGGGCAGCGGCAGCAGGAACAGTACCAGCAGGAACAGCAACAGCAGGGGCAGCAGCAGCAGAAACAGCACCAGCAGTACCTGCTGCAGGAGTAAAGCCCTAGCAGGGGCAGCACCTACAGGGGCAGCATCAGGAACAGCACCACCCGGGGCAGCAGCAGGAACAGCACCAGCAGGAGCAGCACCAGCAGGAACCGCACCAGCAGGGGCAGCAGCAGCAGGAACAGCAGCAGCAGGGGAAGCACGAGCAGGAACATCACCAGCAGGGGCACAAGCAGTAGGGACAGCACCAGCAGCAGGAACAGCACCAGCAGGAACAGCACCAGCAGGAACCGCACCAGCAGGGGCAGCAGCAGCAGGAACAGCAGCAGCAGGGGAAGCACCAGCAGGAACATCACCAGCAGGGGCACAAGCAGTAGGGACAGCACCAGCAGCAGGAACAGAACAAGCAGGAGCTGCAACAGCAGGAACAGCACCAGCAGGGGCAGCAGCAGGAACAACACTAGCAGGGGCAGCAGCAGCAGGAGCAGCACCAGCAGGGGCAGCACCAGCAGGGGCAGCAGCATGAACAGCACTAGCAGGGGCAGCAGCAGGAACAGCACCAGCAGGGGCTGTAGCTGCAGGATCAGCAACAGCAGGGGCAGCACCAGCAGGGGGAGGGCCAGCAGGAACAGACCCAGCAGCGGCAGCAGCAGCAGGAACAGCACCAGCAGGAACCGCACCAGCAGGGGAAGCACCAGCATCAACAGCATCAGCAGGGGCAGCATTAGCAGGGGCAGCACAAGCAGGAACGGCATCAGCAGGGGCAGCAGCAGTAGGGCTTGCACCTGCAGCAGGAACAGAACCAGCAGGGGATGCACCTGCAGGGGCAGTACCAGCAGGAACATCACCAGCAGGAACAGCACCAGCAGGAACAGCACCAGCATTGGAAGCACCAGCAGCGGCAGCACCAGCAGCAACAGCACCAGCCGGTGCAGCAGCTGCAGGAAGAGCACCAGCAGGAGCAGCACCAGCAGGAACAGTACCACCAGGGGTATCAGCAGGAACAGCACCAGCAGGATCTGCAGCAGCATGGGAAGCAGCAGCAGCGGCAGCACCAGCAGCAACAGCACCAGCAGGGGCTGTAGCAGCAGGAACAGCACCAGCAGGGGCAGCAGCAGCAGGGGGAGGGCCAGCAGGAACAGACCCAGCAGCGGCAGCAGCAGGCGGAACAGCACCAGCAGGAACCGCACCAGCAGGGGCAGCACCAGCAGGGGCAGCACCAGCAGGAACTGCAGCAGCGGGAATAGCACCAACAGGTGCAGCACCAGCAGGGGCAGCACCAGCAGGAACTGCTCCAGCAAGGGCAGCACCAGCATGGGCAGCACCAGCAGGAACAGCACCAACTGGGGCAGCAACGGAGGCAGCACCAGCAGGAACATCACCAGCAGGGGCAGCAGCAGCAGGAACTGCACCAGCAGGAATAGCACCAGCAGGGGCAGCACCAGAAGGGGCAGCACCAGCAGGAACTGCACCAGCAGGGGCAGCACCAGCATGCGCAGCACCAGCAGGAACAGCACCAGCAGGGGCAGCAACAGGGGCAGCACCAGCAGGAACAGCACCACCAGGGGTATTAGCAGGAAGGGCACCAGCAAGATCAGCACCAGCAGGGGAATCAGCAGCAGTGGCAGCACCAGCATCAACAGCACCAGCAGGGGCTGCAGCAGCAGGAACAGCACAAGCAGGAATAGCACCAACAGGGGCAGCACCAGCAGGGGCAGTGCCAGCAGGAACTGCACCAGCAGGGGCAGCACCAGCATGGGCAGCACCAGCAGGAACAGCACCAGCATTGGCAGCAACAGGGGCAGCACCAGCAGGAACACCACCAGCAGGGTCGGCAGCAGCAGGGGCAGCACCAGCAGCAGGAACAGAACTAGCAGGAGCAGCAACAGCAGGAACAGCACCAGCAGGGGCAGCAGCAGGAACATCACCAGCAGGTGCAGCACCAGCAGGGGGAGGGCTAGCAGGAACAGCACCAGCATGAGCACTACTAGCAGGAACACCAACAGCAGGGGCAGAACCAGCAGGGGCAGCACCTGCAGGAACAGCACCAGCAGGTGCAGCACCAGCAAGGGCAGCACCAGCTGCAGGAACAGAACCAGCAGGAGCAGCAACAGCAGAAACAACACCAGCAGGGGCGGCAGCAGCAGGAGCAGCACCAGCAGGGGCAGCACCAGCAGGGGCAGCGGCATGATCAACACCAGCAGGGGCAGCAGCAGGAACAGCACCAGCAGGGGCTGTAGCAGCAGGAACAGCACCAGCAGGGTCAGCAGCAGCAGGGGGAGGGCCAGCAGGAACAGACCCAGCAGCGGCAGCAGCAGCAGGAACAGCACCAGCAAGAACAGCACCAGCAGGGGCAGCAGCTGTGGGGCTTGCACCTGCAGCAGGAACAGAACCAGCAGGGGATGCACCAGCAGGAACAGCACCAGCAGGAACAGCACCAGCAGGGAAAGCACAAGCAGTGGCACCAGCAGCAGCAACAGCACCAGCAGGGGAAGCAGCTGCAGGAACAGCACCAGCATGTGCAGCACCAGCAGGAACAGCACCACCAGGGGTATTAGCAGGAAGGGCACCAGCAAGATCAGCACCAGCAGGGGAAGCAGCAGCAGTGGCAGCAACAGCACCAGCAGGGGCTGCAGCTGCAGGAACAGCACCAGCAGGTGCAGCAGGAGCAGGAACAGCACCACCAGTAGCAGCAGCAGGAACAGCACCAGCAGGGGCAGCAGTAGGAACAGCTCCAACAGGAGCAGCAACTGCAGGAACAGCAGCAGCAGGAGCAGTACCAGCAGGAACAGCACCAGCAGGGGCAGCAGCAGCAGGATCAGCACCATCAGGGTTAGCAGCTGGAACAGCACCAGCAAGGCCAGCAGCAGGAACAGAACCAGCAGGGGCAGCACCAGCAGTGGCAGCAGCAGCAGGAACAGCAGCAGCAGGGGCAGCAGCAGCAGGGACTGCACCAGCAGGAATAGCACCAACAGGAGCAGCACCAGCAGGGGCAGCACCAGCAGGAACTGCACCAGCAGGGGCAGCACCAGCATGGGCAGCACCAGCAGGAACAGCACCAGTCGGGGCAGCTACAGCAGGAACAGAACCAGCAGTGGCAGCAGCAGCAGGAACAGCAGCAGCAGGGGCAGCAGCAGCAGGGGCAGCACCAGAAGGGGCAGCACCAGCAGGAACTGCACCAGCAGGGGCAGCACCAGCATGCGCAGCACCAGCAGGAACAGCACCAGTAGGGGCAGCAGCAGCAGGAACAGCAGCAGCAGGGGCAGCAGCAGCAGGAACTGCACCAGCAGGAATAGCACCAGCAGGGGCAGCACCAGAAGGGGCAGCACCAGCAGGAACTGCACCAGCAGGGGCAGCACCAGCATGCGCAGCACCAGCAGGAACAGCACCAGTAGGGGCAGCAACAGGGGCAGCACCAGCAGGAACAGCACCACCAGGGGTATTAGCAGGAAGGGCACCAGCAAGATCAGCACCAGCAGGGGAAGCAGCAGCAGTGGCAGCACCAGCAGGAATAGCACCAACATGGGCAGCACCAGCAGGGGCAGCACCAGCAGGAACTGCACCAGCAGGGGCAGCACCAGCATGGGCAGCACCAGCAGGAACAGCACCAGCAGGGGCAGCAAAAGGGGCAGCACCAGCAGGAACACCACCAGCAGGGGCAGCAGCACCAGAGGCACCAACAGCAGGAACAGCACCAGCAGGAGCAGCACAAGCAGGGGGAGGGCTAGCAGGAACAGCAGCAGCAGGAGCAGCAGCAGCAGGAACAGCACCAACAGGAACAGCACCAGCAGGGGCAGCACCAGCAGAAACTGCAGCAGCAGGGGCAGCACCAGCAGGAACAGCACCAGCAGGGGCAACAGCAGCAGGGGCAGCAGTAGTAGGGCTTGCACCTGCAGCAGGAACAGAACCAGCAGTGGATGCACCAGCAGGGGCAGTACCAGCAGGAACATAACCAGCAGGAACAGCACCAGAAGGAACAGCACCAGCAGGTGCAGCATCAGCAGGTGCAGCACCAGCAGGAAAAGCACCAGCAGGGGCAGCACCATCAGGAACAGCAGCAGCAGGGGCAGCAGCAGCAGGAGCAACAGCAGCAGCAAGAACAGCACCAGCAAGGGCAGCACCAGCAGGAACAGCATCAGCAAGGGCAGCAGCAGCAAGAACAGCACCAGCAGGGGCAGCACCAGCAGGAACAGCAGCAGCAGGAACACTACCAGTACGGGCAGCACCAGCAGGAACAGCACTAGCAGGGGCAGCACCAGTAGGGGCAGCACCAGCTGGAACAGCACCAGCAGGGGCAGCACCAGCTGGGGCAGCAGCACCAGAGGCAGCAACAGCAGGAACAGCACCAGCAGGAGCAGCACAAGCAGGGCAGCAGCATGAACAGCACCAGCACGGGTAGCACCATCAGGGGCAACAGCAGCAGGAACAGCACCAGCAGGGTTAGCAGCAGGAACAGCACAAGCAAGGCCAGCAACAGTAACAGAACCAGCAGGTGCAGCACCAGCAATGGCAGCAGCAGCAGGAACAGCACCACCAGGGGCAGCAGCAGGAACAGCACCAGCAGGGGCAGCAGCAGGAACAGCACCAGCAGGAGCAGCACCAGCAGGATCAGCAGCAGCAGGAATAATACCAGTACGGGCAGCACCAGCAGGAACAGCACTAGCAGGGGCAGCACCAGTAGGGGCAGCACCAGCTGGAACAGCACCAGCATGGGCAGCACAAGCAGGGCAGCAGCATGAACAGCACCAGCACGGGTAGCACCATCAGGGGCAACAGCAGCAGGAACAGCACCAGCAGGGTTAGCAGCAGGAACAGCACAAGCAAAGCCAGCAACAGTAACAGAACCAGCAGGGGCAGCACCAGCAATGGCAGCAGCAGCAGGAACAGCGCCACCAGGGGCAGCAGCAGGAACAGCACCAGCAGGGGCAGTAGCAGGAACAGCACCAGCAGGAGCAGCACCAGCAGGAACCGCACCAGCAGTGGCAGCAGCAGCAGGAACAGCAGCAGCAGGGGCAGAAGCAGCAGGAACAGCACCAGCAGGAACTGCAGCAGCAGGGGCAGCACCAGCAGGGGCAGCACCAGCATGGGCAGCACCAGCAGGAACAGCACCAGCAGGGGCAGCACCAGCAGTGGCAGCACCAGCAGGTACAGCAGCAGCAGGGACAGCACAATCAGGGCCAGCAGCAGCAGGGGCAGTAGCAGCAGGAACAGCACCAGCAGGAACTGCAGCAGCAGGGGCAGCACCAGCAGGGGCAGCACCAGCATGGGCAGCACCAGCAGGAGCAGCACCAGCAGGGGCAGCACCAGCAGTGGCAGCACCAGCAGGTACAGCAGCAGCAGGGACAGCACAATCAGGGCCAGCAGCAGCAGGGGCAGTAGCAGCAGGAATAGCATCAGCAGGGGCAGCGGCAGCAGGAACAGTACCAGCAGGAACAGCAACAGCAGGGGCAGCAGCAGCAGAAACAGCACCAGCAGTACCTGCTGCAGGAGTAAAGCCCTAGCAGGGGCAGCACCTACAGGGGCAGCATCAGGAACAGCACCACCCGGGGCAGCAGCAGGAACAGCACCAGCAGGAGCAGCACCAGCAGGAACCGCACCAGCAGGGGCAGCAGCAGCAGGAACAGCAGCAGCAGGGGAAGCACGAGCAGGAACAGCACCAGCAGGGGCACAAGCAGTAGGGACAGCACCAGCAGCAGGAACAGCACCAGCAGGAACAGCACCAGCAGGAACCGCACCAGCAGGGGCAGCAGCAGCAGGAACAGCAGCAGCAGGGGAAGCACCAGCAGGAACATCACCAGCAGGGGCACAAGCAGTAGGGACAGCACCAGCAGCAGGAACAGAACAAGCAGGAGCTGCAACAGCAGGAACAGCACCAGCAGGGGCAGCAGCAGGAACAACACTAGCAGGGGCAGCAGCAGCAGGAGCAGCACCAGCAGGGGCAGCACCAGCAGGGGCAGCAGCATGAACAGCACTAGCAGGGGCAGCAGCAGGAACAGCACCAGCAGGGGCTGTAGCTGCAGGATCAGCAACAGCAGGGGCAGCACCAGCAGGGGGAGGGCCAGCAGGAACAGACCCAGCAGCGGCAGCAGCAGCAGGAACAGCACCAGCAGGAACCGCACCAGCAGGGGAAGCACCAGCATCAACAGCATCAGCAGGGGCAGCATTAGCAGGGGCAGCACAAGCAGGAACGGCATCAGCAGGGGCAGCAGCAGTAGGGCTTGCACCTGCAGCAGGAACAGAACCAGCAGGGGATGCACCTGCAGGGGCAGTACCAGCAGGAACATCACCAGCAGGAACAGCACCAGCAGGAACAGCACCAGCATTGGAAGCACCAGCAGCGGCAGCACCAGCAGCAACAGCACCAGCCGGTGCAGCAGCTGCAGGAAGAGCACCAGCAGGAGCAGCACCAGCAGGAACAGTAGCACCAGGGGTATCAGCAGGAACAGCACCAGCAGGATCTGCAGCAGCATGGGAAGCAGCAGCAGCGGCAGCACCAGCAGCAACAGCACCAGCAGGGGCTGTAGCAGCAGGAACAGCACCAGCAGGGGCAGCAGCAGCAGGGGGAGGGCCAGCAGGAACAGACCCAGCAGCGGCAGCAGCAGGCGGAACAGCACCAGCAGGAACAGCACCAGCTGGGGCAGCACCAGCAGGAACTGCAGCAGCAGGGGCAGGACCAGCAGGAACAGCACCAGCAGGGGCAGCAGCAACAGGGGCAGCACAAGCAGGAACAGCATCAGCAGTGGCAGCAGCAGTAGGGCTTGCACCTGCAGCAGGAACAGAACCAGCAGGGGATGCATCTGCAGGGACAGTCCCAGCTGGAACATCACCAGCAGGAACAGCACCAGCAGGGGAAGCACCAGCAGCGGCAGCACCAGCAGCAACAGCACCAGCAGGTGCAGTAGAGAACAGCACCAGCAGGAGCAGCACCAGCAGGAACAGCACCACCAGGGGTATCAGCAGGAACAGCACCAGCAGGACCTGCACCAGCATGGGAAGCAGTAGCACCGGCAGCACCAGCAGCAACAGCACCAGCAGGGGCTGCAGCTACATTAACATCACCAGCAGGTGCAGCACCAGCAGGAACAGCACCACCAGTAGCAGAAGCAGGACCAGCACCAGCAGGGGCAGCAGTAGGAACCGCTCCAACAGGAGCAGCAACAGCAGGAACAGCACCAGCAGGAGCAGTACTAGCAGGAACAGCACCAGCAGGGGCTATAGCAGCAGGATCAGCAACAGCAGGGGCAGCACCAGCAGGGGGAGGGCCAGCAGGATCAGACCCAGCAGCGGCAGCAGCAGCAGGAACAGCACCAGCAGGAACCGCACCAGCAGGGGCAGCACCAGCAGGTGCAGCACCAGCAGGAACTGCAGCAGCAGGAATAGCACCAATAGGAGCAGCACCAGCAGGGGCAGCAGCAGCAGGAACTGCTCCAGCAGGGGCAGCACCAGCATGGGCAGCACCAGCAGGAACAGCACCAGCAGGGGCAACAGCAGCAGGGGCAGCACAAGCAGGAACGGCATCAGCAGGGGCAGCAGCAGTAGGGCTTGCACCTGCAGCAGGAACAGAACCAGCAGGGGATGCACCTGCAGGGGCAGTACCAGCAGGAACATCACCAGCAGGAACAGCACCAGCAGGAACACCACCAGCATTGGAAGCACCAGCAGCGGCAGCACCAGCAGCAACAGCACCAGCAGGTGCAGCAGCTGCAGGAAGAGCACCAGCAGGAGCAGCACCAGCAGGAACAGCACCACCAGGGGTATCAGCAGGAACAGCACCAGCAGGATCTGCAGCAGCATGGGAAACAGCATCAGCGGCAGCACCAGCAGCAACAGCACCAGCAGGGGCTGTAGCAGCAGGATCAGCAACAGCAGGGGCAGCACCAGCAGGGGGAGGGCCAGCAGGAACAGACCCAGCAACAGCAGCAGCAGCAGGAACATCACCAGCAGGAACAGCACCAGCAGGGGCAGCACCAGCAGTAGCTGCAGCAGCAGGGGCAGGACCAGCAGGAACAGCACCAGTCGGGGCAGCTACAGCATGAACAGCACCAGCAGGGGCAGCAGCAGGTTCAGCACCAGCAGGGGCAGCAGCAGCAGGAACTGCACCAGCAGGGGCAGCAGCTGCAGGAACTGCACCAGTAGTTGCAGCACCAGCAGGAACAGCACCACCAGGGGCAGCAGCAGGAACAGCACCAACAGGAGCAGCAACAGCATGAACATCACCAGCAGAAGCAGTACTAGCAGTAACAGCACTAACAGGGGCAGCACCAGTAGGAACAGCACCAGCAGGAACTGCACCAGCAGGTGCAGCACCAGCAAGGGCAGCACCAGTAGGAACAGCACCATCAGGGGCAGCAGCAGGGGCAGCACCAGCAGGAACAGCTCCAGCAGGTGCAGCACCAGCAGCAGGAACAGAACCAGCAGGAGCAGCAACAGCAGGAACAGCACCAGCAGGGGCAGCAGCAGCAGGAGCAGCACCAGCAGCGGCAGCACCAGCAGGGGCAGCAGCATGAACAGCACCAGCAGGGGCAGAAGCAGGAACAGCACCAGCAGGGACTGTAGCAGCAGGAACAGCACCAGCAGTGGCAGCACCAGCAGGGGGAGGGCCAGCAGGAACAGCAGCAGTAGGGGCAGCAGCAGCAGGAACAGCACCAGCAGGAACAGCACCAGCAGGGGCAGTGCCAGCAGGTGCAGCACCAGCAGGAAAAGCACCAGCAGGGGCAGCACCAGCAGGAACAGCAGCACAGGGACAGCACCATCATGGCCAGCAGCAGCAGGGGCAGCCGCAGCAGAAACAGCATCAGCAGTGCCAGCGGCAGCAGGAACAGTACCAGCAGGTGCAGCACCATCAGGAACGGCACCAGCAGGGGCAGCAGCAGCAGGAACAGCAGCAGCAGCAAGAACAGCACTAGCAGGGGCAGCACCAGCAGGAACAGCATGAGCAGGGGCAGCAGCAACAGGGACAGCAGCAGCAAGAACAGAACCAGCAGGGGCAGCACCAGCAGGAACAGCAGCAGCAGGAACACTACCAGTACGGGCAGCACCAGCAGGAACAGCACCAGCAGGGGCAGCACCAGTAGGGGCAGTACCAGCAGGAACAGAACCAGCAGGGGCAGCAACAGCAGGGGCAGCACCAGCAGCAGGAACAGCACCAGCAGGGGAAGCACCAGCAGCGGCAGCACCAGCAGCAACAGCACCAGCAGGTGCAGCAGAGAACAGCACCAGCAGGAGCAGCACCAGCAGGAACAGCACCACCAGGGGTATCAGCAGGAACAGCACCAGCAGGACCTGCACCAGCATGGGAAGCAGTAGCACCGGCAGCACCAGCAGCAACAGCACCAGCAGGGGCTGCAGCTACATGAACATCACCAGCAGGTGCAGCACCAGCAGGAACAACACCACCAGTAGCAGAAGCAGTACCAGCACCAGCAGGGGCAGCAGTAGGAACCACTCCAACAGGAGCAGCAACAGCAGGAACAGCACCAGCAGGAGCAGTACTAGCAGGAACAGCACCAGCAGGGGCTGTAGCAGCAGGATCAGCAACAGCAGGTGCAGCACCAGCAGGGGGAGGGCCAGCAGGAACAGACCCAGCAGCGGCAGCAGCAGCAGGAACAGCACCAGCAGGAACCGCACCAGCAGGGGCAGCACCAGCAGGTGCAGCACCAGCAGGAACTGCAGCAGCAGGAATAGCACCAATAGGAGCAGCACCAGCAGGGGCAGCAGCAGCAGGAACTGCTCCAGCAGGGGCAGCACCAGCATGGGCAGCACCAGCAGGAACAGCACCAGCAGGGGCAACAGCAGCAGGGGCAGCACAAGCAGGAACGGCATCAGCAGGGGCAGCAGCAGTAGGGCTTGCACCTGCAGCAGGAACAGAACCAGCAGGGGATGCACCTGCAGGGGCAGTACCAGCAGGAACATCACCAGCAGGAACAGCACCAGCAGGAACAGCACCAGCATTGGAAGCACCAGCAGCAGCAGCACCAGCAGCAACAGCACCAGCAGGTGCAGCAGCTGCAGGAAGAGCACCAGCAGGAGCAGCACCAGCAGGAACAGCACCACCAGGGGTATCAGCAGGAACAGCACCAGCAGGATCTGCAGCAGCATGGGAAACAGCATCAGCGGCAGCACCAGCAGCAACAGCACCAGCAGGGGCTGTAGCAGCAGGATCAGCAACAGCAGGGGCAGCACCAGCAGGGGGAGGGCCAGCAGGAACAGACCCAGCAACAGCAGCAGCAGCAGGAACATCACCAGCAGGAACAGCACCAGCAGGGGCAGCACCAGCAGTAACTGCAGCAGCAGGGGCAGGACCAGCAGGAACAGCACCAGCAGGGGCAGCAGCAGCAGGGGCAGCACAAGCAGGAACAGCATCAGCAGTGGCAGCAGCAGTAGGGCTTGCACCTGCAGCAGGAACAGAACCAGCAGGGGATGCACCTGCAGGGGCAGTACCAGCAGGAACATCACCAGCAGGAACAACACCAGCAGGAACAGCACCAGCAGGGGAAGCACCAGCAGCGGCAGCACCAGCAGCAACAGCAGCAGCAGGTGCAGCAGCTGCAGGAAGAGCACCAGCAGGAGCAGCACCAGCAGGAACAGCACCACCAGGGGTATCAGCAGGAACAGCACCAGCAGGACCTGCACCAGCATGGGAAGCAGCAGCAGCGGCAGCACCAGCAGCAACAGCACCAGCAGGGGCTGCAGCTGCATGAACATCACCAGCAGGTGCAGCACCAGCAGGAACAGCATCACCAGTAGCAGAAGCAGGAAGAGCACCAGCAGGGGCAGCAGTAGGATCCGCTCCAACAGGAGCAACAACAGCAGGAGCAGCACCAGCAGGAGCAGTACTAGCAGGAACAGCACCAGCAGTGGCAGCAGCAGCAGGAACAGCAGCAGCAGGGGCAGCAGCAGTAGGAACAGCACCAGCAGGAATAGCACCAACAGGGGCAGCACCAGCAGGGGCAGCACCAGCAGGAACAGCCCCAGCAGGGGCTGCACCAGCATGGGCAGCACCAGCAGGAACAGCACCAGCATGGGCAGCAACAGGGGCAGCACCAGCAGGAACAGCACCAGCAGGGGCGGCAGCAACAGGGGCAGCACTAGCAGCAGGAACAGAACCAGCAGGAGCAGCAACAGCAGGAACAGCACCAGCAGGGGCAGCAGCAGGAACAACACCAGCAGGGGCAGTGGCAGCAGGAACAGTACCATCAGGGGCATCAGCAGCAGGGGCAGCAGCATGAACAGCACCAGCAGGGGCAGCAGCAGGAACAGCACCAGCAGGGGCTGTAGCAGCAAGAACAACACCAGCAGGGGCAGCACCAGCAGGGGCAGCAACAGCTGGTACATCACCAGCAGGGGCAGCACCAGCAGGAACACAACCAGTAGGAGCAGCACAAGCAGGGGCAGCAGCATGAATAGCACCAGCAGTGGCAGCTGCAGCAGGAACAGCACCAGTCGGGGCAGCTACAGCATGAACAGCACCAGCAGGGGCAGCAGCAGGTTCAGCACCAGCAGGGGCAGCAGCAGCAGGAACTGCACCAGCAGGGGCAGCAGCTGCAGGAACTGCACCAGTAGTTGCAGCACCAGCAGGAACAGCACCACCAGGGGCAGCAGCAGGAACAGCACCAACAGGAGCAGCAACAGCATGAACATCACCAGCAGAAGCAGTACTAGCAGTAACAGCACTAACAGGGGCAGCACCAGTAGGAACAGCACCAGCAGGAACTGCACCAGCAGGTGCAGCACCAGCAAGGGCAGCACCAGTAGGAACAGCACCATCAGGGGCAGCAGCAGGGGCAGCACCAGCAGGAACAGCTCCAGCAGGTGCAGCACCAGCAGCAGGAACAGAACCAGCAGCAGCAGCAACAGCAGGAACAGCACCAGCAGGGGCAGCAGCAGCAGGAGCAGCACCAGCAGGGGCAGCAGCATGAAAGGCACCAGCAGGGGCAGAAGCAGGAACAGCACCAGCAGGGACTGTAGCAGCAGGAACAGCACCAGCAGTGGCAGCACCAGCAGGGGGAGGGCCAGCAGGAACAGCAGCAGTAGGGGCAGCAGCAGCAGGAACAGCACCAGCAGGAACAGCACCAGCAGGGGCAGTGCCAGCAGGTGCAGCACCAGCAGGAACAGCTCCAGCAGGTGCAGCACCAGCAGCAGGAACAGAACCAGCAGGAGCAGCAACAGCAGGAACAGCACCAGCAGGGGCAGCAGCAGCAGGAGCAGCACCAGCAGGGGCAGCAGCATGAACAGCACCAGCAGGGGCAGAAGCAGGAACAGCACCAGCAGGGACTGTAGCAGCAGGAACAGCACCAGCAGTGGCAGCACCAGCAGGGGGAGGGCCAGCAGGAACAGCAGCAGTAGGGGCAGCAGCAGCAGGAACAGCACCAGCAGGAACAGCACCAGCAGGGGCAGTGCCAGCAGGTGCAGCACCAGCAGGAAAAGCACCAGCAGGGGCAGCACCAGCAGGAACAGCAGCACAGGGACAGCAACATCATGGCCAGCAGCAGCAGGGGCAGTCGCAGCAGAAACAGCATCAGCAGTGCCAGCGGCAGCAGGAACAGTACCAGCAGGTGCAGCACCATCAGGAACGGCACCAGCAGGGGCAGCAGCAGCAGGAACAGCAGCAGCAGCAAGAACAGCACTAGCAGGGGCAGCACCAGCAGGAACAGCATCAGCAGGGGCAGCAGCAACAGGGACAGCAGCAGCAAGAACAGAACCAGCAGGGGCAGCACCAGCAGGAACAGCAGCAGCAGGAACACTACCAGTACGGGCAGCACCAGCAGGAACAGCACCAGCAGGGGCAGCACCAGTAGGGGCAGCACCAGCAGGAACAGCACCAGCAGGGGCAGCAACAGCAGGGGCAGCACCAGCAGCAGGAACAGCACCAGCAGGGGAAGCACCAGCAGCGGCAGCACCAGCAGCAACAGCACCAGCAGGTGCAGCAGAGAACAGCACCAGCAGGAGCAGCACCAGCAGGAACAGCACCACCAGGGGTATCAGCAGGAACAGCACCAGCAGGACCTGCACCAGCATGGGAAGCAGTAGCACCGGCAGCACCAGCAGCAACAGCACCAGCAGGGGCTGCAGCTACATGAACATCACCAGCAGGTGCAGCACCAGCAGGAACAGCATCACCAGTAGCAGACGCAGGACCAGCACCAGCAGGGGCAGCAGTAGGAACCGCTCCAACAGGAGCAGCAACAGCAGGAACAGCACCAGCAGGAGCAGTACTAGCAGGAACAGCACCAGCAGGGGCTGTAGCAGCAGGATCAGCAACAGCAGGGGCAGCACCAGCAGGGGGAGGGCCAGCAGGAACAGACCCAGCAGCGGCAGCAGCAGCAGGAACAGCACCAGCAGGAACCGCACCAGCAGGGGCAGCACCAGCAGGTGCAGCACCAGCAGGAACTGCAGCAGCAGGAATAGCACCAATAGGAGCAGCACCAGCAGGGGAAGCAGCAGCAGGAACTGCTCCAGCAGGGGCAGCACCAGCATGGGCAGCACCAGCAGGAACAGCACCAGCAGGGGCAACAGCAGCAGGGGCAGCACAAGCAGGAACGGCATCAGCAGGGGCAGCAGCAGTAGGGCTTGCACCTGCAGCAGGAACAGAACCAGCAGGGGATGCACCTGCAGGGGCAGTACCAGCAGGAACATCACCAGCAGGAACAGCACCAGCAGGAACAGCACCAGCATTGGAAGCACCAGCAGCGGCAGCACCAGCAGCAACAGCACCAGCAGGTGCAGCAGCTGCAGGAAGAGCACCAGCAGGAGCAGCACCAGCAGGAACAGCACCACCAGGGGTATCAGCAGGAACAGCACCAGCAGGATCTGCAGCAGCATGGGAAGCAGCATCAGCGGCAGCACCAGCAGCAACAGCACCAACAGGGGCTGTAGCAGCAGGATCAGCAACAGCAGGGGCAGCACCAGCAGGGGGAGGGCCAGCAGGAACAGACCCAGCAACAGCAGCAGCAGCAGGAACATCACCAGCAGGAACAGCACCAGCAGGGGCAGCACCAGCAGTAACTGCAGCAGCAGGGGCAGGACCAGCAGGAACAGCACCAGCAGGGGCAGCAGCAGCAGGGGCAGCACAAGCAGGAACAGCATCAGCAGTGGCAGCAGCAGTAGGGCTTGCACCTGCAGCAGGAACAGAACCAGCAGGGGATGCACCTGCAGGGGCAGTACCAGCAGGAACATCACCAGCAGGAACAGCACCAGCAGGAACAGCACCAGCAGGGGAAGCACCAGCAGCGGCAGCACCAGCAGCAACAGCAGCAGCAGGTGCAGCAGCTGCAGGAAGAGCACCAGCATGAGCAGCACCAGCAGGAACAGCACCACCAGGGTTATCAGCAGGAACAGCCCTAGCAGGACCTGCACCAGCATGGGAAGCAGCAGCAGCGGCAGCACCAGCAGCAACAGCACCAGCAGGGGCTGCAGCTGCATGAACATCACCAGCAGGTGCAGCACCAGCAGGAACAGCATCACCAGTAGCAGAAGCAGGGAGAGCACCAGCAGGGGCAGCAGTAGGATCCGCTCCAACAGGAGCAACAACAGCAGGAGCAGCACCAGCAGGAGCAGTACTAGCAGGAACAGCACCAGCAGTGGCAGCAGCAGCAGGAACAGCAGCAGCAGGGGCAGCAGCAGTAGGAACAGCACCAGCAGGAATAGCACCAACAGGGGCAGCACCAGCAGGGGCAGCACCAGCAGGAACAGCCCCAGCAGGGGCTGCACCAGCATGGGCAGCACCAGCAGGAACAGCACCAGCATGGGCAGCAACAGGGGCAGCACCAGCAGGAACAGCACCAGCAGGGGCGGCAGCAACAGGGGCAGCACTAGCAGCAGGAACAGAACCAGCAGGAGCAGCAACAACAGGAACAGCACCAGCAGGGGCAGCAGCAGGAACAACACCAGCAGGGGCAGTGGCAGCAGGAACAGTACCATCAGGGGCATCAGAAGCAGGGGCAGCAGCATGAACAGCACCAGCAGGGGCAGCAGCAGGAACAGCACCAGCAGGGGCTGTAGCAGCAAGAACAACACCAGCAGGGGCAGCACCAGCAGGGGCAGTAACAGCTGGTACATCACCAGCAGGGGCAGCACCAGCAGGAACACAACCAGTAGGAGCAGCACAAGCAGGGGCAGCAGCATGAATAGCACCAGCAGGGGCAGCACCATCAGGGGCAGCAGCAGCAGGAACAGCACCAGCAGGGTTAGCAGCAGGAACAGCACCAGCAAGGCCAGCAGCAGGAAGTGAACCAGCAGGGGCAGAACCAGCAGTGGCAGCTGCAGCAGGAACAGCACCAGTCGGGGCAGCTACAGCATGAACAGCACCAGCAGGGGCAGCAGCAGGTTCAGCACCAGCAGGGGCAGCAGCAGCAGGAACTGCACCAGCAGGGGCAGCAGCTGCAGGAACTGCACCAGTAGTTGCAGCACCAGCAGGAACAGCACCACCAGGGGCAGCAGCAGGAACAGCACCAACAGGAGCAGCAACAGCAGGAACATCACCAGCAGAAGCAGTACTAGCAGTAACAGCACTAACAGGGGCAGCACCAGTAGGAACAGCACCAGCAGGAACTGCACCAGCAGGTGCAGCACCAGCAAGGGCAGCACCAGTAGGAACAGCACCATCAGGGGCAGCAGCAGGGGCAGCACCAGCAGGAACAGCTCCAGCAGGTGCAGCACCAGCAGCAGGAACAGAACCAGCAGGAGTAGCAACAGCAGGAACAGCACCAGCAGGGGCAGCAGCTGTAACATCACCAGCAGGGGCAGCAGCAGCAGGAGCAGCACCAGCAGCGGCAGCACCAGCAGGGGCAGCAGCATGAACAGCACCAGCAGGGGCAGCAGCAGGAACAGCACCAGCAGGGACTGTAGCAGCAGGAACAGCACCAGCAGTGGCAGCACCAGCAGGGGGAGGGCCAGCAGGAACAGCAGCAGTAGGGGCAGCAGCAGCAGGAACAGCACCAGCAGGAACAGCACCAGCAGGGGCAGTGCCAGCAGGTGCAGCACCAGCAGGAAAAGCACCAGCAGGGGCAGCACCAGCAGGAACAGCAGCACAGGGACAGCACCATCATGGCTAGCAGCAGCAGGGGCAGTCGCAGCAGAAACAGCATCAGCAGTGCCAGCGGCAGCAGGAACAGTACCAGCAGGTGCAGCACCATCAGGAACGGCACCAGCAGGGGCAGCAGCAGCAGGAACAGCAGCAGCAGCAAGAACAGCACTAGCAGGGGCAGCACCAGCAGGAACAGCATCAGCAGGGGCAGCAGCAACAGGGACAGCAGCAGCAAGAACAGAACCAGCAGGGGCAGCACCAGCAGGAACAGCAGCAGCAGGAACACTACCAGTACGGGCAGCACCAGCAGGAACAGCACCAGCAGGGGCAGCACCAGTAGGGGCAGCACCAGCAGGAACAGCACCAGCAGGGGCAGCAACAGCAGGGGCAGCACCAGCAGCAGGAACAGAACCAGCAGGGGCAGCAGCACCAGAGGCAGCAACAGCAGGAACAGCACCAGCAGGAGCAGCACAAGCAGGGCAGCAGCATGAACAGCACCAGCACGGGTAGCACCTGCAGGGGCAGCAGCAGCAGGAACAGCACCAGCAGGGTTAGCAGCAGGAACAGCACAAGCAAGGCCAGCAACAGTAACAGTACCAGCAGGGGCAGCACCAGCAGGGGCAGCAGCAGCAGGAAAAGCACCACCAGGGGCAGCAGCAGGAACAGCACCAGCAGGGGCAGCAGCAGGAACAGCACCAGCAGGAGCAGCACCAGCAGGAACCTCCCCAGCAGTGGCAGCAGCAGCAGGAACAGCAGCAGCAGGGGCAGCAACAGCAGGAACAGCACCAGCAGGAACAGCACCAACAGGAGCAGCACCAGCAGGGGCCGCACCAGCATGGGCAGCACCAGCAGGAACAGCACCAGCAGGGGCAGTGCCAGCAGTGGCAGCACCAGCAGGTACAGCAGCAGCATTGATAGCACAATCAGGGCCAGCAGCATCAGGGGCAGTATCAGCAGGAACAGCATCAGCAGGGGCAGCAGCTGCAGAAACAGCAACAGCAGGGGCAGCAGCAGCAGAAACAGCACCAGCAGTACCAGCTGCAGGAGTAAAGCCCCAGCAGGGGCTGGACCAGCAGGGTCAGCACCAGCAGTTGCAGTAGCAGCAGGAACAGCACCAGCAGGGGCATCACCAGCTGGAACAGCACCAGCAGGAACAGCACCAGCAGGAACAGCACCAGCAGGGGCAGCAGCAGCAGGGGCAGCAGCAGCAGCACCAGCAGGAACAGAACCAGTAGGAGCAGTTCAAGCAGTGCAACAGCATGAACAGCACCAGCAGGGGCAACACCAGCAGGGGCAGCAGCAGCAGGAACAACACCAGCAAGGCCAGCAGCAGGAACAGAACCAGCAGGGGCAGCACCAGCAGTGGCAGCAACAGCAGTAACAGCACCAGCAGGGGAAGCACCAGCAGAGGCAGCACAAGCAGTAACAGCACCAGAAGGGGCAGCAGCTGCAGGATCAGCACCAGCAGGTGCTGCACCAGCAGGAACAGCAGGAACAGCACCACCAGGGGCAGCAGCAGGAACAGCATCAGCAGGGGCCACACCAGCAGGGGCAGCAGCAGCAGGAACAACACCAGCAGGGTTAGCAGTAGGAACAGCACCAGCAAGGCCAGCAGCAGGAACAGAACCAGCAGGGGCAGCACCAGCAGTGGCAGCAACAGCAGTAACAGCACCAGCAGGGGAAGCACCAGCAGAGGCAGCACAAGCAGTAACAGCACCAGAAGGGGCAGCAGCTGCAGGATCAGCACCAGCAGGTGCTGCACCAGCAGGAACAGCAGGAACAGCACCACCAGGGGCAGCAGCAGGAACAGCATCAGCAGGGGCCGCAGCAGGAACAGCACCAACAGGAGCAGCAACAGCATGAACATCACCAGCAGAAGCAGTACTAGCAGTAACAGCACTAACAGGGGCAGCACCAGTAGGAACAGCACCAGCAGGAACTGCACCAGCAGGTGCAGCACCAGCAAGGGCAGCACCAGTAGGAACAGCACCATCAGGGGCAGCAGCAGGGGCAGCACCAGCAGGAACAGCTCCAGCAGGTGCAGCACCAGCAGCAGGAACAGAACCAGCAGGAGCAGCAACAGCAGGAACAGCACCAGCAGGGGCAGCAGCTGTAACATCACCAGCAGGGGCAGCAGCAGCAGGAGCAGAACCAGCAGCGGCAGCACCAGCAGGGGCAGCAGCATGAACAGCACCAGCAGGGGCAGCAGCAGGAACAGCACCAGCAGGGGCTGTAGCAGCAGGAACAGCACCAGCAGTGGCAGCACCAGCAGGGGGAGGGCCAGCAGGAACAGCAGCAGTAGGGGCAGCAGCAGCAGGAACAGCACCAGCAGGAACAGCACCAGCAGGGGCAGTGCCAGCAGGTGCAGCACCAGCAGGAAAAGCACCAGCAGGGGCAGCACCAGCAGGAACAGCAGCACAGGGGCAGCACCATCATGGCCAGCAGCAGCAGGGGCAGTCGCAGCAGAAACAGCACCAGCAGTGCCAGCGGCAGCAGGAACAGTACCAGCAGGTGCAGCACCATCAGGAACGGCACCAGCAGGGGCAGCAGCAGCAGGAAAGGCAGCAGCAGCAAGAACAGCACTAGCAGGGGCAGCACCAGCAGGAACAGCATCAGCAGGGGCAGCAGCAGCAGGGACAGCAGCAGCAAGAACAGAACCAGCAGGGGCAGCACCAGCAGGAACAGCAGCAGCAGGAACACTACCAGTACGGGCAGCACCAGCAGGAACAGCACCAGCAGGGGCAGCACCAGTAGGGGCAGCACCAGCAGGAACAGCACCAGCAGGGGCAGCAACAGCAGGGGCAGCACCAGCAGCAGGAACAGAACCAGCAGGGGCAGCAGCACCAGAGGCAGCAACAGCAGGAACAGCACCAGCAGGAGCAGCACAAGCAGGGCAGCAGCATGAACAGCACCAGCACGGGTAGCACCTGCAGGGGCAGCAGCAGCACCAACAGCACCAGCAGGGTTAGCAGCAGGAACAGCACAAGCAAGGCCAGCAACAGTAACAGAACCAGCAGGGGCAGCACCAGCAGGGGCAGCAGCAGCAGGAAAAGCACCACCAGGGGCAGCAGCAGGAAAAGCACCAGCAGGGGCAGCAGCAGGAACAGCACCAGCAGGAGCAGCACCAGCAGGAACCGCCCCAGCAGTGGCAGCAGCAGCAGGAACAGCAGCAGCAGGGGCAGCAACAGCAGGAACAGCACCAGCAGGAACAGCACCAACAGGAGCAGCACCAGCAGGGGCCGCACCAGCATGGGCAGCACCAGCAGGAACAGCACCAGCAGTGGCAGCACCAGCAGGTACAGCAGCAGCATTGATAGCACAATCAGGGCCAGCAGCATCAGGGGCAGTATCAGCAGGAACAGCATCAGCAGGGGCAGCAGCTGCAGAAACAGCAACAGCAGGGGCAGCAGCAGCAGAAACAGCACCAGCAGTACCAGCTGCAGGAGTAAAGCCCCAGCAGGGGCTGGACCAGCAGGGTCAGCACCAGCAGTTGCAGTAGCAGCAGGAACAGCACCAGCAGGGGCATCACCAGCTGGAACAGCACCAGCAGGAACAGCACCAGCAGGAACAACACCAGCAGGGGCAGCAGCAGCAGGGGCAGCAGCAGCAGCACCAGCAGGAACAGAACCAGTAGGAGCAGTTCAAGCAGGGCAGCAGCATGAACAGCACCAGCAGGGGCAACACCAGCAGGGGCAGCAGCAGCAGGAACAACACCAGCAGGGTTAGCAGTAGGAACAGCACCAGCAAGGCCAGCAGCAGGAACAGAACCAGCAGGGGCAGCACCAGCAGTGGCAGCAACAGCAGTAACAGCACCAGCAGGGGAAGCACCAGCAGAGGCAGCACAAGCAGTAACAGCACCAGAAGGGGCAGCAGCTGCAGGATCAGCACCAGCAGGTGCTGCACCAGCAGGAACAGCAGGAACAGCACCACCAGGGGCAGCAGGAGGAACAGCACCAGCAGGGGCAGCAGCAGGAACAGCACCAAAAGGAGCAGTACCAGCAAGAACAGCACCAGCAGTGGCAGCAGCAGCAGGAACAGCATCAGCATTTGCAGCACCAGCCGGAACAGCACCAGCAGGAACAGCACCAGCAGGGGCAGTACCTGCAGGAACAGCACCAGCAGTGGCAGCAGCTGCAGAAACGGGAGCAGCAGGGGCAGCAGCAGCAGGAACAGCACCAGCAGGAACAGCACCAACAGGGGCAGCACCAGCAGGGACTGCAGCAGCAGGGGCAGCACCAGCATAGGCAGCACCAGCAGGAACAGCACCAGCAGGGGCAGCACCAGCAGGAACAGCACTAGCAGGGGCAGCACTGCAGGGGCAGCACCAGCAGCAGGAACAGAACCAGCAGGAGCTGCAACAGCAGGAACAGCACCAGCAGGGGCAGCAGCAGGAACAGCACCAGCAGGGGCATCAGCAGCAGGAACAGCACCAGCCGGGGCAGCAGCAGCTGAGGCAGCAGCATGAACAGCACCAGCAGGGACAGCAGCAGCAGGGGCAGCTGCATCAGGCGCAGTATCAGCAGGTGCAGTAGCAGCAGGAACAGCACCAGCAGGAATTGCACCACCAGAGCCAGCACCAGTAGAGCCAGCACCAGCAGGAGCAGCAGCAGCAGGAACAGCACCAGCAGGGGCAGCACCAGCAGGGGCAGCACTAGCAGGGGCAGCACCAGCTGGAACAGCATCAGCAGGAACAGCACCAGCAGGGGCAGAACCAGCAGGGGCAGCACCAGCCGGAACAGCACCAGCAGGAACAGCACCAGCAGGGGCAGTACCTGCAGGAACAGCACCAGCAGTGGCAGCAGCTGCAGAAACGGGAGCAGCAGGGGCAGCAGCAGCAGGAACAGCACCAGCAGGAATAGCACCAACAGGGGCAGCACCAGCAGGGACTGCAGCAGAAGGGGCAGCACCAGCATGGGCAGCACCAGCAGGAACAGCACCAGCAGGGGCAGCACCAGCAGGAACAGCACTAGCAGGGGCAGCACTGCAGGGGCAGCACCAACAGCAGGAACAGAACCAGCAGGAGCTGCAACAGCAGGAACAGCACCAGCAGGGGCAGCAGCAGGAACAGCACCAGCAGGGGCATCAGCAGCAGGAACAGCACCAGCCGGGGCAGCAGCAGCTGAGGCAGCAGCATGAACAGCACCAGCAGGAACAGCAGCAGCAGGAACACTACCAGTACGGGCAGCACCAGCAGGAACAGCACCAGCAGGGGCAGCACCAGTAGGGGCAGCACCAGCAGGAACAGCACCAGCAGGGGCAGCAACAGCAGGGGCAGCACCAGCAGCAGGAACAGAACCAGCAGGGGCAGCAGCACCAGAGGCAGCAACAGCAGGAACAGCACCAGCAGGAGCAGCACAAGCAGGGCAGCAGCATGAACAGCACCAGCACGGGTAGCACCTGCAGGGGCAGCAGCAGCAGGAACAGCACCAGCAGGGTTAGCAGCAGGAACAGCACAAGCAAGGCCAGCAACAGTAACAGAACCAGCAGGGGCAGCACCAGTAGGGGCAGCACCAGCTGGAACAGCACCAGCATGGGCAGCACAAGCAGGGCAGCAGCACCAGAGGCAGCACCAGCACGGGTAGCACCTGCAGGGGCAGCAGCAGCAGGAACAGCACCAGCAGGGTTAGCAGCAGGAACAGCACAAGCAAGGCCAGCAACAGTAACAGAACCAGCAGGGGCAGCACCAGGAGGGGCAGCAGCAGCAGGAAAAGCACCACCAGGGGCAGCAGCAGGAACAGCACCAGCAGGGGCAGCAGCAGGAACAGCACCAGCAGGAGCAGCACCAGCAGGAACCTCCCCAGCAGTGGCAGCAGCAGCAGGAACAGCAGCAGCAGGGGCAGCAACAGCAGGAACAGCACCAGCAGGAACAGCACCAACAGGAGCAGCACCAGCAGGGGCCGCACCAGCATGGGCAGCACCAGCAGGAACAGCACCAGCAGGGGCAGCACCAGCAGTGGCAGCACCAGCAGGTACAGCAGCAGCATTGATAGCACAATCAGGGCCAGCAGCATCAGGAGCAGTATCAGCAGAAACAGCATCAGCAGGGGCAGCAGCAGCAGAAACAGCAACAGCAGGGGCAGCAGCAGCAGAAACAGCACCAGCAGTACCAGCTGCAGGAGTAAAGCCCCAGCAGGGGCTGGACCAGCAGTGTCAGCACCAGCAGTTGCAGTAGCAGCAGGAACAGCACCAGCAGGGGCATCACCAGCTGGAACAGCACCAGCAGGAACAGCACCAGCAGGAACAACACCAGCAGGGGCAGCAGCAGCAGGGGCAGCAGCAGCAGCACCAGCAGGAACAGAACCAGTAGGAGCAGTTCAAGCAGGGCAGCAGCATGAACAGCACCAGCAGGGGCAACACCAGCAGGGGCAGCAGCAGCAGGAACAACACCAGCAGGGTTAGCTGTAGGAACAGCACCAGCAAGGCCAGCAGCAGGAACAGAACCAGCAGGGGCAGCACCAGCAGTGGCAGCAACAGCAGTAACAGCACCAGCAGGGGAAGCACCAGCAGAGGCAGCACAAGCAGTAACAGCACCAGAAGGGGCAGCAGCTGCAGGATCAGCACCAGCAGGTGCTGCACCAGCAGGAACAGCAGGAACAGCACCACCAGGGGCAGCAGGAGGAACAGCACCAGCAGGGGCAGCAGCAGGAAGAGCACCAAAAGGAGCAGTACCAGCAAGAACAGCACCAGCAGTGGCAGCAGCAGCAGGAACAGCATCAGCATTTGCAGCACCAGCCGGAACAGCACCAGCAGGAACAGCACCAGCAGGGGCAGTACCTGCAGGAACAGCACCAGCAGTGGCAGCAGCTGCAGAAACGGGAGCAGCAGGGGCAGCAGCAGCAGGAACAGCACCAGCAGGAATAGCACCAACAGGGGCAGCACCAGCAGGGACTGCAGCAGCAGGGGCAGCACCAGCATAGGCAGCACCAGCAGGAACAGCACCAGCAGGGGCAGCACCAGCAGGAACAGCACTAGCAGGGGCAGCACTGCAGGGGCAGCACCAGCAGCAGGAACAGAACCAGCAGGAGCTGCAACAGCAGGAACAGCACCAGCAGGGGCAGCAGCAGGAACAGCACCAGCAGGGGCATCAGCAGCAGGAACAGCACCAGCCGGGGCAGCAGCAGCTGAGGCAGCAGCATGAACAGCACCAGCAGGGACAGCAGCAGCAGGGACAGCTGCATCAGGCGCAGTATCAGCAGGTGCAGTAGCAGCAGGAACAGCACCAGCAGGAATTGCACCACCAGAGCCAGCACCAGTAGAGCCAGCACCAGCAGGAGCAGCAGCAGCAGGAACAGCACCAGCAGGGGCAGCACCAGCAGGGGCAGCACTAGCAGGGGCAGCACCAGCTGGAACAGCATCAGCAGGAACAGCACCAGCAGGGGCAGAACCAGCAGGGGCAGCACCAGCCGGAACAGCACCAGCAGGAACAGCACCAGCAGGAACAGCACCAGCAGAGGCTGCACAAGCAGGTGCAGCACCAGCTGGAACAGCACCAGCAGGAACAGCACCAGCAGAGGCTGCACCAGCAGGGGCAGCACCAGCAGGAACAGCACCAACGGGAACAGCACCAGCAGCGGCAGCTGCATCAGGCACAGTATCAGCAGGCGCAGCAGCAGCAGGAACAGCACCAGCAAGAACAGCACCAGCCGAGCCAGCACCGTTAGGCTCAGCAGCAGCAGGAACAGCACCAGCAGGAACAGCACCAGCAGACACAGCAGCAGGAACAGCACCAGCAGGAACAGCACCAGCGAGAACAGCACCAGCAGAGCCAGCACCAGCAGGAACAGCAGCAGCAGGAACAGCACCAACAGGAACAGCACCAGCAGGAACATCCGCAGTAGGAGCAGCACCAGCAGGAATAGCAGCAGCAAGAACAGCACCAGCAGAGCCAGCACCAGCAGGGGCAGCACCAGCAGGATCAGCACCAGCAGGAACAGCAGCAGCAGGAACAGCACCAGCAAGAACAGCACCAGCTGAGCCAGCACCATTAGGCGCAGCAGCAGCAGGAACAGCACCAGCAGGAACAGCACCAGCAGACGCAGCAGCAGGAACAGCACCAGCAGGTACAGCACCAGCGAGAACAGCACCAGCAGAGCCAGCACCAGCAGGAACAGCACCAGCAAGAACAGCACCAGCTGAGCCAGCACCATTAGGTGCAGCACCAGCAGGAACAGCACCAGCAGGAACAGCACCAGCAGGCGCAGCAGCAGGAACAGCACCAGCAGGAACAGCACCAGCGAGAACAGCACCAGCAGAGCCAGCACCAGCAGGAACAGCACCAGCAGGAACAGCAGCAGCAGGAGCAGCACCAGCAGGAATAGCAGCAGCAGGAACAGCATCAGCAGAGCCAGCAGCAGCAGGGGCAGCACCAGCAGGAACAGCACCAGCAGGAACAGCACCAGCTGTGGCAGCTGCATCAGGCACAGTATCATCAGGCGCAGTAGCAGCAGGAACAGCACCAGCAGGAACTGCACCACCAGAGCCAGCACCAGTAGAGCCAGCACCAGCAGGAGCAGCAGCAGCAGGAACAGCACCAGCAGGGGCAGTACCAGCAGGAACAGCACCAGCTGGAACAGCACCAGCAGAGGCAGCACCAGCAGGGGCAGCACTAGCAGGGGCAGCACCAGCTGGAACAGCATCAGCAGGAACAGCACCAGCAGGGGCAGCACCAAGCAGGGGCAGCACCAGCAGGGGCAGCACCAGCAGGAACAGCACCAGCAGGAACAGCACCAGCAGGAACAGCACCAGCAGAGGCAGCACAAGCAGGTGCAGCACCAGCTGCAACAGCACCAGCAGGAACAGCACCAGCAGAGGCTGCACCAGCAGGGTCAGCACCAGCAGGAACAGCACCAGCAGGAACAGCACCAGCAGCGGCAGCTGCATCAGGTGCAGTATCAGCAGGCGCAGTAGCAGCAGGAACAGCAGCAGCTGGGGCAGCAGCAGCAGGCGCAGTAGGTGCAGGCGCAGTATCTGCATGTACAGAAGCAGCTGCGGCAGCAGCAGCAGGCGCAGCAGCAGCGGCAGTAGCATCAGGAACAGCATCAGCAGGAACAGCACCAGCAGGAACATCACCAGCAGGGTCAGCACCAGCAGGGGCAGCAGCAGCAGGAATAGCACCAGCAGGGGGAGTACCAGCAGGGGCAGCACCAGCAGAAACAGCACCAGCATGGTCAGCAGCAGCAGGAACAGCACCAGCAGGTGCAGCAGCAGCAGGAAGAGCACCAGCAGTGGGAGCACCAGCAGGGTCATCAGCAGCAGCAGGAACAGCACCAGCAGGGGGAGCACCAGGTGGGGCAGCACCAGCAGGAACTGCACCAGCTGGGGCAGCAGCAGCAGGGGCATCAGTAGCTGCAGGAACAGCACCAGTAGGGGCAGCACCAGCAGGGGCAGCACCAGCAGGAGCAGCACAGCAGGGGCAGAACCAGCAGGAACAGCACCAGCAGGAACAGCAGCAGCAGGAACAGCAAAAGCTGGAACAGCACCAGCAGAGCCAGCACCAGCAGGCGCAGCAGCAGCAGGAACTGCACCAGCATGGTCAGCAGCAGCAGGAACAGCACCAGCAGGTGCAGCAGCAGCAGGAAGAGCACCAGCAGTGGGAGCACCAGCAGGGTCATCAGCAGCAGCAGGAACAGCACCAGCAGGGGGAGCACCAGCTGGGGCAGCACCAGCAGGGGCAGCACCAGCAGGGGCAGCAGCAGGAACAGCACCAGCAGGGGCATCAGCAGCAGGAACAGCACCAGCCGGGGCAGCAGCAGCTGAGGCAGCAGCATGAACAGCACCAGCAGGGACAGCAGCAGCAGGGACAGCTGCATCAGGCGCAGTATCAGCAGGTGCAGTAGCAGCAGGAACAGCACCAGCAGGAATTGCACCACCAGAGCCAGCACCAGTAGAGCCAGCACCAGCAGGAGCAGCAGCAGCAGGAACAGCACCAGCAGGGGCAGCACCAGCAGGGGCAGCACTAGCAGGGGCAGCACCAGCTGGAACAGCATCAGCAGGAACAGCACCAGCAGGGGCAGAACCAGCAGGGGCAGCACCAGCAGGAACAGCACCAGCAGGAACAGCACCAGCAGGAACAGCACCAGCAGAGGCTGCACAAGCAGGTGCAGCACCAGCTGGAACAGCACCAGCAGGAACAGCACCAGCAGAGGCTGCACCAGCAGGGGCAGCACCAGCAGGAACAGCACCAACGGGAACAGCACCAGCAGCGGCAGCTGCATCAGGCGCAGTATCAGCAGGCGCAGCAGCAGCAGGAACAGCACCAGCAAGAACAGCACCAGCCGAGCCAGCACCGTTAGGCTCAGCAGCAGCAGGAACAGCACCAGCAGGAACAGCACCAGCAGGCACAGCAGCAGGAACAGCACCAGCAGGAACAGCACCAGCGAGAACAGCACCAGCAGAGCCAGCACCAGCAGGAACAGCAGCAGCAGGAACAGCACCAACAGGAACAGCACCAGCAGGAACATCCGCAGTAGGAGCAGCACCAGCAGGAATAGCAGCAGCAAGAACAGCACCAGCAGAGCCAGCACCAGCAGGGGCAGCACCAGCAGGATCAGCACCAGCAGGAACAGCAGCAGCAGGAACAGCACCAGCAAGAACAGCACCAGCTGAGCCAGCACCATTAGGCGCAGCAGCAGCAGGAACAGCACCAGCAGGAACAGCACCAGCAGACGCAGCAGCAGGAACAGCACCAGCAGGAACAGCACCAGCGAGAACAGCACCAGCAGAGCCAGCACCAGCAGGAACAGCACCAGCAAGAACAGCACCAGCCGAGCCAGCACCATTAGGTGCAGCACCAGCAGGAACAGCACCAGCAGGAACAGCACCAGCAGGCGCAGCAGCAGGAACAGCACCAGCAGGAACAGCACCAGCGAGAACAGCACCAGCAGAGCCAGCACCAGCAGGAACAGCACCAGCAGGAACAGCAGCAGCAGGAGCAGCACCAGCAGGAATAGCAGCAGCAGGAACAGCATCAGCAGAGCCAGCAGCAGCAGGGGCAGCACCAGCAGGAACAGCACCAGCAGGAACAGCACCAGCTGTGGCAGCTGCATCAGGCACAGTATCATCAGGCGCAGTAGCAGCAGGAACAGCACCAGCAGGAACTGCACCACCAGAGCCAGCACCGGTAGAGCCAGCACCAGCAGGAGCAGCAGCAGCAGGAACAGCACCAGCAGGGGCAGTACCAGCAGGAACAGCACCAGCTGGAACAGCACCAGCAGAGGCAGCACCAGCAGGGGCAGCACTAGCAGGGGCAGCACCAGCTGGAACAGCATCAGCAGGAACAGCACCAGCAGGGGCAGCACCAAGCAGGGGCAGCACCAGCAGGGGCAGCACCAGCAGGAACAGCACCAGCAGGAACAGCACCAGCAGGAACAGCACCAGCAGAGGCAGCACAAGCAGGTGCAGCACCAGCTGCAACAGCACCAGCAGGAACAGCACCAGCAGAGGCAGCACAAGCAGGTGCAGCACCAGCTGGAACAGCACCAGCAGGAACAGCACCAGCAGAGGCTGCACCAGCAGGGGCAGTACCAGCAGGAACAGCACCAGTGGGAACAGCACCAGCAGCGGCAGCTGCATCAGGCGCAGTATCAGCAGGCGCAGTAGCAGCAGGAACAGCAGCAGCTGGGGCAGCAGCAGCAGGCGCAGTAGCTGCAGGCGCAGTAGCTGCAGGTACAGCAGCAGCTGCGGCAGCAGCAGCAGGCGCAGCAGCAGTGGTAGTAGCATCAGGAACAGCATCAGCAGGAACAGCACCAGCAGGAACATCACCAGCAGGGTCAGCACCAGCAGAGGCAGCAGCAGCAGGAATAGCACCAGCAGGGGGAGTACCAGCAGGGGCAGCACCAGCAGAAACAGCACCAGCATGGTCAGCAGCAGCAGGAACAGCACCAGCAGGTGCAGCAGCAGCAGGAAGAGCACCAGCAGTGGGAGCACCAGCAGGGTCATCAGCAGCAGCAGGAACAGCACCAGCAGGGGGAGCACCAGCTGGCGCAGCACCAGCAGGAACTGCACCAGCTGGGGCAGCAGCAGCAGGGGCATCAGTAGCTGCAGGAACAGCACCAGTAGGGGCAGCACCAGCAAGGGCAGCACCAGCAGGAACAGCACCAGCAGGAACTGCAGCAGCAGGAACAGCACCAGCAGGAACAGCACCAGCAGAGCCAGCACCAGCAGGTGCAGCAGCAGCAGGAACAGCACCAGCAGGAACAGCGCCAGCAGGAACAGCAGCAGCAGGAACAGCACCAGCAAGAACAGCACCAGCCGAGCCAGCACCAGCAGGCGCAGCACCAGCAGGAACAGCACCAGCAGGAACAGCACCAGCAGGCGCAGCAGCAGGAACAGCACCAGCAGGAACAGCAGCAGCAAGAACAGCACCAGCAGAGCCAGCACCAGCAGGAACAACAGCAGCAGGAACAGCTCCAGCAAGAACAGCACCAGCAGGAACATCAGCAGCAGGAGCAGCACCAGCAGGAATAGCAGCAGCAGGAACAGCACCAGCAGAGCCAGCACCAGCAGGGGCAGCACCAGCAGGAACAGCACCCGCAGGAACAGCACCAGCAGTGGCAGCTGCATCAGGCGCAGTATCAGCAGGCGCAGTAGCAGCAGGAACAGCACCAGCAGGAACTGCACCACCAGAGCCAGCACCAGTAGAGCCAGCACCAGCAGGAACAGCAGCAGCAGGAACAGCACCAGCAGGAATAGCAGCAGCCGGAACATCAGCAGCAGGAGCAGCACCAGCAAGAACAGCACCAGCAGGGGTAGCAGCAGCCTTATATTCAACCACCCTGCTACTCCACAGGACAAAGGGGATGAGCACAGAGCTCCAGCTGACAGGAAGCAATAGCCCCCAGTACTGGATAGTCAGGTAGAGGGTTAGCTTCCTGTATGTGACTGAGCAGCAGGAGCCTCAGGAAGCTCTGACTTTCCCATCTGCTGGTTGTTGACATTTGCAGCTTCCTGGATGGAGTCGGCCTTCCGAGTGGACCAGGCAGGCAGACGTTACCAGTGGTGGTCATGGTCATGGCCACACAGTCCTTCATTTCTTTTTCATCTCCAGTTCTTTCCAGTGATGGACTGGTGATACTTGTCAAATCTCACAATCTACTGCCCACAAGTGTATCTCACTGGTGAAGCATGCCATTTTTGTCAGGACTGGCATTTATAAGAATTTTGCTGCTGATGAGGTCACTCAGAATGAGAGGGAGATCAGATTTCCTTTTCTGGACTGGATTCCTACAGATCCAGAGATCCATAGATTACATACACATATGGCAATTGAGGGTCTCACAGACCACCCAGGAGTTTAAGTCAACAAGGACACAGCTGTTGGCATCGTGGCCTTGGCCTCTTAGTGTTTGTCACTGACATCTTTGTCTCATCCTTCCCCACTTCATGTTAATGTCTGTGCAGTGTCAGACAGTGACTGTCGCTGCTGTTTTCTACCTGAGGTTCTGCCACATGGCAGAGATGGCAGCCAGCATGCAAGAAGAGGAGAAAGGAGAGAAAAAAACCCAAAAATACCTGGAAAAACTCAGCAGGTCTGACAGTTTTTCCAGGTACTTTTGTTTTTGTTTCAGATTTCCAGCATCCGCAGTATTTTGCTTTTATCTACAGTCAAAGGAGAGACTGGGCTGAGAGTAACACCAGGGCCAGGAGGCAGTCTTCAGTGGGGGTGCGGTGGGGGGGTGATGCTGGGTGGAGAGCCTAAAACACCTGGGGGGAGAGACAGCATTGCCATGTTCCTTCACTGAAAGGCTCCATGCAGCCAGCTGTGATGATCCGAGGGAAAGGTTCAGCAGTCCAGGTCTGTCAGAATGCCTGATTAACTGGGAAGAAACTCTTTTGAGTACAAACCCGGTTCCATCTGTTTCAGATGAAGTTACATTGTTTATTAACTGGGAAGATTGTTGGTGTAACTCTTTCGAGTACAAACCCATTTCCATTTGTTTCAGATGAAGTTACATTGTTTTGCCATTGTGAGATTTGAACTCTTGATAATCTTTTAAATGAAAACCAAATCAACAAAATCGGGATAAATCAGGCACAGCCCCTAATTCAGGTCAGCCGTAAAACCAAGAACAAAGTTTAAAGGAAACTTACAAACTTTAAATCAAAATAAGTTTCAAGGATTGCATTCTAACCCTGGTGCAGACAAGGGAGTTACCTGTATCACAACACTGTGGTAACTCTTTCGAGTACAAGCACGTTTCCATCTGTTCCTATTCAGATGAAGTTACATTGTTTCATAGTTTGCCATTGTGAGATTTGAACTCTTGATACTCTTTCGAGCACAAACCCGTTTCCATCTGTTTCAGATGAAGTTACATTGTTTCATAGTTTTGCCATTGTGAGATTTGAACTCTTGATCTTACAAACCCAGTACCATGACCACTTGGCTATTTAGGCCAAGCAAGTTAGCATGTAACTCTTTTGAGTACAAACACGTTTCCATCTGTTTATTCAGACGAAGTTACATTGTTTCATAGTTTGCCATTGTGAGATTTGAACTCTTGATCTTGGGGTTACAAACCCAGTACCATAACCACTTGCCTATTTAGGCCAAGCGTAAGTTTCAAGGATTGCATTCTAACCCTGGTGCAGACAAGGGAGTTACCTGTATCACAACACTGTGGTAACTCTTTCGAGTACAAGCACGTTTCCATCTGTTCCTATTCAGATGAAGTTACATTGTTTCATAGTTTGCCATTGTGAGATTTGAACTCTTGATTTCTTTCGAGCACAAACCCGTTTCCATCTGTTTCAGATCAAGTTACATTGTTTCATAGTTTTGCCATTGTGAGATTTGAACTCTTGATAATCTTTTAAATGAAAACCAAATCAACAAAATCAGGATAAATCAGGCACAGCCCCTAATTCAGGTCAGCTATAAAACCAAGAACAAAGTTTAAAGGAAACTTACAAACTTTAAATCAAAATGTGATTAAAGGGGTCAACAAAACACTCCAGTCCCCGCGGTGCCCCCGAGCATGGAAGGCCTCGAGAGTGCCAGCAGACACCGTGTGCTCCCTCTCCAGGGACATCCGGCAGCGAACGTAGCCGCGGAAGAGGGACAAACAATCGGGCGGGACTCCCCCGTCGATCGCCCACTGCCTGGACCTGTTAATGGCCAACTTGGCCAGGCCCAGGAGCAGGTTCACGAGGAGGTCCTCCTCCTTCCTGACCCCCTTCCGCACCGGGTGCCCATAGATCAGGAGCGTGGGGCTGAAGTGCAAACAAAACATCAATAAAAGGTTTTTCAAAAACTAAAAAGGGAGTGCAGCCTACAACACCCTATGTATACATGGTCCACGGACTCCACAAGACCGCAAAAAGGGCACGTGTCCTGAGAGTCCGGGCGGCGGACAAGGGCGATAAAATGGAAGGTGTGCAGCAGCAGTCCGTACAAAAAGCCCCTCTTTGCTGTGCCGAAAGGCACGGAGGGCATGTCCCCGAGGCGGCTCATATTGCGGGGCACCAGCACCTGAGGGAGGGTTCGGGGCTTGGGGCCAATGTGGAATTCCGTCCGAACAGGGGAACGTTCAGACGGAAGACCACCGCGCACCTGGGCCACCTCAAGACCCAAAATAACATTGGGTCCGAGCACGACCGTTCTCAGGTCTTGGATGGCATCAGCTGTGACCTGGACACTCACAGACCCGCATCACGCCAACTCCTCCGGGAGCATCCAGCCCAGTCCTCCACCACCCAGCTTGTCCCCGATCCTGGTCACCCCTGCGGCCACAGCCCTCCTCTCTGCCAACCACTGAAAGGGACGGAGGGGCGGATTCCTGAGCAGTGGCTCTCTGATGATAGCCGCTACTCCTGACGGGGGAGAGCTGCGTCGCGAGGCGACCACTTTCCAGACTTTGATCAGGTCCTGGTAAAAGACGGGCAACGCCTGCAAGGAGCCACCAAGGCCCAGCTGTTCTATAAACAGGAGCTGCACGTCATAATTCAGGCCGTGCACCTGACGGAAGAAATACGTCGTCAGGGCACACCATCTAGGAGGAGGCTCAACGTAGAGGTATCGCTGCAGGGTCTGAAGGTGGAAAGTCGCCACCTGTGTGCGTAGGCACACTAGCGCCTGACCGCCCTCCCTAAACGGGAGACTCAGAACCTCGGCAGCGACCCAGTGCAATCTTTTGTCCCAGAAGAAGTCGACTAACAATCTCTGGATTCTTGTGACAAAGTCCGGGGGAGGGGTCAAAGTGACCAGCCGATACCACAACATGGCGGTGATCAGCTGGTTTATGACCAGAACTCGACCTCGGTAAGATAGCACTCGGAGCAGTCCTGTCCAGCGCCGCAGGCAAGCGGTGACTTTCGTCTCCAGTTCCTGCCAGTTTGCCGGCCAGGATTCCTCAGCGGGGCAGAGATGGACCCCCAGGTAGAGGAGACTGGTCCTGCTCCAGGTGAAAGGCCTGAGCTCCTCGGGTAGGGGATCTATCTGCCACTGACCGACCAGGAGTCCAGAACATTTACCCCAGTTGATCCTGGCAGAAGAAGCGGCAGAGTAGACCTCCTGGCACTCGCGCATCCTCCGCAGGTCAGCCGGGTCGCTAAACATAAGGAGCACATCATCGGCGTAAGCCGAAAGGACCACCCCGATGCCCGGCCCGCGCAGGACCAATCCCGACAACCTCCTCCGCAAGAGGCGCAGGAAACGCTCCACGCAAATAGAATACAACTGGCCAGACAGGGGGCAGCCCTGACGTACCCCTCTCCCAAAGTGAAGGGGCGCCGTCAGGGACCCGTTAACCTTCACTAGACACTCCGCGGCGGTGTACAGAAGTCGGATCCGGGCGACAAAATGCGTCCCGAACCCGAACGCTCGCAGAGTTCCGAGTAAGTATCCGTGATCCACCCTGTCGAACGCCTTCTCCTGATCGAGAGACAGGAAGGCGCTCGACAGACCAGCCCTCTGGGAATAGTGGATGATGTCCTGGACCAGATGGATGTTATCATAAATGGTTCGGTCCGGGACGGTGTAGGACTGGTCAGGGTGGATCATGTGGTCCAGCACGGTGCCGAGCCGGGAAGACATGGCTCGGGCAAAGATTTTGTAGTCCGTGCTGAGGAGGGAGACCGGGCGCCAGTTTTTAAGAAGGCGGAGATCCCCCCTCTTCGGCAGCAGGGCAATCACGGCCCTGCGCCACGAAAGGGGCATCTCCCCGGTAGCATAAGTCAAGTATAAAGGCCTAATTGGAAATACACAGTGCCTGTCTGTTCAAGTGCATGTTAAAGATCTCATTGCACTATTTGTAACTCTTTCGAGTACAAACACGTTTCCATCTGTTTCAGATGAAGTTACATTGTTTCATAGTTTTGCCATTGTGAGATTTGAACTCTTGATTTCTTTCGAGTACAAACCCGTTGCCATCTGTTTTTCAGATGAAGTTACATTGTTTCATAGTTTGCCATTGTGAGATTTGAACTCTCGATCTTGGGGTTACAAACCCAGTACCATAACCACTTGGCTATTTAGGCCAAGCCCCCAAAACATTTCATTTGTTTCAGATGAAGTTACATTGTTTTATAGTTTTGCCATTGTGCGATTTGAACTCTTAATACTCTTTCGAGCACAAACCCATTTCCATTTGTTTCAGATGAAGTTACATTGTTTCATAGTTTTGCCATTGTGAGATTTGAACTCTTAATCTTGGGGTTACAAACAAAGTACCATAACCACTTGGCTATTTAGGCTGCTTTCAGCTCCACCGTTGCCTAATTGTTCTCTACGATGAGAAGCTTTAATTTAAACCCAGCAATGTGAATAAGCTCCAGGTGTCAGGGAGTCACACATTTAACTGCAAATATCCTGCTGGGCACCTGCTCGAAAAGCACCAACTGGCAGCAAATTAACATTTTATCACAAAATATGTTGCCAAGAGATAAAGTTGACTGAATTGATATTTTAAAGGCTTCAGGAATGCTTGTTCAGTCAGGAATCTGGATTATTATTAACTCTGATGCAAATAGTTAATCTAAATATCAAGAGAAACTGTTCCCATTGGTGGAAGGGTGGAGAACCAGAGGACACTGATTTAAAGAAAACTATTTTTCACACTGCGTGTGGTTAGAATCAGGAATGCACTGTCTGAGACTGTGCTGGAGATCAGGTCTTGCTGCAAATGGACAAGGACTGTTTCAATATCTGAGGAGTTGTGAATGTGACCAAACAATGTGCAGTCATCAGCAAACATCCCTACTTCTGACCTTTTGATGGAGGAATGGTCATTGATGAAGCAGCTGAAGATGTTTGGCTCTAGGACACGACCAGCAAATCGAATTGGCTGAAGACTGGCATCTGTGCTGGTAGGGATCCAAGGAGGAGGCCAAGATGGATCATCCACTTGGCACTTCTGGCTGAAGATGGTTGCAAATGCTTCAGCCTTGTCTTTTGCACTGATGTGTTGGGCTCCCCCATCATTGAGGATGGGGACAAAAACTAAAACTGCTGGAAAAACTCAGCAGGTCTAACAGTATCTGTGGAGAGAAAAACAGAGTTAACATTTCGAGTCTGTATGACTCTTCTTCAGGGCTGGATGGGGATATTTGTGGAGAATTCTCCTCCTGTTAGTTGTTTAATTGTCCACCACGATTCATGACTGGATGTGGCAGAACTGCAGAGCTTAGATTGGTTATGGGTTCACTTAGTCCTGTTTATCACTTGCTGCTTCCACTGTTTGGCACACAAGTAGTCCTGCATTGTGGTTTCACCAGGTTGACACCTCATTTTTTGGTTCTAGTCATTGGAGAATCCCAAATCATGATGAGGATGAACTCCTGTTAAGAAAGTAAATATATTAATCCTGACATGAATTTACAGTAAGCAGATTTGACTATTGGATTCCCTGCTTTTTGTTAGAGTAAGAATTAGACCCACTCACAATAATGTAAAATTGTTAATAAATGAAATGAAATATGTCCAGTAAAATGTGCTTAACTAGAATCCTTTTATGTTTCAGACTTATAGATGAAGTGAAACATTGAACAAGACAAATTTGAACGTTATTAAGTGAGTTCTACATAGAAACAGGACAAGTTGAACGTTATTAAGTGAGTTCTACAAAGAAACAGGACAAGTTTGAACATTATTAAGTGAGTTCTACATAGAAACAGGACACATTTGAACGTTATTAAGTGAGTTCTACATAGAAACAGGACACATTTCACATGCAGTCGACATTTTTGATTTTCCAAAACTTCTATGACTTCTAAAAGTCTCCCTGTCCCCATTCGCTGATGAAATCGTGTCTGAAGTTAATTTAGGCGCAACTCTGTTTTGGCAGACTTCCCCAACTTTATGCAAACTGCAGTTAAATTGGCAAAGCCAGTTAAGGATATTTACTGTAAGAGGAACAACATTGCTGCAGTAGGTGGTGATTTCCTGAGGTTGGGACTAACGGGATAAAGTAAATGGAGCACTTTTTTTGCACATGATTAGACCTAATCTCTAAGAATTTGATGATATGAACTATGGCATTTTTAAATGCTCCAGTTTTAATTTTGTAGTTTGACATCATCTTAAACCCACTCTTTCCACCCCCACATTTACTGAAGTGTCATTGTTTCAGTTATTCATTACTCTCTGTGTAATTGTATATTGAAAGTGGAAATCTTGTTGAATGACTGTATGGTGTAGGTCTCATAATTATGGTTTTTCAGTTCATTAATAAAGGCAAGCTTAGTATAACAAACCCCCTCTAGACTGAAGATCATTATATAAAGGTAAAAACAGAAAAAACTGAAAAAAAATCACCAGGTCTGGCAGCATCTGTGGAGAGCAAAACAGTGTTAACGTTTCGAGTCCAATATGATGCTTCTTCGGAACTCTCCATTCAGATTTCCAGCATCTGCTGTATTTAGCTTTCATTATATTAAAGTGTTCACTAGATTAGGGATTAATGAATAATTTGAGCTGAGCATTGAACATCACTCTGTTACAAAACTATACAGTACAGGGGGATGGCAAGGGAAGGGAGAGAAGATATAGAACAAAAGGGAAGGCCTGTGATAGGCAGGAAAGATTAAATTAAAATGATGAAAGTGCAAGGCAAAAGGGGGTGATAATGGGATAAGTAAAGAAACAAAAGATGTACCTAGAGAAGAAGAAAGCCCACAACTGCTGTCCAAAAATCTCAGAACATAAGAGGCCATTTAATCCCTCAAGACTGAGTGACCATTCAATGAAATCCTGGTTCATGTACAACCTAGCTGCATTTACCCACTCCTGTTCAATTATCCCATAATTCCATTGGTATTTCATACTCCCTTTTTGCAGCTCTTACTGTTTAATCACCATTTGCTATTCTTTGTATCTTTTTCATTTGCCAGGATGTGTTTTTTTGTAGTTTTGTAAGGTGTTCTTTTATTTTTACGTTGATTCTTAGTTCTGTATTTGTCCATGGCTCTCTTTTTGGTAATTGGATCCCTTGTTCCTTAGGTATAAACTGGTTCTATATCATATTAAATTCATTCTTGAACACCCCCACTGTCATTTTACCCCATTGACACACTTGTCCACTTTACTGTTCACAGTTTTTGTCTTATCACATTAAAGTCATTCTTACCTTAATCTAAAATAGAAACAGAAAATGCTGGAAAGCCTCAGCAGGTCTAGTAGCATCTCTGGAGAGAGAAACAGAGTTAATGATTTGAGTCTGTATGACCCTTCTTCAGAGCTAAAGAGAAGTGGAAATGTGATGAAATTTATACTGTTTAAAGGTGGGTGCAGCAGGTGAAGCTGGATAGAAGGCCAGCAATTGGTGAAGGCTAAGGAGAGATTGACAAAGATGTCATGAACATAAAGACAAAGGGAGTGATATTGGTAGTGGTAAGGGCTGAAGAAGGTGCTGATAGTGGCATAAAGATAAGAAAGCAGAATGTGTTAATAGCAGAACAAGAGTCAGCACTCTGTGAAAGAACAACATGGAACAAGTAACAGATGGTCCTATTGGGGGTGGGGTGGGAGGAAGGGATGGTGGGGGTAAAAGGATACAAAAAGGGTAAAAAGGGGGGGCATAAAACAATGAATAAATGAATAGAAATTTTAAAAATGAAAATAAAAATAAGTAGATCAAAAATAAAAATAAATTTAAAAAGGGATTAAAAAGGGGATGAAGATGGAGGAGAGAGTTCATGGTCTGAAGTTGTTGAACTCAATATTCAGTCCAGAACGCTGTAAAGTGCCTAGTCGGAAGATGAGGTGCTGTTCCTCCAGTTTGCGTTGAGCTTCACTGGAACATTGCAGCAGGCCAAGGAAGGACATGTGGGCATAAGAGCAGGGTGGTGTGTTGAAATGGCAAGCGACAGGGAGGTCTGGGTCATGCTTGCAGACAGACCGAAGATGTTCAGCAAAGTGGTCACCCAGTCTGCGTTTAATCTCTCCAATGTAGAGGAGACTACATTGGGAACAGCGAATGCAGCAGTCCAAATTGAAGGAGGTGCAAGTGAAGTGCTGCTTCACCTGAAAGGGGTATTTGGGCCCATGGATGGCAAGGAAGGAGGTAAAGGGGCAGGTGTTGCACCTTCTGCAGGTGCATGGGAAGGTGCCATGGGAAGGGGATGAGGTGTTGGGGGTGATGGAGGAGTGGATCAGGGTGTCCCAAAGGGAATGGTCCCTACAGAATGCTGACGGGGGTGGGGCAGGAGAAGATGTGTTTGGTGGTGGCATCATAGAGTTGGCGGAAATGGAGAAGCATGATCCTTTGAATGCTACCTGCTTGTCTCTCTGCCTGCTTATCTCTCATTATATTCTCTCTCATCATTGAAATAATTTCCTCCTTAATCACTATGGTGACTCCTCCCCCTCAGCACTTATCTCCATCTTTCATATGGACTTTATTACCTGATATATTTAGTTCCCTGACTATCTTGCAGCCACGACTCAATAGTGACTACCATGTCATACCCTCCAAGTTGAATTTATGCCTGTAATTCATTCGATTTGTTCCTTCTACTCTGTGTTTTTGTATAAAGAAGCTTATCTAGACCACACACCCTAACTTGTCCTTCTGCTGTAATGTTTTATTCATATTTCTTATTTCTCTGTCCTAGTTTAATTGCTTCACCTTTGAATTTTCTTTTTATCTGTAATGCTTAAAGCACATTTTCTTAATGTTACTCTACTCTTCACTTTCATTTGTTTCTGATCTATTATTTACAATACCTCCTCCCCATTTACTAGTTTAATTTCCTAGTGACTGCCTTATTCATCCTTTCAGCAAGGACCCTGGTTCCTTCCTGTCCATAACGGGTGCCAGTGTTCCATGAAGTGGATCTCTTCATTCCTACACCACACCTTCAGCCACATGATCACTTCTCTAATCTGATTATTCCTATTTCAATTTTAATATACCTCAGTTAATAATCTAGTGGTTACAGGCTGATGGGTGAACCAGATTTAGTGTGAGTTAGGACATGGGAAGTAATGTTTTAGATGATGTCAGATGGGTGGAACATGGGAAGCTGGCCTGGAGTTCATAGTCAAGTTTGGAGGTAACAAAGGTATGGATTAAGGTTTAAGTAGCAGATGAGCTGAGGCAGTGGAGAAGTCGGATGACGTTAAAGTGGTGGAGGTAGATCGTCTTAGTGATGGTGCAGATATGTTGTCATCAAATATGTCACCAAGATTGTGAGCTACCTGGTTCAGATTCAGACCAGGGACAGAGATTGAGTCAATGGGCGAAGGAGTGCTAAAGTCAATGGCTTCAGTCTTCCAAATGTCCATTTGGACAAAATTTCTGCTCATCCAATTCTCAATGTTGGATAAGCTGTCTGATCATTTTGAAACAGTGGAGAGTTGAGAGAGGTGTGATAAGTGTTACAATCCCTAGCCTGACCCCGGGATTTTGGGTGGCAGATCCGGTTAGAGACCAATGGCATTTTGTTTAAAGTAGATAGAAGTTGAGATTCAAGACACCTTGGTCATGCCAAGCAGAACACCAAAGCTCCAAAGGGCCCCAACTTTTCTTAAAGTCTGCTTCCCACAGCTCTTTCTGTAATTTAACTGGGAAATGTTTCTGTCCCTTTTGTCTCTGTGGCATTTATGGGCAGGCAGAGTCCCCGAAACTGGCTGCCTCAAGTTGTTCACTGACCCATGAACTGTTCTGGTGACCTATTAAAACCCTCCCAGAGTGTTCCACCCTTGTAACTACGCAGGAACCAATGTAACAATTTGTTCCTTATATTCTGTGGGAGGTGTGGGGGTGGGGGTGGGGGGGGGGGGTGGGTGCGGGGGTGGTGGCGGGGCTGGGGGGTGGTTTTGTATGAAGAAGCTTACCTGGACCACACAGCCTAACCTGTCCTTCTGTTTTAATGTTTCATTCACATTTATTTCTCCTGTAACTTAAATGTTACAATCTCCACAGATGGCTAATTTAGCACCCAGGGACACACAGATCAATGACAATGAAGTAGAGCTGAGTGTTCCAGTTACATTTTATTTTATTTCATGGGATGTGAGTGTTGCTGCCAAGGCCAGCATTTATTGCCCATCCCTAGTTGCCCTTGAGAAGGTGGTGGTGAGCTGCTTTCTTGAACCACTGCAGTTCATGTGGTGTAGGTACATCCAGGATTTTGACCCAGCAACAGTGAAGGAGCAGGGATATATTTCCAAGTCAGGGTGGTGATTTGGAGGGGAACTTCCATCTGATGGTGTTCTCATGTATCTGCTGCCCTTGTCCTTCTAGATGGTAGTGGCCGTGGGTTTCAGGAGTAGAAGTGGATCTGTATTCTCAATGATTTGCCTCTTGCTGCTGGCCCAGCACCAGTCCCTGTGCCCCCACCACACGTGAGAAGGTACCTGCTTGCCAACATTCACTACATCGTGAGGGACGTAGTCTGCAGTTTCCAGGGTAATAATCCACTCCTTTGGACATTCCAGTGTCGACCTATTGTATCTTTTTACTGTATCCAACACAGGCAGAATTCTTGCAAAACCCAGGAACCATCCAGTTAGTAATTGTACAATGTTCTGATTTGTTCCTGTGGTGACAATGTCCTGGGGATTAATAACACATAAACCATCATTTCATTTTGTTCTAGTTAATTGGGTTACTATTATAAGCCAAAGTAGTACCTTTGAAAATTGATTTTTTGTTTGAATATATACCACTGTAATTGAAAGTTGATATATTACACCCCATTCGTCCCATTTGTTCCATGTTGATGCTTATTATGGCTTGTGACCGACCATAATGGAGAAGGCTCATCAGGGAATACATCGAGCACATCGAGAGACTTTGGGAATGTGCAGAAGTGAAGTCGAGGCATTGGAGGGAGCGCGCACACCTCCAAACAACCCACCTACCCAATCCTTCAAGCACCACCTGCCCATTTGTGGCAGAGTCTGCAGTTCACACATTAGACTTATCAGTCATCTCAGAACCCATCGAACAGAGTGGAAGCAAATCATTCTCGATCCCGAGGGACTGCCTGAGAAGAGGAAGACAATTTCATACTTTCAAACGGACAAGGTGGGGGAAGAACATGGATTCTTCTGTGTTAGGGGAGGCGGTGGCATAGTTGTACTGTCACTAGATTGGAGATCTAGGGTATTGGATCACTGGGCCAGAGATCCAGGATAATGCCCTGGGGACCTGGGTTCAAATCCTATCACAGCAGATGGTGGAATTTGAATTCAATAAAAACAAATCTGGAATTCTAAGTCTATGACCATGAAACCATTATTGTAAAAACCCATCTGGTTCACTAATGCCCTTTAGGAAAGGAAATCTGCTGTCCTTACATGGCCTACATGTGACTCCAGACCCACAGGAATGTGGTTGACTTTTAAATGCCCTCTGAACTAGGGGTCAACTAGGGATGGGTAATAAATGCTGGCCTGGCCAGCGACACCCACATCCCAGAAACGAATAAAAAAAAATTCAAAGACGACTCCATGCTGTATTAATCAAAATTTGTATTTAGAATTCTGTTAGCCAGCATTGAGATTTATTATAATTCAATGAAATTAAATAGCTTTTTAATAAATGCATGTTTTAAATCTCTCTGGAACACTAAGCGTCATGTTTAATTTACCAAAGGGTATATTCTCTCTTTTGAATGGGAATATGATAGTATCTATAATGCTCAGAAATTTATACAAACTGCATATACCAGCCCTGTAACAAGACTTCTTTTGCCAATCTGAGAATCTCAAATTTGTTGCAAAGGAGGTCATTCGGCCCATCTTGTCTACACCGGCTTTCTAAATGAGGACCTCACCTAGTGCCATTCCCCCACCTTCTCCCTGCAACCCTGCACATTCTTCCATTTCAGGTAATGGTCTCATTCCCTCTCCAATGCTTCGATTAAACCTGCCTTCACCACACTCTCAGGCAGTGCATTCCAGACCTTAACCACTCACTTTGTGGAAAAGTTTTTCCCATATTGCTTTTGCTTTTTCTGCCAATTACCTTAAATATGTGCCATCTTGTTCGTTATCCTTTCATGAGTGGGAATAGTTTCTTCCTATCCACTCTGTCCAGACCCCTCATGATTTTGAATACTTCTATCAAATCTCATCTTTTCTCTAAGGAAGATTGTCCTAACTTCTCCAATCTATCTTCATAACTGAAGTTTCTCATCCCTAGAATCATTCTTGTGAATCTTTCCTGCACTCTCTCCAGTACCTTCACATCCTTCTGAAAGTACAGTGCCCAGAACTGCATGCAATACTCCAGCTGAGACCAAACTAATGTCTTACACAAGTTCAGTACAACCTCCTGCTTCTTGTACTCTATGCCCCTAAGTAAAGCCAAGGATACTGTATGCTTTATTAATTGCTCTTTTAACCTGCCATCTTCAATGCCTTGTGCACAGACACACCCAGGTCCCTCTGCTCCTGCACCCTCTTTAGAATTGTACCCTTTATTTTATATTGTCTCTCATGTTCATCCTACCAAGCTCCCACCCACTTGTCTATGTCCTTTTGAAGTTCTACACAATGCCTCTCACAGTTAACAATGCTTCCAAGGGTGGAATCTTCTGTTCTTCACAGATGTCTCATGCACTGCCTGAGAAAACAACAAGACACCGCGCTGACTGGGAGGAGGAAGGCCTGCCGTATCTTCTGCCTGTCAGGCAGTTAAGTGAACAGTGATTGGCCTTCTGCCAGACTGAGAACCCCGGAAGACAATGCCTGCCCACCAAGAGTTTCCAGCCAATTAGAGGCTGTCAGCTTTTTGCACTCAGCAGCACCATCGAGAAGGCCCCGGCTGCTGCCGGAACGACAGCATGTCCCCTGCGCCCCCACCCCCACAGAGTCCCAGGATCACGGATCGACCCAGGAAAAAGGTAAGTGTTGTTGAGGAGGTCTCATGGGGTGGGGTCATGGGGAGACAGGGGCTATGCTGGTCGGCAGCAAGGTCAAAGGTGGATGGCTGTCAACGGCCACTCCCCTGCCCCATGTCCACACCCTCGATAATGCATCCATTAGTGCAGTTCAAGGGACGCCTGCCCCACAGCTGAAATGCAGCCTGCAGTTTTACCAGACATGTAGCTGCATGTCAGCAGGAAGGCCTGGAGCTGGGAAGATTGCAGGGGAGGTGGTAGAGCCCTTAAATGGTCATTAATTGGGGGTGGGGCAGGATGGTTGACCATGGCCTTCCTGCCCAGAACTTACTTCCAGTGGAGACGGGAAGGCATCGGGTATTGGTCTCAATGCCAACCCACCAAATTCTCAGACCTTCCCATCTTCTTCCTCACATCTTGCAGGGGAAGAAAATTCCAGTCCAAGCTTTGTATCATCCGCGTATTTTGAAATTGTGTCCTATACACCCACGTCTAGATCATTAAATTTATATCAAGAAAAGCAAGGGGCCTAACACTGACCCCTAGGGAACTCCACCACAAACCTTCCTCTAGCTCGAAAAACACTCATCAACCAGTACTCACTGTTTCCTGTCATTCAACCAATTTCATATCCATATTGTTACTGTCTCTTTTATTCCATGAGCTATAACTTTGTTCACAAGTCTGTTGTGTGACACCGTACCGAATGCCTTTTGAAGTCCATGTACACCACGCCAACCACATTACCCTCATCAACCCTCTCTGTTACCTCCAGCAAGTTAGTAAAACACAATTTTCCATCAAGGAATCTAAGATGGCTTTCCTTAATTAACCGGCATTTGTCCATGTGACTATTAATTTTGTCCCAAAGTATAGTTTCTAGAAGTGCCCCCACCACTGAAGTTAAACTGACTGGCCTGTAGTTACTGGGCTTATCTTTACAACCTTTTTTGAACAAGGGAGTAATGTTTGCAATTGTCCTGTCCTCTGGCAAGACCCCAAGACTAAGGAAGACTGTAAAATTAAGGCCAGTGCCTTTGCAATTTCCACTCTCACTTCCCTCAGTATCCTTGGGTACATCTCATCCAGTCCTGGTGCCTTACCAACTTTACGTACAGACAGCCTATCCAATACCATCACTTTATCAGTTGTAAACCCTTCTAGTGTCTGAATTACCTCCTCTTCACCATGGTCTTGGTAAAGGCAGATACAAAGTCATTTAATACCTCATTCACACCCCTTGCTTCCATGTGTAAATCTCCTTTTTGGTTCCTAAACAGCCCTATTCTTCCTTTCACTATTCATATGCCTATAGAAGACTTTGGGATTCCCTTTTATGTTAGTCGCCAGTCTCTTTCCATATTCCCTCGTTTCTCTTATTTGCTTCTTCACCTCTCCTATGAACCTTCTATATTCAGCCTGGTTCTGCATTGTATCGTTCACCTGACATCTTAATCTATTTGTCTTCCAGGGTACTGTGGATTTGTTTGCCCTAACCCTTTCCCTTCTGAGGGATTGTGCTTGAATTAGCTGCCTTTTTAAGATAGTCCATTGTTCAGCTACCATTTTTCCTGCCAACCTTTGACTCCAGTTTATCTGACCCAGATCCATTCTTACCCCGAAGTTGGCTTTCCCCCAGTTAATTATTCTTACTTGGATTGTTCTTTGTCCTTTTCCATAGTCAGCCTAAACCTTATAATACAATGATCACTGTTCCCTCAATGTTCTCATACTGACATTTGATCTACTTGGCCCGCCTCATTCCAAGAACCAGGTCTAGCAGTGCCTCCTTTCTTGTTGAATTGGACACATACTGCTGTAGAAAATTCTCCTAAACACACTAGAGGAACTCTTACCCCTCTCTGCCCTATACACTAACACTATCTCAGTCTTTTTCGGGTAATTAAAGTCCCCCATTACAGCTACTCTATAATTTTGCACTTTGCTGTAATATCTGTGCAAATTTGTTCCTCTAAATCATTCCTCATAGTTGGTGACCTATAGACTGTAAAAAATAAGACAAACTTGGAAGAGGGTTTCAGCTGTTACATTTTCTGATTTATTTTCTCCTTGTTGTTATATTGATATTGTTGTTCAAACCTTAGATTTCCCTTTGTGACACACACCATGCTCCAAATGAGATGATAGGGAGGTAATTTACTTCCAGAACCTTTGTCACTGCAACTCTTGAACTAGCTCCTAAGTATCTGAGATTGTCCACAAATTGACATTCTGAGATGGTGATTGAAGTGCTCGTCACATCCATGATCTCCCTGACAACAATGCTAAAATGGGGATCTCAATGTGTAATGAATTCTGAGCCAGTAAGATAGTCCAGAATATTGACTTATTGCAATTTTATTGGATTTGAACATAATCAGGAACTGAAATGTTAACTGGAATTAACATTAACTGACTTTCATCTCCACCTGTTTGAAGATTCGTCATAAGTTATGATGTTCTCCACTGGCTCTTGATTCTGACAGACTCAGGTAAGACAATCCACGCAGGAATACAGGGCCATATTGTTTTCAAAGTAAAGCACTGAAGATGTGTATTAAAGCTGGAAGGCTAAATACAGTATGTACAATATCACCATGCAAAGTGAGACAATGAGGAGCGGACTTATCCCAGATTCACTGAATCAGGAAGGCCCTAGATCATTGTAACATTAGCTGGAGAAGATCTCTAGGAACTCAGACCGCATGGATTGGAGAGAATGGGGTGTGGGGTGAGCTGAAAGATCTGACTGGCTTCATGAACTAGACTAGGGGTGGGTCTCTGCATAAATATGTGCTCTGCAGTCAGTTCTCTCACTCTCTTTAAACATGGAGAGAAAAGGATAGAGATATCTGTGATAGATCAGGTCTAGGCGTGGGGCCTCAGCAAGGGAAAGGAGACTCACCCAGGGGACACACATCCAGGGAGGAGGCACCCAAGGGGAAACAACTCACTTGGGCGGGGGGTAAGGGGGAAACGACTTGCTTGGGGTGGGGGGTGGGAAATGACTCGCTTGGGGGATGGGGGGGGAACAACATTCAGTGGGTAGGGAACACTCAGGTGTAAGGAACTTGCACAGGGGAGGCACGCTCAGGGGGAAGTTGCTTAGTGGGACTCACTCAGGTGTAAAGAAAATATTTATTTTTCTGTTGGACTGTGGATTAAAATTACGACTGCAGTTTGAAAGACATGTCTATTAGAACAGTGTGAGGGATATAAAATGTTGCTGTCCTGGAACAGGCCATAAAAGACAGGATGGTGCCAAGGAGGAGTCCGGTTTAATGAACAACTGCCTGGCAACAACATTTTGATTGGCTCTAGGTGACCAGGGTTTTTGTGAGAACAGTGCATAAGAGAAAAGAAGCTCTGAGCCTGAAAAAAAAAGACCTAAAACCTCTCTCTCCTGTGTGTCAGATGCCAGTAATTCTACAATAATAGTTAGCTGTTCTTTCCGCTCATATCTCTATAACCTGCTGTCTCTGAAAAACCGGTCAAGAGGAAAAGGGGAAAATCACCATTTGAGACATTGAAAAACAATTGCTCAGCCAGTGAACTAAAGACTAAAACCACTGGAAAGACCATCTCGTGCCATCAACAATAACTGAAAGGAGTTTGGAAGACATCGATCAAAATCAACTCATCGAATCTGTACTCTGGAAATGATGCTATTTATTCCACCATTAAAATCCATGTTTTCTGTGTGTCTTATATGTTTGAGTATAGGGATTTAAGAAGGGGGTAGAGTTTGATTACAGAGTTAGAATGTAGCATTCATAGTTATTTCTTTTGCCACTGGTTAAAAACAATTTGTTCAATCAACAGTTATTTACTTATTAACTTTACAAACCTGGTGCTCGTATTCTGTTAAAAAAAATTAAACAATTAGATGGTTTGATCAAACTTTTCACAACTGTCATTGCACGGGGAGTGTGGGGCTTGATATTGCAGTGCACTATCCCCAGTGAATCGTGACATGGAGGCGACTCAATCGGGGGGAGTAGGAGGGGGAGCCGACTCAGTCGGGGGGAATGGGGGCGACTCAGTCGGAGGGAGGGGAGGGGGGGTGACTAATTCGGAGGAAGGTGGAGGGGAGCCGACACAGTTGGGGGGAGGGGGGGGTGACACAGTCGGGTGGAGGGGCAGGGGAGGCGACACAATCAGAGGGAGTAGGAGGGGAAGCCGGATCAATCGGGGGGAGGGGGGGTGACTCAGTCAGGGGGAGGAGGAGGTGGGGGTGACACAGTCGGGGGGGGGCGACTCAGTCGGATGGAGGAGGAGGGGGTCGACTCAGTAGGTGGGAGGGGGAGGGGGGTGACTCAGACGGGGGGAGGGGGAGGGGAGGCGATTCACTCGGGGAGGGGAGGTGGGCGACTCAGTCGGGGGGAGGGGGATGGAGGGTCGACTCAGTCGGGGGGAGGTGGGGGGCGACTCAGATGGGGGGAGGGGGAGGGGGGCAACTCAATCGGGGAGAGGGGGTGACAGTCGGGGGTCGACTCAGTCGGGGGGAGGGCGGCGAGTCAGTCGGGGGGAGGGGCGAGTCAGTCGGGGGAGGGGGGCGACTCAGTCGGGGGGAGGGGGTGACTCGGTTGGGGGGCGACACAGTCGGGGGGAGAGGGCGACTCAGTCGGGGGGAGGGGAGCGACTCAGTCGGGGGAGGGGGGCGACTCTGTCTGGGGGAGGGGGAGGTGTGGCGACTCAGTCGGGAGGAGGGGGGTCTACACAGTAGGGGGGAGGTGGAGGGGGGGCGACTCAATCCGGGGGAGAAGGAGGGGGGGTCGACTCAGTCGGGGGGGTGGCGACTCAGTCGGTGGGAGGGGCAGGGGAGCGGGGAGTTACTCAGTCGGGGCGAAGGGGAAGAGGGGTGACTCAGTCAGGGGGAGGGGTAGGGGCGGCGACTCAGTCGGGTATCGGGGGAGCGGGGGGTGACTCAGTCGGGGGGAGGGGGAGTGGGGTGCGACTCAGTCAAGGAGAGGGGGAGGGTCGACTCAATCAGGGGGAGGGGCAGGGGAGGCGACTCAGTCGGGGGGAGTGGGGGGGGAATTCAGTCGGGGGGAGGGGGAGGTGGGGCGACTCAGTCGGGAGGAGGGGGAGGGGGGGACGACTCAGTCGGGGGACGTCTCAATCGGGGGGAGTCGGAGGGGGTACGACTCAGTCTGGGGTAGGGTGAGGGGGGGCTGATTCAATCGGGGGGGATGGAGTGGGGGGGGGGCGACTCAGTCGGGGGGAGGAGGACGAAGGGGCCACTCAGTCGGGGGAGTGGGAAGGGGGGGCAACACAGTCGGTGGGAGGAGGATGGGGGCGACTCAGTCGGGGGGAGTGGGAGGGGGATGGGGACGGCTCAGTCGGGGGTAGGGGGAGGGGGCGACTCTGTTGTGGGGAGGGGCGGAGGGCGACTTCGTCGGGGGGAGGGGGAGGTGACTCAGTCGGGGGTGGGGCATGGTGGGCGACTCAGTAAGGGGGGAGGGGGGGCGTACTCAGTCGGGGGGAGGGGTAGGGGGGGCGACTCAGTTCAGTGTTGGGGGAAGGGAAGGGAAGGAACTCAGTCGGGAGGAGGGCGAGGGGGTGCGACTCAGTCGGGGGAGGGGTTGAGGGGGGGCAAGTAAGTCGGGCGATGGTGGGGGCGTCTCAGCCGGGGTGTGGGGGAGGGGGCGGCGACACAGTCGGGGGGAGGGTGTGGTGGGTCGACTCAGTCGGGCAGAGGGGGAGGGGAGGGCGACTCAGTCGGGGGTTGGGGAAGGGGGGAGCGACGCAGTCCTTGGTTGTGGGAGGGGGGGCAACTCAGTCGGGGGGAGGGGAGGGGCGAATCAGAGGTTGACGTGGGGGGGTGACTAAGGGGGCGATGGGGGGGCCAACTCCGCCGGGGGGAGGAGGAGGGGGCCATGACTCAGTCGGAGGAAGGGGGGGGCTACTCAGTCGGGGGGAGGGGTGTGACTCAGTCGGGCGGAGGAGGAGGAGGGGGGCGACTCAGTCGGGGGGAGGGGGAGGTGGGGCGACTCAGTCGGGCGGGGGGGCGACTCATTCAGGAGGTTGGGGGGGGCGACTCAGTCGGGGGAGGGGCAGGGGTGGTGACTCAGTCGGGGGGAGGGGGAGTGGGGGGCGACTCAGTCGAGGAGAGGTGGAGGGGGGGAATAAGTCGGGGGGAGGGGGAGGGGGGCGACTCAGTCGGGGGGAGGGGTTGTGGGGGGGGGCGACTAAGTAGGGCGATGGGGGGGGCGACTCAGCCAGGGGAGGGAGAGGATACGGCGACTCTGTCGGGGGGAGGGGGAGGGGGAGGGGGACGGGGGGGTGACTCAGTCGGAGGGAGGTGGAGGGGGGGTGACTCAGTCGGGTGGAGTGGGAGGGGAGGGCGACTCAGTCGGGGGAATTGGGAGGGGGGCGAATCAGTCGGTGGGAGGGGGAGGGGGGCAACTCAGTCAGGGGGCAGGGGAGGGGTGGGTCGACCCAGTCGGGGGGTGGAGGTGGGGGGGGGGACTCAGTCGGGGGGAAGGGAAAGGGTAGGGGGGCGACTCAGACGGGCCGAGGGGGAGGGGGTGGGGACGCAGTCGGCGGGAGGGGGAGGGGGGGGGTCACTCAGTCTGGGGGAGGGAGGCAAATCAGTTGGGGGCGATTCAGTCTGGGGAGATTCAGTCGGGGGAGGGGGGCGACTCAGTCGGGGGGAGCGGGTGACTCAGTCAGCGAGCGACTCAGTCGCGGGGAAGTGGGTGAGTCAGTCGGGGGGAGGGGAGGTGACTCAGTCGGGGGTTGGGGAAGGGGGGCAACGAGGTCCTTGGTTGGGCGGGGGGGGGGGCGACTCAGTCGGGGGGAGGGGAGGGGCGAATCAGTAGTTGAGAGAGGTTGATGAGGGGACGACTAAGGTGGCGATGGCGGGGGCAACTCTGCTGGGGGGAGCAGGAGGGGGCCGCAACTCAGTCGGTGGAGGGGGGGCCGACTCAGTCGGGGGGAGGGTGAGGTGGGGCGACTCAGACGCGCGGAGGGGGGGGGCGACTCATTCAGGGAGTTGGGGGGGGCGACTCAGTCGGGGGGAGGGGGTGTGGGGGGGGCGACTCAGTCGAGGAGAGGGAGGGGGGGACTCAGTCGGGGGCAGAGGGAGGGGGGTGACTCAGTCGGGGCGAGGGGGAGAGCGGGGCGACTCAGTCAGGGGGAGGGGTTGAGGGGAGGTGACTAAGTCGGGCGATGGGGGGCGACCCAGCCAGGGAGAGGGGGAGGGGGGGGTGACACAGTTGGGCGGAGTGGGAGGGGAGGGCAACTCAGTCGGGGGTTTGGGAGGGGGGAGCGAATCAGTCGGTGGGAGGGGGAAGGGTGGCAACTCAGTTGGGGGGCAGGGGAGGGGTGGGTCGTCCCAGTCGGCGGGAGGGGGAGGGGGTGTGACTTTTTCGGGGGGAGGGAGGCGATTCAGTCGGGGGCGATTCATTCGGGGGAGTGGGGCGAATCAATCGGGGGAGGGGGGGACTCAGTCGGGGAGCGACTCAGTCGCGGGGAGGGGGGCGAGTCAGTCGGGGGGAGGGGGACGAGTCAGTCGGGGGGAAGGGGGCGAGTCAGTCGGGGGGAGGGGAGGCGACTCAGTCGGGGGGAAGGGGCGATTCAGTTGGGGTCGACACAGTCGGGGGGAGGGGAGCGACCAAATCGGGGGGAGGGGGCGACTCAGTTGTGGGGAGGGGGGCGACTCGGTCTGGGAGAGGGGGAGGGGGGGAACGACTCAATCGAGGGGTGTAGGTGGGGGACGACTCATTCAGGTTTTGGGGGCAGCAACTCAGTCGAGGAGAGGGGGACGGAGGGGACTCAGTCGGTGCGAGGGGGAGAACGGGGCAACTCAGTCAGGGGGAGGGGTTGAGGGGGGGCGACTAAGTCGGGCGATGGGGGGTTGACTGAGCCAGTGGGAGGGGGAGGGGGCGGCGACTCTGTTGGGGGGAGGGGGAGGGTGACGGGCGGTGACTCAGTCAAAGGGAGGTGGATGGGGGGGGGGGCGACTCATTAGGGCAGAGTGGGAGGAGGGGTGTGATTCAGTTGGTGGGAGAGGGTGGGGAGGCAACTCAGTCGGGGGGCAGGGGAGGGGTGGGTCGACCCAGTCGGGGGGTGGGGGTGGGGGGGACTCAGTCGGGGGGAGGGGGAGGGGGTCGACTCAGACGGGGCGAGGGGGAGGGGGGGTGGCGACGCAGTCGGCAGGAGTGGCAGGGAGGATGACTCTGTCAGGGGGAGGGGGGGCGACTCTGTCGGGGGGAGGGGAGGGGCGAATCAGTAGTTGGGAGACTAAGGTGACGGGGGGGGGGTGACTCAGTCATGGGGAGGGGTGTGACTCAGTCGGCCTGAGGAGGAGGGGGGCGACTCAGTCGGGGGGAGGGTGAGGTGGGGCGACTCAGTCGCGCGGAGGGGGGGGCGACTCATTCAGGGGGTTGGGGGGGGCGACTCAGTCGGGGGAGGGGCAGGCGTGGCGACTCAGTTGGGGGAGGGGGAGGTGGGACGACACAGTCGGGCGGAGGGGGCGACTCATTCAGGGGGTTGCGGGGGGCGACTCAGTCGGGGGAGGGGCAGGGGTGGCGACTCAGTCAGGGGGAGTGGGCGTGGGGGGCGACTCAGTCAAGGAGAGGGAGGGGGGACTCAGTCGGGGGAAGGGGGAGGGGGGCGACTCAGTCGGGGCGAGGGGGAGAGCGGGGTGACTCAGTCAGGTGGAGGGGTTGAGGGGGGCGACTAAGTCGGGGGGAGGGGAAGGGGACGGGGGGTGACTCAGTCGGAGGGAGGTGTGGGGGGCGACACAATCGGGCGGAGTGGGAGGGGAGTGCAACTCAGTCGGGGGTTTGGGAGGGAGGGGTGAATCAGTCGGTGGGAGGGGGAGGGGTGGCAACTCAGTTAGGGGGCAGGGGAGGGGTGGGTCGACCCAGTCGGGGGGAGGGGGAGGGGGAGGGGGGGCGACTTAGTCGGGGGGAGGGAGGCGACTCAGTCGGGAGCGATTCAGTCGGGGGGAGGGGGCGACTCAGTCGGGTGGTGGGGGGGCGACTCAATCGGGGGGAGGTTGGGTCTCAGTCGGGGAGCGACTCAGTCGTGGGGATGGGGTCGAGTAAGTCCGGGGGAAGGGGGACGAGTCTGTCGGGGGGAGGGGAGGCGACTCAGTCAGGGGGAAGGGGCAATTCAGTCGGGGAGTACACAGTCGGGGGGTGGGGGGGGGCGACTTATTCGGGGGAGGGGGCGACTCAGTTAGGGGGACGGGGTGACTCAATTGAGGGAGGGGGATGACTCAGTCGCGGGGAGGGGTCGACGGTCTGGGGGAGCGGGAGGTGTGGTGACTCAGTTGGTGGGAGGGGGAGGGGGCGACTCAATCGGGGTGTTCGGGGGGGCAACTTAGTTGAGGGGAGGGGCAGGGGTGGCGACTCAGTCAGGGGATGGTGGTGCGAATCAGTCGGGGGTGAGCGGGAGAGGGGGGCGACTCAGTTGGGGGGAGGGGGATGGGGGCGACTCAGTCGGGCGGGGGGGAGACTCATTCAGGGTGTTGAGGGGGTGACTCAGTCGGAGGGAGGGGCAGGGGTGGTAACTCAGTCGTGGGGAGTGGGGGGACGAATCAGTCGGGGGGAGGGGGAGGCGGGGCGATTCTGTTGGGAGGAGGGATGGGGGTGACTAAGTCGGGGGGAGGGGGAGGGGGGCGCCTCAATTGGGGGGAGTAGGAGGGGGTGTGACTCAGTCTGGGGTAGGGTGAGGGGGGCTGACTCAATCGGGGGGTAGGAGTGGGGGGCGACTCAGTCGGGGGGAGGAGGACGAGGGGGATACTCAGTCGGGGGAGTGGGAAGGGGGGGCAACTCAGTCGGGGTGAGCGGGAGGGTGGGCGAATCAGTTGGGGGGAGGGGGATGGGGGGCGACTCAGTTGGGCAGAGTGGGGGGAGACTCATTCAGGGTGTTGAGGGGGTGAATCAGTCAGAGGGAGGGGCAGGGGTGGTAACTCAGTCGTGGGGAGTGGGGGGACGAATCAGTCGGGGGGAGGGGGAGGCGGGGCGATTCTGTTGGGAGGAGGGATGGGGGTGACTAAGTCGGGGGGAGGGGGAGGGGGCGCCTCAATTGGGGGGAGTAGGAGGGGGTGTGACTCAGTCTGGGGTAGGGTGAGGGGGGCTGACTCAATCGGGGGGTAGGAGTGGGGGGCGACTCAGTCGGGGGGAGGAGGACGAGGGGGATACTCAGTCGGGGGAGTGGGAAGGGGGGGGCAACTCAGTCGGGGTGAGCGGGAGGGTGGGCGAATCAGTTGGGGGGAGGGGGATGGGGGGCGACTCAGTTGGGCAGAGTGGGGGGAGACTCATTCAGGGTGTTGAGGGGGTGAATCAGTCAGAGGGAGGGGCAGGGGTGGCGACTCAGTCGGGGGGAGGGGGAGTGGGGGGCAAAGAAGTCGAGGAGAGGGGGACGTGGGGACTCAGTCGGGGGGAGGGGTTGATGGGGGGAGACTAAGTCGGGCGATGGGGGGCGACACAGCCAGTGGGAGGGGGAGGGGGCGGCGACTCTGTCGGGGGGGAGGGGGAGGGGGACGGGGGGTGACTCAGTCAGAGGGACGTGGGTGGGGGGGTGACTCATTCGGGCGGAGTGGGAGGGGAGGGCGACTCAGTCGGGGGGATTGGGAGGAGGGGTGCGAATCAGTCGGTGGGAGGGTGTGGGGGGGCAACTCAGTCGGGGGGCAGCGGAGGGGTGGGTCAACTCAGTTGGGGGGTGGAGGAGGGGGTTCTCAGTCGGGGGGAGGGGGAGGGGGGCCACTCAAACGGGGCGAGGGGGAGGGGGGGTGGCGACGCAGTCAGCGGGAGGGGGGGGCGACTCAGTTGTGGGGAGGGAGGCGAACTAGTCGGGGGCGATTCAGTCGGGGGGGGAGGGGGGACTCAGTCGGGGAGCGACTCAGTCACGGGGAGGGGGGCGAGTCAGTCGGGGGTTGGGGAAGGGGGTGAGCGACGCAGTCCTTGGATAGGGGGGGGCAACTCTGTCGGGGGTAGGGGAGGGGCGAATCAGTAGTTGGGAGAGGTTGACGGGGGGGCGACTAAGGGTGCGATGGGGGGGCAACTCCACCGGGGGGAGGAGGAGGGGGCCGCGACTCAGACGGTGGGAGGGGGGGGTGACTCAGTCGGGGGGAGTGGTGTGAGTCAGTCAGGCTGAGGAGGAGGGGGGCGACACATTCAGGGGGTTGGGGGGGCGACTCAGTCGGGGGAGGGGCAGGGTTGGCGACTCAGTCGGGGGGGAAGGAGAGTGGGGGGGACTCAGTCGGGGGGAGGGGGAGGGGGCGACTCAGTCGGGGGGAGGGGCAGGGGTGGTGACTCAGTCAGGGGGAAGGAGACTGGAGGGGACTCAGTCGGGGGGGAGCGGGAGGGGGGGCGACTCAGTCGGGGCGAGGGGGAGAGCGGGGTGACTCAGTCAGGGGGGAGGGGTTGTGTGGGGGCGACTAAGTCGGGCGATGGGGGGGCGACTCAGCCAGGGGTAGGGGGAGGGGGAGGGGGACGGGGGGTGACTCAGTCGTAGGGAGGGGGGAGGGGGTGCAACTCAGTCGGGCGGAGTGGGAGGGGTGGGCGACTCATTCAGGGGGATTGGGACGGGGGGGTGAATCAGTCGGTGGGAGGGGGAGTGGGGCAACTCAGTCAGGGGGCAGGGGAGGGGTGGGTCGACCCAGGCGGGGGGTGGGGGTGGGGGGGGGACTGAGTCGGAGGGAGGGGGAGGGGGGGCAACTCAGTCAGGGGAGGGGCAGGGGTGGCGACTCAGTCAGGGGGAAGGAGACTGGAGGGGACTCAGTCGGGGGGAGGGGGAGGGGGAGGGGGGCCACTCAGTCGGGGCGAGGGGGGAGAGCGGGGCGACTCAGTCAGGGGGCGGGGAGGGGTGGGTCGACCCAGTCAGGGGGTGGGGGTGGGGGGGGACTGAGTCGGGGGGAGCGGAGGGGTAGGGGGACAACACAGACGGGGCGAGGGGGAGAGGGGTGCGACGCAGACTTCAGGAGGGTGAGGGAGGCGCCTTAGTCAGGGGGAGGGAGGCGACTCAGTCGGGGGCGATTCAGTCGGGGCGAGGGGGGCGACTCAGTCGGGGGGAGGGGGGGACTCAGTCGGGGAGCGACTCAGTCGTGGGGAGGGGTCGAGTCAGTCGGAGCGAGGGGGACGAGTCAGTCAGGGGGAGGGGAGGTGACTCATTCAGGGGGAAGGACTCTGTTGAGAGGAGGGGGAGGATGGGGGCGAATCAGTTGGTGGGAGGGGGGTGGCGACTCAGTCGGGGGAGGGGTGTGACTCAGTCGGGCTGAGGAGGAGGGGGGCAAACCATTTAGGGGGAGGGTGAGGTGGGGCGACTCAGTCAGGCGGGGGGGGCGACTCATTCAGGGGGTTGGGGGGCGACTCAGTCGGGGGGAGGGCAAGGGGGTGGCGACTCAGTCGGGTGGAGGGGGGGGGCGACTCATTCAGGGGGGTTGGGGGGCGACTCAGTCGGGGGGAGGGCAAGGGGGTGGCGACTCAGTCGGGCGAGGGGGGAATGGGGGGCCACTCAGTCGAGGAGAGGGGGAGGGGGGACTCAGTCGGGGGAGGGGGAGTGCGGGGCGACTCAGTCAGGGGGAAGGGTTGAGGTGGGGCGACTAAGTCGGGCGATGGGGGGACGACTCAGCCAGTGGGGAGGGGGTGGGGGCGGTGACTCTGTTGGGGGGAGGGGAAGGGGATGGGGGGTGACTCAGTCGGAGGGACATGGAGGGAGGGCGACTCAGTCGGGGAGGTTGGGAGGCGGCTGCGAATCAGTCGGTGGGAGGGGGGCAACTCAGTCGGGGGGGCAGGGGAGGGGTGGGTCGACCCAGTCGGGAGGTGGGGGTGGGGGTGGGGGGGAATTCAGTTGGGGGGAGGGGGAGGGGGGTGACTCAGACGGGGCGAGGGGGAGGGGGTTGCGACGCAATCGGCGGGAGGGGGAGGCGGGGCGACTCAGTTGGGGAGAGGGAGGCGACTGAGTCAGGTGGGGGGGGGGGACTCAATCGGGGGAGGGGGTGAGTCAGTCGGGGGGAGGGGGATGAGTCAGTCGGGGGGAAGGGAGGCGACTCAGTCGGGGGGAGGGGGCAATTCAGTCGAGGTCGACATAGTTGGGGGGAGGGGGCGACTCAGCTGGGGGAGGGGCGACTCAATCGGGGGAGGGAGGCAACTCAGTCGGGGGGAGGGGGGTGACTTGGTCTGGGGGAGGGGGAGGTGGGGCGACTCAGTTGGTGAGAGGGGGATGGGGTCGACTCAATCGGGGGGTGTAGGAGGGGGGGGTGACTCAGTCGGGTGGAGGGGGAGCAGGGGGGGTGACTCAGTCAAGTGGAGGGGGGCGACTCAGTCGGGTGGAGGGGGAGCAGGGGGGGTGACTCAGTCAGGGCGCGGATGATGGGGGGGGCGACTCAGTCGGGGTGAAGGGTGGGGGGGCGCCACTCAGTCAGGGGAAGGGGGAGGGAGGGCGACTCAGTCAGGGGTTGGGGGAGGGGGGCGATTAAGTCGGGGATTGGGGCAGTGGGGGGGTGACTCAGTCGGGGTGAGGGGGAGGGGGGTGACGGGGAGGGGGGGGGTGACTTAGTCGAGGGGAGGGGTCGACTCAGTTGGGGGGGGGCGACTCAGTCAGGGGAGGGGAGGGGGGTGGCAACTCAGTCGGGGAGAGGGGGAGGGGGGTGCGACTCAGTCGGGGGGTGCTGGAGGGGGGCGACACAGTTGTGGGGAGGGGGAGATGGGGCCCACTCAGTCGGGGGGAGGGGGAACAGGGGGGCCACTCAGTCGGGGGGAGGGGGCCTCTCAATTTGGGGGGAATAGGAGGGGGGTCGACTCAGTCTGGGGTAGGGTGAGTGGAGGCTGACTCAATCGGGGGGTGTAGGAGTGGTGGGGGGGGCGACTCAGTCACGGGGAGGGGGACGATGGGGATACTCAGTTGGGGGAGTGGGAAGTGGGGTCAACTCAGTCGGGTGGAGGGGGACGGGGGGGGCGACTAAATCAGGGGGAGTGGGGGGGAGACTCAGTCGGGGGGAGTGGGATGTGGGTGACTCAGTCGGGGGAGGGGGATGGGGGCAGCTCAGTCGAGGGTAGGGGAGGGGGTGCAACTCAGTCATGGGGAGGGGCAGGGAGGCAACTCTGTCGGGGGGAGGGGGTGGCGACTCAGTCAGGGGTGGGGAGGGTGGGCGACTCAGTCAGGGGGAGGGGGCGGGGGGAGACTCAGTCGGCAGAGGGGGATGGGGCCGTCTCAGTCGGTGGTAGGGGGAGGGGGTGCAACTTAGTCATGGGGAGGGGCAGAGAGGAAACTCTGTCGGGGGGAGGGGGGGGTGGCGACTCAGTCGGGGGTGGGGGAGGGTGGGCGACTCAGTCAGGGGGAGGGGGAGAGGGGCCCCTCAGTCGGTGGGAGGGGTAGGGGGGGCGACTCAGTTCAGGTTTGGGGGAAGGGAGGGGACTCAGTCGGGGGAGGGTGAGGGGGGCGACTCAGTCGGGGGCAGGGGTTGAGGGGGTGTGATTAAGTCGGGCGATGGGGAGGTGGCATCTCAGCCGGGGGGAGGGCGAGGTGCGGCGACTCAGGGGGAGGGGGGGGCGACTCAGTTGGGGGGAGAGGGGGCGACTCATTCGGGGGGAGGGGGATGTGGGTCGACTCAGTTGGGCTGAGGGGGTGGGGAGGGCGACTCAGTCGGGGGTTGGAGAAGGGGGGCGACGCAGTCCTTGGTTGGGGGGGGGCGACTCAGTCCGGGGGAGGGGAGGGCCGAATCAGTCGGGGGGAAGGGTTGACGGGGGGACGATTAAGGGGGCGATGTGGGGGGGGCAACTCTGCCACGGGGAGGAAGAGGGGGCGGCAACTCAGTTGGGGGGAGGGGGCAGTGACTTAGTCGGGGGCAGGGGGGTGACTTAGTCAGGCCAAGGTGGAGGGGGGGGGCGACTCAGTCGGGCGGAGGGGGGGCGAATCATTCAGGGGTTGGGGCAGGGGTGGCGACTCAGTCGGGGGGAGTGGGGGGCGAATCAGTCGGTGAGAGGGGGGGGGCGACTCAGTTGGGGGGAAGGGGATGGGGGGCCACTCAGTCGGGAGGAGGAGGGGCGACTCAGTCCGGGAGAGGGGAAGGGGGGGTGACTCAGACGGGGGGGGGGGGGGGTGTGACTCAGTTGGGGGGAGGGGGGAGGGGTGGTGACACAGTCGGGGGCAGTGGGAGGGGGGCCACTCATTTGGGGAGCTGGGGGGCGACTCAGTCGGGGGCAGTGGGAGGGGGTCGACTCAGTCGTGGGTAGGGGGAGGGGGGGGGTGACTCAATCGGGGGGAGGAGGGGCGACTCAGTCGGGGTCAGTGGGACGGGGGCCACTCTTTTGGGGAGATGTGGGGGCGACTCAGTCGGGGGGAGGGTGAGGGTGGGCGACTCAGTCAGGGGTAGGGGGAGGGGGGCGACTCAGCCGGGGGGAGGGGGAGCAGGGAGGGTGACACAGTTCAGGGTTGGGGGAAGGGGGCGCGACACAGTCAGAGTAGGAGGGGGGGGTGACTCACTCGGGGGGAGGGGGAGTGGGGGCGACTCAGTTGGGGGAGGGGGGACTCAGTCGGGGTGAGGGGGTGGTGGGGCGACTCAGTATGGGGGTGGGGTTGGGGGACGAGTAAGTCGGGCGATGGGGGGGCGACTCAGCTGGGGGGAGGGGGAAGAGGGGCGACTCAATCGGGGGAATTGGGGGGCGACTCAGTCGGGCGGAGTGGGTGGGGGGTGACTCAGTCAGGGGGAGGGGGATGGGGGGTGTCTCAGTCAGGGGGAGGGGGATGGCGGACGACTCAGTCGTGGGGAGGGGGGGCGACTCAGTCAGGGGAGGGGGGGCGACTCAGTTGGGAGGAAGGGGGAGGGGGGCCACTCAGTCGGGAGGAGGGGGGGTGACTCAGTCCGGGAGAGGGGGAGGGGGTGACTCAGATGGGGGGGGAACTAAGTCGGGGTGAGGGGGTGGGGGGGCGACTCAGTCTGGGGGTGGGGTTTGGGGGGGCGACTAAGTAGGGCGGTGGGGGAGACAACTCAGCTGGGGTGAGGGGGATGGGGGGCGACTCAATCGGGGGGAGGGGGTTGGGAGACGACTCAGTCGTGGGGAGGGGCGGGGGTGAATCAGTCGGGGGGAGGGGGAGGTGTTTCAAGCGGGAGTTGGGGAGGGTGGGCGACTCAGTCGTGGGGAGGGGGAGGGGGGCGACTCAGTTGGGGGGAGGGGACGGGGCGACTCAGACGGGGGGAGGGGGAGGGGGCGACTCATTCGTGGGGAGGGGAAGGGGGGGCAACTCAGTCGGGGGCAGTGGGAGTGGGGTCACTCAGTCGGGGGGAGGGGATGGGGGGGCGACTCAGTCGGTGGGAGGGGGAGGGGGGCTGACTCAATCGGTGGGGCTAGGAGTGGGAGTGACTCAGTTGGGGGGAGGGGGCGACTCAGTTGGGGGGAGCGGGAGCGGGGGGGTGACTCAGTCGGGGCGAGGAGGAGGGGGGGGCGACTCAGTTGGGGCAAACGGGAGTTTGGGGCGAACCAGTCAGGGGGAGGGGGAGGGGGGTTGACTCAGTTCAGGGTTGGGGGAAGGGAGGGGACTCAGTTGGGGGGAGGGGGAGGAGGGGCGACACAGTCGGGTGGAGGGGTTTAGGGGGCGGCGACTAAGTCGGGCAATGGGTGGGCGTCTCAGCTGGGGGGAGGGGGTGGGGGCGGCCATTCAGTGAGGAGGATGGGGGGGTGACTCAGTCAGGGGGAGGGAGAGGTGGGGGGACTCAGTCAGGCGGCGGGGGATCGGAGGGCGAATCAGTCGGGGGTTGGGGGAAGGGCGGGCGACGCAGTCGGGGGTTGGGGGATGGGGGAGCGACTCAGTCGGGGGTTGGGGGAGGGGATGACGAATCAGTCTGGGGGAGGGGGAGGGGTGGACGCCTCAGTCAGAGCGAGGAGGAGTGTCTTAGTCGGGGGCAGGGGGGGTGACTTAGTCAGGCCAAGGAGGAGGGGGGGGGCGACTCAGTCGGGGGGAGGGTGAGGTGGGGCAACTCAGTCGGGCGGAGGGGGGGGGGCGAATCATTCAGGTGTTGGGGCAGGGGGTGGCGACTCAGTCGGGGGGAGTGGGGGGCGAATCAGTCAGAGGAGAGAGAGGGGGCGAATCAGTCGGTGAGAGGGGGGCGACTCAGTCGGGGGGAAGGGGATGGGGGGCCACTCAGTCAGGAGGAGGGGGGGGCGACTCAGTCCGGGAGAGGGGAAGGGGGGGTGACTCAGACGGGGGGGGGTGCAACTCAGTTGGGGGGAGGGGGAGGGGTGGCGACACAGTCGGGGGCAGTGGGAGGGGGGCCACTCATTTGGGGAGCTGGGGGGGCGACTCAGTCGGGGGGAGGGGGTCGACTCAGTCGTGGGTAGCGGGAGGGGGGGCCACTCAATCGGGGGGAGGAGGGGTGACTCAGTCGGGGACAGTGGGACGGGGGCCACTCTTTTGGGGAGATGTGGGGGCGACTCAGTTGGGGGTAGGGGGAGGGGGGCGACTCAGCCGGGGGGAGGGGGAGCAGGGAGGGTGACACAGTTCAGGGTTGGGGGAAGGGGGCGCGACACAGTCAGAGGTTGGAGGGGGGGGTGACTCACTCGGGGGGAGGGGGAGTGGGGGCGACTCAGTCGGGGGAGGGGGGACTCAGTCGGGGTGAGGGGGTGGTGGGGCGACTCAGTATGGGGGTGGGGTTGGGGGGGCGAGTAAGTCGGGCGATGGGGGAGCGACTCAGCTGGGGGGAGGGGGAGGAGGGGCGACTCAATCGGGGGGAATTGGGGGGCGACTCAGTCGGGCGGAGTGGGTGGGGGACGACTCAGTCAGGGGGAGGGGGATGGGGGGGTGACTCAGTCGGGGGGAGGGGGATGGGGGACGACTCAGTCGTGGGGAGGGGCGGGAGGCGACTCCGTCGGGGGAGGGGGGGGGGCGACTCAGTTGGGAGGAAGGGGGAGGGGGGCCACTCAGTCGGGAGGAGGGGGGGTGACTCAGTCTGGGAGAGGGGGAGGGGGGTGACTCAGATGGGGGGGGGGGACTAAGTCGGGTTGAGGGGGTGGGGGACGACTCAGTCTGGGGGTGGGGTTTGGGGGGGCGACTAAGTAGGGCGGTGGGGGGGACAACTCAGCTGGGGTGAGGGGGACGGGGGGCGACTCAATCGGGGGGAGGGAGTTGGGAGACGACTCAGTCGTGGGGAGGGGCGGGGGTGACTCAGTCGGGGGGAGGGTGAGGCGTTTCAGGCGGGAGTGGGGGAGGGTGGGTGACTCAGTCGTGGGGAGGGGGAGGGGGGCGACTCAGTTGGGGGGAGGGGACGGGCCGAATCAGACGGGGGGAAGGGGAGGGGCGACTCATTCGTGGGGAGGGGAAGGGGGGCAACTCAGTCGGGGGCAGTGGGAGTGGGGTCACTCAGTCGGGGGGAGGGGATGGGGGGGCGACTCAGTCGGTGGGAGGGGGAGGGGGGCTGACTCAATCGGTGGGGCTAGGAGTGGGAGTGACTCAGTCGGGGGAGGGGGCAACTCAGTCGGGGGGAGGGGGAGCGGGGGTTTGACTCAGTTGGGGCAAACGGGAGTTTGGGGCGACCCAGTCAGGGGGAGAGGGAGGAGGGGGTGACTCAGTCAGCGGGAGGGGGAGGAGGGGGTGACTCAGTCGGGGGGAAGGGGAGGGGGGCGACTCAGGCGAGGGGAAGGGGAGGGGGTGCGACTCAGTCAAGGGGAGGTGGAGGGGGGTGACTCAGTCAAGGTGAAGGGGAGGGGGTGCGACTCAGTCGGGGTGAAGGGGAGGGGGGCGACTCAGTCGGGGATAGGGGGAGGGGGAGGGGGTAGACTCAGTCACGGGGAGGGGGAGTGGGCGACTCATTCGGGCAAAGGGGGGTGCGACTCATTCGGGAGGAGGGGGAGTGCTGGCGATTCAGTCGGAGGGAGGGGCGGCGACTCAGTCAGAAAGAGGGGGGGGCGACTCAGTCAGGGTGAGGAGGTGTGCTTGCGACTCAGTTGGGTGGAGGGGGAAGGGGGGACGACTCAGTCATTGGGTGGGGCGGCGACTCGGTCAGGGGTCGACTCAGTCGGGGGTGGAGGGGCGACTCAGTCAGGGGGAGGGGGAGGGGGGCGACTCAGTCGGGGGACAGGGAGGGTTGGGCGACTCAGTCGCTGGGAGGGGGTGAGCAACTCAGTCGGGGGGAGGGTTGGGGGGAGACTCAATCAGGGGGAGGGGGATAGGGGGCGACTCAGTCGGGTGGATAGGGGGCGACTCAGTCGGGGACAGGGGGATAGGGGGCGACTCAGTCGGGGGAGTGGGAGAGGGGCGACTCGGTCGGGTGGAGGGGCAGTGTTGGGGCGACACAGTCGGGGGGATGGGAGGCGACTCAGTCGGGGCCAGGTGGTGGGGGGGGGGCGACTCAGTCTGGGGGAGAGGGAGGGGTGCGACTCAGTCAGGGGGAGGGGCGGCCAGTCAGTCGGGGGGAGGGGGACGACTCAGTCGGTGGGAGGGGGAGGGGGAGAGGGGAAACTCAGTCGCGGGGAGGGGGGCGATTCATTCGGGCGAAGGGAGGGCGACTCAGTCGGGAGGAGGGGGAGTGGTGGTGATTCAGTCGGGGGTGGGGCGGCGACTCAGTCGGAGGGAGGGGGAGGGGGGGCGACTCAGTCGGAGGGATGGGGGCTACTCAGTTGGGGGGAGGGGGAGGGGGATGGGGGGCAACTCAGTTGGTGGGTTGCGCGGCAACTCAGTCGGGGGAGGGGGGCGACTCAGTCGGGGGGAGGAGGGTCGACTCAGTAAGGGGAGGGGGAGGGGGGCGACTCAGTCGGGGGAGGGGGGGCGAATCAGTCTGGGGGAGGGGCAGGGGGGAGGGGGACGGGGGTGACTCAGTCGGGGCGAGGGGGGAGACTCAGTCGGGGCGAGTAAGGGGGGTGGCGACTCAGTCGCGGGTGGGGGACGGGGGGGGCGACTCAGTCAGGGGAGGGGGGCGAATCAGTCGGGGGGAGGGGCAGGGGGGACGGGGACGGAGGTTACTCAGTCGGGGGGAGGGGGGGCGACTCAGTCGGTGGGAGGTGAAAGGGGGGTGACTCAGCCGGGGGGAGGGGAGCGAATCAGTCGGTGGGGGGGGAGGTGGGGCGACTCAGTCGGGGGGAGGGGAGGGCGACTCAGTCGGGAGGTTGGGAGAGCGATTCAGTCGGTAGGTTGGGAAGGGCAGCTCAGTTGGGTGGTTGGGGGGGCAACTCAGTTGGGGGGAGGTTAGGGGGCGACTCAGTCAGCGGAGGGGGGGGCGACTCAGTCGGGGGCAAGGGGAGGGGGGCGACTCAGTCGCGGGGAGGTGGGGGGGTCTCAGTCGGGAGGTGGTGTTGGGGACTCTCAGTCGGGAGGTTGGGGGGGGGGGCGACTCAGTCAGGAGATTGGAGAGGAGGGGGGACTCAGTTGGGAGGTGGTGGGGGGGGGTAACTCAGTCGGGAGGTGGTGGGGGGGCGACTCAGTCGGGAGGTGGTGGGGGGGCGACTCAGTCGGGAGGTGGTGGGGGGGAATTCAGTCGGGAGGTGGTGGCGGGTGGGGACTCAGTCGGGAGGTGGTGGGGGGGGCGACTCAGTCGGGAGGTGGTGGGGGGGGACTCAGTCGGGAGGTTGGTGTGGGGGGGTCTCAGTCAGGAGGTGGTGGGGGGGACTCAGTCGGGAGGTGGTGGGGGGGGACTCAGTCAGGAGGTGGTGGCGGGGGACTCAGTCAGGAGGTGGTGGCGGGGGACTCAGTCAGGAGGTGGTGGGGGCGACTCAGTCAGGAGGTGGTGGGGGGGACTCAGTCGAGAGGTGGTGGCGGGGGGGACTCAGTCAGGAGGTGGTGGGGGCGACTCAGTCGGGAGGTGGCGGGGGGGGACTCAGTCAGGAGGTGGTGGGGGCGAATCAGTCGGGACGTGGCGGGAGGGGACTCAGTCAGGAGGTGGTGGGGGCGAATCAGTCGGGAAGTGGCGGGGGGGTACTCAGTCAGGAGGTGGTGGGGGGGGACTCAGTCAGGAGGTGGTGGGGGGGGACTCAGTCAGGAGGTGGTGGGGGCGACTCAGTCAGGAGGTGGTGGGCGGGGGACTCAGTCAGGAGGTGGTGGTGGGCGGGGGACTCAGTCAGGAGGTGGTGGGGGTGACTCAGTCGGGAGGTGGCGGGGGGGGACTCAGTCAAGAGGTGGTGGGGGCGAATCAGTCGGGAGGTGGCGGGGGGGATTCAGTCAGGAGGTGGTGGGGGCGAATCAGTCGGGAGGTGGCGGGGGGGGACTCAGTCAGGAGGTGGTGGGGGGGGACTCAGTCAGGAGGTGGTGGGGGGGGACTCAGTCAGGAGGTGGTGGGGGCGAATCAGTCAGGAGGTGGTGGGGGCGACTCAGTCAGGAGGTGGTGGGGGGGGACTCAGTCAGGAGGTGGTGGGGGGGGACTCAGTCAGGAGGTGGTGGTGGGCGGGGCGACTGAGTCAGGAGGTGCTGGGGGGGGACTCAGTCAGGAGGTGGTGGTGGGCGGGGGACTCAGTCAGGAGGTGGTGGCGGGGGGGGACTCAGTCGGGAGGTGGTGGCGGGGGGCGACTCAGTCACGCGGTGATGGGGGGGGACTCAGTTGGGAGGTGGTGGCGGGGAGTCTCAGTCAGGAGGTGGTGGGGGCGACTCAGTCAGGAGGTGGTGGGGGGTGACTCAGTCAGGAGGTGGTGAGGGCGACTCAGTCGGGAGGTGGTGGGGGCGACTCAGTCAGGAGGTGATGGGGGGGGACTCAGTCGGGAGGTGGTGGTGGGTGGGACTCAGTCAGGAGGTGGTGGTGGGGGGGGACTCAGTCAGGAGGTGGTGGTGGGGGGGGACTCAGTCGGGAGGTGGTGGCAGGTGGGACTCAGTCGGGAGGTGGTGGCGGGGGGGTCTCAGTCAGGAGGTGGTGGTGGGGGGGGACTCAGTCAGGAGGTGGTGGGGGCGACTCAGTCAGGAGGTGATGGGGGGGTACTCAGTCAGGAGGTGGTGGTGGGGGGGGACTCAGTCGGGAGGTGATTGTGGGGGGGACTCAGTCAGGAGGTGGTGGTGGGGGGGATCTCAGTCGGGAGGTGGTGGTGGGGGGGGACTCAGTCAGGAGGTGGTGGCGGGTGGGGACTCAGTCAGGAGGTGGTGGTGGGGGGGGACTCAGTCAGGAGGTGGTGGTGGGGGGGGACTCAGTCAGGAGGTGGTGCTGGGTGGGACTCAGTCGGGAGGTGATGGCGGGGGGGGGACTCAGTCGGGAGGTGGTGGGGGGGGACTCAGTCGGGAGGTGGTGGCGGGTGGGACTCAGTCGGGAGGTGATGGCGGGGGGGGACTCAGTCGGGAGGGAGGCGATTGTGATGTAGTTTTACTTTTCTTGTTCTTAGATGGGGTCTGGTGATCATGGGACTAAGATGGAATTTAATTCCAAACTGTTACTCTCTATGTTCACCTGCTGTCCAGAAAATGGAAGGCATCTTGGCAAGTCACATCACCACACCAAAGTGTTTTCAGTGGAAATATGCAAGAACATGTGGGCACAGAGAAAAGGCACAACATGCAGCGAAGAAGCGGGTCCTGTTAATACATCAGCTGGTGTATAATGAGATATTGGCCAAAGCACATTCTAAATGGGAGACACTTGGGAACACGTACAGCAGTGACCAGTACATCTGACACCAAGTCCCACACAAAGCTAGAATATAAGATTGACCTGGGGAACATGGTAAACAGTTAGCAATTAGTTTGTTTGGCTCTCTCCAGCACAGTCTCGGTATTGTGGGGCTGGAGACAAGAGTGACTTGTTGGGTAGACTGGGTTAGTTACTTTTCCTGAAGGACATCAATGAACCTACAGCCCCACGGTGAGCAGAGATTTAGTAACCCAGTAGATGTGCAGAATATCCAGTCTTAGAAGATTTTGGTGACAGGACTGTCAATCAAATAGAAAGTCCCCCAGAGCCAGCCTCATTCACCAATTCCACAAAGCATGCCTGGATTAATGTGATATCCTGTCTGCTAGAGATGAATGTACAATTTATAACAAGTTGGATTTAAAAACGTTTTTGTAAAGCATTTTCAGATGCAGTCATGTAGTTTTTGTGAAGACCTCTGTCCCGTCTAAGATTAAATAAAACCACTAATGAGGTTTGTAAAGGGACTATCAATCTATACTGGTTCATGATTGAACAAAATAGAAACTCATGAATTTTATTCCATTTCTCATAATTTTAAAGAGGTCTTTTCTTGATTATGAGATGGTATGGTTGCCATGTCTGCTCACCATGCTGGCAGGGTGTGTAAAACCTCCAGCCAATAAATATATTGTAATCCTGACTAACACACTCTGGACTGACTGCCTTTACAATAGGAGTCATCAGTGAATTGTCTCAGACTCCCAGAGCACTGGAGAGCTTTAAACTGAAAGCAGTGTGGCAGCTCCCAGTGACATGAGCATTGACTGGTGCTACTGTTTGAGCTGTGACCTAAGGCACTGGCTCCCTCCCCTGATGATGTAGAAGGTGCCACTGATTAAGGGAGAAGGCAGGAGCCTGGTAATCTGCCTGCTCTAGTTCAGCAGCTTCTGCATACAACTCCCACTCCAGAGACTTCAATACAGGATCTAGACTGACATTTTGTTGCAGGGCTCCCAACTCTGATTGGAGATTGCGTCAGCTGATCTCCAATTGCCCTGCCTCCAGCTCCTGCCAGTGGCCATCTGACATGTTAATCTTCACACTGTACCACAGTCCCATGACTCTCCATTACCTGATTGGCTGACAGTCAAGAATCACCAAACTTTTCCCCCGGCTCCAATATTTGTCCCATATCAGTGAAAATGTTCAATAAAATTGATTTTTAAAATTACATTGTAGAGGAACAGACCATTCGACCCATCGGGTGTGTGCTGGTATGATTAAATAAACGCAAAATACTGCAGATGCTGGAAATTTGAAATAAAAACATAAAATTCTGGAAAAACTCATCCAGTCTGACAGCATCTGTGGAGAGAGAAAGAGAGTTAATGTTTCGAGTCTGTCTGACTATTCTACATGTTGTGTACTGATGTTTATCTTCCACGAGCTTCCTCTCACTCTGTATCATCCCATCCCATCAACATATACTGATATTCCCTTTTCTCTCCTGCATTTATCCAGCTTCCTCTCAAGCACATCAATACTATTTACCTCAACCACTCCCTGTGGTAGCGAGATTTATATTCTCCCCACTCTCTGGGTGAAGAAGTTTCTCCTGAATTCCCCATTGAATTTATTAATGATTATAATACTGATGGCTCCCTGGTCTCCCCCATATTGAAACAGCTTCTCTACACAAACCCTATCAAATCCTTCTATTATTTCAAAGACCTCGATCAGGTCACCCCTCAGTCTTTTCTGTTCCAGGAAAAGCAGCCTCTGTCTGCTTTACCTTTCCTATTAACCTCTCAGTTCTGATATCATCCTTGTAAATGTTTTCTGCACCTTTCACATTTTTCTCTAAGTGCTCGTATCATTTTTCTCCCAAGTGACAGTGTCAAGGAGATGAATATTAATTTATGGGAGAGTCCACGACGATCCTGAGGGACTGGTATTCCTCCTTCAGTGCAGTATTGAGGGGCTGCTGAAGTTCTGGAATTCACACTTCAATGAGTTGAGACGGCTCAGCACAGGAACAGTCTCACAATGCAGGCAATGCTGCCCTCTGGTGAGCTCAGTGGTCACTGAAATCACAACAGAAATGCATCACAGCGGGAGCGGCTGGGGAAGGGACTGCCGATTGCAATTGGCTCCCGACCGCAATTTCATGCTGGCTGGCCAATTAACGGCCAGACAGCGTGAAACATCCGCTGAGAAGCTCAGTGCTGCCGTGGTGTGGGTGCTGACGTTAACGTGAACATGGGCCAGTGCCGAGAGAAAGCTCCCTAAGGCTTTTTTTTTTGCAAAAATATACTTTATTCATAAATCTTCAACAACATTTCGAAACATTTCAAAATCACCTTCACAAAAATACAATCAGGTTCAACTTTTACAACATGAATCACAAGGTGTATCAGTACAAACAATGACTATTACAATCATTGGCAGACATTCATTTTGAGCTGTACATCCGAGGGGCTCTTTACAGTTCCCAACCCCTCGGTGCGCTATGGCAGAAAGGTCTTAGGCAGCGACCCTTCCCCATTGCGCCTTTGCGGCGGCTGACCCAAGCTTTAGTGTGTCCCTCAGCACGTAGTCCTGGACCTTGGACTGTGCCAGTCTGCAACACTCGGTCGGGGACAACTCTTTGCGCTGGAAAACCAACAAGTTTCGGACAGACCAAAGAGCGTCTTTCACCGAGTTGATGATCCTCCAGCTGCAGCTAATGTTTGTCTCGGTGTGTGTCCCTGGGAACAGTCCGTAGATCACAGAGTCCTCTGTCACAGAACTGCTCGGGATGAACCTCGACAGCAACCACTGCATCTCTCTCCAGACCTTCTTCGCAAAGACACAATCTACAAGGAGGTGAACAACAGTCTCTTCCCCACCACAGCCACCTCGAGGGCAACGTGCAGAGGGGGTGAGACTCCTGGCACGTAGGAAGGATCTTACAGGGAGGGCCTTTCTCACCACCAGCCAAGCTACATCTTGGTGTTTGTTGGAAAGTTCTGGCGATGAGGCATTCTGCCAAATGACTTTGTCAGTCTGCTCAGGGAAGCATTCCACAGGATCCACCCTCTCCTTTTCCCTCAGGGCCTTTAAGACGTTACGTGCCGACCACTGCCTGATGGACTTGTGGTCAAAGGTGTTTCTCTGCATAAATTTTCCCACGAGGGACAGGTGGTACGTCACAGTCCAACCACTTGGAGCGTTCCACGGCAGCGTGGCCAGACCCATCCTTCGTAACACTGGGGACAGGTAGAACCTCAGCATGTAGTGACACTTGGTGTTTGTGTACTGAAGGTCTACGCACCGCTTGATGCAGCCACACACAAAGGTGGCCAACAGTATGGGAGTGATGTTGGGCACGTTTTCTCCCCCTTTATCTAGAGGCTTGTACATTGTGTCCCTGCGGACACGATTCATTTTCGACCTCCAGATAAAGCGGAAGATGGCTCGGGTGATTGCCACCACACAGGAGTGTGGAATGAGCCAGACCTGCGCCACATACAACAACAGTGAGAGTGCCTCACACCTGATGACCAGGTTCTTACCCGCAATGGAGGGAGCATCGTTCCCACATGCCCAGTTTCCTTTTCACCATAGACACTCGCTCCTTCCAGTTTCTAACGCGTGCCCTGGTCCCTCCGAACCATATCCCCAGTACCTTCAGGCTGTCAGCCCTGACGGTGAAGGGGACAAACGATCGGTCAGCCCAGTTCCCAAAGAACATGGCCTCGCTTTTCCCACAATTTACCTAAAGCTCCCTAAGGCAGACCAGAAAAATCAAAAATAAAGTTTTGAAAAGCAGAAAAAAAATGTCTAAGCATCACAGTCAAGTACATGATGATGATGCTGTCAACCGATTTTTATTTTATTTCATCACAGAAACTGCATCTCCCCCTTGGATAGGGCTTATGAAAAATGTTCTCCCATCCACCAACCCTAAGGCGGTGTAAAATTAAAGACAATATTGCTGTTAATGAACTTAATTAACCTCATCATTGTCAGCGGGTGCTTGCCTGACGTCTTCTCACATGATTTCAGGCCAGGTCGGGCACGTGCCCACCTGATCAGCACAATATTCTTCCCCATGTTATCACATGGTAGCCAGGAGAGTAGTGCCCCTGAAGGAGGGGGGAAATCAGCCAGGGGTCTGAGAATGTCCAAGCATTGAGTGAGTACAGAATCAGTCTTTGGTTGCATTCATTGTCTAGACTCGGGCTTCAAGGGTCACGAAAGGTTCCAGTAGCTGACAGGCCATTCGGCCCACCTACCCAGTGTTTTCATCATGAGTCACAGTCTAATTCCACACTCCCACCTGGTTCCTGTCCCTTTAAACATCCTCTCCCATTTAAAAGAATTTACAGACTCAATCTCAGTGGCCAGTGAACACCCTTTGCCTCTTGAGTCTGAAGATCGCGGATTCAAGTCCCACCCCAGAGACTTGAGCACAATATCCAGGCTGACACCCCTGGGGCGGGGCTGAGGGAGTGCTGCATTGCTGGAGGTGCTGGATTTTGGATGAGATGTTAAGCCCGGCCACTGTTTGCCCTCTCAGGTGGATGTAAACCTGCTGATGACACTAATTGAAGGTGGACAGAAGAATTCTCTCGGGTACACTGGGCAATATTTAATTCCAGACCCCCAGCATCTTTCCAACACTTTACCTAATCCGCTTGTGTGTCACTGCTGTGGGATCTTGCTGTGTACAAATTGGCTTCCACATTCTCCTCAATGACATCAGTGACAACGCTACAAAGCGGCTTTTCATTGGCTGTCAATGTCTGGTATTTACAACCTGAGATTCCAGCGCCCGGACTGCACAAAGTGAACCAAAATGGATCCTTTATTCCACAGGCACCAAAACGGCACAAACTTTCCAAGGAAAGTGTAATTCCAGGAAACAAACTATTATTCACCGCCGAAGCTCCACATCCATGTCCTGCTGCTCAGCTCCTGGCTGCAGTCTCGCCCTCCCATACACTTCCGGGGCCTCCTTCCAGCTCAGGCCCCGTCTCCAGCTGGCCCGAGCCCGCGGTCTCGGCTCAGGCCCCGCTCCAGCCATCTCAGGCCCCGCCTCCTAATGTCTCCCGCCCGTGCTCTCGGCTCAGGCCCCGCCTCCAGCTGTCTCAGGCCCCGCTTCCAATTGTCCCCAGCCCGTGCTCTCGGCTCAGGCCCCGCCTCCAGTTGGCACAGTCCCTGCCTCCAGCTGTCCTCGACCCGCCCTTCCGGCCCAGGCCCCGCCTCCAGCTCCTTCAGGACGCTGGCTCCCGTTCTGAGGCAGACTGTATCCAGCTGCCAGCTTTGGTCCCGCGCCGAAGACCCCTGCCGGTGGGGACGGTGTGCGCTGCAGTGAATACCCTGCCCTGCTGGTCTTGGCTTCCAGCCCACGCTGAAGCCGGAGGTTGGGTCACTGAGGCCCACAGGGTGTGACAGGGTGTTGAAGGTGACGGTGTAAGGGGTTCGGCGCCCATTACAGGGCGGGTAGGAAACAATTGGAAAGTTACAGCATTTTGCAGGTTAATACCTATGGAGCAGGACAGGAAAGCACCAGCCGTTCCTGCTTCAGTGATGGTGGAGGCAGTGTAGATACTCACACTCCTTTGTACATTAAGGGCCCTGGGCAAAGAGCAGGAGACTGGCAATAAACGGCTTACTGTTTGAAAGAGCTGACATAATAGCTCAAAATGTCAGCTTCTGCTCTAGACGGTTCTATGACTTTAAGGTAAAAGAGAGTGAGGGAGAGTGAGTGAGAGAGGTCAGAGAGAGGGAGGGAGAGAGCGAGGGTGATCAGAGAGATAGAGGGAGAGAGAGCGATGGAGGTCAGAGAGAACGAGGGAGGTCAGAGAGAGGGAGGGAGGTCAGTGAGAGGGAGGGAGAACGATCGATTGAGGTCAGTTAGAATGAGGGAGAGCGAGTGAGGGAGGACAGAGAGGGAGAGAGAGCTAGCAAGGAAGGTAAGAGAGAGTGAGGGGTTGATAGAGAAGTAGGTCAGAGTGAGGCAGGGAGGTCAGAGAGAGGGAGGTCCGAGAGAGGGAGGGAGGTCAGAGAGACGGAGGGAGAGAGAGCGAGGGAAGTCAGACAGAGGGAGGGAGAGAGAGTGAGGGAGGTCAGAGGGAGGGAGGTCAGAGAGAGGCAGGTCAAAGAGAGTGAGGGAGAGTGAGCGAGGGAGGTCAGAGAGAGGGAGGGAGAGAGTGAGGGAAATCAGAGAGATGGAGGGAGAGAGAGCGACGGAGGTCAGAGAGAGGGAGGGAGAGTAAGTGAGGCAGGTCAGAGAGAGGGAGGGATAGCTAACGAGATAGGTCAGAGGGAGGGAGACAGAGCGAAGGAGGTCAGAGAGAGGGTGGGAGAGAGAGGGATGGAGGTCAGTTAGAGGGAGGGAGGATAGAGCTATGGAGGTCAGAGAGAGGGAGGGAGAGAGAATGAGGGAGGTCAGAGAAAGGGAGGGAGAGAGAGCGAGATAGGTCAGAGAGAGGGAGGGAGAGAGATCGATTGAGGTCATTTAGAATGAGGGAGAGCGAGTGAGGGAGGACAGAGAGGGAGGGAGAGCTAGCGAGGTAGGTAAGAGAGAGTGAGGGGTTGATAGAGAAGTTGGTCAGATTGAGGGAGGGAGGTCAGAGAGAGGGAGGTCCGAGAGAGGGAGGGAGGTCAGTGAGAGGGAGGGAGAGAGTGTGAGGTAAGTCAGAGAGAGGGAGAGATAGAGAGCGAGGGTGGTCAGAGAGAGGGAGGGAGAGCGAGCAAGGGAGGTCAGAGAGAGGGTGTGAGAGAGCGAGGGAGGTCAGAGAGAGGGAAGGAAGTCAGAGAGAGCAATGGAGGTCAGTGAGAGGGAGGGAGAGAGAGCGAGGGACGTCAGAGTGAGGGGAGAGTGAGCGAGGGATGTCAGAGAGTGGGAGAGAGAGAGAACGAGCGAGGTCAGAGAGAGCGAGGAAGGTCAGAGAGTGCAATGGAGGTCAGTGAGAGGGATGGAGAGAGAGCGAGGGACGTCAGAGGGAGGGAGAGAGTGAGCGAGGGAGGTCGAGAGAGCGAGGGTGGTCAGAGAGAAGGAGGGAGAGAGAGTGAGGGAGGTCAGAGGGAGGGAGGTCAGAGAGAGGGATGTCAGAGAGAGGAGTGGAGAGAGAGTGAGGGAGGTCAGAGAGAGGGAGGGAGAGAGCGAGTGAGGTCAGAGAGCGGGAAGGAGAGAGAGCGAGGGATATCAGAGACAGGGAGGGAGAGAGAGCGAGGGAGTTCAAAGAGATGGATGGAGAGGGAGTGAGGGAGGTCAGAGAGAGCGAGGTCAGAGAGAGACAGATAGGTCAGAAAGGGAGGAAGAGAGAGGGAGGGTGTTCAGTGAGAGGGAGGGAGATAGAGCGAGGGAAATGAGAGAGAGGGAGGTAGAGAGAGCGAGGGCGGTCAGAGAGTGGGAGGGATTGAGAGTGCGGGAAATGAAAGAGAGGGAGGGAGAGATTGCGAGGGAGGTCTGAGAGCGCGAAGAATGTCAGAGAGAGGGAGCTGAGAGAGATCGAGGGAGGTGAGAGAGCGAGGGAGGTCAGTGAGTGAGAGGGAGGTCAGAGGGAGGGAGGGAGAAAGAGTGAGTGAGGTCAGAAAGAGCCAGAGAGAGAGAGCGAGAGAGTGAGGGATGTCAGAGAGAGGGCGGGAGAGAGAGCGATGGAGGTCAGAGAGAAGGAGGGAGTTTGGAAAGAGGGAGGGAGAGAGAGAGAGAGGGGGAGAGAGAGCGAGGCAGGTCAGAGAGAGGGGGGAGAGAGAGCTTGGGAGGTCAGAGAGAGAGAGGGAGAGAGAGCGAGGGAGGTCAGACACTGGGAGGGAGGGAGGAAGAGAGAGCGAGGGACGTCAGAGAGAGGGAGGGAGAGTGAGCGATGGAGGTCAGTTAGATTGTGGGAGAGTGAGTGAGGGTGGTCAGAGAGGGAGGGAGAGCTAGTGATGTAGGTCAGAGAGAGGGAGGGAGAGATTGCGAAGGAGGTCAGAGAGAGGGAGGGAGAGAGAGCGAGGGAGTTCAGTGAGAGGGAGGTCCAAGAGAGGGAGGGAGGGAGAGAGAGGGAGGTCAGAGAGAGGGAGTGAGGGAGAGCGAGGGAGGTCAGAGATTGGGGGGGAGAGCGAGCGAGGGAAGTCAGAGAGAGGGCGGGAGAGAGAGCAAGGGAGGTCAGAGAGAAGGAGGGAGAAAGAAGGAGGGAGGTCAGAGAGAGGGAAGGAGAGAGAGCAAGGGAGGTCACAGAGAGCGACAGAGGTCAGAGAGAGCAAGGGAGGGAGAGAGAGTGAGAGAGGTCAGAGAGAGGGAGGGAGAGAGAGCGAGGGAGGTCTGAGAGAGTGATGGAGGTCAGAGAGAGGGATAGAGAGAGAGAGCGAGGGAGGTCAGAGAGAGAGAGGGAGAGAGAGTGCGGGAGGACAGAGAGAGAGAGGGAGGTCAGAAAGAGGGAGGGAGGGAGAGCGAGGGAGGTCAGAGAGAGCGAGGGAGGGAGAGAGAGTGAGGGAGTTCAGAGAGAGAGAGGGAGGGAGAGGGAGGGAGGTAGGAGAGCGAGGGAGGTTAGAGAGAGCAAGAGAGGTCATAAGGAGCGAGGGAGGGAGAGAGACCGAGGGAAGTCAGAGAGAGAGAGGGAGAGAGACCGAGGGAAGTCAGAGAGAGCGATGGTGTTCTGAGAGAGGGAGGGAGAGAGATGGAGGGAGAGAGAGTGAAGGAAGCCAGAGAGAAGGGGGGAGAGAGAGCGATGAAGGTCAGAGAGAGCGGGGGAGAGAGAGTGAGGGAGGTCAGAGAGAGGGAGGGAAAGAGAGCGAGGGAGGTCAGAGAGAGGGAGGAAGAGAGCGAGGGAAGTCAGAGAGAGGGAGGGAGAGAGAGTGAGGGAGGTCAGAGAGGGGGAGAGAACGAGTGCGATGGAGGTCAGAGAGAGGGAGAGAGAGAGCAAGGGAGGTCAGAGAGAGCGAGGAAGGTCGAGAGAGCGAGGGTGGTCAGAGAGAGGGATGGAGAGCGAGTGAAAGAGGTCAGAGTGAGGGAGGTCAGAGAGAGGGAAGTCAGAGAGAGGGAGGGAGAGAGAGCAAGGGATGTCAGAGAGAGGGAGGGAGAGAGGGAGGTCATCGAGTGATAGAGAGAGCGAGAGGTCAGCGAGAGACAGAGAGGGAGGTCAGCGAATGTGAGACAGGGAGGTCAGTGATAGAGAGAGAAAGCGAGGGAGGTCATTGAGAGAGAGCGAGGGAGGTCAGAGAGAGACAGAGAGTGAGGGAGGACAGCGAGAGAGCGTGAGAGAGTGAGGGAGGTCAGAGAGAGTGAGGGAGAGAGCGTGAGGTTGGTCAGAGAGAGGGAGAGAGAGCAAGGGACGTTAGAGTGAAGGAGGGAGAGCGAGTGATGGAGGTCAGTAAGAGTGAGGGAGAGTGTGTGAGGGTGGTCAGAGAGGGAGGGAGAGCTAGTGAGGTAGGTCAGACAGAGGGAGGGTGTGATAGCGAAGGAGGTCAGAGAGAAAGAGGTGCGAGAGAGGGAGGGAGACTAGAGAGAGGGAGGTCAGAAAGAGGGAGTTAGGGAGAGCGAGGGAGGTCAGAGAGAGGGAGGGAGATAGAGCAAGGGAGTTCAGAGAGAAGGAGTGGGAGAGAAGGTGGGTAATCAGAGAGATGGGGGGAGAGGGAGCGTAGGAGGGGAGAGAGTGAGGGAGGTCACAGAGAGTGAGGGAGGGAGAGACAGCGAGGGATGTCAGAGAGAGTGAGGGAGGTCTGAGAGGGTGAGGGAGAAAGAGCAAGGGAGGCCAGAGAGAAGGAGGGAGAGAGAGCGAGGGAGGTCAGAGAGAGCGAGGGAGGGAGAGAGAGCGAGTGAGGTCAGAGAGAAGGAGGGCGAGAGAACGCGGGAGTTCAGAGAGAGCGAGGGTGGTCAGAGAGAGGGAGGGAGCGACAGCGAGGAATGTTAGAGAGAGCGATGGATTTCAGAGAGTGGGAGGGAGAGAGTGCGAGGGAGGTCGAGACAGCAAGGGAGGTGAGAGAGAGGGAGAGAGAGAATGTGAGAGCGAGGTCAGAGAGAGAGGGAGGGAGAGAGAGTCAGGGATGTCATAGAGAGGGAGGGAGAGAGAGCGAGCGAGGCATCTCAGAGAGAGGGAGGGAGAGAGAGTAAGGGAGGTCAGAGATTGGGAGGGAGAGCGAGCGAGGGAGGTCAGAGAGAGGGAGGGAGAGAGAAGGAGGGATGTCAGAGAGAGGGAGTGAGAGAGAGCGAGGGAGGGAGAGCGAGTGATGGAGGTCAGTTAGAGTGAGGGAGAGCGAGTGAGGGTGGTCAGAGAGGGTGGGAGAGCTAGTGAGGTAGGTCAGAGAGAGGGAGGGAGTGATAGCGAAGGAGGTCAGAGAGAGGGAGGGAGAGAGAGCGAGGGAGCTCAGAGAGAGGGAGGTGCGAGACAGGGAGGGAGGCTAGACAAAGGGAGGTCAGAGAGAGGGAGTGAGAGAGAACGAGGGAGGTCAGAGATTGGGAGGGAGAGCTAGCAAGGGAGGTCAGAGAGAGGGAGGGAGAGAGAGTGAGGGAGGGAGAGAGAGCGAGGGAAGTCAGAGAGAGGGAGGTCTGAGAGAGGGAAGGAGGCCAGAGGGAGGGAGGTCTGAGAGAAGGAGGGAGAGAGTGAGGGAGGACAGAGAGAAGGAGGGAGAGAGAGCAAGGGAGGTCAGAGAGAGGGAGGGAGAGCGAGTGAGGGAGGCAGGCGGAGGAAGGGAGAGCTAACGAGGTAGGTCAGAGAGAATTAGGGAGAGAGAGCGAAGGAGGTCAAAGAGAAGGAGGGAGAGAGAAGGCGGGAGATCAGAGAGAGGGGGGAGAGAGAACGAAGGAGGGGAGAGAGCGAGGGAGGTCAGAGAGAGGGAAGGAGAGAGAGCGAGGCATGTCAGAGAGAGGGAGGGAGAGAGAGTGAGGGAGGTCAGAGATTGGGAGGGAGAGCTAGCGAGGGAGGTCAGAGAGAGGGAGGGAGAGAGAAGGAGGGATGTCAGAGAGAGGGAGTGAGATAGAGCGAGGGAGGGAGAGAGAGTGAGGGAGTTCAGTGAGAGGGAGGGAGAGAGAGCGAGGGAAGTCAGAGAGAGGGAGGTCTGAGAGAAGGAGGGAGAGAGAGTGAGGGATGTCAGAGAGAAGGAGGGAGAGCGAGTGAGGGAGGCAGACGGAGGGAGGGAGAGCTAATGAGGTAGGTCAGAGAGAATTAGGGAGAGAGAGTGAAGGAGGTCAGAGAGAGGGAGGGAGAGAGAGTGAGGGAGGTCAGAGAGAGGGAGGGAGGCAAGAGAGACGGAAGTCAAAGAGAGGGAGGGAGAGAGAGCGAGGGAAGTCAGAGAGAGACAGAGAGTGAGGGAGGACAGCGAGAGAGTGCGAGAGAGTGAGGGAGGTCAGAGAGAGCGAGGGAGAGAGCGTGAGGGTGCTCAGAGAGAGGGAGAGAGAGCGAGGGACATCAGAGTGAAGGAGGGAGAGCGAGTGATGGAGGTCAGAAAGAGTGAGGGAGAGCGTGTGAGGGTGGTCAGAGAGGGAGGGAGAGCTAATGAGGTAGGTCAGATAGAGGGAGGGTGTGATAGCGAAGGAGGTCAGAGAGGGAGGTGCGAGAGAGGGAGGGAGACTAGAGAGAGGGAGGTCAGAAAGAGGGAGTGAGGGAGAGCGAGGGAGGTCAGAGAGAGGGAGAGAGATAGAGCAAGGGAGTTCAGAGAGAAGGAGTGAGAGAGAAGGCGGGTGATCAGAGAGATGGGGGGAGAGAAAGCGAAGGAGGGGAGAGAGTGAGGGAGGTCACAGAGAGTGAGGGAGGGAGACAGAGCGAGGGAGGTCAGAGAGAGGGTGGGAGAGACAGCGAGGGATGTCAGAGAGAGTGAGGGAGGTCTGAGAGGGTGAGGGAGAAAGAGCAAGGGAGGCCAGAGAGAGGGAGGGAGATAGAGCGAGGGAGGTCAGAGAGAGCGTGGGAGGGAGAGAGAGCGAGTGAGTCAGAGAGAAGGAGGGCGAGAGAACGCGGGAGTTCAGAGAGAGCGAGGGTGGTCAGAGAGAGGGAGGGAGCGACAGCGAGGAATGTTAGAGAGAGCGATGGATTTCAGAGAGTGGGAGGGAGAGAGTGCGAGGGAGGTCGAGACAGCAAGGGAGGTGAGAGAGAGGGAGAGAGAGAATGTGAGAGCGAGGTCAGAGAGAGAGGGTGGGAGAGAGAGTCAGGGATGTCATAGAGAGGGAGGGAGAGAGAGTAAGGGAGGTCAGAGATTGGGAGGGAGAGCGAGCGAGGGAGGTCAGAGAGAGGGAGGGTGAGAGAAGGAGGGATGTCAGAGAGAGGGAGTGAGAGAGAGCGAGGGAGGGAGAGCGAGTGATGGAGGTCAGTTAGAGTGAGGGAGAGCGAGTGAGGTTGGTCAGAGAGGGTGGGAGAGCTAGTGAGGTAGGTCAGAGAGAGGGAGGGAGTGATAGCGAAGGAGGTCAGAGAGAGGGAGGGAGAGAGAGCGAGGGAGCTCAGAGAGAGGGAGGTGCGAGACAGGGAGGGACGCTACACAAAGGGAGGTCAGTGAGAGGGAGTGAGAGAGAACGAGGGAGGTCAGAGATTGGGAGGGAGAGCTAGCGAGGGAGGTCAGAGAGAGGGAGGGAGCGAGAAGGAGGGATGTCAGAGAGAGGAAGTGAGAGAGAGTGAGGGAGGGAGAGAGAGCGAGGGAAGTCAGAGAGAGGGAGGTCTGAGAGAGGGAAGGAGGCCAGAGGGAGGGAGGTCTGAGAGAAGGAGGGAGAGAGTGAGGGAGGACAGAGAGAAGGAGGGAGAGAGAGCAAGGGAGGTCAGAGAGAGGGAGGGAGAGCGAGTGAGGGAGGCAGGCGGAGGAAGGGAGAGCTAACGAGGTAGGTCAGAGAGAATTAGGGAGAGAGAGCGAAGGAGGTCAAAGAGAAGGAGGGAGAGAGAAGGCGGGAGATCAGAGAGAGGGGGGAGAGAGAACGAAGGAGGGGAGAGAGCGAGGGAGGTCAGAGAGAGGGAAGGAGAGAGAGCGACGGAGGTCACAGAGAGTGAGGGAGGGAGAGAGAGTGAGGGAGGTCAGAGAGAGGGAGGGAGAGAGAGCGAGGGATGTCAGAGAGAGCGAGGGAGGTCAGAGAGAAGGAGGGCGAGAGAGCGAGGGAGGTCAGAGAGAGTGAGGGAGGTCAGAGAGAGGGAGGGAGCGTGAGCGAGGGATGTTAGAGAGAGCGATGGATTTCAGAGAGTGGGAGGGGGACAGTGCGAGTGTGGTCAGAGAGAAGAAGGGAGAGAGAGCGAGGGAGGTTGAGACAGCAAGGGAGGTCAGAGAGAGGGAGGGAGAGAGAGTGAAAGCGAGGTCAGAGAGAGAGGGAGGGACAGAGAGTGAGGGAGGTCATAGAGAGGGAGGGAGAGAGAGCGAGGCATGTCAGAGAGAGGGAGGGAGAGAGAGTGAGGGAGGTCAGAGATTGGGAGGGAGAGCTAGCGAGGGAGAGAGAAGGCGGGAGATCAGAGAGAGGGGCAGAGAGAGCGAAGGAGGGGAGAGAGCGAGGAAGGTCAGAGAGAGGGAAGGAGAGAGAGGGAGGTCATCGAGAGATAGAGAGAGCGAGAGAGAGTGAGGAAGGTCAGCGAGAGACAGAGAGGGAGGTCAGTGAATGTGAGACAGGGAGGTCAGTGATAGAGAGAGTGAGTGAGGTCATTGAGAGAGAGCGAGGGAGGTCAGAGAGAGACAGAGAGTGAGGGAGGACAGTGAGAGAGAGCGAGAGAGTGAGGGAGGTCAGAGAGAGCGAGGGAGAGAGAGTGAGGGTTCAGGGAGAGGGAGAGAGAGTGAGGGAGGGAGGCTAGAGAGAGGGAGTTCAGAGAGAGGGAGTGAGGGAGAGCGAGGGAGGTCAGAGAGTGGGAGGGAGAGCAAGCGAGGGATGTCAGAGAGTGGGAGGGAGAGAGAGCAAGGGAGGTCAGAGAGAAGGAGGGAGAGAGAAGGCTGCAGATCAGAGAGAGGTGGGGAGAGAGAGCGAAGGAGGGGAGAGAGCAAGGGAGGTCAGGGAGAGGGAAGGAGAGAGAGCAACGGAGGTCACAGAGAGCGAGGGAGGGAGAGAGAGCGAGGGAGGTCAGAGAGAGGGTGGGAGAGAGTGCGAGGGATGTCAGAGAGAGTGAGGAACGTCTGAGAGAGACAGAGGGAGAAAGAGCATGGGAGGCCAGAGAGAAGGAGGGAGAGAGAGCGAGGGAGGTCAGAGAGAGCAAGGGAGGGAGAGAGAGTGCGTGAGGTCAGAGAGAAGGAGGGCGAGAGAGCGAGGGAGGTCAGAGAGAGCGAGGGAGGTCAGAGAGAGGGAGGGAGCGAGAGCGAGGGATGTTAGAGAGAGCGATGGATTTCAGAGGGTGGGAGGGAGAGAGTGCGAGGGAGGTCAGAGAGAAGGGAAAGAGAGTTTGGGAGGTCGAGACAGCAAGGGAGGTGAGAGAGAGGGAGGGAGAGAGAGTGAGAGCGAGGTCAGAGAGAGATGGAGGGACAGAGAGCGAGGCATGTCAGAGAGATGGAAAGAGAGACAGCGAGGGAGGTCAGAATTTGGGAGGGAGAGCTAGCGAGGGAGGTCAGAGAGAGGGAGGGAGAGAAAAGGAGGGATGTCAGAGAGAGGGAGTGAGAGACAGTGAGGGAGGGAGAGAGAGCAAGGGAGTTCAGTAAGAGGCAGGGAGAGAGAGTGAGGGAAGTCAGAGAGAGGGTGGTCTGAGAGAGGGAGGGAGGCCAGAGGGAGGAAGGTCAGAGAGAAGGAGGGAGAGAGAGTGAGGGAGGTCAGAGAAAAGGTGGGAGAGAGAGCAAGGGAGGTCTGAGAGAGGGAGGGAGAGAGTTCGAGTGAGGTCAGAGACAGAGAGAGAGGGAGGTCAGCGAGAGAGGGAGACATGGAGGTCAGTGAGAGAGAGGGCGAGCGAGGGAGCTCAGCGAGAGAGAGCGAGGGAGGTGACAGAGTGCAACGGAGGTCAGAGAGAGTGAAGGAGGGAGAGAGAGTGAGGGAGATCTGAGAGAGGGAGGGAGAGAGTGCGAGCGAGGTCAGAGAGAGAGAGAGAGGGATATCAGTGAGAGAGAGAGAGTGAGGGAGGTAAGTGAGAGAGAGAGAGGGAGGACAGCGAGAGAGAGAGTGAGAGAGAGCAAGGGAGGTCAGGGAGACAGGGACAGGGAGGTCAGTGAGAGAGAGGGAGGGAATTGGCGAGAGTCAGAGAGAGAGCGACGGAGGTCAAGGAGAGAGAGGCAAAGGAGGTCAACGAGAGAGAGCGAAGAATGTCAGCGAGAGAGAGGGAAAGAGGGAGGTTAGCGAGAGAAAGAGACGTCAGAGAGAGGGAGGGAGAGCGAGTGAGGTACGTCAGAGGGGTGGGAGAGAGAGCTAATGTGGTAGGTCAGAGAGAAGTAGGGAGAGAGAGCGAAGGAGGTCAGAGAGAGGGAGGGAGAGAGAGCGAGTGAGGTCAGAGAGAGAGGACAGCGAGAGAGAGAGGGAGGTCAGAGAGAGGGAGGTAGAGAGAGCGAGGAAGTTCAGAGATAGGTAGGGAGAGCGAGCGAAGGAGGTCACAGAGAGCGAGGTAGAGCGAGTGAAGGAGGTCAAAGAGAGGCAGGGTGAGCTAGCGAGGTAGCTCAAAGGGAGGGACAGTGAGCGAAGGAAGTCAGAGAGAGGGTCGGAGAGAGAGGGAGGGAGGTTTGAGAGTGGGAGGGAGGCTATATAGAGGGAGGTCAGAGAGAGGGAGGGAGAGAGAGTGAGGGATGTCCGAGAGAGGGAGAGAGAGAGAGCGAGGGAGGTCAGAGAGAGGGTGGGAGAGAGAGTGAGGTCATCGCGAAATAGAGAGAGCGAGGAAGGTCAGCGAGAGAGAGCAAGGAAGGTCAGTGAGAGAGAGATAGAGGGAGGTCAGCGAGAGAGCGAGGGAGAGAGTGTGAGGGTGGTCAGAGAGAGGGAGAGAGATCGAGGGATGTCAGAGATAGGGAGGGAGAGCGAGCGATGGAGGTCAGTTAGAGTGAGGGAGAGCAAGTGAGGGTGGTCAGAGAGGGAGGGAGAGCTAGTGAGGTAGGTCAGAAAGAGGGAGAGATAGCGAAGGAGGACAGAGAGAGGGAGGTGCGAGAGAGGGAGGGAGGCTAGAGAGTGAGGTCAGAGAGAGGGAGTGAGGGAGAGTGAGGGAGGTCAGAGAGTGGGAGGGACAATGAGCGAGGGAGGTCAGAGAAAGGGAGGGAGAGAGAGCAAGGGAGGTCAGAGAGAAGGTGGGAGAGAGAAGGAGGGAGATCAGAGAGAGGGAGGGATAGAGAGCGAGGGAGGGAAGAGAGCGAGCGAGGTCAGAGGGAGGGAAGGAGAGAGAGCGACGGAGGTCACAGAGAGCGACGGAGGTCAGAGAGAGCGAGGGAGGGAGAGAGAGCGAGGGAGGTCAGAGAGAAGGAGGGACATAGAGCAAGGGATGTCAGAGAGAGCGAGGGAAGTCAGAGAGAGGGAGAGTGAGAGAGCCAGGGAGGGCAGAGAGTGAGATGGAAGTCAGAGAGGGAGGGAGGGAGAGCGAGGGAGGTCAGAGAGATCGAGGTAGGGTGAGAGAGCGAGTGAGGTCAGAGAGAGGGAGGGCAAGAGAGCGAGGGAGGTCAGAGAGATCGATGGAGGTCAGAGAGAGGGAGGGACCGAGAGTGAGGGAGGTCAGAGAGAGGGAGGGACAGAGAGGGATGTCATCGAGAGATAGAGAGAGCGAGAGAGAGCGAGGAACGTCAGCGAGAGAGAGAGAGGGAGTCAGCGAGAGAGAGATAGAGGGATGTCAGCGAGAGAGAGAGAGCGAGGGAGGTCATTGAGAGAGAAGGAGGTCAGACAAGGTAGGGAGCGAGAGCGAGGGATGTCAGAGAGATCGATGGAGTTCAGAGAGAGGGATGGAGAGAGTGCAAGGGAGGTCAGAGAGAGGAAGGGAGAGAGAGCGAGGGAGCTCAGAGAGAATGAGGGAGAGAGTGCGAGCGAGGTCAGAGAGGGAGAGAGAGGGAGGTCAGTGAGAGAGAGAGAGCGAGGGAGGTAAGCGAGAGAGAGAGGGAGGACAGCGAGAGAGAGAGAGAGTGAGAGAGAGCAAGGGAGGTCAGGGAGAGAGAGACAGGGAGGTCAGAGAGAGGGAGGGAGAGCGAGTGAGGGAGGTCAGAGGTTTGGGAGGGAGATCTAATGAGGGAGGTCGGAGAGAAGTAGGGAAAGAGAGCGAAGGAGGTCAGAGAGAGGGAGGGAGAGAGAGTGAGGGAGGTCAGAGAGAGGGAGGGAGAGAGAGTGAGGGATGTCTGAGAGAGGGTGAGAGAGAGAGAGCGAGGGATGTCAGAGAGAGGGAGGGAGAGAGTGGGAGGTCATCGAGAAATAGAGAGAGCGAGAGAGAGTGAGGAAGGTCAGCGAGAGAAAGAGAGGGAGGTCAGCGAGAGAGAGATAGAGGGAGGTCAGCGAGAGAGAGACAGAGGGGTCAGTGATAGAGAGAGAGAGAGCGAGGGAGGTCATTGAGAGAGAGCGAAGGAGGTCAGAGAGAGACAGAGAGTGAGGGAGGACAGCGAGAGAGCGAAGTAGAGAGTGTGAGGGTGGTCAGAGAGAGGGAGAGAAATCGAGGGATGTCAGAGATAGGGAGGGAGAGCGAGCGATGGAGGTCAGTTAGAGTGAGGGAGAGCGAGTGAGGGTGGTCAGAGAGGGAGGGAGAGCTAGTGAGTTAGGTCAGAAAGAGGGAGAGATAGCGAAGGAGGTCAGAGAGAGGGAGGTGCGTGAGAGGGAGGCAGGCTAGAGAGTGAGGTCAGAGAGAGGGAGTGAGGGAGAGTGAGGGAGGTCAGAGAGTGGGAGGGACAATGAGCGAGGGAGGTCAGAGAGAGGGAGGGAGAGAGAGCAAGGGAGGTCAGAAAGAAGGTGGGGGAGAGAAGGAGGGAGATCAGAGAGAGGGAGGGAGAGAGAGCGAGGGAGGGGAGAGAGCGAGCGATGTCAGAGAGAGGGAAGGAGAGAGAGTGACGGAGGTCACAGAGAGGGACAGAGGTCAGAGAGAGCGAGGGAGGGTGAGAAAGAGAGGGAGGTCAGAGAGAGGGAGGGACAGAGAGCAAGGGATGTCAGAGAGAGCGAGGGAGGGCTGAGAGAGGGAGGGAGAAATAGCGAGGGAGGTCAGAGAGAGGGAGGGAGAGAGTGGGAGGTCATCGAGAAATAGAGTGAGCGAGAGAGAGCGAGGAAGGTCAGCGAGAGAGAGAGAGGGAAGTCAGCGAGAGAGAGACAGAGGGGTCAGTGATAGAGAGAGAGAGAGCGAGGGAGGTCATTGAGGGAGAGTGAGGGAGGTCAGAGAGAGACAGAGAGTGAGGGAGGACAGCGAGAGAGCGAGGGAGAGAGTGTGAGGGTGGTCAGAGAGAGGGAGAGAGATTGAGGGACGTCAGAGGTAGGGAGGGAGAGCGAGCGATGGAGGTCAGTTAGAGTGAGGGAGAGCGAGTGAGGGTGGTCAGAGAGGGAGGGAGAGCTAGGTCAGAAAGAGGGAGAGATAGCGAAGGAGGTCAGAGAGAGGGAGGTGCGAGAGAGGGAGGGAGGCTAGAGAGTGAGGTCAGAGAGAGGGAGTGAGGGGAGAGTGAGGGAGGTCAGAGAGTGGGAGGGACAACGAGTGAGGGAGGTCAGAGAGAGGGAGGGAGAGAGAGCAAGGGAGGTCAGAAAGAAGGTGGGAGAGAGAAGGAGGGAGATCAGAGAGAGGGAGGGAGAGAGAGAGCGAGGGAGGGGAGAAAGCGAGCGAGGTCAGAGAGAGGGAAGGAGAGAGAGCGACGGAGGTCACAGAGAGGGATGGAGGTCAGAGAGAGCGAGGGAGGGAGAGAAAGAGAGGGAGGTCAGAGAGAGGGAGGGACAGAGAGCAAGAGATGTCAGAGAGAGCGAGGCAGGGCTGAGACAGGGAGGGTGAAAGAGCGAGGGAGGTCAGAGAGAGGGAGAGAGAGAGAGTGAGGGAGGACAGAGAGAGAGAGGGAAGTCAGAGAGGGAGGGAGGGAGAGCGAGGGAGGTCAGAGAGAGCGAGGTAGGGTGAGAGAGCGAGTGATGTCAGAGAGAGGGAGGGCAAGAGAGCGAGGGAGGTCAGAGAGATCGAGGGTGGTCAGAGAGAGGGGGGGGAACGAGAGTGAGGGAGGTCAGAGAGAGGGAGGGACAGAGAGGGAGGTCATCGAGAGATAGAGAAAGCGAGAGAGAGTGAGGAAGGTCAGCGAGAGAGAGAGAGGGAGTCAGCCAGAGAGAGATAGAGGGAGGTCAGCGAGAGAGAGACAGGGAGGTCAGTGATAGAGAAAGAGAGCGAGGGAGGTCATTGAGAGAGAGGGAGATCAGACAGAGGTAGGGAGCGAGAGCGAGGGATGTCAGAGAGAGCGATGGAGTTCAGAGAGAGGGATGGAGAGAGTGCGAGGGAGGGAAGAGAGCGAGCGAGGTCAGAGGGAGGGAAGGAGAGAGAGCGACGGAGGTCACAGAGAGCGACGGAGGTCAGAGAGAGCGAGGGAGGGAGAGAGAGCGAGGGAGGTCAGAGAGAAGGAGGGACATAGAGCAAGGGATGTCAGAGAGAGCGAGGGAAGTCAGAGAGAGGGAGAGTGAGAGAGCCAGGGAGGGCAGAGAGTGAGATGGAAGTCAGAGAGGGAGGGAGGGAGAGCGAGGGAGGTCAGAGAGATCGAGGTAGGGTGAGAGAGCGAGTGAGGTCAGAGAGAGGGAGGGCAAGAGAGCGAGGGAGGTCAGAGAGATCGATGGAGGTCAGAGAGTGGGAGGGACCGAGAGTGAGGGAGGTCAGAAAGAGGGAGGGACAGAGAGGGAGGTCATCGAGAGATAGAGAGAGCGAGAGAGAGCGAGGAACGTCAGCGAGAGAGAGAGAGGGAGTCAGCGAGAGAGAGATAGAGGGATGTCAGCGAGAGAGAGAGAGCGAGAGAGGTCATTGAGAGAGAAGGAGGTCAGACAAGGTAGGGAGCGAGAGCGAGGGATGTCAGAGAGATCGATGGAGTTCAGAGAGAGGGATGGAGAGAGTGCAAGGGAGGTCAGAGAGAGGAAGGGAGAGAGAGCGAGGGAGCTCAGAGAGAATGAGGGAGAGAGTGCGAGCGAGGTCAGAGAGGGAGAGAGAGGGAGGTCAGTGAGAGAGAGAGAGCGAGGGAGGTAAGCGAGAGAGAGAGGGAGGACAGCGAGAGAGAGAGAGAGTGAGAGAGAGCAAGGGAGGTCAGGGAGAGAGAGACAGGGAGGTCAGAGAGAGGGAGGGAGAGCGAGTGAGGGAGGTCAGAGGTTTGGGAGGGAGATCTAATGAGGGAGGTCGGAGAGAAGTAGGGAAAGAGAGCGAAGGAGGTCAGAGAGAGGGAGGGAGAGAGAGTGAGGGAGGTCAGAGAGAGGGAGGGAGAGAGAGTGAGGGATGTCCGAGAGAGGGTGAGAGAGAGAGAGCGAGGGAGGTCAGAGAGAGGGAGGGAGAGAGTGGGAGGTCATCGAGAAATAGAGAGAGCGAGAGAGAGTGAGGAAGGTCAGCGAGAGAAAGAGAGGGAGGTCAGCGAGAGAGAGATAGAGGGAGGTCAGCGAGAGAGAGACAGAGGGGTCAGTGATAGAGAGAGAGAGAGCGAGGGAGGTCATTGAGAGAGAGCGAAGGAGGTCAGAGAGAGACAGAGAGTGAGGGAGGACAGCGAGAGAGCGAAGTAGAGAGTGTGAGGGTGGTCAGAGAGAGGGAGAGAAATCGAGGGATGTCAGAGATAGGGAGGGAGAGCGAGCGATGGAGGTCAGTTAGAGTGAGGGAGAGCGAGTGAGGGTGGTCAGAGAGGGAGGGAGAGCTAGTGAGTTAGGTCAGAAAGAGGGAGAGATAGCGAAGGAGGTCAGAGAGAGGGAGGTGCGTGAGAGGGAGGCAGGCTAGAGAGTGAGGTCAGAGAGAGGGAGTGAGGGAGAGTGAGGGAGGTCAGAGAGTGGGAGGGACAATGAGCGAGGGAGGTCAGAGAGAGGGAGGGAGAGAGAGCAATGGAGGTCAGAAAGAAGGTGGGGGAGAGAAGGAGGGAGATCAGAGAGAGGGAGGGAGAGAGAGCGAGGGAGGGGAGAGAGCGAGCGATGTCAGAGAGAGGGAAGGAGAGAGAGTGACGGAGGTCACAGAGAGGGACAGAGGTCAGAGAGAGCGAGGGAGGGTGAGAAAGAGAGGGAGGTCAGAGAGAGGGAGGGACAGAGAGCAAGGGATGTCAGAGAGAGCGAGGGAGGGCTGAGAGAGGGAGGGAGAAATAGCGAGGGAGGTCAGAGAGAGGGAGGGAGAGAGTGGGAGGTCATCGAGAAATAGAGTGAGCGAGAGAGAGTGAGGAAGGTCAGCGAGAGAGAGAGAGGGAAGTCAGCGAGAGAGAGATAGAGGGAGGTCAGCGAGAGAGAGACAGAGGGGTCAGTGATAGAGAGAGAGCGAGGGAGGTCATTGAGGGAGAGTGAGGGAGGTCAGAGAGAGACAGAGAGTGAGGGAGGACAGCGAGAGAGCGAGGGAGAGAGTGTGAGGGTGGTCAGAGAGAGGGAGAGAGATTGAGGGACGTCAGAGGTAGGGAGGGAGAGCGAGCGATGGAGGTCAGTTAGAGTGAGGGAGAGCGAGTGAGGGTGGTCAGAGAGGGAGGGAGAGCTAGGTCTGAAAGAGGGAGAGATAGCGAAGGAGGTCAGAGAGAGGGAGGTGCGAGAGAGGGAGGGAGGCTAGAGAGTGAGGTCAGAGAGAGGGAGTGAGGGAGAGTGAGGGAGGTCAGAGAGTGGGAGGGACAACGAGTGAGGGAGGTCAGAGAGAGGGAGGGAGAGAGAGCAAGGGAGGTCAGAAAGAAGGTGGGAGAGAGAAGGAGGGAGATCAGAGAGAGGGAGGGAGAGAGAGCGAGGGAGGGGAGAAAGCGAGCGAGGTCAGAGAGAGGGAAGGAGAGAGAGCGACGGAGGTCACAGAGAGGGATGGAGGTCAGAGAGAGCGAGGGAGGGTGAGAAAGAGAGGGAGGTCAGAGAGAGGGAGGGACAGAGAGCAAGAGATGTCAGAGAGAGCGAGGCAGGGCTGAGACAGGGAGGGTGAAAGAGCGAGGGAGGTCAGAGAGAGGGAGAGAGAGAGTGAGGGAGGACAGAGAGAGAGAGGGAAGTCAGAGAGGGAGGGAGGGAGAGCGAGGGAGGTCAGAGAGAGCGAGGTAGGGTGAGAGAGCGAGTGATGTCAGAGAGAGGGAGGGCAAGAGAGCGAGGGAGGTCAGAGAGATCGAGGGTGGTCAGAGAGAGGGGGGAACGAGAGTGAGGGAGGTCAGAGAGAGGGAGGGACAGAGAGGGAGGTCATCGAGAGATAGAGAAAGCGAGAGAGAGTGAGGAAGGTCAGCGAGAGAGAGAGAGGGAGTCAGCCAGAGAGAGATAGAGGGAGGTCAGCGAGAGAGAGACAGGGAGGTCAGTGATAGAGAAAGAGAGCGAGGGAGGTCATTGAGAGAGAGGGAGATCAGACAGAGGTAGGGAGCGAGAGCGAGAGATGTCAGAGAGAGCGATGGAGTTCAGAGAGAGGGATGGAGAGAGTGCGAGGGAGGTCAGAGAGAGGAAGGGAGAGAGAGTGAGAGATGTCGAGACAGCAAGGGAGGTGAGAGACAGGGAGAGAGAGAGAGTGAGGGAGGTCAGAGAAAGAGGGAGGGAGAGAGAGTGAGGGTGGTCATAGAGAGGGAGGGAGAGAGAGCGAGGCATGTCAGAGTGAGGGAGGGAGAGAGAATTAGGGATGTCAGAGATTGGGAGCAACAGAGAACGAGGGAGGTCAGAGAGAGGGATGGAGAGAGAGCGAAGGAGGCCAGAGAGAGGGAGGGAGAGACAGTGAGGGATGTCTGAGAGAGGGAGAGAGAGAGAGCGAGGGAGGTCAGAGAGAGGGAGGGAGAGAGAGGGAGGACATCGAGAAATAGAGAGAGCGAGAGAGAGCGACGAAGGTCAGCGAGAGTGAGATAGAGGGAGGTCAGCGAGAGAGAGACAGAGGGGTCAGTGATAGAGAGAGAGAGAGCGAGGGAGGTCATTGAGAGAGAGCGAGGGAGGTAGAGACAGACAGAGAGTGAGGGAGGACAGCGAGGAGAGCGAGGGAGAGAGTGTGAGGGTGGTCAGAGAGAAGGAGAGAGATCGAGGTACATCAGAGATAGGGAGGGAGAGCGAGTGATGGAGGTCAGTTAGAGTGAGGGAGGGCGAGTGAGGGTGGTCAGAGAGGGAGGGAGAGCTAGTGAGGTAGGTCAGAAAGAGGGAGAGATAGCGAAGGAAGTCAGAGAGAGGGAGGTGCGAGAGAGGGAGGGAGGCTAGAGAGTGAGGTCAGAGAGAGGGAGTGAGGGAGAGTGAGGGAGGTCAGAGAGTGGGAGGGACAACGAGTGAGGGAGGTCAGAGAGAGGGAGGGAGAGAGAGCGAGGGAGGGGAGAGAGCGAGCGAGGTCAGAGAGAGGGAAGGAGAGAGAGCGACGGAGGTCACAGAGAGGGACGGAGGTCAGAGAGAGCGAGGGAGGGAGAGAAAGAGAGGGAGGTCAGAGAGAGGGAGGGACAGAGAGCAAGGGATGTCAGAGAGAGCGAGGGAGGGCTGAGACAGGGAGGGTGAAAGAGCGAGGGAGGTCAGAGAGAGGGAGAGAGAGAGAGCGAGGGAGGACAGAGAGAGAGAGGGAAGTCAGAGAGGGAGGGAGGGAGAGCGAGGGAGGTCAGAGAGATCGAGGTAGGGTGAGAGAGCGAGTGATGTCAGAGAGAGGGAGGGCAAGAGAGCGAGGGAGGTCAGAGAGATCGAGGGTGGTCAGAGTGAGGGGGGGAACGAGAGTGAGGGAGATCAGAGAGAGGCAGGGACAGAGAGGGATGTCATCGAGAGATAGAGAGAGTGAGGAAGGTCAGCGAGAGAGAGAGAGGGAGGTCAGTGATAGAGAAAGAGAGCGAGGGAGTTCATTGAGAGAGAGGGAGGTCAGACAGAGGTAGGGAGTGAGAGCGAGGGATGTCAGAGAGAGCGATGGAGTTCAGAGAGAGGGATGGAGAGAGTGCGAGGGAGATCAGAGAGAGGAAGGGAGAGAGAGCGAGAGAGGTCGAGACAGCAAGGGAGGTGAGAGACAGGGAGAGAGAGAGAGTGAGGGAGGTCAGAGAAAGAGGGAGGGAGAGAGAGTGAGGGCGGTCATAGAGAGGGAGGGAGAGAGAGCGAGGCATGTCAGAGTGAGGGAGGGAGAGAGAATTAGGGAGGTCCGAGATTGGGAGCAACAGCGAACGAGGGAGGTCAGAGAGAGGGATGGAGAGAGAGCGAAGGAGGCCAGAGAGAGGGAGGGAGAGACAGTGAGGGATGTCCGAGAGAGGGAGAGAGAGAGAGCGAGGGAGGTCAGAGAGAGGGAGGGAGAGAGAGGGAGGACATCGAGAGATAGAGAGAGCAAGAGAGAGCGAAGAAGCTCAGCGAGAGAGAGATAGAGGGAGGTCAGCGAGAGAGAGACAGAGGGGTCAGTGATAGAGAGAGAGAGCGAGGGAGGTCATTGAGAGAGAGGGAGGTCAGACAGAGGTAGGGAGCGAGAGCGAGGGATGTCAGAGAGAGCGATGGAGTTCAGAGAGAGGGATGGAGAGAGTGCGAGGGAGGTCAGAGAGAGGAAGGGAGAGAGAGCGAGAGAGGTCGAGAGCAAGGGAGGTGAGAGACAGGGAGGGAGAGAGAGTGAGGGAGGTCAGAGAGAGAGGGAGGGAGAGAGAGCGAGGGAGGTCAGAGAGAGGAAGGGAGAGAGAGCGAGAGAGGTCGAGAGCAAGGGAGGTGAGAGACAGGGAGGGAGAGAGAGTGAGGGAGGTCAGAGAGAGAGGGAGGGAGAGAGAGCGAGGGAGGTCATAGAGAGGGAGGGAGGGAGAGCGAGGCATGTCAGACCGAGGGAGGGAGAGAGAGCTAGGGAGGTCAGAGATTGGGAGCAACAGCGAACGAGGGAGGTCAGAGAGAGGGAGGGAGAGAGAAGGTGGGATGTCAGAGAGAGGGAGTGAGAGAGATCAAGGGAGGGATAGAGAGCGAGGGATGTCAGAGAGAGGGAGTTCTGTGAGAGGGAGGGAGGCTAGAGGGAGGGAGGTCAGAGAGAGGGAGGGAGAGAGAGTGAGGGAGCTCAGAGAGAAGGAGGGAGAGAGAGAGAAGGAGTTCAGCGAGAGAGAGACATGGAGGTCAGTGAGAGAGAGGGCAAGCGAGGGAGATCAGCGAGAGAGAGCGAGGGAGGTCACAGAGTGCAAAGAAGGTCAGAGAGAGTGATGGAGGGAGAGAGAGCACGGGAGGTCAAAGAGAGGGAGGGAGAGAGAGCGAGGGAGGTTAGAGATTGGGAAGGAGAGCGAGCAAGGGATGTCAGAGAGAGGGAGGGAGAGAGATCGAGGTAGGTCAGAGATAAGGAGGGAGTGAGAAGTAGGGATGTCAGAGAGAGGGAGGAAGAGTGAGCAAGGGAGGGAGAGAGAGTGAGGGAGGTCAGTAAGAGGGAGGGAGAGAGAGTGAGGGAGGTCAGAGAGAAGGAGGTCAAAGAGAGAGGGAGGGAGGCTAGAGGGAGGGAGGTCAGAGAGAGGGAGGGAGAGAGAGCGAGGGAGGTCAGAGAGAAGGAGGGACAGAGAGCAAGGGATGTCAGAGAGAGCGAGGGAAGTCAGAGAGAGGGAGAGTGAGAGAGCAGGGAGGACAGAGAGTGAGATGGAAGTCAGAGAGGGAGGGAGAGCGAGGGAGGTCAGAGAGATCGAGGTAGGGTGAGAGAGCGAGTGAGGTCAGAGAGAGGGAGGGCAAGAGAGCGAGGGAGGTCAGAGAGATCGAGGGAGGTCAGAGAGAGGGAGGGAGCGAGAGTGAGGGAGGTCGGAGAGAGGGAGGGACAGAGAGGGAGGTCATCAAGAGATAGAGAGAGCGAGAGAGAGCGAGGAAGGTCAGCGTGAGAGAGAGGGAGTCAGCGAGAGAGAGATAGAGGGAGGTCAGCGAGAGAGAGAGACAGGGAGGTCAGTGATAGAGAGAGAGAGTGAGGGAGGTCAGAAAGAGGTAGGGAGCGAGAGCGAGGGATGTCAGAGAGAGCGATGGAGTTCAGAGAGATGGTTGGAGAGTGCGAGGGAGGTCAGAGAGAGGAAGGGAGAGAGAGAGAGAGAGGTCGAGACAGCAAGGGAGGTGAGAGACAGGGAGGGAGAGAGAGTGAGGGAGGTCAGAGAGAGAGGGAGGGAGAGAGAGTGAGGGAGGTCATAGAGATGGAGGGAGAGAGAGCGAGGCATGTCAGAGTGAGGGAGGGAGAGAGAGTTAGGGAAGTCAGAGATTGGGAGCAACAGTGAACGAGGGATGTCAGTGAGAGGGAGGGAGAGAGAAGGTGGGATGTCAGAGAGAGGGAGTGAGAGAGAGAGCGAGGGAGGGATAGAGAGCGAGGGAGGTCAGTGAGAGGGAGGGAGAGACAGCGAGGGATGTCAGAGTGAGGGAGATTTGAGAGAGGGAGGGAGGCTAGAGGGAGGGAGGTCAGAGAGATGGAGGGAGAGAGAGTGAGGGAGGTCTGAGAGAAGGAGGGAGAGAGGGAGAGGGAGGTCTGAGAGAGGGAGGGAGTGCGAATGAGGTCAGAGAGGGAGAGAGAGGGAGGTCAGTGAGAGAGAGACATGGAGGTCAGTGAGATAGAGGGTGAGCGAGGGAGGTCAGCGAGAGAGAGCGAGGGAGGTCACAGAGTGCAACGGAGGTCAGAGAGAGTGAGGGAGGGAGACAGAGCAAGGGAGGTCAGAGAGAGCGAGGGCGGTGAGACAGAGTGGGAGAGAGAGAGAGGGAGGTCAAGAGAGGGAGGGAGAGAGAGTGAGGGAGGTCAGAGATTGGGAGGCAGAGCAAGCAAGGGAGGTCAGAGAGAGGGAGGGAGAGAGATCGAGGTAGGTCAGAGATAGGGAGGGAGTGAGAAGTAGGGATGTCAGAGAGAGGGAGGAAGAGTGAGCATGGGAGGGAGAGAGAGCGAGGGAGGTCAGTGAGAGGGAGGAAGAGAGAGCGAGGGAGGTCAGTGAGAGGGAGGTCTGAGAGAGGGAGGGAGGCTAGAGGGAGGGAGGTTAGAGAGAGGGAGGGAGAGAGAGCGAGGGAGGTCACAGAGAAGGAGGGAGAGAGAGCGAGGGAGGTCAGTGAGAGGGAGGTCTGAGAGAGGGAGGGAGGCTAGAGGGAGGGAGGTTAGAGAGAGGGAGGGAGAGAGAGCGAGGGAGGTCAGTGAGAGGGAGGTCTGAGAGAGGGAGGGAGGCTAGAGGGAGGGATGTTAGAGAGAAGGAGGGAGAGAGAGCGAGGGAGTTCTGAGAGATAGAGGGAGAGAGTGCGAGCTAGCTCAGAGAGGGAGAGAGAGGGACGTCATCGAGAGAGAGAGTGCGAGGGAGGTAAGCGAGAGAGAGAGAGAGTGGGAGGACAGCGAGAGAGAGAGCGAGGGAGATCAGCGAGAGAGAGACAGGGAGGTCAGTGAGAGAGAGTGAGAGCGAGGGAGGTCAGCGAGAAAGAGCGAGGGAGGTTAGCGAGAGTCAGAGAGAGAGGCGATGGAGATCAGCGAGAGACACCGAAGAATGTCAGCGAGAGAGAGGGAAAGAGGGAGGTTAGCGAGAGAGCGGTGAGAGAGATGGAGGGAGGTCTGAGAGAGGGAGGGGAGACAGTGCGAGCGAGCTCTGAGAGGGAGAGAGAGGGAGGTCAGCGAGAGAGAGAGAGCGAGGGAGGGAAGCAAAAGAGAGAGAGGGAGGACAGTGAGAGAGAGAGAGCGAGAGAGAGCGAGGGAGGTGAGCGAGAGAGAGAGAGAGAGAGGGAGGACAGCGAGAGAGAGAGAGAGCGGGAGAGAGAGAGGGAGGTCAGCGAGAGAGACATGGAGGTCAGTGAGAGAGTGTGAGAGCGAGGGAGGTCAGCGAGAGAGAGCGATGTAGGTTAGAGAGAGTCAGAGAGAGAGAGAGGGAGGTCAACGAGAGAGAGAGACCGAGGGAGGTCAGCGAGAGAGAGCGAAGAATGTCAGCGAGAGAGAGGGAAAGAGGGAGGTTAGTGAGAGAGAGAAAGGTCAGAGAGAGGGAGGGAGAGAGAGTGAGGGAGGTCAGAGAGAGGGAGGGAGACTGAGTGAGGGAGGATCAGAGGGTGGGAGGGAGAGCAAACGAGGTAGGTCAGAGAGAAGTAGGGAAAGAGGGCGAAGGAGGTAAGAAAGAGGGTGGCATAGAGAGCGAGGGAGGTCAGAGAGAGGGAGGGAGGCTAGTGAGAGAGAAGTCAAAGAGAGGGAGGGAGAGAGAGCGATGGAGGTCAGAGAGAGGGAGGGAGAGCGAGTGAGGAAGGTCAGAGAGAGGGAGGGAGAGCTAGCAGGGTAGGTCAGAGGAAGGGAGAGAGAGTGAAGGAGGTTAGAGAAAGGGAGGAGAGAGAGGGAGGGAGGTCCAAGAGAGGGAGGGAGGTCCAAGAGAGGGAGGGAGGCTAGAGAGAGGGTGGTCAGAGAGAGGGAGGAGAGAGAGCGAGGGAGGTCAGAGAGAGGGAGGGAGAGCTAGCGAGGGAGGTCAGAGAGAGGGAGGGATAGAGAGCGAGGGAGGTCATAGTGAGAGAGGGAGAGAGAAGGAGGGAGGTCAGAGAGAGGGAGGGAGAGAGACCGAGGGAGGGGGAGAGAGCGAAAGAGGTCAGAGAAAGGGAAGGAGAGAGAGCCAGGAGGTCACAGAGTGCAACGGAGGTCAGAGAGAGTGAGGGAGGGAGAGACAGCGAGGGAGGTCAGAGAGAGGGAGGGAGAGAGAGCGAGGGAGGTTAGAAAGAGTGAGAGAGAGAGTGAAGGATGTCAGAGAGAAGGAGGGAGAGAGAGTGAGGGAGGTCAGAGATTGGGAGGGAAAGCAAGCAAGGGAGGTCAGTGAGAGGGAGGGAGAGAGATTGAGGGATGTCAGAGAGAGGGAGGGAGTGAGAAGGAGGGATGTCAGAGAGAGGGAGGGAGAGTGAGCGAGGGAAGGAGTGTGAGCGAGGGAGGTCAGTGAGAGGGAGAAAGAGAGAGCGAGGGAGGTCAGAGAGAGGGAGGTCTGAGAGAGGGAGGGAGGCTAGAGGGAGGGAGGTCAGAGAGAGGGAGGGAGAGAGAGAGAGGGCGGTCTGAGAGATAGAGGGAGACAGTGCGAGTGAGGAGTGAGAGGGAGAGAGAGGGAGGACAGCGAGAGAGAGAGCGAGAGAGAGCAAGGGAGGTCAGCGAGAGAGAGACCTGGAGGTCAGTGAGAGAGAGGGAGAGCGAGGGAGGTCAGCGAGAGAGAGCGAGGGAGGTTAGAGAGAGTCAGAGAGAGAGCGAGGGAGATCAACGAGAGAGCGGTGAGGAAGGTCAGCGAGAGAGAGCAAAGAATGTCAGCGAGAGAGAGGGAAAGAGGGAGCTGAGTGACAGAGAGAGAGAGAGAGGTCAGAGAGAGGGAGGGAGAGGGCGCGGAAGGTCAGAGAGAGGGAGGGAGAGAGAGTGAGGGAGGTCATTGAGAGAGAGCGAGGGAGGTCAGAGAGAGACAGAGTGTGAGGGAGGACAGCGAGAGAGCGAGGGAGAGAGTGTGAGGGTGGTCAGAGAGAGGGAGAGAGATCGAGGGATGTCAGAGATAGGGAGGGAGAGCGAGCAATGGAGGTCAGTTAGAGTGAGGGAGAGCGAGTGAGGGTGGTCAGAGAGGGAGGGAGAGCTAGTGAGGTAGGTCAGAAAGAGGGAGAGATAGCGAAGGATGTCAGAGAGAGGGAGGTGCGAGAGAGGGAGCGAGGCTAGAGAGTGAGGTCAGAGAGAGTGATTGAGGGAGAGTGAGGGAGGTCAGAGAGATCGAGGTAGGGTGAGAGAGCGAGTGAGGTCAGAGAGAGGGAGGGAGCGAGATCGAGGTAGGTCAGAGATAAGGAGGGAGTGAGAAGTAGGGATGTCAGAGAGAGGGAGGAAGAGTGAGCAAGGGAGGGAGAGAGAGTGAGGGAGGTCAGTAAGAGGGAGGGAGAGAGAGTGAGGGAGGTCAGAGAGAAGGAGGTCAAAGAGAGAGGGAGGGAGGCTAGAGGGAGGGAGGTCAGAGAGAGGGAGGGAGAGAGAGCGAGGGAGGTCAGAGAGAAGGAGGGACAGAGAGCAAGGGATGTCAGAGAGAGCGAGGGAAGTCAGAGAGAGGGAGAGTGAGAGAGCAGGGAGGACAGAGAGTGAGATGGAAGTCAGAGAGGGAGGGAGAGCGAGGGAGGTCAGAGAGATCGAGGTAGGGTGAGAGAGCGAGTGAGGTCAGAGAGAGGGAGGGCAAGAGAGCGAGGGAGGTCAGAGAGATCGAGGGAGGTCAGAGAGAGGGAGGGAGCGAGAGTGAGGGAGGTCGGAGAGAGGGAGGGACAGAGAGGGAGGTCATCGAGAGATAGAGAGAGCGAGGAAGGTCAGCGTGAGAGAGAGGGAGTCAGCGAGAGAGAGATAGAGGGAGGTCAGCGAGAGAGAGAGACAGGGAGGTCAGTGATAGAGAGAGAGAGCGAGGGAGGTCAGAAAGAGGTAGGGAGCGAGAGCGAGGGATGTCAGAGAGAGCGATGGAGTTCAGAGAGAGGGTTGGAGAGTGCGAGGGAGGTCAGAGAGAGGAAGGGAGAGAGAGCGAGAGAGGTCGAGACAGCAAGGGAGGTGAGAGACAGGGAGGGAGAGAGAGTGAGGGAGGTCAGAGAGAGAGGGAGGGAGAGAGAGTGAGGGAGGTCATAGAGATGGAGGGAGAGAGAGCGAGGCATGTCAGAGTGAGGGAGGGAGAGAGAGTTAGGGAAGTCAGAGATTGGGAGCAACAGCGAACGAGGGAGGTCAGAAAGAGGGAGGGAGAGAGAAGGTGGGATGTCAGAGAGAGGGGAGTGAGAGAGAGCGAGGGAGGGATAGAGAGCGAGGGAGGTCAGTGAGAGGGAGGGAGAGACAGCGAGGGATGTCAGAGTGAGGGAGATTTGAGAGAGGGAGGGAGGCTAGAGGGAGGGAGGTCAGAGAGAGGGAGGGAGAGAGAGTGAGGGAGGTCTGAGAGAAGGAGGGAGAGAGGGAGAGGGAGGTCTGAGAGAGGGAGGGAGTGCGAATGAGGTCAGAGAGGGAGAGAGAGGGAGGTCAGTGAGAGAGAGACATGGAGGTCAGTGAGATAGAGGGTGAGCGAGGGAGGTCAGCGAGAGAGAGCGAGGGAGGTCACAGAGTGCAATGGAGGTCAGAGAGAGTGAGGGAGGGAGACAGAGCAAGGGAGGTCAGAGAGAGCGAGGGCGGTGAGACAGAGTGGGAGAGAGAGAGAGGGAGGTCAAGAGAGGGAGGGAGAGAGAGTGAGGGAGGTCAGAGATTGGGAGGCAGAGCAAGCAAGGGAGGTCAGAGAGAGGGAGGGAGAGAGATCGAGGTAGGTCAGAGATAGGGAGGGAGTGAGAAGTAGGGATGTCAGAGAGAGGGAGGAAGAGTGAGCATGGGAGGGAGAGAGAGCGAGGGAGGTCAGTGAGAGGGAGGGAGAGAGAGCGAGGGAGGTCAGTGAGAGGGAGGTCTGAGAGAGGAGGGAGGCTAGAGGGAGGGAGGTTAGAGAGAGGGAGGGAGAGAGAGCGAGGGAGGTCACAGAGAAGGAGGGAGAGAGAGCGAGGGAGTTCTGAGAGATGGAGGGAGAGAGTGCGAGCTAGCTCAGAGAGGGAGAGAGAGGGACATCATCGAGAGAGAAAGTGCGAGGGAGGTAAGCGAGAGAGAGAGAGAGAGCGGGAGGACAGCAAGAGAGAGAGCGAGGGAGGTCAGTGAGAGAGAGTGAGAGCGAGGGAGGTCAGCGAGAAAGAGCGAGGGAGGTTAGCGAGAGTCAGAGAGAGAGGCGATGGAGATCAGCGAGAGACACCGAAGAATGTCAGCGAGAGAGAGGGAAAGAGGGAGGTTAGCGAGAGAGCGGTGAGAGAGATGGAGGGAGGTCTGAGAGAGGGAGGGAGACAGTGCGAGCGAGCTCTGAGAGGGAGAGAGAGGGAGGTCAGCGAGAGAGAGAGAGCGAGGGAGGGAAGCAAAAGAGAGAGAGGGAGGACAGTGAGAGAGAGAGAGCGAGAGAGAGCGAGGGAGGTGAGCGAGAGAGAGAGAGGGAGGACAGCGAGAGAGAGAGAGAGCGGGAGAGAGCGAGGGAGGTCAGCGAGAGAGACATGGAGGTCAGTGAGAGAGTGTGAGAGCGAGGGAGGTCAGCGAGAGAGAGCGATGTAGGTTAGAGAGAGTCAGAGAGAGAGAGAGGGAGGTCAACGAGAGAGAGAGACTGAGGGAGGTCAGCGAGAGAGAGCGAAGAATGTCAGCGAGAGAGAGGGAAAGAGGGAGGTTAGTGAGAGAGAGAGAGGTCAGAGAGAGGGAGGGAGAGATTGTGGTAGGTCAGAGAGAGGGAGGGAGAGAGAGTGAGGGAGGTCAGAGAGAGGGAGGGAGAGAGAGCAAGGGAGGTCAGAGAGAAGGTGGGAGAGAGAAGGAGGGAGATCAGAGAGAGGGAGGGAGAGAGAGTGAGGGAGGGGAGAGAGCGAGCGAGGTCAGAGAGAGCGAGGGAGGGAGAGAGACCGAGGGATGTCAGAGAGAAGGAGGTAGAGAGAGCAAGGGATGTCAGAGACAGCGAGGGAGGGCTGAGAGAGGGAAGGATAAAGAGCGAGGGAGGTCAGAGAGAGGGAGAGAGAGAGAGCGAGGGAGTACAGAGAGTGAAAGGTAAGTCAGAGAGGGAGGGAGGGAGAGCGAGGGAGGTCAGAGAGTGCGAGGTAGGGTGAGAGAGTGAGTGAGGTCAGAGAGATGGAGGGCAAGAGAGCGAGGGAGGTCAGAGAGATCGAGGGAGGTCAGAGAGAGGGAGGGAGCGAGAGTGAGGGAGGTCGGAGAGAGGGAGGGACAGAGAGGGAGGTCATCGAGAGATAGAGAGAGCGAGAGAGAGCGAGGAAGGTCAGCGTGAGAGAGAGGGAGTCAGCGAGAGAGAGATAGAGGGAGGTCAGCGAGAGAGAGAGACAGGGAGGTCAGTGATAGAGAGAGAGAGCGAGGGAGGTCAGAAAGAGGTAGGGAGCGAGAGCGAGGGATGTCAGAGAGAGCGATGGAGTTCAGAGAGAGGGATGGAGAGTGCGAGGGAGGTCAGAGAGAGGAAGGGAGAGAGAGCGAGAGAGGTCGAGACAGCAAGGGAGGTGAGAGACAGGGAGGGAGAGAGAGTGAGGGAGGTCAGAGAGAGAGGGAGGGAGAGAGAGTGAGGGAGGTCATAGAGATGGAGGGAGAGAGAGCGAGGCATGTCAGAGTGAGGGAGGGAGAGAGAGTTAGGGAAGTCAGAGATTGGGAGCAACAGTGAACGAGGGATGTCAGTGAGAGGGAGGGAGAGAGAAGGTGGGATGTCAGAGAGAGGGAGTGAGAGAGAGCGAGGGAGGGATAGAGAGCGAGGGAGGTCAGTGAGAGGGAGGGAGAGACAGCGAGGGATGTCAGAGTGAGGGAGATTTGAGAGAGGGAGGGAGGCTAGAGGGAGGGAGGTCAGAGAGAGGGAGGGAGAGAGAGTGAGGGAGGTCTGAGAGAAGGAGGGAGAGAGGGAGAGGGAGGTCTGAGAGAGGGAGGGAGTGCGAATGAGGTCAGAGAGGGAGAGAGAGGGAGGTCAGTGAGAGAGAGACATGGAGGTCAGTGAGATAGAGGGTGAGCGAGGGAGGTCAGCGAGAGAGAGCGATGGAGGTCATAGAGTGCAACGGAGGTCAGAGAGAGTGAGGGAGGGAGACAGAGCAAGGGAGGTCAGAGAGAGCGAGGGCAGTGAGACAGAGTGGGAGAGAGAGAGAGGGAGGTCAAGAGAGGGAGGGAGAGAGAGTGAGGGAGGTCAGAGATTGGGAGGCAGAGCAAGCGAGGGAGGTCAGAGAGAGGGAGGGAGAGAGATCGAGGTAGGTCAGAGAGAGGGAGGGTGTGAGAAGTAGGCATGTCAGAGAGAGGGAGGAAGAGTGAGCATGGGAGGAGAGAGAGCGAGGGAGGTCAGTGAGAGGGAGGGAGAGAGAGCGAGGGAGGTCAGTGAGAGGGAGGTCTGAGAGAGGGAGGGAGGCTAGAGGGAGGGAGGTTAGAGAGAGGGAGGGAGAGAGAGCGAGGGAGGTCACAGAGAAGGAGGGAGAGAGAGCGAGGGAGTTCTGAGAGATGGAGGGAGAGAGTGCGAGCTAGCTCAGAGAGGGAGAGAGAGGGAGGTCATCGAGAGAGAGAGTGCGAGGGAGGTAAGCGAGAGAGAGAGAGAGCGGGAGGACAGCGAGAGAGAGAGCGAGGGAGATCAGCGAGAGAGAGACAGGGAGGTCAGTGAGAGAGAGTGAGAGCGAGGGAGGTCAGCGAGAAAGAGCGAGGGAGGTTAGCGAGAGTCAGAGAGAGAGGCGATGGAGATCAGCGAGAGACACCGAAGAATGTCAGCGAGAGAGAGGGAAAGAGGGAGGTTAGCGAGAGAGCGGTGAGAGAGATGGAGGGAGGTCTGAGAGAGGGAGGGAGACAGTGCGAGCGAGCTCTGAGAGGGAGAGAGAGGGAGGTCAGCGAGAGAGAGAGACCGAGGGAGGTAAGCAAAAGAGAGAGAGGGAGGACAGCGAGAGAGAGAGAGAGCGAGAGAGAGTGAGGGAGGTGAGCGAGAGAGAGAGAGAGAGGGAGGACAGCGAGAGAGAGAGAGAGCGGGAGAGAGCGAGGGAGGTCAGCGAGAGAGACATGGAGGTCAGTGAGAGAGTGTGAGAGCGAGGGAGGTCAGCGAAAGAGAGCGATGTAGGTTAGAGAGAGTCAGAGAGAGAGAGAGGGAGGTCAGCGAGAGAGAGCGAGGGAGGTTAGAGCGAGTCAGAGAGAGAGCGAGGGAGGTCAGCGAGAGAGAGCGAAGAATGTCAGCGAGAGAGAGGGAAAGAGGGAGGTTAGTGAGAGAGAGAGAGGTCAGAGAGAGGGAGGGAGAGATTGTGGTAGGTCAGAGAGAGGGAGGGAGAGAGAGTGAGGGAGGTCAGAGAGAGGGAGGGAGACTGAGTGAGGGAGGTCAGAGGGTGGGAGGGAGAGCAAACGAGGTAGGTCCGAGAGAAGTAGGGAAAGAGGGCGAAGGAGGTAAGAAAGAGGGAGGCAGAGAGAGCGAGGGAGGTCAGAGAGGGAGGGAGGCTAGAGAGAGAGAAGTCAAAGAGAGGGAGGGAGAGAGAGCGATGGAGGTCAGAGAGAGGGAGGGAGAGCGAGTGAGGAAGGTCAGAGAGAGGGAGGGAGAGCTAGCAGTGTAGGTCAGAGGAAGGGAGAGAGAGTGAAGGAGGTTAGAGAAAGGGTGGGAGAGAGAGGGATGGAGGTCCAAGAGAGGGAGGGAGGCTAGAGAGAGGGTGGTCAGAGAGAGGGAGGAGAGAGAGCGAGGGAGGTCAGAGAGAGGGAGGGAGAGCTAGCGAGGGAGGTCAGAGAGAGGGAGGGATAGAGAGCGAGGGAGGTCATAGTGAGAGAGGGAGAGAGAAGGAGGGAGGTCAGAGAGAGGGAGGGAGAGAGACCGAGGGAGGGGGAGAGAGCGAAAGAGGTCAGAGAAAGGGAAGGAGAGAGAGCCAGGAGGTCACAGAGTGCAACGGAGGTCAGAAAGAGTGAGGGAGGGAGAGACAGCGAGGGAGGTCAGAGAGAGGGAGGGAGAGAGAGCGAGGGAGGTTAGAAAGAGTGGGAGAGAGGGTGAAGGATGTCAGAGAGAAGGAGGGAGAGAGAGTGAGGGAGGTCAGAGATTGGGAGGGAGAGCAAGCAAGGGAGGTCAGTGAGAGGGAGGGAGAGAGATTGAGGGATGTCAGAGAGAGGGAGGGAGTGAGAAGGAGGGATGTCAGAGAGAGGGAGGGAGAGTGAGTGAGGGAAGGAGTGTGAGCGAGGGAGGTCAGTGAGAGGGAGAAAGAGAGAGCGAGGGAGGTCAGAGAGAGGGAGGTCTGAGAGAGGGAGGGAGGCTAGAGGGAGGGAGGTCAGAGAGAGGGAGGGAGAGAGAGCGAGGGAGGTCTGATAGAGGGAGACAGTGCGAGCGAGGAGTGAGAGGGAGAGAGAGGGAGAGAGAGCAAGGGAGGTCAGCGAGAGAGAGACCTGGAGGTCAGTGAGAGAGAGGGAGAGCGAGGGAAGTCAGCGAGAGAGAGCGAGGGAGGTTAGAGAGAGTCAGAGAGAGAGCGAGGGAGATCAACGAGAGAGCGGTGAGGGAGGTCAGCGAGAGAGAGCAAAGAATGTCAGCGAGAGAGAGGGAAAGAGGGAGCTGAGTGACAGAGAGAGAGAGAGAGGTCAGAGAGAGGGAGGGAGAGAGCGCGGTAGGTCAGAGAGAGGGAGGGAGAGAGAGTGAGGGAGGTCAGAGAGAGGGAGTGAGAGTGAGTGAGGGAGGTCAGAGGGAGGGAGGGAGAGCTAATGAGGTAAGTCAGAAAGAAGTTGGGAGAGAGAGCGAAGGAGGTCAGAGAGAGGGAGGGAGGCTAGAGAGAGGAAAGTCAAAGAGAGGGAGGGAGAGCGAGCGAGGGAGGTCAGAGAGAGGAAGGGAGAGAGAAGGAGGGATGTCAGAGAGAGGGAGTGAGAGAGAGCGAGGGAGGTAGAGAGTGCGAGGGAGGTCAGTGAGATGGAGGGAGAGGGTGCGAGGGATATCAGAGAGAGGGAGGTCTGAGAGAGGGAGGGAGGCTAGAGGCAGCGAGGTTAGAGAGAGGGAGGGAGAGAGAGTGAGGGAGGTCTGAGAGAAGGAGGGAGAGAGAGCGAGGGAGGTCTGAGACACGGAGGGAGAGAGCGCGAGTGAGGTCAGAGAGGGAGAGAGAAGGAGGTCAGCGAGAGAGAGACATGGAGGTCAGTGAAAGAGAGGGTGAGTGAGGGCGGTCAGCGAGAGAGAGCGAGGGAGGTTACAGTGTGCAACGGAGGTCAGAGAGAGTGAGGGAGGGAGAGAGAGCAAGGGAGGTCAGAGAGAGGGAGGGAGAGAGAGCAAGGGCGGTTAGAGAGAGTGGGAGAGAGAGTGAGGGAGGTCAGAGAGAGGGAGCGAGAGAGAGTGAGGGTGGTCAGAGATTGGGAGGGAGAGCGAGCTAGGGAGGTCAGAGATAGGGAGGGAGTTTGAAGGAGGGATGTAAGAGAAAGGAAGGGAGAGTGAGCAAGGGAGAGAGAGAGAGCGAGGGAGGTCAGTGAGAGGGAGGGAGAGAGATTGAGGGAGGTCAGAGAGAAGTAGGGAGAGAGAGCAAGGGTGGTCTGAGAGAGGGAGGGATAGAGTGCGAGCGATCTCAGAGAGGGAGAGAGAGGGAAGTCAGCAAGAGAGAGAGCGAGGGAGGGCAGCGAGAGAGAGAGAGCGGGAGGACAGCGAGAGAGAGAGCGAGGGAGATCAGCGAGAGATAGATAGGGAGGTCAGCGAGAGAGAGAGACCGAGGGAGTTCAGCGAGAGAGAGGGAAGAAAGTCAGCGAGTGACAGGGAAAGAGGGAGTTTAGCGAGAGAGAGAGGTCAGAGAGAGGGAGGGAGAGAGAGTGATGGAGGTCAGAGAGAGGGAGAGAAACTGAGTGAGGGATGTCAGAGGGAGGGAGAACTAATGATGTAGGTCAGAGAGAAGTAGGGAGAGAGAGCGAAGGAGGTCAGAGAGAGGGAGGGAGAGAGAGCGAGGGAGGTCAGAGAGACGGAGGGAGGCTAGACAGAGGGTAGTCAAAGAGAGAGGGATGGAGAGAGAGCGAGGGAGGTCAGAGAGAGGGAGGTAGAGAGAGCGAGGACGGTCAGAGATAGGTAGGGAGAGCGAGCAATGGAGGTCAGAGAGAGGGTGGGAGAGCGAGTGAGGAAGGTCAGAGAGAGGGAGGGAGAGCTAAAAGGTAGGTCAGAGGGAGGGAGAGAGAGCGAAGGAGGTCAGAGAGAGGGTGGGAGAGTGAGGGTGGGATATCCGAGAGAGGGAGGGAGGCTAGAGAGAGGGTGGACAGAGAGAGGGAGGGAGAGAGCGATGGAGGTCAAAGATACGGAGGGAGAGAGACAGAGGGAGGTCAGAGAGAGGGAGGGTGAGAGTGCGAGGGAGGTCAGAGAGAGGGAGGGAGAGAGCGAGCTAGGTCAGAGATAGGGAGGGAGTGAGAAGTAGGGATGTTAGAGGGAGGGAGGGAGAGCTAACGAGGTAGGACAGAAAGAAGTTGGGAGAGAGAGCGAAGGAGGTCAGAGAGAGGGAGGGAGAGAGCGAGGGAGGTCAGAGAGAGGGAGGTCTGAGAGAGGGAGGGAGGCTAGAGGGAGGGAGGTTAGAGAGAGGGAGGGAGAGAGAGTGAGGGATGTCAGAGAGAAGGAGGGAGAGAGAGCAAGGGAGTTCTGAGAGATGGAGGGAGAGAGTGCGAGCTAGCTCAGAGAGGGAGAGAGAGGGACGTCATCGAGAGAGAGAGTGCGAGGGAGCTAAGTGAGAGAGAGAGAGAGCGGGAGGACAGCGAGAGAGGGAGCGAGAGAGAGCAAGGGAGGTCAGCGAGAGAGAGACAGGGAGGTTAGTGAGAGAGAGAGAGAGTGAACGAGGTCAGCGAGAAAGAGCGAGGGAGTTTAGCGAGAGTCAGAGAGAGAGCGAGGGAGGTCAACGAGAGAGAGGCAATGGAGATCAGCGAGAGACACCGAAGAATGTCAGCGAGAGAGAGGGAAAGAGGGAGGTTAGTGAGAGAGAGAGAGGTCAGAGAGATGGAGGGAGGTCTGAGAGAGGGAGGGAGACAGTGTGAGCGAGGTCTGAGAGGGAGAGAGAGGGAGGTCAGCGAGAGAGAGAGAGCGAGGGAGGTAAGCGAGAGAGAGAGAGGGAGGACAGCGAGAGAGAGAGAGAGGTCAGTGAGAGAGAGAGAGAGCGAGGGAGGTCACGAGAGAGCGGCGAGGGAGGTCAGCGAGAGAGAGCAAAGAATGTCAGCGAGAGAGAGGGAAAGAGGGAGGTTAGCGAGAGAGAGAAAGAGAGGTCAGAGAGAGGGAGGGAGAGAGCGAGGTAGGTGAGAGAGAGGGAGGGAGAGAGAGTGACGGAGGTCAGAGAGAAGGAGGGACAGTGAGTGATGGAGGTCTTGGGGAGGGAGGGAGAGCTAACGAGGTAGGTCAGAGAGAAGTAGGGAGAGAGAGCGAAGGTGGTCAGAGAGAGGGTGGGAGACTGGAGAGAGGGAAGTCAAAGAAAGGGAGGGAGAGAGAGCGAGGGATGTCAGAGAGAGGGAGGTAGAGAGAACGAGGAAGGTCAGAGATAGGTATGGAGAGCGAGCGATGGAGGTCAGAGAGAGGGAGGGAGAGCTAGCGAGGTAGGTCAGAGGGAGGGAGAGAGAGCGAGGGTGGTTAGAGAGAGGGAGGGAGAGAGAGCAAGGGAGGTCAGAGAGAGGGAGGGTGTGAGAGCGAGGGAGGTCCGAGAGAGGGAGGGTGAGAGAGCGAGGGAGGTCAGAGAGACGGTGGGACACAGAGGGAGGTCATCGAGAGATAGAGAGAGCGAGAGAGAGCGAGGAAGGTCAGTGAGAGAGAGGGAGAGCGAGGGAGGTCAGCGAGAGAGAGCAAGGGAGGTTAGAGATAGTCAGAGAGAGAGTGAGGGAGGTCAACGAGAGAGAGCAAAGAATGTCAGCGAGAGAGAGGGAAAGAGGGAGGTTAGAGAGAGAGAAAGAGTGGTCAGAGAGAGGGAGGGAGAGAGAGCGAGGGAGGTCAGAGAGACGGAGGGAGGCTAGAGAGAGGGTAGTCAAAGAGAGAGGGATGGAGAGAGAGTGAGGGAGGTCAGATAGAGGGAGGTAGAGAGAGCGAGGACGGTCAGAGATAGGTATGGAGAGCGAGCGATGGAGGTCAGAGAGAGGGAGGGAGAGCTAGCGAGGTAGGTCAGAGGGAGGGAGAGAGAGCGAGGGTGGTCAGAGAGAGGGAGGGAGAGAGAGCAAGGGAGGTCAGAGAGAGGGAGGGTGTGAGAGCGAGGGAGGTCCGAGAGAGGGAGGGTGAGAGAGCGAGGGAGGTCAGAGAGACGGTGGGACACAGAGGGAGGTCATCGAGAGATAGAGAGAGCGAGAGAGAGCGAGGAACGTCAGCGAGAGAGAGAGGGAGGTCAGCGAGAGTGAGATAGAGGGAGGCCAGCGTGAGAGAGACAAGGAGGTCAGTGATAGAGAGAGAGAGCGAGGGAGGTCATTTAGAGAGAGGGAGGGAGGTCAGAGAGAGACAGAGAGTGTGGGAGGACAGAGAGAGAGAGCGAGGGAGGTCAGAGAGAGGGAGAGAGAGCGAGGGAGATCAGTGAGAGAGAGAGAGCGAATGAGGTCAGAGAGAGGGAGAGAGAGGGTTGGGGCGGTCAGAGAGAGGAGAGAGAGCGAGGGAGGTCAGAGAGAGGGAGAGAGAGCGACGAAAGTTAGAGAGAGAGGGAGAAAGTGGGAGGTCAGAGAGTGGGAGAGAGAGCGAGCGAGGGATGTCAGAGAGAGGGAGGGAGAGAGAGCGAGGGACGGGGACAGTGCGAGGGAGGTCAGAGAAAGGGAAGGTGAGAGAGCGAGGGAGGTCACAGAGCGCAACGCAGGTCAGAGAGAGCGAGGGAGGGAGAGTGAGCGAGGAAGGTCAGAGAGAGGGAGGGAGAGTGAGCGAGGGAGGTTAGAGAGAGTGGGAGAGAGAGTGAGGGAGGTCAGAGAGAAGGAGGGGGAGAGAGTGAGTGAGGTCAGAGATTGGGAGGGAGAGCGAGCGAGGTAGGTCAGAGGTAGGGAGAGAGAGCGAGGGAGGTCAGAGAGAGAGACCGAAGAATGTCAGCGAGAGAGAGGGAAAGAGGGAGGTTAGCGAGAGAGAGAGAGGTCAGAGAGGGGGGGGGGGAGAGCGAGTGAGGGATGTCGGAGGGTGGGAGCGAGAGCTAACGAGATAGGTCAGAGAGAAGTAGGGAGAGAGAGAGAAGACGGTCAGAGAGAGGAGGGAGAGAGAGCGAGGGAGTTCAGAGATAGGTAGGGAGAGTGAGCACTGGAGTTCAGAGAGAGGGAGTGAGAGTGAGTGAGAGCGAGTGAGGGATGTCAGAGAGAGGGAGGGGAAGCTAGCAAGGTAGGTCAGAGGGAGGGCGAGAGAGCGAAGGTGGTCAGAGGAAGGGAGGGAGAGAGATCGAGGGAGGTCAGACAGAGGGATGGAGTGAGAAGGAGGGATTCAGAGATAGGGAGTGAGAGAGAGCGATGGAGGGAGAGAGAGCGAGGGAGGTCTGTGAGAGGGAGGTATTCAGAGTGTGGGAGGTCAGAGAGAGGGAGGTCTGTGAGAGGGAGGGAGGCTAGAGGGAGAGAGTTCAGAGAGAGGGAGGGAGGGAGAGCGAGGGAGGTCAGAGAGAACGAGGAAGAGAGAGCGAGGGAGGTCTGAAAGAGGGAGGGAGAGAGTTCGAGCAAGGAGAGAGAGGGAGAGAGAGGGAGGACAGCGAGAGAGAGAGAGCGAGAGAGAGTGAGGGAGGTCAGCGAGAGAGAGCAAGGGAGATTAGAGATAGTCAGAGAGAGAGCGAGGGAGGTCAACGAGAGAGCGGCGAGGGAGGTCAGCGAGAGAGAGCAAAGAATGTCAGCGAGAGAGAGGGAAAGAGGGAGGTTAGCGAGAGAGAGAAAGAGAGGTCAGAGAGAGGGAGGGAGAGAGCGAGGTTGGTCAGAGAGAGGGAGGGAGAGAGAGTGACGGAGGTCAGAGAGAAGGAGGGACAGTGAGTGACAGAGGTCAGAGGGAGGGAGGGAGAGCTAACGAGGTAGGTCAGAGAGAAGTAGGGCGACTAGAGAGAGGGAAGTCAAAGAAAGGGAGGGAGAGAGAGCGAGGGATGTCAGAGAGAGGGAGGTAGAGAGAACTAGGAAGGTCAGAGATAGGTATGGAGAGCGAGCGATGGAGGTCAGAGAGAGGGAGGGAGAGCTAGCGAGGTAGGTCAGAGGGAGGGAGAGAGAGCGAGGGTGGTCAGAGAGAGGGAGGGTGTGAGAGCGAGGGAGGTCCGAGAGACATAGGGTGAGAGAGCGAGGGAGGTCAGAGAGACGGTGGGACACGGAGGGAGGTCATCGAGAGCTAGAGAGAGCGAGAGAGAGCGAGGAAGGTCAGCGAGAGAGAGAGAGGGAGGTCAGCGAGAGTGAGATAGAGGGAGGCCAGCGTGAGAGAGACAAGGAGGTCAGTGATAGAGAGAGAGAGCGAGGGAGGTCATTTAGAGAGAGGGAGGGAGGTCAGAGAGAGACAGAGAGTGTGGGAGGACAGCGAGAGAGAGCGAGGGAGGTCAGAGGGAGGGAGAGAGAGCGAGGGAGATCAGTGAGAGAGAGAGAGAGAATGAGGTCAGAGAGAGGGAGAGAGAGTGAGGGAGGTCAGAGAGAGGAGAGAGAGCGAGGGAGATCAGAGAGAGGGAGAGGGTGTGAGGGATGTCATTGAGAGGGAGAGCGAATGAGGTCAGAGAGAGGGAGAGAGAGTGGGGACGGTCAGAGAGAGGAGAGAGAGCGAGGGAAGTCAGAGAGAGGGAGAGAGAGCGACGGAAGTTAGAGAGAGAGGGAGAGAGAAAGTGGGAGGTCAGAGAGGGAATGAGAGAGAGCAAGGGAGGTCAGAGAGTGGGAGGGAGAGCGAGCAAGGGATGTCAGAGAGATGGAGGGAGAGAGAGCTAGGGAGGTCAGAGAGAGGGAGGGAGAGAGAAGGAGGGTGGTCAGAGAGAGGGAGTGAGAGAGAGCGAGGGAGGGGGACAGTGCGAGGGAGGTCAGAGAAAGGGAAGGTGAGAGAGCGAGGGAAGTCACAGAGTGCAACGGAGGTCAGAGAGAGCGAGGGAGGGAGAGAGAGCGAGGAAGGTCAGAGAGAGGGAGGGAGAGTGAGTGAGGGATGTTAGAGAGAGTGGGAGAGAGAGTGAGGGAAGTCAGAGAGAAGGAGGGGGAGAGAGTGAGGGAGGTCAGAGATTGGGAGGGAGAGCGAGCGAGGTAGGTCAGAGGTAGGGAGAGAGAGCGAGGGAGGTCAGAGAGAGAGACCGAAGAATGTCAGCGAGAGAGAGGGAAAGAGGGAGGTTAGCGAGAGAGAGAGAGGTCAGAGGGGGGGGGGAGAGCGAGTGAGGGATGTCAGAGGGTGGGAGCGAGAGCTAACGAGATAGGTCAGAGAGAAGTAGGGAGAGAGAGCGAAGACGGTCAGAGAGAGGGAGGGAGAGCGAGCACTGGAGTTCAGAGAGAGGGAGTGAGAGCGAGTGAGAGCGAGTGAGGGATGTCAGAGAGAGGGAGGGGAAGCTAGCGAAGTAGGCCAGAGGGAGGGAGAGAGAGCGAAGTTGGTCAGAGGGAGAGAGGGAGAGAGAGCGAGGGAGGTCCGAGAGAGGGAGGGAGAGAGAGCTAGGGAGGTCAGAGAGAGGGAGGGAGAGAGAGGGAGGTCATCGAGAGATAGAGAGAGTGACAGAGAGCGAGGAAGGTCAGCGAGAGAGAAAGAGGGAGGTCAGCGAGAGAGAAAGAGGGAGGTCAGCGAGAGAGAGATAGATGGAGGTCAGCGAGAGAGAGAGAGGTAGGTCAGTGATAGAGAGAGACAGCGAGGGATGTCATTGAGAGAGAGTGAGGGTGGTCAGAGAGAGACAGAGAGTGAGGGAGGACAGCGAGAGAGCGACGGAGGTGAGAGACAGCGAGGGAGAGAGAGTGAGGGTTGTCAGAGAGAGGGAGGGAGAGCGAGGGACATCTGAGAGAGGGAGGGAGAGTGGGAGATGGAGGTCAGTTAGAGTGAGGGAGAGCGAGTGCGGGTGGTCAGAGAAGGATGTAGAGCTAGTGAGTTAGGTCAGAGAGAGGGAGGGAGTGATAGCGAAGGAGGTCGGAGAGAGGGAGGGAAAGAGAGCAAGGGAGGTCAGAGAGATGGAGGTGCGAGAGAGGGAGGGAGGCTAGAGAGATGGAGGTCAGAGAGAGGGAGTGAGGTTGAGCGAGGCAGGTCAGAGAGTGGGAGGGAGAGCGAGTGAGGGAGGTCAGAGAGAAGGAGGGAGAGAGAAGGCGGGAGCTCAGACAGAGGGAGGGAGAGAGTGCGAGGGAGGGGAGAGAGCGAGGGAGGTCGGAGAGAGGGAAAGTGATAGAGTGACAGATGTCACAGAGAGCGACGGAGGTCAGAGAGAGTGAGGGAGGTCAGAGAGAGCAAGGGAGGTCAGAGAGAGGTAAGGAGAGAGAGCGAGGGAGGTCTGAGAGAGGGAGGGATAGAGAGCAAGGGAATTCAGAGAGAGGGTGATAGAGAGAGCGAGGGAGGACAGAGAGTGAGAGGGAGGTCAGAGAAAGGGAGGGAGGGAGAGCGAGGGAGGTCAGAGAGAGCGAGGGAGGGAGAGAGAGCGAGTGAGGTCAGAGAGAGGGAGGGCAAGAGAGCAAGGGAGTTCAGAGAGAGTGAAGGAGGTCAGAGAGAGGGAGGGAGGGAGAGAGAGTGAGGAAGGTCAGAGAGAGGGAGGGAGAGTGTGCGAGGGAGGTTAGAGAGAGTGGGAGAGAGAGTGAGGGAGGTCAGAGAGAAGGAGGGAGAGAGAGTGAGGGAGGTCAGAGATTGGGAGGGAGAGCGAGCAAGGTAGGTCAGAGGTAGGGAGAGAGAGCGAAGGAGGTCAGAGAGAGAATGGGAGAGAGAGGGAGGGAAGTCCAAGAGAGGGAGGGAGGCTAGAGAGAGGGTGGTCAGAGATTGGGAGGGAGAGAGATCGAGGGAGGTCAGAGAGAGGGAGGGAGAGAGAGCGAGGGAAGTCCGAGAGAGGGAGGGAGAGAGAGCGAGGGAGGTCAGAGAGAGAGAGACCGAAGAATGTCAGCGAGAGAGAGGGAAAGAGGGAGCTTAGCGAGAGAGAGAGAGAGAGGTCAGAGAGAGGGGGGAGCGCGAGTGAGGGATGTCAGAGGGAGGGAGCGAGAGCTAACGAGGTAGGTCAGAGAGAAGTAGGGAGATAGAGCGAAGGCGGTCAGAGAGAGGGAGGGAGAGAGAGCGAGGGAGGTCAGAGATAGGTAAGGAGACCGAGCGATGGAGGTCAGAGAGAGGGAGGGAGAGCGAGTGAGGGATGTCACAGAGAGGGAGGGGGAGCTAGCGCGGTAGGTCAGAGGGAGGGAGAGAGTGAAGGAGGTCAGAGGGAGGGAGGGAGAGAGAGTGAGGGAGGTCCAAGAGAGGGAGGGAGAGAGAGCTAGGGAGGTCAGAGAGAGGGAGGGAGAAAGAGGGAGGTCATCGAGAGATAGAGAGAGCAACAGAGGGTGAGGAAGGTCAGCGAGAGAGAAGGAGGGAGGTCAGCGAGAGAGAGATAGAGGGAAGTCAGCGAGAGATAGACAGGGAGGTCAGTGATAGAGAGAGACAGCGAGGGATGTCATTGAGAGAGAGTGAGGGTGGTCAGAGAGAGACAAAGAGTGAGGGAGGACAGCAAGAGAGAGCGAGAGAGCGACGGAGGACAGAGAGAGCGAGGGAGAGAGAGTGAGGGCTGTCAGAGAGAGGGAGGGAGAGCGAGGGACATCTGAGAGAGGGAGGGCGAGTGAGCGATGGAGGTCAGTTAGAGTGAGGGAGAGCGAGTGAGGGTGGTCAGAGAAGGATGCAGAGCTAGTGAGGTAGGTCAGAGAGAGGGAGGGAGTGATAGCGAAGGAGGTCGGAGAGAGGGAGGGAAAGAGAGCAAGGGAGGTCAGAGAGAGGGAGGTGCGAGAGAGGGTGGGAGGTTAGAGAGATGGAGGTCAGAGAGAGGGAGTGAGGTAGAGCGAGGCAGGTCAGAGAGTGGGAGGGAGAGCGAGCGAGGGAGGTCAGAGAGAAGGAGGGAGAGAGAAGGAGGGAGATCAGACAGAGGGAGAAAGAGAGAGCGAGGGAGGGGATAGAGCGAGGGAGGGGATAGAGCGATGGAGGTCAGAGAGAGCAAGGGAGGTCAGAGAGAGGGAAGGAGAGAGAGCAAGGGAAGTCAGAGGGAGGGTGTTAGAGAGAGCGAGGAAGGACAGAGAGTGAGAGGGAGGTCAGAGAGAGGGAGGGAGGGAGAGCGAGGGAGGTCAGAGAGTGCGAGGGAGGGAGAGAGAGCGAGTGAGGTCAGAGAGAGTGAGGGCAAGAGAGCGAGGGAGGTCAGAGAGAGCGATGGAGTTCAGAGAGAGGGAGGGAGAGAGAGCGAGGGGGGTCGAGACAGCAAGGGAGGTGAGAGAGAGGAAGGGAGAGAGAGTGAGGGAGGTCAGAGAGAGAGAGAGGGAGAGAGAGGGAGGGAGGTTATAGAGAGGGAGGGAGAGAGAGTGAGGGAGGTAAGAGAGAGAGGGAGGGAGAGAGAGCGAGGGAGGTTATAGAGAGGGAGGGAGAGAGAGCGAGGGAGGTTATAGAGAGGGAGGGAGAGAGAGCGAGGCATGTCAGAGAGACGGAGGGAGAGCGAGTTAGGGAGGTCAGAGATTGGGAGGAAGAGCGAGCGAGGGAGGTCAGAGAGAGGGAGGGAGAGAGATCGAGGGAGAGCAAAGAGAGGGATCGAGCGAAAAGGAGCGATGTCAGAGAGAGGGAGTGAGAGAGAGCGAGGGAGGTCAGTGAGAGGGAGGGATAGAGAGCGAGGGAGGTCAGAGAGAGGGAGTTCTGAGAGAGGGAGGGAGGCTAGAGGGAGGGAGGTCAGAGAGAGTGAGGGAGAGAGAGTGAGGGAGGTCAGAGAGAAGGAGGGAGAGCGAGCGAGGGAGGTCAGAGAGAGGGAGGGAGAGAGAGGGAGGTCAGAGAGAGGGTGGGAGAGAGAGGGAGGGAGGGAGGTCCAAGAAAGGGAGGGAGGCTAGAGAGAGGGAGGTCTGAGAGAGGGAGGGAGAGAGAGTGAGGGAGGTCAGAGAGAGGGAGGGAGAGAGAGCGAGGGAGGCCCAAGAGAGAGAGGGTGAGAGAGCAAGGGAGGTCAGAGAGAGGGAGGGAGACAGAGAGAGGTAATCGAGAGATAGAGAGAGTGAGAGAAAGCGAGGAAGGTCAGCGAGAGTGATAGAGGGAGGTCAGCGAGAGAGAGATAGAGGGAGGTTAGCGAGACAGAGACAGAGGGGTCAGTGATAGAGAGAGAGAGAGAGCGAGGGAGGTCATTGAGAGAGAGCGAGGGAGGTCAGAGAGAGACAGAGAGTGAGGGAGGACAGCAAGAGAGAGCAAGAGAGTGAGGGAGGTCAGAGAGAGGGAGGGAGAGAGAGTGAGGGTGGTCAGAGAGAGGGAGAGAGAGCGAGGGAGGTCAGAGAGAGGGAGAGAGAGCAAGGGAGATCAGTGAGAGAGGGAGAGAGAGCGAATGATGTCAGAGAGAGGGAGAGAGAGTGAGGGAGGTCTGAGAGAGGAGAGAGAGTGAGGGAGATCAGAGAGAGGGAGAGAGAGCGAGGGATGTCAGTGAGAGGGAGAGAGAGCGTATGAGGTCAGAGAGAGGGAGAGAGAGTGAGGGCGGTCAGAGAGAGGAGAGAGAATGAGGGAGGTCAGAGAGAGGGAGAGAGAGCGACGGAAGTTAGAGAGTGAGAGGGTGAGAGAGTGTGGGAGGTCAGAGAGAGGGAATGAGAGAGAGCAAGGGAGGTCAGAGAGTGGGAGGAAGACCGAGCGAGGGAGGTCAGAGAGAGGGAGGGATAGAGAGTTAGGGAGGGGCAGAGAGCGAGGGATGTCAGAGAAAGGGAAGGAGAGAGAGTGAGGGAGGTCACAGAGTGCAATGGAGGTCAGAGAGAGCGAGGGAGGGAGAGAGAGCGAGGGAGGTCAGAGGGAGGGAGGGATAGAGAGTGAGGGAGGTTAGAGAGAGTGGGAGAGAGAATGAGGGAGGTCAGAGAGAAGGAGGGAGAGAGAGCGAGGGAGGTCAGAGTGGGAGAGAGGGAGGTCAGCGAGACAGAGATATGGAGGTCAGTGAGAGTGAGGGCGAGCGAGGGAGGTCAATGAGAGAGAGCGAGGGAGGACACAGTGTGCAATGGAGGTCAGAGACAGTGAGGGTTGGAGAGAGAGCCAGGGATGTCAGAGAGAGGGAGGGAGAGAGAGCGAGGGAGGTTAGAGAGAGTGGGAGAGAGAGTGAGGGAGGTCAGAGAGAGGGAGGGAGAGTGAGTGAGGGAGGTCAGAGATTGGGAGGGAGAGCGAGCGAGGGAGTTCAGGGAGAGGGAGGGAGAGTGAGCAAGGGAGGGAGAGAGAGCGAGGGAGGTCAGTGAGAGGGAGGGAGAGAGATTGAGGGTGGGCAGAGAGAGGGTGGTCTGAGAGAGGGAGGGAGTCTAGAGGGAGGGAGGTCAGAGAGAAGGAGGGAGAGAGAGCGAGGGAGGTCTGAGAGAGAGGGGCAGTATGTGAGCGAGGTCAGAGAGGGAGAGAAAGGGAGGTCAGAGAGAGAGAGCGAGGGAGGTAAGCGAGAGAGAGAGAGAGAGGAAGGACAGTGAGAGAGAGAGAGAGTGAGAGAGTGCAATGGAGGTCAGCGAGAGAGAGACAAGGAGGTCAGCGAGAGAGAGGGTGAGCATGGGAGGTCAGCGAGAGAGAGTGAGGGAGGTGAGCGAGAGTCAGAGAGAGAGTGAGGGAGGTCAACGAGAGAGAGGCGATGGAGGTCAGCGAGAGAGACCGAAGAATGTCAGCGAGAGAGGGGTAAAGAGGGAGGTTAGTGAAAGAGAGAGAGGTCAGAGAGGGGGGGGGAGGTCTGAGAGTGGGAGGGAGACCGTGCGAGCGAGGTCAGAGAGGGACAGAGAGGGAAGTCAGCGAGAGAGAGAGAGCGAGGGAGGTAAGCGAGAGAGAGAGAGAGGGAGGACAGCGAGAGAGAGGGAGAGCGAGAGAGAGCGAGGGAGGTCAGCGAGAGAGAGAGGCCGAGGGAGGTCAGCGAGAGAGAGGGAAGAATGTCAGCGAGAGAGAGGGAAAGAGGGAGGTTAGCGAGAGAGAGAGAGAGGTCAGAGAGGGAGGGAGAGGTTAAGGTAGGTCAGAGAGAGGGAAGGAGAGAGAGTGAGGGAGATCAGAGAGAGGTAGGTAGACTGAGTGAGGGAGGTCAGAGGGTGGGAGGTCAGAGAGAGGGAGGGAGAGAGAGGGAGGGAGGTCAGAGAGAGGGAGGGAGGCTAGAGCGAGGGAGGTCAGAGAGAGGGAGGGAGAGAGAGCGAGGGAAGTCAGAGAGAGGGAGGGCCAGAGAGCGAGGGAGGTCAGAGAGAGGGGGGGGAGAGAGAGCGAGGGAGGTCAGAGAGAGGGAGGTCTGCGAGAAAGAGACAGAGGGAGGTCATCGAGAGATAGAGAGAGTGAGACAGAGCGAGGAAGGTCAGCGAGAGAGAAAGAGGGAGGTCAGTGATAGAGCGAGAGAGCGAGGGAGGTCAATGAGAGGGAGCGAGGGAGGCCAGAGAGAGACAGAGAGTGAGGGAGGACTGTGAGAGAGCGAGGGAGGTCAGAAGAGTGAGGGAGAGCGAGTGAGGGTGCTCAGAGAGAGGGAGAGAGAGCGAGGGAAATCCATGAGAGAAAGAGAGAGCAATTGAGGTCAGAGAGAGGGAGAGAGAGTGAGGGAGTTCAGAGAGAGGAGAGAGAGCGAGGGAGGTCAGAGAGAGGGAGAGAAAGCGAGGGATATCAGTGAGAGGGAGAGAGAGCGAATGAGGTCAGAGAGAGGGAGAGGGAGTGAGGGCCGTGAGAGAGAGGAGAGAGAGCGAGGGAGGTCAGAGAGAGGGAGAGACAGTGACGGAAGTTAGAGAGAGAGAGGGAGAGAGAGTGTGGGAGGTCAGAGAGTTGGAATGAGAGAGAGTGAGGGAGGTCAGAGAGTGGGAGGGAGAGCCAGCAAGGGAGGTCAGAGAGAAGGAGGGAGAGAGAGCTAGGGATGTCAGAGATAGGGAGGGAGAGAGAAGGAGGGTGGTCAGAGAGAGGGAGTGAGAGAGAGTGAGGGAGGGGGAGAGAGTGAGGGAGGTCAGAGAAAGGGAAGGAGAGAGAGCGAGGAGGTCACAGAGTGCAACGGAGGTCAGAGAGAGCAAGGGAGGGAGAGAGAGCAAGGGAGGTCAGAGAGAGGGAGGGTGAGAGAGCGAGGGAGGTTAGAGAGAGTGGGAGAGAGAGTGAGGGAGGTCAGAGAGAAGGAGGGAGAGAGAGTTAGTGAGGTCAGAGATTGGGAGGGAGAGCAAGCAAGGGAAGTCAGAGAGATGTAGGGAGAGAGATCGAGGGAGGTCAAAGAGAGGGACGGAGTGAGAAGGAGGGATGTCAGAGAGAGGTAGGGAGAGTGAGCGAGGGAGGAAGAGTGAGGGAGGGAGGTCAGTGAGAGTGAGGGAGAGAGAGCGAGGGAGTTCAGAGAGAGGGAAGTCTGAGAGAGGGAGGGAGGCTAGAGGGAGGGAGGTCAGAGAGAGGGAGGGAGAGTGAGCAAGGGAGGTCAATGAGAGAGAGGCGATGGAGGTCAGCGAGAGAGACCGAAGAATGTCAGGGAGAAATAGGGAAAGAGGGAGGTTAGTGAGAGAGAGAGAGGGAGAGAGAAGGAGGGAGGTCTGAGAGAGGGAGGGAGACAGTGCGAGCGAGGTCAGAGAGGGAGAGTGAGGGAGGTCAGCGAGAGAGAGAGAGCGAGGGAGGTAAGCGAGAGAGGGAGGACAGCGAGAGAGAGGGAGAGCGAGGGAGAGCGAGGGAGGTCAGCGAGAGAGAGACATGGAGGTCAGTGAGAGAGAGTGAAAGCGAGGGAGGTCTGTGAGAGAGAGCGAGTGAGGTTAGAGAGAGTCAGAGAGAGAGCGAGGGAGGTCAACGAGAGAGAGAGACCGAGGGAGGTCAGCAAGAGAGAGGGAAGAATGTCAGTGAGAGAGTGGGAAAGAGGGAGGATATCGAGAGAGAGAGTTCAGAGAGAGGGAGGGAGACTGAGTGAGGGAGGTCAGAGGGAGGGTGTGCGAGCTAACGAGGTAGGTCAGAGAGAAGTAGGGAGAGAGAGCGAAGGAGGTCAGAGAGAGGGTGGGAGGCTAGAGAGAGGGAAGTCAAAGAGAGGGAGGGAGAGAGAGCGAGGTAGGTCAGAGGGAGGGAGAGAGAGCGAAGGAGGTCAGGGAGAGGGTGGGAGAGTGAGGGTGGGAGGTCCTAGAGAGGGAGGGAGGTCAGAGAGAGGGAGAGAGAGAGAGCGAGCGAGGGAGGTTAGAAAGAGTGGGAGAGAGAGTGAAGGATGTCAGAGAGAAGGAGGGAGAGAGAGTGAGGGAGGTCAGAGATTGGGAGGGAGAGCAAGCAAGGGAGGTCAGTGAGAGGGAGGGAGAGAGAGCGAGGGAGGTCAGTGAGAGGGAGGGAGGGAGAGCAGGGGTGGTCAGAGAGAGGGAGGTCTGAGAGAGGGAGGGAGGCTAGAGGGAGGGAGGTCAGAGAGAGGGAGGGAGAGAGAGCGAGGGAGGTCAGAGTGAAGGAGGGAGAGAGAGCGAGGGAGGTCTGAGAGAGGGAGGGAGAGTGTGTGAGCGAGGTCAGAGAGGGAGAGAGAGGGAGGTCAGCGAAAGAGATAGCGAGGGAGGTAAGCGAGAGAGAGAGCGGGAGGACAGCGAGAGAGAGAGAGAGCGAGAGAGAGCGAGGGAGGTCAGCGAGAGAGAGACAGCGAGGTCAGTGAGAGAGAGGGAGAGTGAGGGAGGTCAGCGAGAGAGAGCGAGGGAGGTTAGCGAGTGTCAGAGACAGCTTGGGAGGTCAACGAGAGAGAGGCGATGGAGGTCAGCGAGAGAAAGTGAAGAATGTCAGCGAGAGAAAGGGAAAGAGGGAGGTTAGCGAGAGAGAGAGCGAGGTCAGCGAGAGGGAGGGAGGTCTGACAGAGGGAGGGAGACAGTGTGAGCGATGTCAGACAGGGAGACAGAGGGAGGTCAGCGAGAGAGAGAGAGCGAGGGAGGTTAGCGAGAGAGAGAGAGAGGGAGGACAGCGAGAGGAGAGAGCGAGAGAGAGCGAAGGAGGTCAGAGAGAGAGAGACATGGAGGTCAATGAGAGAGAGTGAGAGCGAGGGAGGTCAGCGAGGGAGGTTAGAGAGAGTCAGAGAGTGAGCGAGGGAGGTCAACGAGAGAGAGAGAGACCGAGGGAGGTCAACGAGAGAGAGGGAAGAATGCCAGTGAGAGAGAGGGAAAGAGGGAGGTTAGCGAGAGAGAGATGTCAGAGAGAGGGAGGGAGTGAGTGAGGTAGGTCAGAGAGGGAGAGGGAGAGAGAGTGAGGGAGGTCAGAGAGAGGGAGGGAGACTGAGTGAGGGAGGTCAGAGGGAGGGAGGGAGAGCTGACGAGGTAGGTCAGAGAGAAGTAGGGAGAGAGAGCGAAGGGGTTCAGAGAGAGGGAGGGAGGGTAGAGAGAGGGAAGTCAAAGAGAGGGAGGGAGAGAGAGCGAGGGAGGTCAGAGAGAGGGAGGTAGAGAGAGCGAGGAAGGTCAGAGATAGGTAGGGATAGTGAGCAAAAGAGGTCAGAGAGCGGGAGGGAGAGCGAGTGAGTAAGGTCAGAGAGAGGTAGGGAGAACTAGCGAGGTAGGTCAGAGGGAGGGAGTGAGAGCAAAGGAGGTCAGAGAGAGCGTGGGAGAGTGAGGGTGGGAGGTCCGAGAGAGGGAGTGAGGCTAGAGAGAGTGTGGTCAGAGAGGGTGAGGGAGAGAGAGAGAGGGAGGTCAGAGAGAGGGAGGGAGAGAGAGTGAGGGATGTCCGAGAGAGGTAGGGTGAGAGAGCGAGGGAGGTCAGAGAGAGGGAGGGAGGCAGAGGGAGGTCATCGAGAGATAGAGAGAGCGAGAGAGAGATAGAGGGAGGTCAGCGAGAGAGACAAAAAGGTCAGTGATAGAGAGAGATAGCGAGGGAGGTCATTGAGAGAGAGCGAGGGAGGTCAGAGAGAGACAGAGAGTGAGGGAGGACAGCGAGAGAGAGCGAGAGAGCGAGGGAGGTCAGAGAGTGCGAGGGAGAGCGAAGGAAGTCAGAGAGAGGGAGAGAGAGCAAGGGATGTCAGTGAGAGGGAGAGAGCGCAAATGAGGTCAGAGAGAGGGAGAGAGAGTGAGGGCAGTCAGAGAGAGGAGAGAGAGAGAGGGAGGTCAGAGAGAGGGAGAGACATTGACGGATGTTAGAGAGAGAGGGAGAGAGAGTGTAGGAAGTCAGAGAGGGAGTGAGAGAGAGCGATGGAGGGAGTGAGAGCGAGGGAGGTCAGTGGAAAGAGGGAGATGAATCGAGTGAGGTCAGAGAGAGGGAGGTCTGAGAGGGGAAAGGAGTGTAGAGGGAGGGAGGTCAGAGCCAGGGAGGAAGAGAGAGAGAGAGGGCGGTCTGAGAGATAGAGGGAGAGAGTGCGAGCGAGGAGTGAGAGGGAGAGAGAGGGAGGACAGCGAGAGAGAGAGAGCAAGAGAGAGCGAGGGAGGTCAGCGAGAGAGAGACATGGAGGTCAGTGAGAGAGAGGGAGAGCGAGGGAGGTCAGCGAGAGAGCAGTGAGGGAGGTCAGCGAAAGAGAGCGAAGAATGTCAGCGAGAGAGAGGGAAAGAGGGAGCTGAGTGACAGAGAGAGAGAGAGGTCAGAGAAAGGGAGGGAGAGAGCGAGGTAGGTCAGAGAGAGGGAGGGAGAGAGAGTGAGGGAGGTCAGAGAGAGGGAGTGAGAGTGAGTGAGGGAGGTCAGAGGGAGGGAGGGAGAGCTAACAAGGTAGGTCAGAAAGAAGTTGGGAGGGAGAGTGAAGGAGGTCAGAGAGAGGGAGGGAGAGAGAGCGAGGTAGGTCAGAGAGAGGGAGGGAGGCTAGAGAGAGGGAAGTCAAAGAGAGGGAGGGAGAGAGAGTGAGGGAAGTCAGAGATAGGTAGGGAGAGCGAGCGATGGAGGTCAGAGAGATGGAGGGAGAGAGAACGAGGCATGTCAGAGTGAGGGAGGGAGAGAGAGTCAGGGAGGTCAGAGATTGGGAGGGAGAGCGAGCGAGGGAGGTCAGAGAGGGAGGGAGAGAGAAGGAGGGATGTCAGAGAGAGGGAGTGAGAGAGAGCGAGGGAGGTAGAGAGTGCGAGGGAGGTCAGTGAGAGGGAGGGAGAGAGAGCGAGGGATGTCAGAGAGAGGGAGGTCTGAGAGAGGGAGGGAGGCTAGAGGGAGGGAGGTCAGAGAGAGGGAGGGAGAGAGAGTGAGGGTGGTCTGAGAGAAGGAGGGAGAGAGAGCGAGGGAGGTCTGAGTCACGGAGGGAGAGAGTGCGAGTGAGGTCAGAGAGGGAGAGAGAAGGAGGTCAGCGAGAGAGAGACATGGAGGTCAGTGAAAGAGAGGGTGAGCGAGGGCGGTCAGCGAGAGAGAGCGAGGGAGGTCACAGTGTGAAACGGAGGTCAGAGAGAGTGAGGGAGGTAGAGAGAGCAAGGGAGGTCAGAGAGAGGGAGGGAGAGAGAGCGAGGGTGGTTAGAGAGAGTAGGAGAGAGAGTGAGGGAGGTCAGAGGGAGGGAGGGAGAGAGATTGAGGGAGGTCAGAGAGAGGGAGGTCTGAGAGAGGGAGGGAGGCTAGAGGGAGGGAGGTCAGAGAGAGGGAGGGAGAGAGAGCGAGGGAGGTCAGAGAGAAGTAGGGAGAGAGAGCAAGGGTGGTCTGAGAGAGGGAGGGATAGAGTGCGAGCGAGCTGAGAGAGGGAGAGAGAGGGAGGTCAGCGAGAGAGAGAGAGCGAGGAAGGTAAGCGAGAGAGAGAGAGGGAGGACAGTGAGAGAGAGAGAGAGAGCGAGAGAGAGCCAGGGAGGTCAGCGAGAGAGAGAGACCGAGGGAGGTCAGCGAGAGAGAGGGAAGAAAGTCAGCGAGACACAGGGAAAGAGGGAGGTTAGCGAGAGAGAGAGGTCAGAGAGGGAGGGAGAGAGAGTGATGGAGGTCAGAGAGAGGGAGGGAAACTGACTGAGGGATGTCAGAGGGAGGGAGGGAGAACTAATGAGGTAGGTCAGAGAGAATTAGGGAGAGAGAGCGAAGGAGGTCAGAGAGAGGGAGGGAGAGAGAGCGAGGGAGGTCAGAGAGACGGAGGGAGGCTAGACAGAGGGTAGTCAAAGAGAGAGGGATGGAGAGAGAGCGAGGGAGGTCAGAGAGAGGGAGGTAGAGAGAGCGAGGACGCTCAGAGATAGGTAGGGAGAGCGAGCAATGGAGGTCAGAGTGAGGGTGGGAGAGCAAGTGAGGAAGGTCAGAGAGAGGGAGGGAGAGCTAAAAGGTAGGTCAGAGGGAGGGAGAGAGAGCGAAGGAGGTCAGAGAGAGGGTGGGAGAGTGAGGGTGGGATATCCGAGAGAGGGAGGGAGGCTAGAGAGAGGGTGGTCAGAGAGAGGGAGGGAGAGAGAGCGAGGGAGGTCAGAGATACGGAGGGAGAGAGAGCGAGGGTGGTCAGAGAGAGGGAGGGAGACAGAGGGAGGTCATCGAGAGATAGAGAGAGTGAGAGAGAGCGAGGAAGGTCAGCGAGAGAGAGACAAGGAGGTCAGTGATAGAGAGAGAGAGTGAGGGAGGTCATTGAGAGAGAGCGAGGGAGGTCACAGAGAGACAGAGAGTGAGGGAGGACAACGAGAGAGAGCGAGAGAGCGAGGGAGGTCAGACAGTGGGAGGGAGAGAGAGTGAGGGTGTTCAGAGAGAGGGAGAGAGAGCGAGGAAGGTCAGCGAGAGAGAGACAAGGAGGTCGGTGATAGAGAGAGAGAGCGAGGGAGGTCATTGAGAGAGAGCGAGGGAGGTCACAGAGAGACAGAGAGTGAGGGAGGACAGCGAGAGAGCGAGGGAGGTCAGAGAGTGGGAGGTAGAGAGAGTGAGGGTGTTCAGAGAGAGGGAGAGAGAGCGAGGGAGATCAGCGAGAGAGAGAGAAAGCGATTGAGGTCAGAGAGAGGGAGAGAGAGCGAGGGAGTTCACAGAGAGGGAGAGAGAGCGAGGGATGTCACTGAGAGGGAGAGAGAGCGAATGAGGTCAGAGAGAGGGAGAGAGAATGAGGGCCGTCAGATAGAGGAGAGAGAGCGAGGGAGTTTAGAGAGAGTGGGAGAGAGAGTGAGGGATATCAGAGAGAAGGAGGGAGAGAGAATGAGGGAGGTCAGGGATTGGGAGGGAGTGCAAGCGAGGGAGGTCAGTGAGAGAGAGCGAAGAATGTCAGCGAGAGAAAGGGAAAGAGGGAGCTTAGCGAGAGAGAGAGAGAGAGAGGTCAGAGAGAGGGAGGGATGTCTGACAGAGGGAGGGAGACAGTGCGAGCGATGTCAGAGAGGGAGAGAGAGGGAGGTCAGTGAGAGAGAGAGAGCAAGGGAGGTAAGCAAGAGAGAGAGAGAGGAAGGACAGCAAGAGAAGGAGAGAGAGAAAGAGAGCGAGGAAGGTCAGAGAGAGAGATATGGAGGTCAGTGAGAGAGAGTGAGAGCGATGGAGGTCAGCGAGAGAGAGTGAGGGAGGTTAGAGAGAGTCAGAGAGTGAACGAGGGAGGTCAACGAGAGAGAGAGACCGAGGGAGGTCAGCGAGAGAGAGGGAAAGAGGGAGGTTAGCAAGAGAGAGAGGTCAGAGAGAGGGAGGCAGTGAGTGAGGTAGGTCAGAGAGAGGGAGGGAGAGAGAGTGAGGGAGGTCAGAGAGAGGGAGGGAGACTGAGTGAAGGAGGTCAGAGGGAAGGAGGGAGAGATGACGAGGTAGGTCACAGAGAAGTAGGGAGAGAGAGCTAAGGAGGTCAGAGAGAGTGAGGGAGGGTAGAGAGAGGGAAGTCAAAGAGAGGGAGGGAGAGAGAGCGAGGGTGGTCAGAGATAGATAGGGAGAGCGAGAAAAAGAGGTCAGAGAGAGGGAGGGAGAGCGAGTGAGGAAGGTCAGAGATATGAGGGAGAGCTAGCGAGGTGGGAAAGAGGGAGGGAGTGAGAGCGACGGAGGTCAGACAGAGCGTGGGAGAGTGAGGGTGGGAGGTCCGAGAGAGGGAGGGAGGGTAGAGAGAGGGTGGTCAGAGAGAGGGAGGGAGAGAGAGAGAGGGAGGTCAGAGAGAGGGAGGGGGAAAGAGTGAGGGAGGTCCGAGAGAGGTAGGGTGAGAGAGCGAGGGAGATCAGAGAGAGGGAGGAAGACAGAGGGAAGACATCGAGAGATAGAGAGAGCGAGAGAGAGCAAGGAAGATCAGCGAGAGAGAGACAAGAAGGTCAGTGATAGAGAGATAGAGTGAGGGAGGTCATTGAGAGAGAGCGAGGGAGGTCAGAGAGAGAGAGAGAGAGTGAGGGAGGACAGCGAGAGAGAGCGAGAGAGCGAGGGAGGTCAGAGAGTGGGAGCGAGAGAGAGTGAGGGTGTTCAGAGAGAGGGAGAGAGAGCGAGGGAGATCAGTGAGAGAGGGAGAGAGAGCGATTGAGGTCAGAGAGAGGGAGAGAGAGTGATGGAGGTCAGAGAGAGGGAGAGACAGTGATGGAAGTTAGAGAGAGAGAGGGAGAGAGAGTGTAGGAAGTCAGAGAGAGGGAGTGAGAGAGAGCGATGGAGGGAGAGAGAGCGAGGGAGGTCAGTGAAAGGGAGGGAGAGAGACCGAGGGAGGTCAGAGAGAGGGAGGTCTGAGAGAGGGAGGGAGGGTAGAGGGAGGGAGGTCAGAGAGAGGGAGGGAGAGAGAGCGAGGGAGGTCTGAGAGATAGAGGGAGAGAGTGCGAGCGAGGAGTGAGAGGGAGAGAGAGGGAGGACAGCGAGAGAGTGAGAGCAAGAGAGAGCGAGGGAGGTCAGCGAGAGAGAGACATGGAGGTCAGTGAGAGAGAGGGAGAACGATGGAGGTCAGCGAGAGAGAGCGAGGGAGGTTAGAGAGAGTCAGAGAGAGAGCGAGGGAGATCAACGAGAGAGCGGCGAGGGAGGTCAGCGAGAGAGAGCAAAGAATGTCAGCGAGAGAGAGGGAAAGAGGGAGCTGAGTGACAGAGAGAGAGAGAGGTCAGAGAGAGGGAGGGAGAGAGCGAGGTAGGTCAGAGAGAGGGAGGGAGAGAGAGTGATGGAGGTCAGAGAGAGGGAGGGAAACTGAGTGAGGGATGTCAGAGGGAGGGAGGGTGAACTAATGAGGTAGGTCAGAGAGAATTAGGGAGAGAGAGCGAAGGAGGTCAGAGAGAGGGAGGGAGAGAGAGCGAGGGAGGTCAGAGAGACGGAGGGAGGCTAGACAGAGGGTAGTCAAAGAAAGAGGGATGGAGAGAGAGCGAGGGAGGTCAGAGAGAGGGAGGTAGAGAGAGCGAGGACGGTCAGAGATAGGTAGGGAGAACGAGCAATGGAGGTCAGAGAGAGGGAGGGAGAGCGAGTGAGGAAGGTCAGAGAGAGGGAGGGAGAGCTAAAAGGTAGGTCATAGGGAGGGAGAGAGAGCGAAGGAGGTCAGAGAGAGGGTGGGAGAGTGAGGGTGGGATGTCCGAGAGAGGGAGGGATGCTAGAGAGAGGGTGGTCAGAGAGACGGAGGGAGAGAGCGCGAGGGAGGTCAGAGATACGGAGGGAGAGAGAGCGAGGGAGGTCAGAGAGAGGGAGGGTGAGAGAGCGAGGGAGATCAGAGAGAGGGAGGGAGACAGAGGGAGGTCATCGAGAGATAGAGAGAGTGAGAGAGAGCGAGGAAGGTCAGCGAGAGAGAGACAAGGAGGTCAGTGGTAGAGAGAGAGAGTGAGGTAGGTCATTGAGAAAGAGCGAGGGAGGTCAGAGAGAGACAGAGAGTGAGGGAGGACAACGAGAGAGAGCGAGAGAGCGAGGGAGGTCAGAGAGTGGGAGGGAGAGAGAGTGAGGGTGTTCAGAGAGAGGGAGAGAGAGCGAGGGAGATCAGTGAGAGAGAGAGAGAGCGATTGAGGTCAGAGAGAGGGAGAGAGAGCGAGGGAGTTCACAGAGAGGGAGAGAGAGTGAGGGATGTCACTGAGAGGGAGAGAGAGCGAGGGATGTCACTGAGAGGGAGAGAGAGCGAATGAGGTCAGAGAGAGGGAGAGAGAATGAGGGCCGTCAGATAGAGGAGAGAGAGGGAGGGAGTTTAGAGAGAGTGGGAGAGAGAGTGAGGGATATCAGAGAGAAGGAGGGAGAGAGAGTGAGGGAGGTCAGAGATTGGGAGGGAGTACAAGTGAGGGAGGTCAGTGAGAGAGAGCGAAGAATGTCAGCGAGAGAAAGGGAAAGAGGGAGGTTAGCGAGAGAGAGAGAGAGAGAGGTCAGAGAGAGGGAGGGATGTCTGACAGAGGGAGGGAGACAGTGCGAGCGATGTCAGAGAGGGAGAGAGAGGGAGGTCAGCGAGAGAGAGAGAGCGAGGGAGGTAAGCGAGAGAGAGAGAGAGAGGAAGGACAGCAAGAGAAGGAGAGAGCGAGAGAGAGCGAGGGAGGTCAGAGAGAGAGACATGGAGGTCAGTGAGAGAGAGTGAGGGAGGTTAGAGAGAGTCAGAGAGTGAACGAGGGAGGTCAACGAGAGAGAGAGACCGAGGGAGGTTAGCGAGAGAGAGGGAAGAATGCCAGCGAGAGAGAGGGAAAGAGGGAGGGAGTGAGTGATGTAGGTCAGAGAGAGGGAGGGAGAGAAAGTGAGGGAGGTCAGAGAGAAGGAGGGAGACTGAGTGAAGGAGGTCAGAGGGAAGGAGGGAGAGATGACGAGGTAGGTCACAGAGAAGTAGGGAGAGAGAGCTAAGGAGGTCAGAGAGAGTGAGGGAGGGTAGAGAGAGGGAAGTCAAAGAGAGGGAGGGAGAGAGAGCGAGGGTGGTCAGAGATAGGTAGGGAGAGCGAGAAAAAGAGGTCAGAGAGAGGGAGGGAGAGCGAGTGAGGAAGGTCAGAGATATGAGGGAGAGCTAGCGAGGTGGGACAGAGGGAGGGAGTGAGAGCGAAGGAGGTCAGAGAGAGTGTGGGAGAGTGAGGGTGGGAGGTCCGAGAGAGGGAGGGAGGCTAGAGAGAGGGAGGTCAGAGAGAGGGAGGGAGAGAGAGCGAGGGAGGTCAGAGAGAGGGAGGGAGAGAGAGTGAGGGAGGTCCGAGAGAGGTAGGGTGAGAGAGCGAGGGAGATCAGAGAGAGGGAGGGAGACAGAGGGAAGACATCGAGAGATAGAGCGAGAGAGAGCAAGGAAGATCAGCGAGAGAGAGACAAGGAGGTCAGTGATAGAGAGATAGAGTGAGGGAGGTCATTGAGAGAGAGCGAGGGAGGTCAGAGAGAGAGAGAGAGTGAGGGAGGACAGCGAGAGAGAGCGAGAGAGCGAGGGAGGTCAGAGAGTGGGAGCGAGAGAGAGTGAGGGTGTTCAGAGAGAGGGAGAGAGAGCGAGGGAGATCAGTGAGAGAGACAGAGAGAGCGATTGAGGTCAGAGAGAGGGAGAGAGAGTGAGGGAGGTCAGAGAGAGGGAGAGACAGTGATGGAAGTTAGAGAGAGAGAGGGAGAGAGAGTGTAGGAAGTCAGAGAGAGGGAGTGAGAGAGAGCGATGGAGGGAGAGAGAGCGAGGGAGGTCAGTGAAAGGGAGGGAGAGAGACCGAGGGAGGTCAGAGAGAGGGAGGTCTGAGAGAGGGAGGGAGGGTAGAGGGAGGGAGGTCAGAGAGAGGGAGGGAGAGAGAGTGTGGGAGGTCAGAGAGAGGGAGGGAGACTGAGTGAAGGAGGTCAGAGGGAAGGAGGGAGAGATGACGAGGTAGGTCACAGAGAAGTAGGGAGAGAGAGCTATGGAGGTCAGAGAGAGGGAGGGAGGGTAGAGAGAGGGAAGTCAAAGAGAGGGAGGGAGAGAGAGCGAAGGTGGTCAGAGATAGGTAGGGAGAGCGAGAAAAAGAGGTCAGAGAGAGGGAGGGAGAGCGAGTGAGGAAGGTCAGAGATATGAGGGAGAGCTAGCGAGGTGGGACAAAGGGAGGGAGTGAGAGCGAAGGAGGTCAGAGAGAGCGTGGGAGAGTGAGGGTGGGAGGTCCGAGAGAGGGAGGGAGGCTAGAGAGAGGGTGGTCAGAGAGAGGGAGAGAGAGAGAGAGAGAGGGAGGTCAGAAAGAGGGAGGGAGAGAGAGTGAGGGAGGTCCGAAAGAGGTAGGGTGAGAGAGCGAGGGAGATCAGAGAGAGGGAGGGAGACAGAGGGAAGACAGCGAGAGAGAGCAAGGAAGATCAGCGAGAGAGAGACAAGGAGGTCAGTGATAGAGAGATAGAGTGAGGGAGGTCATTGAGAGAGAGCGAGGGAGGTCAGAGTGAGGGAGGTCTGAGAGAGGGAGGGAGGGTAGAGGGAGGGAGGTCAGAGAGAGGGAGGGAGAGAGAACGAGGGAGGTCTGAGAGAGAGAGACATGGAGGTCAGTGAGAGAGAGGGAGAGCGATGGAGGTCAGCGAGAGAGAGCGAGGGAGGTTAGAGAGAGTCAGAGAGAGAGCGAGGGAGATCAACGAGAGAGTGGCGAGGGAGGTCAGCGAGAGAGAGAAAAGAATGTCAGCGAGAGAGAGGGAAAGAGGGAGCTGAGTGGGAGAGAGAGAGAGGTCAGAGAGAGGGAGGGAGAGAGCGAGGTATGTCAGAGACAGGGAGGGAGAGAGAGTGAGGGAGGGAGGTCAGGGAGAGGGAGTGAGAGTGAGTGAGGGAGGTCAGAGGGAGGGAGAGAGAGCTAACGAGGTAGGTCAGAAAGAAGTTGGGAGAGAGAGCGAAGTAGATCAGAGAGAGGGAGGGAGAGAGAGCGAGGGAGGTCAGAGAGAGGGAGGGAGGCTAGAGAGAGGGGTCAAAGAGAGGGAGGGAGAGAGAGCGAGCGAAGTCAGATATAGGTAGAGAGAGCGAGCGATGGAGGTCAGAGAGAGGGAGGGAGAGAGAGCAAGGCATGTCAGAGTGAGGGAGGGAGAGAGAGTGAGGGAGGTCAGACATTGGGAGGGAGAGCGAGCGAGGGAGGTCAGAGAGAGGGAGGGAGAGAGAAGGAGCGATGTCAGAGAGAGGAAGTGAGAGAGAGCGAGGGAGGGAGAGAGAGTGAGGGAGGTCAGTGAGAGGGAGGGAGAGAGAGCAAGGGATGTCAGAGAGTCGGAGGTCTGAGAGAGGGAGGGAGGCTAGAGGGAGGGAGGTCAGAGAGAGGGAGGGAGAGATAGTGAGGGAGGTGAGCGAGAAAGAGAGAGAGGGAGGACAGTGAGAGAGAGAGAGCGATTGAGGTCTGAGAGAGGGAGAGAGAATGAGGGAGGTCAGAGAGAGGAGAGAGAGTGAAGGAGGTCAGAGAGAGGGAGAGAGAGCAAGGGATGTCAGTGAGAGGGAGAGAGAGCGAATGAGGTCAGAGAGAGGGAGAGAGATTGAGTGAGGTCAGAGAGAGGGAGGGAAAGAGAATGAGGGAGGTAAGCGAGAAAGAGAGAGAGAGGGAGGATAGTGAGAGAGAGACAGAGTGAGAGAGTGCGAGGGAGGTCAGCGAGAGAGAGACATGGAGGTCAGTGAGAGAGAGGGAAAGTGTGGGAGGTAAGCGAGAGAGAGCGAGGGAGGTGAGCGAGAGTCAGACAGAGAGCGAGGGAGGTCAACGAGAGAGAGGCGATGGAGGTCAGCGAGAGAGACCGAAGAATGTCAGCGAGAGAGGGGTAAAGAGGGAGGTTAGTGAGAGAGAGAGAGATCAGAGAGAGGGAGGGAGGTCTGAGAGTGGGAGGGAGACCGTGCGAGCGAGGTCAGGAGGGACAGAGAGGGAGATCAGTGTGAGAGAGAGAGCGAGGGAGGTAAGCGAGAGAGAGAGAGGGAGGACAGCGAGAGAGAGGGAGAGCGAGAGAGAGCGAGGGAGGTCACCGAGAGAGAGGGACATGGAGGTCAGTGAGAGAGAGTGAGAGTGAGGGAGGTCAATGAGAGAGAGAGACCGAGGGAGGTCAGTGAGAGAGCGGGAAGAATGTCAGCGAGAGAGAGGGCAAGAGGGAGATTAGCGAGAGAGAGAGAGAGAGAGGTCAGAGAGGGAGGGAGAGATTGAGGTAGGTCGGAGAGAGAGAGGGAGAGCGAGTGAGGGGGGCAGACGGATGGAGGGAGAGCTAACGAGGTAGTTCAGAGAGAATTAGGGAGAGAGAGTGAAGGAGGTCAGAGAGAGGGAGGGAGAGAGAGTGAGGGAGGTCAGAGAGAGGGAGGGAGAGAGAGCAAGGGAGGTCAGAGAGAGGGAGGGAGGCTAGAGAGAGGGAAGTCAAAGAGAGGGAGGGAGAGAGAGTGAGGGAAGTCAGAGATAGGTAGGGAGAGTGAGCGATGGAGGTCAGAGAGATGGAGGGAGAGAGAGCGAGGCATGTCAGAGTGAGGGAGGGAGAGAGAGTCAGGCAGGTCAGAGATTGGGAGGGAGAGCGAGCGAGGGAGATCAGAGAGACGGAGGAAGAGAGAAGGAGGGATGTCAGAGAGTGGGAGGTCTGAGAGAGGGAGGGAGGGAGGCTAGATGGAGGGAGGTCAGAGAGAGGGAGGGAGAGAGAGTGAGGGTGGTCTGAGAGAAGGAGGGAAAGAGAGCGAGGGAGGTCTGAGTGACGGAGGGAGAGAGTGTGAGTGAGTTCAGAGAGGGAGAGAGAAGGAGGTCAGCGAGAGAGAGACATGGAGGTCAGTGAAAGAGAGGGTGAGCGAGGGCGGTCAGCGAGAGAGAGCGAGGGAGGTCACAGTGTGCAACGGAGGTCAGCGAGAGTGAGGGAGGGAGAGAGAGCAAGGGAGGTCAGAGAGAGGAAGGGAGAGAGAGCGAGGGAGGTTATAGAGAGTGGGAGAGAGAGTGAGGGAGGTCAGAGAGAGGGAGGGAGAGAGAGTGAGGGTGGTCAGAGATTGGGAGGGAGAGCGAGCTAGGGAGGTCAGAGATAGGGAGGGAGTTTGAAGGAGGGATGTAAGAGCGAGGAAGGGAGAGTGAGCAAGGGAGGGAGAGAGAGCGAGGGAGGTCAGTGAGAGGGAGGGAGAGAGATTGAGGGAGGTCAGAGAGAGGGAGGTCTGAGAGACGGAGGGAGGCTAGAGGGAGGGAGGTCAGAGAGAGGGAGGGAGAGAGAGCGAGGGAGGTCAGAGAGAAGGAGGGAGAGAGAGCAACGGTGGTCTGAGAGAGGGAGGGATAGTGTGCGAGCGATCTCAGAGAGGAAGAGAGAGGGAGGTCAGCGAGAGAGAGAGAGCGAGGGAGGTAAGCGAGAGAGAGAGAGAGGGAGGACAGTGAGAGAGCGAGAGAGAGCGATGGAGGTCAATGAGAGAGAGACATGGAGGTCAGTGAGAGAGAGGGAGAGCGAGGGAGGTCAGCGAGAGAGAGCGAGGGAGGTCAACGAGAGAGACCGAAGAATGACAGCGACAGAGAGGGCAAGAGGGAGGTTAGCGAGAGAGAGAGAGGTCAGAGAGAGGGAGGGAGGTATGAGAGAGAGAGGGTGACAGTGCGAGCGAGGTCAGAGAGGGAGAGAGAGAGAGGTCAGCGAGAGAGAGAGAGAGAGCGAGGGAGGTCAGCGAGAGAGAGGGAAGAAAGTCAGCGAGAGAGTGGGAAAGAGGGAGTTTAGCGAGAGAGAGAGGTCAGAGAGAGAGTGGGAGAGAGAGTGATGGAGGTCAGAGAGAGGGAGGGAAACTGAGTGAGGGATGTCAGAGGGAGGGAGGGAGAACTAACGAGGTAGGTCAGAGAGAAGTAGGGAGAGAGAGTGAGGGAGGTCAGAGAGAGGGAGGGAGGCTAGACAGAGGGTAGTCAAAGAGAGAGGGATGGAGAGAGAGCGAGGGAGGTCAGAGAGAGGGAGGTAGAGAGAGCGAGGACGGTCAGAGATACCTGGGGGAGAGCGAGCAATGGAGGTCAGAGAGAGGGAGGGAGAGCGAGTAAGGAAGGTCAGAGAGAGGGAGGGAGAGCTAAAAGGTAGGTCAGAGGGAGGAAGAGAGAGCGAAGGAAGTCAGAGAGAGGGTGGGAGAGTGAGGGTGGGATGTCCGAGAGAGGGAGGGAGGCTAGAGAGAGGGTGGTCAGAGAGACGGAGGGAGAGAGAGCGAGGGAGGTCAGAGATAGGGATGGAGAGAGAGCGAGGGAGGTCAGAGAGAGGGAGAGTGAGAGAGCGAGGGTGGTCAGAGAGAGGGAGGGAGACAGAGGGAGGTCATCGAGAGATAGAGAGAGTGAGATAGAGCGAGGAAGGTCAGCAAGAGAGAGACAAGGAGGTCAGTGATAGAGAGAGAGAGCGAGGGAGGTCATTGAGAGAGAGCGAGGGAGGTCAGAGAGAGACAGAGAGTGAGGGAGGACAATGAGAGAGAGCGAGAGAGCGAGGGAGGTCAGAGAGTGGGAGGGAGAGAGAGTGAGGGTGTTCAGAGAGAGGGAGAGAGAGCGAGGAAGGTCAGCGAGAGAGAGACAAGGAGGTCGGTGATAGAGAGAGAGAGCGAGGGAGGTCATTGAGAGAGAGCGAGGGAGGTCAGAGAGAGACAGAGAGTGAGGGAGGACAGCGAGAGAGCGAGCGAGGTCAGAGAGTGGGAGGGAGAGAGAGTGAGAGTGTTCAGAGAGAGGGAGAGAGAGCGAGGAAGATCAGTGAGAGAGAGAGAGCGATTGAGGTCAGAGAGAGGGAGAGAGAGCGAGGGATGTCACTGAGAGGGAGAGAGAGCGAATGAGGTCAGAGAGAGGGAGAGAGAGGGAGGGCCGTCAGATAGAGGAGAGAGAGCGAGGGAGGTTAGAGAGAGTGGGAGAGAGAGTGAGGGATATCAGAGAGAAGGAGGGAGAGAGAGTGAGGGAGGTCAGAGATTGGGAGGGAGAGCGAGCGAGGGAGGTCAGTGAGAGGGAGGGAGAGAGATTGAGGGATGTCAGAGAGAGGGAGGTCTGAGAGAGGGTGGGAGGATAGAGGGAGGGAGGTCAGAGAGAGGGAGGGAGAGAGAGCGAGGGAGGTCAGAGAGAAGGAGGGAGAGAGACCGAGGGAGGGCTGAGAGAGGGAGGGAGCGTGTGTGAGCGAGGTCAGAGAGGGAGAGAGAGGGAGGTCAGCGAAAGAGAGAGTGAGGGAGGGAAGCGAGAGAGAGAGAGAAAGGGAGGACAACGAGAGAGAGAGAGCGAGAGAGAGTGAGGGAGGTCAGCGAGAGGGAGACAGGGAGGTCAGTGAGAGAGAGCGAGGTAGGTTAGCGAGTGTCAGAGAGAGCGAGGGAGGTCAACGAGAGAGAGGCGATGGAGGTCAGTGAGAGAGAGCGAAGAATGTCAGCGAGAGAAAGGGAAAGAGGGAGGTTAGCGAGAGAGAGAGAGAGAGACGTCAGAGAGAGGGAGGGAGGTCTGACAGAGGGAGGGAGACAGTGCGAGCGATGTCAGAGAGGGAGAGAGAGGGAGGTCAGCGAGAGAGAGAGAGTGAGGGAGGTCAGCGAGAGAGAGAGAGAGGAAGGACAGCAAGAGAAGGAGAGAGCGAGAGAGAGCGACGGAGGTCAGAGAGAGAGAGACATGGAGGTCAGTGAGAGAGAGTGAGAGCGAGGGAGGTTAGAGAGAGTCAGAGAGAGAACAAGCAAGGTCAACGAGAGAGAGAGACCGAGGGAGGTCAGCGAGAGAGAGGGAAGAATGCCAGCGAGAGAGAGGGAAAGAGCGAGGTTAGCGAGAGAGAGAGGTCAGAGAGAGGGAGGGAGAGAGAGTGAGGGAGGTCAGAGAGAGGGAGGGAGACTGAGTGAGGGAGGTCAGAGAGAGAGAGGGAGAGAGAGTGAGGGAGGTCAGAGAGAGGGAGGGAGACTGAGTGAGAGAGGTCAGAGGGAGGGAGGGAGAGCTGAGGAGGTAGGTCAGAGAGAAGTAGGGAGAGAGAGCGAAGGAGTTCAGAGAGAGGGAGGGAGGGTAGAGAGAGGGAAGTCAAAGAGAGGGAGTGAGAGAGAGCGAGGGAGGTCAGAGAGAGGGAGGTAGAGAGAGCGAGGAAGGTCAGAGAGAGGTAGGGAGAGTGAGCAAAAGAGGTCAGAGAGAGGGAGGGATGCGAGTGAGGAAAGTCAAAGAGAGAGAGGGAGAGCTAGCAAGGTAGGACAGAGGGAGGGAGTGAGAGCGAAGGAGGTCAGAGAGAGTGTGGGAGAGTGAGGGTGGGAGGTCCGAGAGAGGGAGGGAAGCTTGAGAGAGGGTGGTCAGAGTGAGGGAGGGAGAGAGAGAGAGGGAGGTCAGAGAGAGGGAGGGAGAGAGAATGAGGGAGGTCCGAGAGAGGTAGGGTGAGAGAGCGAGGGAGGTCAGAGAGAGGGAGGGAGACAGAGGGAGGTCATTGAGAGATAGAGAGAGCGAGAGAGAGCAAGGAAGTTTAGCGAGAGAGAGACAAGGAGGTCAGTGATAGAGAGAAATAGCGAGGGAGGTCATTGAGAGAGAGCGAGCGAGGTCAGAGAGAGACAGAGAGTGAGGGAGGACAACGAGAGAGAGCGAGAGCGAGGGAGGTTAGAGAGTGGGAGCGAGAGAGAGTGAGGGTGCTCAGAGAGAGGGAGAGAGAGCGAGGGAGATCAGTGATAGAGAGAGAGAGCGATTGAGGTCAGAGAGAGGGAGAGAGAGTGAGGGAGGTCAGAGAGAGGAGAGAGAGCGAAGGAGGTCAGAGAGAGGGAGAGAGAGCGAATGAGGTCAGAGAGAGGGAGAGAGAGTGAGGGAGGTCAGAGAGAGGGAGAGACAGTGACGGAAGTTAGAGAGAGAGAGAGTGAGAGAGAGTGTAGGAAGTCAGAGAGAGGGAGTGAGAGAGAGCGATGGAGGGAGAGAAAGCGAGGGAGGTCAGTGCAAGGGAGGGAGAGAGACCGAGGGAGGTCAGAGAGAGGGTGGTCTGAGAGAGGGAGGGAGTTTAGAGGGAGGGAGGTCAGAGAGAGGGAGGGAGAGAGAGCGAGGGAGGTCTGAGAGATAGAGGGAGAGAGTGCGAGCGAGGAGTGAGAGGGAGAGAGAGGGAGGACAGCGAGAGATTGAGAGCGAGAGAGATGGAGGGAGGTCAGTGAGAGAGAGACATGGAGGTCAGTGAGAGAGTGTGAGAGCGAGGGAGGTCAGCGAGAGAGAGCGAGGGAGGTTAGAGAGAGTCAGAGAGAGAGCGAGGGAGATCAACGAGAGAGCGGCGAGGGAGGTCAGCGAGAGAGAGCGAAGAATGTCAGCGAGAGAGAGGGAAAGAGGGAGCTGAGTGGGAGTGAGAGAGAGGTCAGAGAGAGGGAGGGAGAGAGCGAGGTAGGTCAGAGACAGGGAGGGAGAGAGAGTGAGGGAGGTCAGGGAGATGGAGTGAGAGTGAGTGAGGGAGGTCAGGGGGAGGGAGAGAGAGCTAACGAGGTAGGTCTGAAAGAAGTTGGGAGAGAGAGCGAAGGAGGTCAGATAGAGGGAGGGAGAGAGAGTGAGGGAGGTCAGAGAGAGGGAGGGAGGCTAGAGAGAGGGAAGTCAAAGAGAGGGAGGGAGAGAGAGTGAGGGAAGTCAGAGATAGGTAGGGAGAGCGAGCGATGGAGGTCAGAGAGAGGGAGGGAGAGAGAAGGAGGGATGTCAGAGAGAGGGATTGAGAGAGAGCGAGGGAGGTCAGTGAGAGGGAGGGAGAGAGAGCGAGGAATGTCAGAGAGTGGGAGGTCTGAGAGACGGTGGGAGGCTAGAGGGAGGGAGGTCAGAGAGAGGGAGGGAGAGAGAGTGAGGGAGTTAAACGAGAGAGAGAGAGAGAGGGAGGACAGTGAGAGAGAGAGAGTGAGAGAGTGCGAGGGAGGTCAGCGAGAGAGAGACATGGAGGTCAGTGAGAGAGAGGGAGACTGTTGGAGGTAAGCGAGAGAGAGCGAGGGAGATGAGCGAGAGTCAGAGAGCGAGGGACGTCAACGACCGAGAGGCGATGGAAGTCAGCGAGAGAGACCGAAGAATGTCAGCGAGAGAGGGGTAAAGACGGAGGTTAGTGAGAGAGAGAGAGGTCAGAGAGAGGGAGGGAGGTCTGAGAGTGGGAGGGAGACCGTGCAAGCGAGGTCAGGAGGGACAGAGAGGGAGGTCAGTGTGAAAGAGAGAGCGAGGGAGGTAAGCGAGAGAGAGAGCGAGTGAGGTCAGCGAGAGAGAGACATGGAGGTCAGTGAGAGCGAGTGAGAGCGAGGGAGGTCAAGGAGAGACAGAGACCGATGGAGGTCAGCGAGAGAGAGGGAAGAATGTCAGCGAGAGAGAGGGAAAGAGGGAGATTAGCGAGAGAGAGAGAGAGAGGTCAGAGAGGGAGGGAGAAATTGAGGTAGGTCAGAGACAGGGAGGGAGAGAGAGTGAGGGAGGTCAGAGAGAGGGAGGGAGACTAAGTGATGGAGGTCAGAGGGCGGGAGGTCAGAGAGAGGGAGGGAGAGAGAGGGAGGGAGGTCAGAGAGAGGGAGGGAGGCTGGAGAGATGGTGGTCAGAGATAGGGAGGGAGAGAGAGCGAGGGAAGTCAGAGAGAGGGAGGGCGAGAGAGCGAGGGAGGTCAGAGAGAGGGAGGGAGAGAGAGTAAGGGAAGTCAGAGAGAGAGAGGGAGGTCTGCGAGAAAGAGACAGAGGGAGGCCATCGAGAGATAGAGAGAGCGAGAGAGAGCGAGGGAGGTCAGAGAGAGAGAGTGAAGGAGGACAGCGAGGGAGAGATAGAGGGAGGTCAGCAAGAGAGAGACAAGGAGGTCAGTGATAGAGAGAGAGAGAGCGAGGGAGGTCATTGAGAGAGAGCGAGGGAGGCCAGAGAGAGACAGAGAGTGAGGGAGGACAGCGAGAGAGAGCGAGAGAGCGACGGAGGTCAGAGAGAGCGAGGGAGAGAGAGTGAGGGTTGTCAAAGAGAGGGAGGGAGAGCGAGGGACATCTGAGAAAGGGAGGGAGAGTGAGCGATGGAGGTCAGTTAGAGTGAGGGAGAGCGAGTAAGGGACGTCAGAGAAGGATGTAGAGCTAGTGAAGTAGGTCAGAGAGAGGGAGGGAGTGATAGCGAAGGAGGTCGGAGAGAGGGAGGGAAAGAGAGCAAGGGAGGTCAGAGAGGTGGAGGTGCGAGAGAGGAAGGGAGGCTAGAGAGATGGAGGTTAGAGAGAGGGAGTGAGGTAGAGCGAGGCAGGTCAGAGAGTGGGAGGGAGAGCGAGTGAGGGTGTTCAGAGAGAAGGAGGGAGAGAGAGCAAGGGAGGTCAGAGAGAAGGAGGGAGAGAGCAGGAGGGAGATCAGACAGAGGGAGGGAGAGAGATTGAGGGAGGGGAGAGAGCGAGGGAGGTCAAAGAGAGGGAGGGAGACAGAGGGAGATCATCGAAAGATAGAGAGAGCGAGAGAGAGCGAGGTAGGTCAGCGAGAGAGAGACAAGGAGGTCAGTGATAGAGAGAGAGAGCGAGGGAGGTCATTGAGAGAGAGTGACGGAGGTCACAGAGAGACAGAGAGTGAGGGAGGACAGCGAGCTAGAGTGAGAGAGTGAGGAAGGTCAGACAGTGGGTGGGAGAGAGAGTGAGGGTGTTCAGAAGAGAGGGAGAGAGCGCGAAGGAGATCAGTGAGAGAGAGAGAGAGCGATTGAGGTCAGAGAGAGGGAGAGAGAGTGAGGGTGGTCAGAGAGAGGAGAGAGAGCGAGGGAGGTCAGAGAGAGGGAGAGAGAGCGAGGGATGTTAGTGAGAGGGAGAGACAGTGAGGGAGGTAAGAGAGAGGAGAGAGAGCGAGGGAGATCAGAGAGAGGGAGAGAGCGAGGAATGTCATTGAGAGGGAGAGAGAGTGAATGAGGTTAGAGAGAGGGAGGGATAGTGAGGGGGTCAGAGAGAGGAGAGAGAGCGAGGGAGGTCAGAGAGAGGGAGAGAGAGCGACGGAAGTTAGAGAGAGAGAGGGAGAGAGAGTGTGGGAGGTCAGAGAGAGGGAATGAGAGAGAGCAAGGGATGTCAGAGAGTGGTAGTGAGAACGAGCGAGGGAGGTCAGAGAGAAGAAGGGAGAGAGAGCTAGGGAGGTCAGAGATAGGGAGGGAGAGAGAAGGAGGGAGGTCAGAGAGAGGGAGAGTGAGAGAGCAAGGGAGAGGGAGAGAGCGAGGGAGGTCAGAGAAAGGGAAGGTGAGAGAGCGAGGGAGGTCACAGAGTGCAACAGAGGTCAGAGGGAGCAAGGGAGGGAGAGAGAGCGAGGAAGGTCAGAGAGAAGGAGAGAGAGAGAGTGAGGGAGATCAGAGATTGGGAGGGAGAGCAAGCAAGGGAGGTCAGGGAGAGGGAGGGAGAGAGATCGAGGGAGGTCAGACAGAGGGATGGAGTGAGAAGGAGGGATTCAGAGATAGGGAGTGAGAGAGAGCGATGGAGGGAGAGAGCGAGGGAGGTCATTGAGAGGGAGGTATTCAGAGTGTGGGAGGTCAGAGAGAGGGAGGTCTGTGAGAGGGAGGTAGGCTAGAGGGAAGGAGTTCAGAGAGAGGGAGGGATGGAGAGCGAGGGAGGTCAGAGAGAGGGAGGGAGAGAGTTCGAGCAAGGAGAGAGAGGGAGAGAGACATGGAGGTCAGTGAGAGAGAGGGAGAGCGAGGGAGGTCAGCGAGAGAGAGCAAGGGAGGTTAGAGATAGTCAGAGAGAGAGTGAGGGAGGTCAACGAGAGAGAGCAAAGAATGTCAGCGAGAGAGAGGGAAAGAGGGAGGTTAGAGAGAGAGAGAAAGAGTGGTCAGAGAGAGGGAGGGAGAGAGAGCGAGGGAGGTCAGAGAGACGGAGGGAGGCTAGACAGAGGGTAGTCAAAGAGAGAGGGATGGAGAGAGAGCGAGGGAGGTCAGATAGAGGGAGGTAGAGAGAGCGAGGACGGTCAGAGATAGGTATGGAGAGCGAGCGATGGAGGTCAGAGAGAGGGAGGGAGAGCTAGCGAGGTAGGTCAGAGGGAGGGAGAGAGAGCGAGGGTGGTCAGAGAGAGGGAGGGAGAGAGAGCAAGGGAGGTCAGAGAGAGGGAGGGAATGAGAGCGAGGGAGGTCCGAGAGAGGGAGGGTGAGAGAGCGAGGGAGGTCAGAGAGACGGTGGGACACAGAGGGAGGTCATCGAGAGATAGAGAGAGCGAGAGAGAGCGAGGAAGGTCAGCGAGAGAGAGGGAGGTCAGCGAGAGTGAGATAGAGGGAGGCCAGCGTGAGAGAGACAAGGAGGTCAGTGATAGAGAGAGAGAACGAGGGAGGTCATTTAGAGAGAGGGAGGGAGGTCAGAGAGAGACAGAGAGTGTGGGAGGACAGCGAGAGAGAGCGAGGGAGGTCAGAGAGAGGGAGAGAGAGCGAGGGAGATCAGTGAGAGAGAGAGAGCGAATGAGGTCAGAGAGAGGGAGAGAGAGTGGGGGCGGTCAGAGAGAGGAGAGAGAGCGAGGGAGGTCAGAGAGAGGGAGAGAGAGCGACGGAAGTTAGAGAGAGAGGGAGAGAGAAAGTGGGAGGTCAGAAAGTGGGAGAGAGAGCGAGCTAGGGATGTCAGAGAGACGGAGGGAGAGAGAGCTAGAGAGGTCAGAGAGAGGGAGGGAGAGAGAGCGAGGGAGGGGGACAGTGCGAGGGAGGTCAGAGAAAGGGAAGGTGAGAGAGCGAGGGAGGTCACAGAGCGCAACGGAGGTCAGAGAGAGCGAGGGAGGGAGAGTGAGCGAGGAAGGTCAGAGAGAGGGAGGGAGAGTGAGCGAGGGAGGTTAGAAAGAGTGGGAGAGAGAGTGAGGGAGGTCAGAGAGAAGGAGGGGGAGAGAGTGAGGGAGGTCAGAGATTGGGAGGGAGAGCGAGCGAGGTAGGTCAGAGGTAGGGAGAGAGAGCGAGGGAGGTCAGAGAGAGAGACCGAAGAATGTCAGCGAGAGAGAGGGAAAGAGGGAGGTTAGCGAGAGAGAGAGAGGTCAGAGATGGGGGGGAGAGCGAGTGAGGGATGTCAGAGGGTGGGAGCGAGAGCTAACGAGATAGGTCAGAGAGAAGTAGGGAGAGAGAGCGAAGACGGTCAGAGAGAGGGAGGGAGAGAGAGCGAGGGAGGTCAGAGATAGGTAGGGAGAGTGAGCACTGGAGTTCAGAGAGAGGGAGTGAGAGTGAGTGAGAGCGAGTGAGGGAAGTCAGAGAGAGGGAGGGGAAGCTAGCGAGGTAGGTCAGAGGGAGGGAGAGAGAGCGAAGGTGGTCAGAGGGAGGGAGGGAGAGAGATCGAGGGAGGTCAGACAGAGGGATGGAGTAAGAAGGAGGGATTCAGAGATAGGGAGTGAGAGAGAGCGATGGAGGGAGAGAGAGCGAGGGAGGTTGTTGAGAGGGAGGTATTCAGAGTGTGGGAGGTCAGAGAGAGGGAGGTCTGTGAGAGGGAAGGAGGCTAGAGAGAGGGAGTTCAGAGAGAGGGAGGGAGGGAGAGCGAGGGAGGTCAGAGAGAATGAGGGAGAGAGTTCGAGCAAGGAGAGAGAGGGAGAGAGAGGGAGGACAGCGAGAGAGAGAGAGAGTGAGTGAGAGCGAGGGAGGTCAGCGAGAGAGAGACTTGGAGGTCAGTGAGTGAGAGGGAGAGCGAGGGAGGTCAGCGAGAGAGAGCAAGGGAGGTTAGAGAGAGTCAGAGAGAGAGCGAGGGAGGTCAACGAGAGAGCGGCGAGGGAGGTCAGCGAGAGAGAGCAAAGAATGTCAGCGAGAGAGAGGGAAAGAGGGAGGTTAGCGAGAGAGAGAAAGAGAGGTCAGAGAGAGGGAGGGAGAGAGAGTGATGGAGGTCAGAGAGAAGGAGGAAGAGTGAGTGACGGAGGTCAGAGGGAGGGAGGGAGAGCTAATGAGGTAGGTCAGAGAGAAGTAGGGAGAGAGAGCGAAGGTGGTCAGAGAGAGGGAGGGAGAGAGAGCGAGGGAGGTCAGAGAGAGGGTGGGAGAGAGAACGAGGAAAGTGAGAGATAGGTATGGAGAGCGAGCGATGGAGGTCAGAGAGAGGGAGGGAGAGCTAGCGAGGTAGGTCAGAGGGAGGGAGAGAGAGCGAGGGTGGTCAGAGAAAGGGAGGGAGAGAGAGCAAGGGAGGTCAGAGAGAGGGAGGGTGTGAGAGCGAGGGAGGTCCGAGAGAGGGAGGGTGAGAGAGCGAGGGAGGTCAGAGAGACGGTGGGACACAGAGGGAGGTCATCGAGAGATAGAGAGAGCGAGAGAGAGCGAGGAAGGTCAGCGAGAGAGAGGGAGGTCAGCGAGAGTGAAATAGAGGGAGGCCAGCGTGAGAGAGACAAGGAGGTCAGTGATAGAGAGAGAGAGCGAGGGAGGTCATTTAGAGAGAGGGAGGGAGGTCAGAGAGAGACAGAGAGTGTGGGAGGACAGCGAGAGAGAGCGAGGGAGGTCAGAAAGAGGGAGAGAGAGTGAGGGAGATCAGTGAGAGAGAGAGAGCGAATGAGGTCAGAGAGAGGGAGAGAGAGTGAGGGAGGTCAGAGAGAGGAGAGAGAGCGAGGGAGATCAGAGAGAGGGAGAGGGTGCGAGGGATGTCAGTGAGAGGGAGAGCGAATGAGGTCAGAGAGAGGGAGAGAGAGTGGGGGCGGTCAGAGAGAGGAGAGAGAGAGAGAGGGAGGTCAGAGAGAGGGAGAGAGAGCGACGGAAGTTAGAGAGAGAGGGAGAGAGAAAGTGGGAGTTCAGAGAGGGAATGAGAGAGAGCAAGGGAGGTCAAAGAGTGGGAGGGAGAGCAAGCGAGGGATGTCAGAGAGATGGAGGGAGAGAGAGCTAGGGAGGTCAGAGAGAGGGAGGGAGAGAGAAGGAGGGTGGTCAGAGAGAGGGAGTGAGAGAGAGCGAGGGAGGGGGACAGTGCGAGGGAGGTCAGAGAAACGGAAGGTGAGAGAGCGACGGAGGTCACAGAGAGACAGAGAGTGAAGGAGGACAGCGAGCTAGTGCGAGAGAGTGAGGAAGGTCAGACAGTGGGTGGGAGAGAGAGTGAGGGTGTACAGAAGAGAGGGAGAGAGCGCGAGGGAGATCAGTGAGAGAGAGAGAGAGCGATTGAGGTCAGAGAGAGGGAGAGAGAGTGAGGGTGGTCAGAGAGAGGAGAGAGAGCGAGGGAGGTCAGAGAGAGGGTGGGAGAGAGAACGAGGAAAGTCAGAGATAGGTATGGAGAGCGAGCGATGGAGGTCAGAGAGAGGGAGGGAGAGCTAGCGAGGTAGGTCAGAGGGAGGGAGAGAGAGCGAGGGTGGTCAGAGAAAGGGAGGGAGAGAGAGCAAGGGAGGTCAGAGAGAGGGAGGGTGTGAGAGCGAGGGAGGTCCGAGAGAGGGAGGGTGAGAGAGCGAGGGAGGTCAGAGAGACGGTGGGACACAGAGGGAGGTCATCGAGAGATAGAGAGAGCGAGAGAGAGCGAGGAAGGTCAGCGAGAGAGAGGGAGGTCAGCGAGAGTGAAATAGAGGGAGGCCAGCGTGAGAGAGACAAGGAGGTCAGTGATAGAGAGAGAGAGCGAGGGAGGTCATTTAGAGAGAGGGAGGGAGGTCAGAGAGAGACAGAGAGTGTGGGAGGACAGCGAGAGAGAGCGAGGGAGGTCAGAAAGAGGGAGAGAGAGTGAGGGAGATCAGTGAGAGAGAGAGAGCGAATGAGGTCAGAGAGAGGGAGAGAGAGTGAGGGAGGTCAGAGAGAGGAGAGAGAGCGAGGGAGATCAGAGAGAGGGAGAGGGTGCGAGGGATGTCATTGAGAGGGAGAGCGAATGAGGTCAGAGAGAGGGAGAGAGAGTGGGGGCGGTCAGAGAGAGGAGAGAGAGAGAGAGGGAGGTCAGAGAGAGGGAGAGAGAGCGACGGAAGTTAGAGAGAGAGGGAGAGAGAAAGTGGGAGTTCAGAGAGGGAATGAGAGAGAGCAAGGGAGGTCAAAGAGTGGGAGGGAGAGCAAGCGAGGGATGTCAGAGAGATGGAGGGAGAGAGAGCTAGGGAGGTCAGAGAGAGGGAGGGAGAGAGAAGGAGGGTGGTCAGAGAGAGGGAGTGAGAGAGAGCGAGGGAGGGGGACAGTGCGAGGGAGGTCAGAGAAACGGAAGGTGAGAGAGCGACGGAGGTCACAGAGAGACAGAGAGTGAAGGAGGACAGCGAGCTAGTGCGAGAGAGTGAGGAAGGTCAGACAGTGGGTGGGAGAGAGAGTGAGGGTGTACAGAAGAGAGGGAGAGAGCGCGAGGGAGATCAGTGAGAGAGAGAGAGAGCGATTGAGGTCAGAGAGAGGGAGAGAGAGTGAGGGTGGTCAGAGAGAGGAGAGAGAGCGAGGGAGGTCAGAGAGAGGGAGAGAGAGCGAGGGATGTTAATGAGAGGGAGAGACAGTGAGGGAGGTAAGTGAGAGGAGAGAGAGCGAAGGAGATCAGAGAGAGGGAGAGAGAGCGAGGGATGTCATTGAGAGGGAGAGAGCGAATGAGGTTAGAGAGAGGGAGGGATAGTGAGGGGGTCAGAGAGAGGAGAGAGAGCGACGGAAGTTAGAGAGAGAGAGGGAGAGAGAGTGTGGGAGGTCAGATAGAGGGAATGAGAGAGAGCAAGGATGTCAGAGAGTGGGAGTGAGAACGAGCGAGGGAGGTCAGAGAGAAGGAGGGAGAGAGAGCTAGGGAGGTCAGAGATAGGGAGGGAGAGAGAAGGAGGGAGGTCAGAGAGAGGGAGAGTGAGAGAGCAAGGGAGGGGGAGAGAGCGAGGGAGGTCAGAGAATGGGAAGGTGAGAGAGCGAGGGAGGTCACAGAGTGCAACAGAGGTCAGAGGGAGCAAGGGAGGGAGAGAGAGCGAGGAAGGTCAGAGAGAGGCAGAGAGAGAGAGCGAGTGAGGTCAGAGAGAAGGAGAGAGAGAGAGTGAGGGAGGTCAGAGATTGGGAGGGAGAGCAAGCAAGGGAGGTCAGGGAGAGGGAGGGAGAGAGATCGAGGGAGGTCAGACAGAGGGATGGAGTGAGAAGGAGGGATTCAGAGATAGGGAGTGAGAGAGAGTGATGGAGGGAGAGAGAGCGAGGGAGGTCGTTGAGAAGGAGGTATTCAGAGTGTGGGAGGTCAGAGAGAGGGAGGTCTGTGAGAGGGTGGGAGGCTAGAGGGTGGGAGTACAGAGAGAGGGAGGGAGGGAGAGCGAGGGAGGTCAGAGAGAACGAGGGAGAGAGAGCGAGGGAGGTCTGAGAGAGGGAGGGAGAGAGTTCGAGCAAGGAGAGAGAGGGAGAGAGAGGGAGGACAGCGAGAGAGAGAGAGCGAGAGAGAGCGAGGGAGGTCAGCGAGAGAGAGACATGGAAGTCAGTGAGAGAGAGGGAGAGTGAGGGAGGTCAGCGAGAGAGAGCGAGGGAGGTTAGAGAGAGTCAGAGAGAGAGCGAGGGAGGTCAGCGGGATAGAGACATGGATGTCAGTGAGAGAGAGGGAGAGTGAGGGAGGTCAGCGAGAGAGAGCAAGGGAGGTTAGAGATAGTCAGAGAGAGAGCGAGGGAAGTCAACGAGAGAGCGACGAGGGAGGTCAGTGAGAGAGAGCAAAGAATGTGAGCGAGAAAGAGGGAAAGAGGGAGGTTAGCGAGAGAGAGAAAGAGAGGTCAGAGAGAGGGAGGGAGAGAGCGAGGTAGGTCAGAGAGAGGGAGGGAGAGAGAGTGACGGAGGTCAAAGAGAAGGAGGGAGAGTGAGTGACGGAGGTCAGAGGGAGGGAGGGAGAGCTAACGAGGTAGGTCAGAGAGAAGTAGGGAGAGAGAGCGAAGGTGGTCAGAGAGAGGGAGGGAGAGAGCGAGGGAGGTCAGAGAGACGGTGGGACACGGAGGGAGGTCATCGAGAGATAGAGAGAGCGAGAGAGAGCGAGGAAGGTCAGTGAGAGAGAGAGAGGGAGGTCAGCGAGAGTGAGATAGAGGGAGGACAGCGTGAGAGAGACAAGGAGGTCAGTGATAGAGAGAGAGTGAGGGAGGTCATTTAGAGAGAGGGAGGGAGGTCAGAGAGACAGAGAGTGTGGGAGGACAGCGAGAGAGAGCGAGGGAGGTCAGAGAGAGGGAGAGAGAGTGAGGGAGATCAGAGAGAGGAGAGAGAGCGAGGGAGATCAGAGAGAGGGAGAGGGTGCGAGGGATGTCATTGAGAGGGAGAGAGCGAATGAGGTCAGAGAGAGGGAGAGAGAGTGGGGGCGGTCAGAGAGAGGAGAGAGAGCGAGGGAGGTCAGAGAGAGGGAGAGAGAGCGACACAAGTTAGAGAGAGAGGGAGAGAGAAAGTGGGAGGTCAGAGATGGAATGAGAGAGAGCAAGGGAGGTCAGAGAGTGGAGAGAGAGCGAGCGAGAGATGTCAGAGAGACGGAGGGAGAGAGAGCTAGGGAGGTCAGAGAGAGGGAGGGAGGGAGAAGGAGGGTGGTCAGAGAGAGGGAGTGAGAGAGAGCGAGGGAGGGGGACAGTGTGAGGGAGGTCAGAGAAAGGGAAGGTGAGAGAGCGAGGGAGGTCAAAGAGTGCAACGGAGGTCAGAGAGAGCGAGGGAGGGAGAGTGAGCGAGGAAGGTCAGAGAGAAGGAGGGAGAGTGAGCGAGGGAGGTTAGAGAGAGTGGGAGAGAGGGTGAGGGAGGTCAGAGAGAAGGAGGGGGAGAGAGTGAGGGAGGTCAGAGATTGGGAGGGAGAGCGAGCGAGGTAGGTCAGAGGTAGGGAGAGAGAGCGAGGGAGGTCAGAGAGAGAGACCGAAGAATGTCAGCGAGAGAGAGGGAAAGAGGGAGGTTAGCGAGAGAGAGAGAGGTCAGAGAGGGGGGGGAGAGCGAGTGAGGGATGTCATAGGGTGGGAGCGAGAGCTAACGAGATAGGTCAGAGAGAAGTAGGGAGAGAGAGCGAAGACGGTCAGAGAGAGGGAGGGAGAGTGAGCGAGGGAGGTCAGAGATAGGTAGGGAGAGCAAGCACTGGAGTTCAGAGAGAGGGAGTGAGAGTGAGTGAGAGCGAGTGAGGGATGTCAGAGAGAGGGTGAGAGCGAGGGAGGTCATTAAGAGGGAGGGAGGGAGGTCAGAGAGAGACAGAGAGTGTGGGAGGATAGCGAGAGAGAGCGAGGGAGGTCAGAGAGAGGGAGAGAGAGTGGGGGCGGTCAGAGAGAGGAGAGAGAGCGAGGGAGGTCAGAGAGAGGGAGAGAGAGCGACACAAGTTAGAGAGAGAGGGAGAGAGAAAGTGGGAGGTCAGAGATGGAATGAGAGAGAGCAAGGGAGGTCAGAGAGTGGAGAGAGAGCGAGCGAGAGATGTCAGAGAGACGGAGGGAGAGAGAGCTAGGGAGGTCAGAGAGAGGGAGGGAGGGAGAAGGAGGGTGGTCAGAGAGAGGGAGTGAGAGAGAGCGAGGGAGGGGGACAGTGTGAGGGAGGTCAGAGAAAGGGAAGGTGAGAGAGCGAGGGAGGTCAAAGAGTGCAACGGAGGTCAGAGAGAGCGAGGGAGGGAGAGTGAGCGAGGAAGGTCAGAGAGAAGGAGGGAGAGTGAGCGAGGGAGGTTAGAGAGAGTGGGAGAGAGGGTGAGGGAGGTCAGAGAGAAGGAGGGGGAGAGAGTGAGGGAGGTCAGAGATTGGGAGGGAGAGCGAGCGAGGTAGGTCAGAGGTAGGGAGAGAGAGCGAGGGAGGTCAGAGAGAGAGACCGAAGAATGTCAGCGAGAGAGAGGGAAAGAGGGAGGTTAGCGAGAGAGAGAGAGGTCAGAGAGGGGGGGGGAGAGCGAGTGAGGGATGTCATAGGGTGGGAGCGAGAGCTAACGAGATAGGTCAGAGAGAAGTAGGGAGAGAGAGCGAAGACGGTCAGAGAGAGGGAGGGAGAGTGAGCGAGGGAGGTCAGAGATAGGTAGGGAGAGCAAGCACTGGAGTTCAGAGAGAGGGAGTGAGAGTGAGTGAGAGCGAGTGAGGGATGTCAGAGAGAGGGTGAGAGCGAGGGAGGTCATTAAGAGGGAGGGAGGGAGGTCAGAGAGAGACAGAGAGTGTGGGAGGATAGCGAGAGAGAGCGAGGGAGGTCAGAGAGAGGGAGAGAGAGCGAGGGAGATCAGTGAGAGAGAGAGAGAGAATGAGGTCAGAGAGAGGGAGAGAGAGTGAGGGAGGTCAGAGAGAGGAGAGAGAGCGAGGGAGATCAGAGAAAGGGAGAGGGTGCGAGGGATGTCATTGAGAGGGAGAGAGCGAATGAGGTCAGAGAGAGGGAGAGAGAGTGGGGGCGGTCAGAGAGAGGAGAGAGAGAGAGAGGGAGGTCAGAGAGAGAGACAGAAAGCGACGGAAGTTAGAGAGAGAGGGAGAGAGAAAGTGGGAGTTCAGAGAGGGAATGAGAGAGAGCAAGGGAGGTCAGAGAGTGGGAGGGAGAGCAAGCGAGGGATGTCAGAGAGATGGAGGAAGAGAGAGGTAGGGAGGTCAGAGAGAGGGAGAGAGAGCGACGGAAGTTAGAGAGAGAGGGAGAGAGAGTGTGGGAGGTCAGAGAGAGGGAATGAGAGAGAGCAAGGGATGTCAGAGAGTGGGAGTGAGAACGAGCGAGGGAGGTCAGAGAGAAGGAGGGAGAGAGAGCTAGGGAGGTCAGAGATAGGGAGGGAGAGAGAAGGAGGGAGGTCAGAGAGAGGGAGAGTGAGAGAGCAAGGGAGGGGGAGAGAGCGAGGGAGGTCAGAAAAAGGGAAGGTGAGAGAGCGAGTGAGGTCACAGAGTGCAACAGAGGTCAGAGGGAGCAAGGGAGGGAGAGCGAGCGAGGAAGGTCAGAGAGAGGCAGCGAGAAAGAGCGAGTGTGGTCAGAGAGAAGGAGAGAGAGAGAGTGAGGGAGGTCAGAGATTGGGAGGGAGATCAAGCAAGGGAGGTCAGAGAGAGGGAGGGAGAGAGATCGAGGGAGGTCAGACAGAGGGATGGAGTGAGAAGAAGAGATTCAGAGATAGGGAGTGAGAGAGAGCGATGGAGGGAGAGAGAGCGAGGGAGGTCATTGAGAGGGAGGTATTCAGAGTGTGGGAGGTCAGAGAGAGGGAGGTCTGTGAGAGGGAGGGAGGCTAGAGGGAGGGAGTTCAGAGAGAGGGAGGGAGGGAGAGCGAGGGAGGTCAGAGAGAACGAGGGAGAGAGAGTGAGGGAGGTCAGTGAGAGGGAGGGAGAGCGAGGGAGGTCAGAGAGAGGGAGGTCTGTGAGAGGGAGGGAGGCTAGAGGGAGGGAGTTCAGAGAGAGAGAGTTAGGGAGAGCGAGGGAGGTCAGAGAGAACGAGGAAGAGAGAGCGAGGGAGGTCTGAGAGAGGGAGGGAGAGATTTCGAGCAAGGAAAGAGAGGGAGAGAGAGGGAGGACAGCGAGAGAGAGAGAGCGAGAGAGAGCGAGGGAGGTCAGCGAGAGAGAGACTTGGAGGTCAGTGAGAGAGAGGGAGAGCGAGGGAGGTCAGCGAGAGAGAGCGAGGGAGGTTAGAGATAGTCAGAGAGAGAGAGCGAGGGAGGTCAACGAGAGAGCGGCGAGGGAGGTCAGCGAGAGAGAGCAAAGAATGTCAGCGAGAGAGAGGGAAAGAGGGAGGTTAGCGAGAGAGAGAAAGAGAGGTCAGAGAGAGGGAGGGAGAGAGCGAGGTAGGTCAGAGAGAGGGAGGGAGAGAGAGTGACGGAGGTCAGAGAGAAGGAGGGAGAGTGAGTGATGGAGGTCAGAGGGAGGGAGGGAGAGCTAACGAGGTAGGTCAGAGAGAAGTAGGGAGAGAGAGCGAAGGTGGTCAGAGAGAGGGTGGGAGACTAGAGAGAGGGAAGTCAAAGAAAGGGAGGGAGAGAGAGCGAGGGATGTCAGAGAGAGGGAGGTAGAGAGAACGAGGAAGGTCAGAGATAGGTATGGAGAGCGAGCGACGGAGGTCAGAGAGAGGGAGGGAGAGCTAGCGAGGTAGGTCAGAGGGAGGGAGAGAGAGCGAGGGTGGTCAGAGAGAGGGAGGGAGAGAGAGCAAGGGAGGTCAGAGAGAGGGAGGGTGTGAGAGCGAGGGAGGTCCGAGAGAGGGAGGGTGAGAGAGCGAGGGAGGTCAGAGAGACGGTGGGACACAGAGGGAGGTCATCGAGAGATAGAGAGAGCGAGAGAGAGCGAGGAAGGTCAGCGAGAGAGAGAGGGAGGTCAGCGAGATTGAGATAGAGGGAGGCCAGCGTGAGAGAGACAAGGAGGTCAGTGATAGAGAGAGAGAGCGAGGGAGGTCATTTAGAGAGAGGGAGGGAGGTGAGAGAGAGACAGAGAGTGTGGGAGGACAGCGAGAGAGAGCGAGGGAGGTCAGTGAGAGGGAGAGAGAGCGAGGGAGATCAGTGAGAGAGAGAGAGTGAATGAGGTCAGAGAGAGGGAGAGAGAGGGTTGGGGCGGTCAGAGAGAGGAGAGAGAGGGAGGGAGGTCAGAGAGAGGGAGAGAGAGCGACGGAAGTTAGAGGGAGAGGGAGAGAGAAAGTGGGAGGTCAGAGAGTGGGAGAGAGAGCGAGCGAAGGATGTCAGAGAGACGGAGGGAGAGAGAGCTAGGGAGGTCAGAGAGAGGGATGGAGAGAGAGCGAGTGAGGGGGACAGTGCGAGGGAGGTCAGAGAAAGGGAAGGTGAGAGAGCGAGGGAGGTCACAGAGCGCAACGCAGGTCAGAGAGAGCGAGGGAGGGAAAGTGAGCGAGGAAGGTCAGAGAGAGGGAGGGAGAGTGAGCGAGGGAGGTTAGAGAGAGGGAGAGAGAGTGAGGGAGATCAGTGAGAGAGAGAGAGAGAATGAGGTCAGAGAGAGGGAGAGAGAGTGAGGGAGGTCAGAGAGAGGAGAGAGAGCGAGGGAGATCAGAGAGAGGGAGAGGGTGCGAGGGATGTCATTGAGAGGGAGAGCGAATGAGGTCAGAGAGAGGGAGAGAGAGTGGGGGTGGTCAGAGAGAGGAGAGAGAGAGAGGGAGGTCAGAGAGAGGGAGAGAGAGCGACGGAAGTTAGAGAGAGAGGGAGAGAGAAAGTTGGAGTTCAGAGAGGGAATGAGAGAGAGCAAGGGAGGTCAGAGAGTGGGAGGGAGAGCAAGCGAGGGATGTCAGAGAGATGGAGGGAGGGAGAGCTAGGGAGGTCAGAGAGAGGGAGGGAGAGAGAAGGAGGGTGGTCAGAGAGAGGGAGTGAGAGAGAGCGAGGGAGGGGGACAGTGCGAGGGAGGTCAGAGAAACGGAAGGTGAGAGAGCGACGGAGGTCACAGAGAGACAGAGAGTGAAGGAGGTCAGCGAGCTAGAGCGAGAGAGTGAGGAAGGTCAGACAGTGGGTGGGAGAGAGAGTGAGGGTGTACAGAAGAGAGGGAGAGAGCGCGAGGGAGATCAGTGAGAGAGAGAGAGAGCGATTGAGGTCAGAGAGAGGGAGAGAGAGTGAGGGTGGTCAGAGAGAGGAGAGATAGCGAGGGAGGTCAGAGAGAGGGAGAGAGAGCGAGGGATGTTAGTGAGAGGGAGAGACAGTGAGGGAGGTAAGTGAGAGGAGAGAGAGCGAGGGAGATCAGAGAGAGGGAGAGAGAGCGAGGGATGTCATTGAGAGGGAGAGACAGCGAATGAGGTTAGAGAGAGGGACGGATAGTGAGGGGGTCAGAGAGAGGAGAGAGAGCGAGGGAGGTCAGAGAGAGGGAGAGAGAGCGACGGAAGTTAGAGAGAGAGAGGGAGAGAGAGTGTGGGAGGTCAGATAGAGGGAATGAGAGAGAGCAAGGATGTCAGAGAGTGGGAGTGAGAACGAGCGAGGGAGGTCAGAGAGAAGGAGGGAGAGAGAGCTAGGGAGGTCAGAGATAGGGAGGGAGAGAGAAGGAGGGAGGTCAGAGAGAGGGAGAATGAGAGAGCAAGGGAGTGGGAGAGAGCGAGGGAGGTCAGAGAAAGGGAAGGTGAGAGAGCGAGGGAGGTCACAGAGTGCAACAGAGGTCAGAGGGAGCAAGGGAGGGAGAGAGAGCGAGGAAGGTCAGAGAGAGGCAGAGAGAGAGAGCGAGTGAGGTCAGAGAGAAGGAGAGAGAGAGAGTGAGGGAGGTCAGAGATTGGGAGGGAGAGCAAGCAAGGGAGGTCAGGGAGAGGGAGGGAGAGAGATCGAGGGAGGTCAGACAGAGGGATGGAGTGAGAAGGAGGGATTCAGAGATACGGAGTGAGAGAGAGCGATGGAGGGAGAGAGAGCGAGGGAGTCGTTGAGAGGGAGGTATTCAGAGTGTGGGAGGTCAGAGAGAGGGAGGTCTGTGAGAGGGAGGGAGGCTAGAGGGAGGGAGTTCAGAGAGAGGGAGGGAGGGAGAGCGATGGAGGTCAGAGAGAACGAGGGAGAGAGAGCCAGGGAGGTCTGAGAGAGGGAGGGAGAGAGTTCGAGCAAGGATAGAGAGGGAGAGAGAGGGAGGACAGCGAGAGAGAGAGAGCGAGAGAGAGCGAGGGAGGTCAGCGAGAGAGAGACATGGAGGTCAGTGAGAGAGAGGGAGAGCGAGGGAGGTCAGCGAGAGAGAGCGAGGGAGGTTAGAGATAGTCAGAGAGAGAGCGAGGGAAGTCAACGAGAGAGCGACGAGGGAGGTCAGTGAGAGAGAGCAAAGAATGTGAGTGAGAGAGAGGGAAAGAGGGAGGTTAGCGAGAGAGAGAAAGAGAGGTCAGAGAGAGGGAGGGAGAGAGCGAGGTACGTCAGAGAGAGGGAGGGTGAGAGAGTGACGGAGGTCAGAGAGAAGGAGGGAGAGTGAGTGACGGAGGTCAGAGGGAGGGAGGGAGAGCTAACGAGGTAGGTCAGAGAGAAGTAGGGAGAGTGAGCGAAGGTGGTCAGAGAGAGGGAGGGAGATAGCGAGGGAGGTCAGAGAGACGGTGGGACACGGAGGGAGGTCATCGAGAGATAGAGAGAGCGAGAGAGAGCGAGGAAGGTCAGCGAGAGAGAGAGAGGGAGGTCAGCGAGAGTGAGATAGAGGGAGGCCAGCGTGAGAGAGACAAGGAGGTCAGTGATAGAGAGAGAGCAAGGGAGGTCATTTAGAGAGAGGGAGGGAGGTCAGAGAGACAGAGAGTGTGGGAGGACAGCGAGAGAGAGCGAGGGAGGTCAGAGAGAGGGAGAGAGAGCGAGGGAGATCAGTGAGAGAGAGAGAGAGAATGAGGTCAGAGAGAGGGAGAGAGAGTGAGAGAGGTCAGAGAGAGGAGAAAGAGCGAGGGAGATCAGAGAGAGGGAGAGGGTGCGAGGGATGTCATTGAGAGGGAGAGAGCGAATGAGGTCAGAGAGAGGGAGAGAGAGTGGGGGCGGTCAGAGAGAGGAGAGAGAGCGAGGGAGGTCAGAGAGAGGGAGAGAGAGCGACACAAGTTAGAGAGAGAGGGAGAGAGAAAGTGGGAGGTCAGAGAGGGAATGAGAGAGAGCAAGGGAGGTCAGAGAGTGGGAGAGAGAGCGAGCGAGGGATGTCAGAGAGACGGAGGGAGAGAGAGCTAGGGAGGTCAGAGAGAGAGAGGGAGAGAGAAGGAGGGTGGTCAGAGAGAGGGAGTGAGAGAGAGCGAGGGAGGGGGACAGTGTGAGGGAGGTCAGAGAAAGGGAAGGTGAGAGAGCGAGGGAAGTCACAGAGTGCAACGGAGGTCAGAGAGAGCGAGGGAGGGAGAGTGAGCGAGGAAGGTCAGAGAGAAGGAGGGAGAATGACCGAGGGAGGTTAGAGAGAGTGGGAGAGAGGGTGAGGGAGGTCAGAGAGAAGGAGGGGGAGAGAGTGAGGGAGGTCAGAGATTGGGAGGGAGAGCGAGCGAGGTAGGTCAGAGGTAGGGAGAGAGAGCGAGGGAGGTCAGAGAGAGAGACCGAAGAATGTCAGCGAAAGAGAGGGAAAGAGGGAGGTTAGCGAGAGAGAGAGAGGTCGGGGGGGGAGCGAGTGAGGGATGTCAGAGGGTGGGAGCGAGAGCTAACGAGATAGGTCAGAGAGAAGTAGGGAGAGAGAGCAAAGACAGTCAGAGAGAGGGAGGGAGAGAGAGCGAGGGAGGTCAGAGATAGGTAGGGAGAGCAAGCACTGGAGTTCAGAGAGAGGGAGTGAGAGTGAGTGAGAGCGAGTGAGGGATGTCAGAGAGAGGGAGAGAGCGAGGGAGGTCATTTAGAGAGAGGGAGGGAGGTCAGAGAGAGACAGAGAGTGTGGGAGGACAGCGAGAGAGAGCGAGGGATGTCAGAGAGAGGGAGAGAGAGCGAGGGAGATCAGTGAGAGAGAGAGAGAGAATGAGGTCAGAGAGAGGGAGAGAGAGTGAGCGAGGTCAGAGAGAGGAGAGAGAGCGAGGGAGATCAGAGAAAGGGAGAGGGTGCGAGGGATGTCATTGAGAGGGAGAGAGCGAATGAGGTCAGAGAGAGGGAGAGAGAGTGGGGGTGGTCAGAGAGAGGAGAGAGAGAGAGGGAGGTCAGAGAGAGGGAGAGAGAGCGACGGAAGTTAGAGAGAGAGGGAGAGAGAAAGTGGGAGTTCAGAGAGGGAATGAGAGAGAGCAAGGGAGGTCAGAGAGTGGGAGGGAGAGCAAGCGAGGGATGTCAGAGAGATGGAGGGAGAGAGAGCTAGGGAGGTCAGAGAGAGGGAGGGAGAGAGAGGGTGGTCAGAGAGAGGGAGTGGGAGAGAGCGAGGGAGGGGGACAGTGCGAGGGAGGTCAGAGAAAGGGAAGGTGAGAGAGCGACGGAGGTCACAGAGAGACAGAGAGTGAAGGAGGACAGCGAGCTAGAGCGAGAGAGTGAGGAAGGTCAGACAGTGGGTGGGAGAGAGAGTGAGGGATGTTAGTGAGAGGGAGAGACAGTGAGGGAGGTAAGAGAGAGGAGAGAGAGCGAGGGAGATCAGAGAGAGGGAGAGAGAGCGAGGGATGTCATTGAGAGGGAGAGAGCGCGAATGAGGTTAGAGAGAGGGAGGGATAGTGAGGGGGTCAGAGAGAGGAGAGAGAGCGAGGGAGGTCAGAGAGAGGGAGAGAGAATGACGGAAGTTAGAGAGAGAGAGGGAGAGAGAGTGTGGGAGGTCAGAGAGAGGGAATGAGAGAGAGCAAGGGATGTCAGAGAGTGGGAGTGAGAACGAGCGAGGGAGGTCAGAGAGAAGGAGGGAGAGAGAGCAAGGGAGGTCAGAGATAGGGAGGGAGAGAGAAGGAGGGAGGTCAGAGAGAGGGAGAGTGAGAGAGCAAGGGAGGGGGAGAGAGCGAGGGAGGTCAGAGAAAGGGAAGGTGAGAGACCGAGGGAGGTCACAGAGTGCAACAGAGGTCAGAGGGAGCAAGGGAGGGAGAGAGAGCGAGGAAGGTCAGAGAGAGGCAGTGAGAAAGAGCGAGTGAGGTCAGAGAGAAGGAGAGAGAGAGAGTGAGGGAGGTCAGAGATTGGGAGGGAGAGCAAGCAAGGGAGGTCAGAGAGAGGGAGGGAGAGAGATCGAGGGAGGTCAGACAGAGGGATGGAGTGAGAAGAAGAGATTCAGAGATAGGGAGTGAGAGAGAGCAATGGAGGGAGAGAGAGCGAGGGAGGTCATTGAGAGGGAGGTATTCAGAGTGTGGGAGGTCAGAGAGAGGGAGGTCTGTGAGAGGGAGGGAGGCTAGAGGGAGGGAGTTCAGAGAGAGGGAGGGAGGGAGAGCGAGGGAGGTCAGAGAGAACGAGGAAGAGAGAGCGAGGGAGGTCTGAGAGAGGGAGGGAGAGAGTTCGAGCAAGGAGAGAGAGGGAGAGAGAGGGAGGACAGCGAGAGAGAGAGAGCGAGAGAGAGTGAGGGAGGTCAGCGAGAGAGAGCAAGGGAGATTAGAGATAGTCAGAGAGAGAGCGAGGGAGGTCAGCGAGAGAGGGACATGGAGGTCAGTGAGAGAGAGGGAGAGCGAGGGAGGTCAGCGAGAGAGAGCAAGGGAGGTTAGAGATAGTCAGAGAGAGAGCGAGGGAGGTCAACGAGAGAGCGGCGAGGGAGGTCAGCGAGAGAGAACAAAGAATGTAAGCGAGAGAGAGGGAAAGAGGGAGGTTAGCGAGAGAGAGAAAGAGAGGTCAGAGAGAGGGAGGGAGAGAGCGAGGTAGGTGAGAGAGAGGGAGGGAGAGAGAGTGACGGAGGTCAGAGAGAAGGAGGGAGAGTGAGTGATGGAGGTCAGAGGGAGGGAGGGAGAGCTAACGAGGTAGGTCAGAGAGAAGTAGGGAGAGAGAGCGAAGGTGGTCAGAGAGCGGGTGGGAGACTAGAGAGAGGGAAGTCAAAGAAAGGGAGGGAGAGAGAGCGAGGGATGTCAGAGAGAGGGAGGTAGAGAGAACGAGGAAGGTCAGAGATAGGTATGGAGAGCGAGCGATGGAGGTCAGAGAGAGGGAGGGAGAGCTAGCGAGGTAGGTCAGAGGGAGGGAGAGAGAGAGAGTGACGGAGGTCAGAGAGAAGGAGGGACAGTGAGTGACGGAGGTCAGAGGGAGGGAGAGAGAGCTAACGAGGTAGGTCAGAGAGAAGTAGGGAGAGAGAGCGAAGGTGGTCAGAGAGAGTGAGGGAGAGAGAGCGAGGGAGGTCAGAGAGAGGGAGGGAGAGAGCGAGGTAGGTCAGAGAGAGGGAGGGAGAGAGAGTGACGGAGGTCAGAGAGAAGTAGGGACAGTGAGTGACGGAGGTCAGAGGGAGGGAGGGAGAGCTAACGAGGTAGGTCAGAGAGAAGTAGGGAGAGAGAGCGAAGGTCGTCAGAGAGAGGGAGGGAGAGAGAGCGAGGGAGGTCAGAGAGAGGGAGGGAGACTAGAGAGAGGGAAGTCAAAGAAAGGGAGGGAGAGAGAGTGAGGGATGTCAGAGAGAGGGAGGTAGAGAGAACGAGGAAGGTCAGAGATAGGTATGGAGAGCGAGCGATGGAGTTCAGAGAGAGGGAGGGAGAGCTAGCGTGGTAGGTCAGAGGGAGGGAGAGAGAGCAAGGGAGGTCAGAGAGAGGGAGGGTGTGAGAGCGAGGGAGGTCCGAGAGAGGGAGGGTGAGAGAGCGAGGGAGGTCAGAGAGACGGTGGGACACAGAGGGAGGTCATTGAGAGATAGAGAGAGCGAGAGAGAGCGAGGAAGGTCAGCGAGAGAGAGAGGGAGGTCAGCGAGAGTGAGATAGAGGGAGGCCAGCGTGAGAGAGACAAGGAGGTCAGTGATAGAGAGAGAGAACGAGGGAGGTCATTTAGAGAGAGGGAGGGAGGTCAGAGAGAGACAGAGAGTGTGGGAGGACAGCGAGAGAGAGCGAGGGAGGTCAGAGAGAGGGAGAGAGAGCGAGGGAGATCAGTGAGAGAGAGAGAGCGAATGAGGTCAGAGAGAGGGAGAGAGAGGGTTGGGGCGGTCAGAGAGAGGAGAGAGAGCGAGGGAGGTCAGAGAGAGGGAGAGAGAGCGATGGAAGTTAGAGAGAGAGGGAGAGAGAAAGTGGGAGGTCAGAGAGTGGGAGAGAGAGCGAGCGAGTGATGTCAGAGAGACGGAGGGAGAGAGAGCTAGGGAGGTCAGAGAGAGGGAGGGAGAGAGAGCGAGGGAGGGGGACAGTGAGAGGGAGGTCAGAGAAAGGGAAGGTGAGAGAGCGAGGGAGGTCACAGAGCGCAACGCAGGCCAGAGAGAGCGAGGGAGGGAGAGTGAGCGAGGAAGGTCAGAGAGAGGGAGGGAGAGTGAGCGAGGGAGGTTAGAGAGAGTGGGAGAGAGAGTGAGGGAGGTCAGAGAGAAGGAGGGGGAGAGAGTGAGTGAGGTCAGAGATTGGGAGGGAGAGCGAGAGAGGTAGGTCAGAGTAAGGGAGAGAGACCGAGGGAGGTCAGAGAGAGAGACCGAAGAATGTCAGCGAGAGAGAGGGAAAGAGGGAGGATAGTGAGAGAGAGAGAGGTCAGAGAGGGGGGGGGAGAGCGAGTGAGGGATGTCAGAGGGTGGGAGCGAGAGCTAACGAGATAGGTCAGAGAGAAGTAGGGAGAGAGAGCGAAGACAGTAAGAGAGAGGGAGGGAGAGAGAGCGAGGGAGTTCAGAGATAGGTAGGGAGAGTGAGCACTGGAGTTCAGAGAGAGGGAGTGAGAGTGAGTGAGAGCGAGTGAGGGATGTCAGAGAGAGGGAGGGGAAGCTAGCAAGGTAGGTCAGAGGGAGGGCGAGAGAGCGAAGGTGGTCAGAGGGAGGGAGGGAGGTCAGACAGAGGGATGGAGTGAGAAGGAGGGATTCAGAGATAGGGAGTGAGAGAGAGCGATGGAGGGAGAGAGATCGAGGGAGGTCTGTGAGAGGGAGGTATTCAGAGTGTGGGAGGTCAGAGAGAGGGAGGTCTGTGAGAGGGAGGGAGGCTAGAGGGAGGGAGTTCAGAGAGAGGGAGGGAGGGAGAGCGAGGGAGGTCAGAGAGAACGAGGAAGAGAGAGCGAGGGAGGTCTGAAAGAGGGAGGGAGAGAGTTCGAGCAAGGAGAGAGAGGGAGAGAGAGGGAGGACAGCGAGAGAGAGAGAGCGAGAGAGAGTGAGGGAGGTCAGCGAGAGAGAGCAAGGGAGATTAGAGATAGTCAGAGAGAGAGCGAGGGAGGTCAACGAGAGAGAGCAAAGAATGTCGGCGAGAGAGAGGGAAAGAGGGAGGTTAGCGAGAGAGAGAAAGAGAGGTCAGAGAGAGGGAGGGAGAGAGCGAGGTAGGTCAGAGAGAGGGAGGGAGAGAGAGTGACGGAGGTCAGAGAGAAGGAGGGACAGTGAGTGACGGAGGTCAGAGGGAGGGAGGGAGAGCTAACGAGGTAGGTCAGAGAGAAGTAGGGAGAGAGAGCGAAGGTGGTCAGAGAGAGGGAGGGAGAGAGAGCGAGGGAGGTCAGAGAGAGGGAGGGAGAGAGAGCGAAGGTGGTCAGAGAGAGGGAGGGAGACTAGAGAGAGGGAAGATAAAGAAAGGGAGGGAGAGAGAGCGAGGGATGTCAGAGAGAGGGAGGTAGAGAGAACGAGGAAGGTCAGAGATAGGTATGGAGAGCGAGCGATGGAGGTCAGAGAGAGGGAGGGAGAGCTAGCGAGGTAGGTCAGAGGGAGGGAGAGAGAGCAAGGGTGGTCAGAGAGAGGGAGGGAGAGAGAGCAAGGGAGTTCAGAGCGAGGGAGGGTGTGAGAGCGAGGGAGGTCCGAGAGACGTAGGGAGAGAGAGCGAGGTAGGTCATTGAGAGGGAGGTATTCAGAGTGTGGGAGGTCAGAGAGAGGGAGGTCTGTGAGAGGGAGGGAGGCTAGAGGGAGGCAGTTCAGAGAGAGGGAGGGAGGGAGAGCGAGGGAGGTCAGAGAGAACGAGGGAGAGAGAGCGAGGGAGGTCAGTGAGAGGGAGGGTGAGCGAGGGAGGTCAGAGAGAGGGAGGTCTGTGAGAGGGAGGGAGGCTAGAGGGAGGGAGTTCAGAGAGAGGGAGGGAGGGAGAGCGAGGGAGGTCAGAGAGAACGAGGATGAGAGAGCGAGGGAGGTCTGAGAGAGGGAGGGAGAGAGTTCGAGCAAGGAGAGAGAGGGAGAGAGAGGGAGGACAGCGAGACAGAGAGAGCGAGAGAGAGCGAGGGAGGTCAGCGAGAGAGGGACATGGAGGTCAGTGAGAGAGAGGGAGAGCGAGGGAGGTCAGCGAGAGAGAGCAAGGGAGGTTAGAGATAGTCAGAGAGAGAGCGAGGGAGGTCAACGAGAGAGTGGCGAGGGAGGTCAGCGAGAGAGAGCAAAGAATGTAAGCGAGAGAGAGGGAAAGAGGGAGGTTAGCGAGAGAGAGAAAGAGAGGTCAGAGAGAGGGAGGGAGAGAGCGAGGTAGGTCAGAGAGAGGGAGGGAGAGAGAGTGACGGAGGTCAGAGAGAAGGAGGGAGAGTGAGTGATGGAGGTCAGAGGGAGGGAGGGAGAGCTAACGAGGTAGGTCAGAGAGAAGTAGGGAGAGAGAGCGAAGGTGGTCAGAGAGAGGGAGGGAGAGAGAGCGAGGGAGGTCAGAGAGAGGGAGGGAGAGAGAGCGAAGGTGGTCAGAGAGAGGGAGGGAGACTAGAGAGAGGGAAGATAAAGAAAGGGAGGGAGAGAGAGCGAGGGATGTCAGAGAGAGGGAGGTAGAGAGAACGAGGAAGGTCAGAGATAGGTATGGAGAGCGAGCGATGGAGGTCAGAGAGAGGGAGGGAGAGCGAGGGTGGTCAGAGAAAGGGAGGGAGAGAGAGCAAGGGAGGTCAGAGAGAGGGAGGGTGTGAGAGCGAGGGAGGTCCGAGAGAGACGGTGGGACACAGAGGGAGGTCATCGAGAGATAGAGAGAGCGAGAGAGAGCGAGGAAGGTCAGCGAGAGAGAGGGAGGTCAGCGAGAGTGAAATAGAGGGAGGCCAGCGTGAGAGAGACAAGGAGGTCAGTGATAGAGAGAGAGAGCGAGGGAGGTCATTTAGAGAGAGGGAGGGAGGTCAGAGAGAGACAGAGAGTGTGGGAGGACAGCGAGAGAGAGCGAGGGAGGTCAGAAAGAGGGAGAGAGAGTGAGGGAGATCAGTGAGAGAGAGAGAGCGAATGAGGTCAGAGAGAGGGAGAGAGAGTGAGGGAGGTCAGAGAGAGGAGAGAGAGCGAGGGAGATCAGAGAGAGGGAGAGGGTGCGAGGGATGTCATTGAGAGGGAGAGCGAATGAGGTCAGAGAGAGGGAGAGAGAGTGGGGGCGGTCAGAGAGAGGAGAGAGAGAGAGAGGGAGGTCAGAGAGAGGGAGAGAGAGCGACGGAAGTTAGAGAGAGAGGGAGAGAGAAAGTGGGAGTTCAGAGAGGGAATGAGAGAGAGCAAGGGAGGTCAAAGAGTGGGAGGGAGAGCAAGCGAGGGATGTCAGAGAGATGGAGGGAGAGAGAGCTAGGGAGGTCAGAGAGAGGGAGGGAGAGAGAAGGAGGGTGGTCAGAGAGAGGGAGTGAGAGAGAGCGAGGGAGGGGGACAGTGCGAGGGAGGTCAGAGAAACGGAAGGTGAGAGAGCGACGGAGGTCACAGAGAGACAGAGAGTGAAGGAGGACAGCGAGCTAGTGCGAGAGAGTGAGGAAGGTCAGACAGTGGGTGGGAGAGAGAGTGAGGGTGTACAGAAGAGAGGGAGAGAGCGCGAGGGAGATCAGTGAGAGAGAGAGAGAGCGATTGAGGTCAGAGAGAGGGAGAGAGAGTGAGGGTGGTCAGAGAGAGGAGAGAGAGCGAGGGAGGTCAGAGAGAGGGTGGGAGAGAGAACGAGGAAAGTCAGAGATAGGTATGGAGAGCGAGCGATGGAGGTCAGAGAGAGGGAGGGAGAGCTAGCGAGGTAGGTCAGAGGGAGGGAGAGAGAGCGAGGGTGGTCAGAGAAAGGGAGGGAGAGAGAGCAAGGGAGGTCAGAGAGAGGGAGGGTGTGAGAGCGAGGGAGGTCCGAGAGAGGGAGGGTGAGAGAGCGAGGGAGGTCAGAGAGACGGTGGGACACAGAGGGAGGTCATCGAGAGATAGAGAGAGCGAGAGAGAGCGAGGAAGGTCAGCGAGAGAGAGGGAGGTCAGCGAGAGTGAAATAGAGGGAGGCCAGCGTGAGAGAGACAAGGAGGTCAGTGATAGAGAGAGAGAGCGAGGGAGGTCATTTAGAGAGAGGGAGGGAGGTCAGAGAGAGACAGAGAGTGTGGGAGGACAGCGAGAGAGAGCGAGGGAGGTCAGAAAGAGGGAGAGAGAGTGAGGGAGATCAGTGAGAGAGAGAGAGCGAATGAGGTCAGAGAGAGGGAGAGAGAGTGAGGGAGGTCAGAGAGAGGAGAGAGAGCGAGGGAGATCAGAGAGAGGGAGAGGGTGCGAGGGATGTCATTGAGAGGGAGAGCGAATGAGGTCAGAGAGAGGGAGAGAGAGTGGGGGCGGTCAGAGAGAGGAGAGAGAGAGAGAGGGAGGTCAGAGAGAGGGAGAGAGAGCGACGGAAGTTAGAGAGAGAGGGAGAGAGAAAGTGGGAGTTCAGAGAGGGAATGAGAGAGAGCAAGGGAGGTCAAAGAGTGGGAGGGAGAGCAAGCGAGGGATGTCAGAGAGATGGAGGGAGAGAGAGCTAGGGAGGTCAGAGAGAGGGAGGGAGAGAGAAGGAGGGTGGTCAGAGAGAGGGAGTGAGAGAGAGCGAGGGAGGGGGACAGTGCGAGGGAGGTCAGAGAAACGGAAGGTGAGAGAGCGACGGAGGTCACAGAGAGACAGAGAGTGAAGGAGGACAGCGAGCTAGTGCGAGAGAGTGAGGAAGGTCAGACAGTGGGTGGGAGAGAGAGTGAGGGTGTACAGAAGAGAGGGAGAGAGCGCGAGGGAGATCAGTGAGAGAGAGAGAGAGCGATTGAGGTCAGAGAGAGGGAGAGAGAGTGAGGGTGGTCAGAGAGAGGAGAGAGAGCGAGGGAGGTCAGAGAGAGGGAGAGAGAGCGAGGGATGTTAATGAGAGGGAGAGACAGTGAGGGAGGTAAGTGAGAGGAGAGAGAGCGAAGGAGATCAGAGAGAGGGAGAGAGAGCGAGGGATGTCATTGAGAGGGAGAGAGCGAATGAGGTTAGAGAGAGGGAGGGATAGTGAGGGGGTCAGAGAGAGGAGAGAGAGCGACGGAAGTTAGAGAGAGAGAGGGAGAGAGAGTGTGGGAGGTCAGATAGAGGGAATGAGAGAGAGCAAGGATGTCAGAGAGTGGGAGTGAGAACGAGCGAGGGAGGTCAGAGAGAAGGAGGGAGAGAGAGCTAGGGAGGTCAGAGATAGGGAGGGAGAGAGAAGGAGGGAGGTCAGAGAGAGGGAGAGTGAGAGAGCAAGGGAGGGGGAGAGAGCGAGGGAGGTCAGAGAATGGGAAGGTGAGAGAGCGAGGGAGGTCACAGAGTGCAACAGAGGTCAGAGGGAGCAAGGGAGGGAGAGAGAGCGAGGAAGGTCAGAGAGAGGCAGAGAGAGAGAGCGAGTGAGGTCAGAGAGAAGGAGAGAGAGAGAGTGAGGGAGGTCAGAGATTGGGAGGGAGAGCAAGCAAGGGAGGTCAGGGAGAGGGAGGGAGAGAGATCGAGGGAGGTCAGACAGAGGGATGGAGTGAGAAGGAGGGATTCAGAGATAGGGAGTGAGAGAGAGTGATGGAGGGAGAGAGAGCGAGGGAGGTCGTTGAGAAGGAGGTATTCAGAGTGTGGGAGGTCAGAGAGAGGGAGGTCTGTGAGAGGGTGGGAGGCTAGAGGGTGGGAGTACAGAGAGAGGGAGGGAGGGAGAGCGAGGGAGGTCAGAGAGAACGAGGGAGAGAGAGCGAGGGAGGTCTGAGAGAGGGAGGGAGAGAGTTCGAGCAAGGAGAGAGAGGGAGAGAGAGGGAGGACAGCGAGAGAGAGAGAGCGAGAGAGAGCGAGGGAGGTCAGCGAGAGAGAGACATGGAAGTCAGTGAGAGAGAGGGAGAGTGAGGGAGGTCAGCGAGAGAGAGCGAGGGAGGTTAGAGAGAGTCAGAGAGAGAGCGAGGGAGGTCAGCGGGATAGAGACATGGATGTCAGTGAGAGAGAGGGAGAGTGAGGGAGGTCAGCGAGAGAGAGCAAGGGAGGTTAGAGATAGTCAGAGAGAGAGCGAGGGAAGTCAACGAGAGAGCGACGAGGGAGGTCAGTGAGAGAGAGCAAAGAATGTGAGCGAGAAAGAGGGAAAGAGGGAGGTTAGCGAGAGAGAGAAAGAGAGGTCAGAGAGAGGGAGGGAGAGAGCGAGGTAGGTCAGAGAGAGGGAGGGAGAGAGAGTGACGGAGGTCAAAGAGAAGGAGGGAGAGTGAGTGACGGAGGTCAGAGGGAGGGAGGGAGAGCTAACGAGGTAGGTCAGAGAGAAGTAGGGAGAGAGAGCGAAGGTGGTCAGAGAGAGGGAGGGAGAGAGCGAGGGAGGTCAGAGAGACGGTGGGACACGGAGGGAGGTCATCGAGAGATAGAGAGAGCGAGAGAGAGCGAGGAAGGTCAGTGAGAGAGAGAGAGGGAGGTCAGCGAGAGTGAGATAGAGGGAGGACAGCGTGAGAGAGACAAGGAGGTCAGTGATAGAGAGAGAGTGAGGGAGGTCATTTAGAGAGAGGGAGGGAGGTCAGAGAGACAGAGAGTGTGGGAGGACAGCGAGAGAGAGCGAGGGAGGTCAGAGAGAGGGAGAGAGAGTGAGGGAGATCAGAGAGAGGAGAGAGAGCGAGGGAGATCAGAGAGAGGGAGAGGGTGCGAGGGATGTCATTGAGAGGGAGAGAGCGAATGAGGTCAGAGAGAGGGAGAGAGAGTGGGGGCGGTCAGAGAGAGGAGAGAGAGCGAGGGAGGTCAGAGAGAGGGAGAGAGAGCGACACAAGTTAGAGAGAGAGGGAGAGAGAAAGTGGGAGGTCAGAGATGGAATGAGAGAGAGCAAGGGAGGTCAGAGAGTGGAGAGAGAGCGAGCGAGAGATGTCAGAGAGACGGAGGGAGAGAGAGCTAGGGAGGTCAGAGAGAGGGAGGGAGGGAGAAGGAGGGTGGTCAGAGAGAGGGAGTGAGAGAGAGCGAGGGAGGGGGACAGTGTGAGGGAGGTCAGAGAAAGGGAAGGTGAGAGAGCGAGGGAGGTCAAAGAGTGCAACGGAGGTCAGAGAGAGCGAGGGAGGGAGAGTGAGCGAGGAAGGTCAGAGAGAAGGAGGGAGAGTGAGCGAGGGAGGTTAGAGAGAGTGGGAGAGAGGGTGAGGGAGGTCAGAGAGAAGGAGGGGGAGAGAGTGAGGGAGGTCAGAGATTGGGAGGGAGAGCGAGCGAGGTAGGTCAGAGGTAGGGAGAGAGAGCGAGGGAGGTCAGAGAGAGAGACCGAAGAATGTCAGCGAGAGAGAGGGAAAGAGGGAGGTTAGCGAGAGAGAGAGAGGTCAGAGAGGGGGGGGGAGAGCGAGTGAGGGATGTCATAGGGTGGGAGCGAGAGCTAACGAGATAGGTCAGAGAGAAGTAGGGAGAGAGAGCGAAGACGGTCAGAGAGAGGGAGGGAGAGTGAGCGAGGGAGGTCAGAGATAGGTAGGGAGAGCAAGCACTGGAGTTCAGAGAGAGGGAGTGAGAGTGAGTGAGAGCGAGTGAGGGATGTCAGAGAGAGGGTGAGAGCGAGGGAGGTCATTAAGAGGGAGGGAGGGAGGTCAGAGAGAGACAGAGAGTGTGGGAGGATAGCGAGAGAGAGCGAGGGAGGTCAGAGAGAGGGAGAGAGAGCGAGGGAGATCAGTGAGAGAGAGAGAGAGAATGAGGTCAGAGAGAGGGAGAGAGAGTGAGGGAGGTCAGAGAGAGGAGAGAGAGCGAGGGAGATCAGAGAAAGGGAGAGGGTGCGAGGGATGTCATTGAGAGGGAGAGAGCGAATGAGGTCAGAGAGAGGGAGAGAGAGTGGGGGCGGTCAGAGAGAGGAGAGAGAGAGAGAGGGAGGTCAGAGAGAGAGACAGAAAGCGACGGAAGTTAGAGAGAGAGGGAGAGAGAAAGTGGGAGTTCAGAGAGGGAATGAGAGAGAGCAAGGGAGGTCAGAGAGTGGGAGGGAGAGCAAGCGAGGGATGTCAGAGAGATGGAGGAAGAGAGAGGTAGGGAGGTCAGAGAGAGGGAGAGAGAGCGACGGAAGTTAGAGAGAGAGGGAGAGAGAGTGTGGGAGGTCAGAGAGAGGGAATGAGAGAGAGCAAGGGATGTCAGAGAGTGGGAGTGAGAACGAGCGAGGGAGGTCAGAGAGAAGGAGGGAGAGAGAGCTAGGGAGGTCAGAGATAGGGAGGGAGAGAGAAGGAGGGAGGTCAGAGAGAGGGAGAGTGAGAGAGCAAGGGAGGGGGAGAGAGCGAGGGAGGTCAGAAAAAGGGAAGGTGAGAGAGCGAGTGAGGTCACAGAGTGCAACAGAGGTCAGAGGGAGCAAGGGAGGGAGAGCGAGCGAGGAAGGTCAGAGAGAGGCAGCGAGAAAGAGCGAGTGTGGTCAGAGAGAAGGAGAGAGAGAGAGTGAGGGAGGTCAGAGATTGGGAGGGAGATCAAGCAAGGGAGGTCAGAGAGAGGGAGGGAGAGAGATCGAGGGAGGTCAGACAGAGGGATGGAGTGAGAAGAAGAGATTCAGAGATAGGGAGTGAGAGAGAGCGATGGAGGGAGAGAGAGCGAGGGAGGTCATTGAGAGGGAGGTATTCAGAGTGTGGGAGGTCAGAGAGAGGGAGGTCTGTGAGAGGGAGGGAGGCTAGAGGGAGGGAGTTCAGAGAGAGGGAGGGAGGGAGAGCGAGGGAGGTCAGAGAGAACGAGGGAGAGAGAGTGAGGGAGGTCAGTGAGAGGGAGGGAGAGCGAGGGAGGTCAGAGAGAGGGAGGTCTGTGAGAGGGAGGGAGGCTAGAGGGAGGGAGTTCAGAGAGAGAGAGTTAGGGAGAGCGAGGGAGGTCAGAGAGAACGAGGAAGAGAGAGCGAGGGAGGTCTGAGAGAGGGAGGGAGAGATTTCGAGCAAGGAAAGAGAGGGAGAGAGAGGGAGGACAGCGAGAGAGAGAGAGCGAGAGAGAGCGAGGGAGGTCAGCGAGAGAGAGACTTGGAGGTCAGTGAGAGAGAGGGAGAGCGAGGGAGGTCAGCGAGAGAGAGCGAGGGAGGTTAGAGATAGTCAGAGAGAGAGAGCGAGGGAGGTCAACGAGAGAGCGGCGAGGGAGGTCAGCGAGAGAGAGCAAAGAATGTCAGCGAGAGAGAGGGAAAGAGGGAGGTTAGCGAGAGAGAGAAAGAGAGGTCAGAGAGAGGGAGGGAGAGAGCGAGGTAGGTCAGAGAGAGGGAGGGAGAGAGAGTGACGGAGGTCAGAGAGAAGGAGGGAGAGTGAGTGATGGAGGTCAGAGGGAGGGAGGGAGAGCTAACGAGGTAGGTCAGAGAGAAGTAGGGAGAGAGAGCGAAGGTGGTCAGAGAGAGGGTGGGAGACTAGAGAGAGGGAAGTCAAAGAAAGGGAGGGAGAGAGAGCGAGGGATGTCAGAGAGAGGGAGGTAGAGAGAACGAGGAAGGTCAGAGATAGGTATGGAGAGCGAGCGACGGAGGTCAGAGAGAGGGAGGGAGAGCTAGCGAGGTAGGTCAGAGGGAGGGAGAGAGAGCGAGGGTGGTCAGAGAGAGGGAGGGAGAGAGAGCAAGGGAGGTCAGAGAGAGGGAGAGGGTGCGAGGGATGTCATTGAGAGGGAGAGAGCGAATGAGGTCAGAGAGAGGGAGAGAGAGTGGGGGCGGTCAGAGAGAGGAGAGAGAGCGAGGGAGGTCAGAGAGAGGGAGAGAGAGCGACACAAGTTAGAGAGAGAGGGAGAGAGAAAGTGGGAGGTCAGAGATGGAATGAGAGAGAGCAAGGGAGGTCAGAGAGTGGAGAGAGAGCGAGCGAGAGATGTCAGAGAGACGGAGGGAGAGAGAGCTAGGGAGGTCAGAGAGAGGGAGGGAGGGAGAAGGAGGGTGGTCAGAGAGAGGGAGTGAGAGAGAGCGAGGGAGGGGGACAGTGTGAGGGAGGTCAGAGAAAGGGAAGGTGAGAGAGCGAGGGAGGTCAAAGAGTGCAACGGAGGTCAGAGAGAGCGAGGGAGGGAGAGTGAGCGAGGAAGGTCAGAGAGAAGGAGGGAGAGTGAGCGAGGGAGGTTAGAGAGAGTGGGAGAGAGGGTGAGGGAGGTCAGAGAGAAGGAGGGGGAGAGAGTGAGGGAGGTCAGAGATTGGGAGGGAGAGCGAGCGAGGTAGGTCAGAGGTAGGGAGAGAGAGCGAGGGAGGTCAGAGAGAGAGACCGAAGAATGTCAGCGAGAGAGAGGGAAAGAGGGAGGTTAGCGAGAGAGAGAGAGGTCAGAGAGGGGGGGAGAGCGAGTGAGGGATGTCATAGGGTGGGAGCGAGAGCTAACGAGATAGGTCAGAGAGAAGTAGGGAGAGAGAGCGAAGACGGTCAGAGAGAGGGAGGGAGAGTGAGCGAGGGAGGTCAGAGATAGGTAGGGAGAGCAAGCACTGGAGTTCAGAGAGAGGGAGTGAGAGTGAGTGAGAGCGAGTGAGGGATGTCAGAGAGAGGGTGAGAGCGAGGGAGGTCATTAAGAGGGAGGGAGGGAGGTCAGAGAGAGACAGAGAGTGTGGGAGGATAGCGAGAGAGAGCGAGGGAGGTCAGAGAGAGGGAGAGAGAGCGAGGGAGATCAGTGAGAGAGAGAGAGAGAATGAGGTCAGAGAGAGGGAGAGAGAGTGAGGGAGGTCAGAGAGAGGAGAGAGAGCGAGGGAGATCAGAGAAAGGGAGAGGGTGCGAGGGATGTCATTGAGAGGGAGAGAGCGAATGAGGTCAGAGAGAGGGAGAGAGAGTGGGGGCGGTCAGAGAGAGGAGAGAGAGAGAGAGGGAGGTCAGAGAGAGAGACAGAAAGCGACGGAAGTTAGAGAGAGAGGGAGAGAGAAAGTGGGAGTTCAGAGAGGGAATGAGAGAGAGCAAGGGAGGTCAGAGAGTGGGAGGGAGAGCAAGCGAGGGATGTCAGAGAGATGGAGGAAGAGAGAGGTAGGGAGGTCAGAGAGAGGGAGAGAGAGCGACGGAAGTTAGAGAGAGAGGGAGAGAGAGTGTGGGAGGTCAGAGAGAGGGAATGAGAGAGAGCAAGGGATGTCAGAGAGTGGGAGTGAGAACGAGCGAGGGAGGTCAGAGAGAAGGAGGGAGAGAGAGCTAGGGAGGTCAGAGATAGGGAGGGAGAGAGAAGGAGGGAGGTCAGAGAGAGGGAGAGTGAGAGAGCAAGGGAGGGGGAGAGAGCGAGGGAGGTCAGAAAAAGGGAAGGTGAGAGAGCGAGTGAGGTCACAGAGTGCAACAGAGGTCAGAGGGAGCAAGGGAGGGAGAGCGAGCGAGGAAGGTCAGAGAGAGGCAGCGAGAAAGAGCGAGTGTGGTCAGAGAGAAGGAGAGAGAGAGAGTGAGGGAGGTCAGAGATTGGGAGGGAGATCAAGCAAGGGAGGTCAGAGAGAGGGAGGGAGAGAGATCGAGGGAGGTCAGACAGAGGGATGGAGTGAGAAGAAGAGATTCAGAGATAGGGAGTGAGAGAGAGCGATGGAGGGAGAGAGAGCGAGGGAGGTCATTGAGAGGGAGGTATTCAGAGTGTGGGAGGTCAGAGAGAGGGAGGTCTGTGAGAGGGAGGGAGGCTAGAGGGAGGGAGTTCAGAGAGAGGGAGGGAGGGAGAGCGAGGGAGGTCAGAGAGAACGAGGGAGAGAGAGTGAGGGAGGTCAGTGAGAGGGAGGGAGAGCGAGGGAGGTCAGAGAGAGGGAGGTCTGTGAGAGGGAGGGAGGCTAGAGGGAGGGAGTTCAGAGAGAGAGAGTTAGGGAGAGCGAGGGAGGTCAGAGAGAACGAGGAAGAGAGAGCGAGGGAGGTCTGAGAGAGGGAGGGAGAGATTTCGAGCAAGGAAAGAGAGGGAGAGAGAGGGAGGACAGCGAGAGAGAGAGAGCGAGAGAGAGCGAGGGAGGTCAGCGAGAGAGAGACTTGGAGGTCAGTGAGAGAGAGGGAGAGCGAGGGAGGTCAGCGAGAGAGAGCGAGGGAGGTTAGAGATAGTCAGAGAGAGAGAGCGAGGGAGGTCAACGAGAGAGCGGCGAGGGAGGTCAGCGAGAGAGAGCAAAGAATGTCAGCGAGAGAGAGGGAAAGAGGGAGGTTAGCGAGAGAGAGAAAGAGAGGTCAGAGAGAGGGAGGGAGAGAGTGAGGTAGGTCAGAGAGAGGGAGGGAGAGAGAGTGACGGAGGTCAGAGAGAAGGAGGGAGAGTGAGTGATGGAGGTCAGAGGGAGGGAGGGAGAGCTAACGAGGTAGGTCAGAGAGAAGTAGGGAGAGAGAGCGAAGGTGGTCAGAGAGAGGGTGGGAGACTAGAGAGAGGGAAGTCAAAGAAAGGGAGGGAGAGAGAGCGAGGGATGTCAGAGAGAGGGAGGTAGAGAGAACGAGGAAGGTCAGAGATAGGTATGGAGAGCGAGCGACGGAGGTCAGAGAGAGGGAGGGAGAGCTAGCGAGGTAGGTCAGAGGGAGGGAGAGAGAGCGAGGGTGGTCAGAGAGAGGGAGGGAGAGAGAGCAAGGGAGGTCAGAGAGAGGGAGGGTGTGAGAGCGACGGAGGTCCGAGAGAGGGAGGGTGAGAGAGCGAGGGAGGTCAGAGAGACGGTGGGACACAGAGGGAGGTCATCGAGAGATAGAGAGAGCGAGAGAGAGCGAGGAAGGTCAGCGAGAGAGAGAGGGAGGTCAGCGAGATTGAGATAGAGGGAGGCCAGCGTGAGAGAGACAAGGAGGTCAGTGATAGAGAGAGAGAGCGAGGGAGGTCATTTAGAGAGAGGGAGGGAGGTGAGAGAGAGACAGAGAGTGTGGGAGGACAGCGAGAGAGAGCGAGGGAGGTCAGTGAGAGGGAGAGAGAGCGAGGGAGATCAGTGAGAGAGAGAGAGTGAATGAGGTCAGAGAGAGGGAGAGAGAGGGTTGGGGCGGTCAGAGAGAGGAGAGAGAGGGAGGGAGGTCAGAGAGAGGGAGAGAGAGCGACGGAAGTTAGAGGGAGAGGGAGAGAGAAAGTGGGAGGTCAGAGAGTGGGAGAGAGAGCGAGCGAAGGATGTCAGAGAGACGGAGGGAGAGAGAGCTAGGGAGGTCAGAGAGAGGGATGGAGAGAGAGCGAGTGAGGGGGACAGTGCGAGGGAGGTCAGAGAAAGGGAAGGTGAGAGAGCGAGGGAGGTCACAGAGCGCAACGCAGGTCAGAGAGAGCGAGGGAGGGAAAGTGAGCGAGGAAGGTCAGAGAGAGGGAGGGAGAGTGAGCGAGGGAGGTTAGAGAGAGGGAGAGAGAGTGAGGGAGATCAGTGAGAGAGAGAGAGAGAATGAGGTCAGAGAGAGGGAGAGAGAGTGAGGGAGGTCAGAGAGAGGAGAGAGAGCGAGGGAGATCAGAGAGAGGGAGAGGGTGCGAGGGATGTCATTGAGAGGGAGAGCGAATGAGGTCAGAGAGAGGGAGAGAGAGTGGGGGTGGTCAGAGAGAGGAGAGAGAGAGAGGGAGGTCAGAGAGAGGGAGAGAGAGCGACGGAAGTTAGAGAGAGAGGGAGAGAGAAAGTTGGAGTTCAGAGAGGGAATGAGAGAGAGCAAGGGAGGTCAGAGAGTGGGAGGGAGAGCAAGCGAGGGATGTCAGAGAGATGGAGGGAGGGAGAGCTAGGGAGGTCAGAGAGAGGGAGGGAGAGAGAAGGAGGGTGGTCAGAGAGAGGGAGTGAGAGAGAGCGAGGGAGGGGGACAGTGCGAGGGAGGTCAGAGAAACGGAAGGTGAGAGAGCGACGGAGGTCACAGAGAGACAGAGAGTGAAGGAGGTCAGCGAGCTAGAGCGAGAGAGTGAGGAAGGTCAGACAGTGGGTGGGAGAGAGAGTGAGGGTGTACAGAAGAGAGGGAGAGAGCGCGAGGGAGATCAGTGAGAGAGAGAGAGAGCGATTGAGGTCAGAGAGAGGGAGAGAGAGTGAGGGTGGTCAGAGAGAGGAGAGATAGCGAGGGAGGTCAGAGAGAGGGAGAGAGAGCGAGGGATGTTAGTGAGAGGGAGAGACAGTGAGGGAGGTAAGTGAGAGGAGAGAGAGCGAGGGAGATCAGAGAGAGGGAGAGAGAGCGAGGGATGTCATTGAGAGGGAGAGACAGCGAATGAGGTTAGAGAGAGGGACGGATAGTGAGGGGGTCAGAGAGAGGAGAGAGAGCGAGGGAGGTCAGAGAGAGGGAGAGAGAGCGACGGAAGTTAGAGAGAGAGAGGGAGAGAGAGTGTGGGAGGTCAGATAGAGGGAATGAGAGAGAGCAAGGATGTCAGAGAGTGGGAGTGAGAACGAGCGAGGGAGGTCAGAGAGAAGGAGGGAGAGAGAGCTAGGGAGGTCAGAGATAGGGAGGGAGAGAGAAGGAGGGAGGTCAGAGAGAGGGAGAATGAGAGAGCAAGGGAGTGGGAGAGAGCGAGGGAGGTCAGAGAAAGGGAAGGTGAGAGAGCGAGGGAGGTCACAGAGTGCAACAGAGGTCAGAGGGAGCAAGGGAGGGAGAGAGAGCGAGGAAGGTCAGAGAGAGGCAGAGAGAGAGAGCGAGTGAGGTCAGAGAGAAGGAGAGAGAGAGAGTGAGGGAGGTCAGAGATTGGGAGGGAGAGCAAGCAAGGGAGGTCAGGGAGAGGGAGGGAGAGAGATCGAGGGAGGTCAGACAGAGGGATGGAGTGAGAAGGAGGGATTCAGAGATACGGAGTGAGAGAGAGCGATGGAGGGAGAGAGAGCGAGGGAGTCGTTGAGAGGGAGGTATTCAGAGTGTGGGAGGTCAGAGAGAGGGAGGTCTGTGAGAGGGAGGGAGGCTAGAGGGAGGGAGTTCAGAGAGAGGGAGGGAGGGAGAGCGATGGAGGTCAGAGAGAACGAGGGAGAGAGAGCCAGGGAGGTCTGAGAGAGGGAGGGAGAGAGTTCGAGCAAGGATAGAGAGGGAGAGAGAGGGAGGACAGCGAGAGAGAGAGAGCGAGAGAGAGCGAGGGAGGTCAGCGAGAGAGAGACATGGAGGTCAGTGAGAGAGAGGGAGAGCGAGGGAGGTCAGCGAGAGAGAGCGAGGGAGGTTAGAGATAGTCAGAGAGAGAGCGAGGGAAGTCAACGAGAGAGCGACGAGGGAGGTCAGTGAGAGAGAGCAAAGAATGTGAGTGAGAGAGAGGGAAAGAGGGAGGTTAGCGAGAGAGAGAAAGAGAGGTCAGAGAGAGGGAGGGAGAGAGCGAGGTACGTCAGAGAGAGGGAGGGTGAGAGAGTGACGGAGGTCAGAGAGAAGGAGGGAGAGTGAGTGACGGAGGTCAGAGGGAGGGAGGGAGAGCTAACGAGGTAGGTCAGAGAGAAGTAGGGAGAGTGAGCGAAGGTGGTCAGAGAGAGGGAGGGAGATAGCGAGGGAGGTCAGAGAGACGGTGGGACACGGAGGGAGGTCATCGAGAGATAGAGAGAGCGAGAGAGAGCGAGGAAGGTCAGCGAGAGAGAGAGAGGGAGGTCAGCGAGAGTGAGATAGAGGGAGGCCAGCGTGAGAGAGACAAGGAGGTCAGTGATAGAGAGAGAGCAAGGGAGGTCATTTAGAGAGAGGGAGGGAGGTCAGAGAGACAGAGAGTGTGGGAGGACAGCGAGAGAGAGCGAGGGAGGTCAGAGAGAGGGAGAGAGAGCGAGGGAGATCAGTGAGAGAGAGAGAGAGAATGAGGTCAGAGAGAGGGAGAGAGAGTGAGAGAGGTCAGAGAGAGGAGAAAGAGCGAGGGAGATCAGAGAGAGGGAGAGGGTGCGAGGGATGTCATTGAGAGGGAGAGAGCGAATGAGGTCAGAGAGAGGGAGAGAGAGTGGGGGCGGTCAGAGAGAGGAGAGAGAGCGAGGGAGGTCAGAGAGAGGGAGAGAGAGCGACACAAGTTAGAGAGAGAGGGAGAGAGAAAGTGGGAGGTCAGAGAGGGAATGAGAGAGAGCAAGGGAGGTCAGAGAGTGGGAGAGAGAGCGAGCGAGGGATGTCAGAGAGACGGAGGGAGAGAGAGCTAGGGAGGTCAGAGAGAGAGAGGGAGAGAGAAGGAGGGTGGTCAGAGAGAGGGAGTGAGAGAGAGCGAGGGAGGGGGACAGTGTGAGGGAGGTCAGAGAAAGGGAAGGTGAGAGAGCGAGGGAAGTCACAGAGTGCAACGGAGGTCAGAGAGAGCGAGGGAGGGAGAGTGAGCGAGGAAGGTCAGAGAGAAGGAGGGAGAATGACCGAGGGAGGTTAGAGAGAGTGGGAGAGAGGGTGAGGGAGGTCAGAGAGAAGGAGGGGGAGAGAGTGAGGGAGGTCAGAGATTGGGAGGGAGAGCGAGCGAGGTAGGTCAGAGGTAGGGAGAGAGAGCGAGGGAGGTCAGAGAGAGAGACCGAAGAATGTCAGCGAAAGAGAGGGAAAGAGGGAGGTTAGCGAGAGAGAGAGAGGTCGGGGGGGGAGCGAGTGAGGGATGTCAGAGGGTGGGAGCGAGAGCTAACGAGATAGGTCAGAGAGAAGTAGGGAGAGAGAGCAAAGACAGTCAGAGAGAGGGAGGGAGAGAGAGCGAGGGAGGTCAGAGATAGGTAGGGAGAGCAAGCACTGGAGTTCAGAGAGAGGGAGTGAGAGTGAGTGAGAGCGAGTGAGGGATGTCAGAGAGAGGGAGAGAGCGAGGGAGGTCATTTAGAGAGAGGGAGGGAGGTCAGAGAGAGACAGAGAGTGTGGGAGGACAGCGAGAGAGAGCGAGGGATGTCAGAGAGAGGGAGAGAGAGCGAGGGAGATCAGTGAGAGAGAGAGAGAGAATGAGGTCAGAGAGAGGGAGAGAGAGTGAGCGAGGTCAGAGAGAGGAGAGAGAGCGAGGGAGATCAGAGAAAGGGAGAGGGTGCGAGGGATGTCATTGAGAGGGAGAGAGCGAATGAGGTCAGAGAGAGGGAGAGAGAGTGGGGGTGGTCAGAGAGAGGAGAGAGAGAGAGGGAGGTCAGAGAGAGGGAGAGAGAGCGACGGAAGTTAGAGAGAGAGGGAGAGAGAAAGTGGGAGTTCAGAGAGGGAATGAGAGAGAGCAAGGGAGGTCAGAGAGTGGGAGGGAGAGCAAGCGAGGGATGTCAGAGAGATGGAGGGAGAGAGAGCTAGGGAGGTCAGAGAGAGGGAGGGAGAGAGAGGGTGGTCAGAGAGAGGGAGTGGGAGAGAGCGAGGGAGGGGGACAGTGCGAGGGAGGTCAGAGAAAGGGAAGGTGAGAGAGCGACGGAGGTCACAGAGAGACAGAGAGTGAAGGAGGACAGCGAGCTAGAGCGAGAGAGTGAGGAAGGTCAGACAGAGGGTGGGAGAGAGAGTGAGGGATGTTAGTGAGAGGGAGAGACAGTGAGGGAGGTAAGAGAGAGGAGAGAGAGCGAGGGAGATCAGAGAGAGGGAGAGAGAGCGAGGGATGTCATTGAGAGGGAGAGAGCGCGAATGAGGTTAGAGAGAGGGAGGGATAGTGAGGGGGTCAGAGAGAGGAGAGAGAGCGAGGGAGGTCAGAGAGAGGGAGAGAGAATGACGGAAGTTAGAGAGAGAGAGGGAGAGAGAGTGTGGGAGGTCAGAGAGAGGGAATGAGAGAGAGCAAGGGATGTCAGAGAGTGGGAGTGAGAACGAGCGAGGGAGGTCAGAGAGAAGGAGGGAGAGAGAGCAAGGGAGGTCAGAGATAGGGAGGGAGAGAGAAGGAGGGAGGTCAGAGAGAGGGAGAGTGAGAGAGCAAGGGAGGGGGAGAGAGCGAGGGAGGTCAGAGAAAGGGAAGGTGAGAGACCGAGGGAGGTCACAGAGTGCAACAGAGGTCAGAGGGAGCAAGGGAGGGAGAGAGAGCGAGGAAGGTCAGAGAGAGGCAGTGAGAAAGAGCGAGTGAGGTCAGAGAGAAGGAGAGAGAGAGAGTGAGGGAGGTCAGAGATTGGGAGGGAGAGCAAGCAAGGGAGGTCAGAGAGAGGGAGGGAGAGAGATCGAGGGAGGTCAGACAGAGGGATGGAGTGAGAAGAAGAGATTCAGAGATAGGGAGTGAGAGAGAGCAATGGAGGGAGAGAGAGCGAGGGAGGTCATTGAGAGGGAGGTATTCAGAGTGTGGGAGGTCAGAGAGAGGGAGGTCTGTGAGAGGGAGGGAGGCTAGAGGGAGGGAGTTCAGAGAGAGGGAGGGAGGGAGAGCGAGGGAGGTCAGAGAGAACGAGGAAGAGAGAGCGAGGGAGGTCTGAGAGAGGGAGGGAGAGAGTTCGAGCAAGGAGAGAGAGGGAGAGAGAGGGAGGACAGCGAGAGAGAGAGAGCGAGAGAGAGTGAGGGAGGTCAGCGAGAGAGAGCAAGGGAGATTAGAGATAGTCAGAGAGAGAGCGAGGGAGGTCAGCGAGAGAGGGACATGGAGGTCAGTGAGAGAGAGGGAGAGCGAGGGAGGTCAGCGAGAGAGAGCAAGGGAGGTTAGAGATAGTCAGAGAGAGAGCGAGGGAGGTCAACGAGAGAGCGGCGAGGGAGGTCAGCGAGAGAGAACAAAGAATGTAAGCGAGAGAGAGGGAAAGAGGGAGGTTAGCGAGAGAGAGAAAGAGAGGTCAGAGAGAGGGAGGGAGAGAGCGAGGTAGGTGAGAGAGAGGGAGGGAGAGAGAGTGACGGAGGTCAGAGAGAAGGAGGGAGAGTGAGTGATGGAGGTCAGAGGGAGGGAGGAGAGAGCTAACGAGGTAGGTCAGAGAGAAGTAGGGAGAGAGAGCGAAGGTGGTCAGAGAGCGGGTGGGAGACTAGAGAGAGGGAAGTCAAAGAAAGGGAGGGAGAGAGAGCGAGGGATGTCAGAGAGAGGGAGGTAGAGAGAACGAGGAAGGTCAGAGATAGGTATGGAGAGCGAGCGATGGAGGTCAGAGAGAGGGAGGGAGAGCTAGCGAGGTAGGTCAGAGGGAGGGAGAGAGAGAGAGTGACGGAGGTCAGAGAGAAGGAGGGACAGTGAGTGACGGAGGTCAGAGGGAGGGAGAGAGAGCTAACGAGGTAGGTCAGAGAGAAGTAGGGAGAGAGAGCGAAGGTGGTCAGAGAGAGTGAGGGAGAGAGAGCGAGGGAGGTCAGAGAGAGGGAGGGAGAGAGCGAGGTAGGTCAGAGAGAGGGAGGGAGAGAGAGTGACGGAGGTCAGAGAGAAGTAGGGACAGTGAGTGACGGAGGTCAGAGGGAGGGAGGGAGAGCTAACGAGGTAGGTCAGAGAGAAGTAGGGAGAGAGAGCGAAGGTCGTCAGAGAGAGGGAGGGAGAGAGAGCGAGGGAGGTCAGAGAGAGGGAGGGAGACTAGAGAGAGGGAAGTCAAAGAAAGGGAGGGAGAGAGAGTGAGGGATGTCAGAGAGAGGGAGGTAGAGAGAACGAGGAAGGTCAGAGATAGGTATGGAGAGCGAGCGATGGAGTTCAGAGAGAGGGAGGGAGAGCTAGCGTGGTAGGTCAGAGGGAGGGAGAGAGAGCAAGGGAGGTCAGAGAGAGGGAGGGTGTGAGAGCGAGGGAGGTCCGAGAGAGGGAGGGTGAGAGAGCGAGGGAGGTCAGAGAGACGGTGGGACACAGAGGGAGGTCATTGAGAGATAGAGAGAGCGAGAGAGAGCGAGGAAGGTCAGCGAGAGAGAGAGGGAGGTCAGCGAGAGTGAGATAGAGGGAGGCCAGCGTGAGAGAGACAAGGAGGTCAGTGATAGAGAGAGAGAACGAGGGAGGTCATTTAGAGAGAGGGAGGGAGGTCAGAGAGAGACAGAGAGTGTGGGAGGACAGCGAGAGAGAGCGAGGGAGGTCAGAGAGAGGGAGAGAGAGCGAGGGAGATCAGTGAGAGAGAGAGAGCGAATGAGGTCAGAGAGAGGGAGAGAGAGGGTTGGGGCGGTCAGAGAGAGGAGAGAGAGCGAGGGAGGTCAGAGAGAGGGAGAGAGAGCGATGGAAGTTAGAGAGAGAGGGAGAGAGAAAGTGGGAGGTCAGAGAGTGGGAGAGAGAGCGAGCGAGTGATGTCAGAGAGACGGAGGGAGAGAGAGCTAGGGAGGTCAGAGAGAGGGAGGGAGAGAGAGCGAGGGAGGGGGACAGTGAGAGGGAGGTCAGAGAAAGGGAAGGTGAGAGAGCGAGGGAGGTCACAGAGCGCAACGCAGGTCAGAGAGAGCGAGGGAGGGAGAGTGAGCGAGGAAGGTCAGAGAGAGGGAGGGAGAGTGAGCGAGGGAGGTTAGAGAGAGTGGGAGAGAGAGTGAGGGAGGTCAGAGAGAAGGAGGGGGAGAGAGTGAGTGAGGTCAGAGATTGGGAGGGAGAGCGAGAGAGGTAGGTCAGAGTAAGGGAGAGAGACCGAGGGAGGTCAGAGAGAGAGACCGAAGAATGTCAGCGAGAGAGAGGGAAAGAGGGAGGATAGTGAGAGAGAGAGAGGTCAGAGAGGGGGGGGGAGAGCGAGTGAGGGATGTCAGAGGGTGGGAGCGAGAGCTAACGAGATAGGTCAGAGAGAAGTAGGGAGAGAGAGCGAAGACAGTAAGAGAGAGGGAGGGAGAGAGAGCGAGGGAGTTCAGAGATAGGTAGGGAGAGTGAGCACTGGAGTTCAGAGAGAGGGAGTGAGAGTGAGTGAGAGCGAGTGAGGGATGTCAGAGAGAGGGAGGGGAAGCTAGCAAGGTAGGTCAGAGGGAGGGCGAGAGAGCGAAGGTGGTCAGAGGGAGGGAGGGAGGTCAGACAGAGGGATGGAGTGAGAAGGAGGGATTCAGAGATAGGGAGTGAGAGAGAGCGATGGAGGGAGAGAGATCGAGGGAGGTCTGTGAGAGGGAGGTATTCAGAGTGTGGGAGGTCAGAGAGAGGGAGGTCTGTGAGAGGGAGGGAGGCTAGAGGGAGGGAGTTCAGAGAGAGGGAGGGAGGGAGAGCGAGGGAGGTCAGAGAGAACGAGGAAGAGAGAGCGAGGGAGGTCTGAAAGAGGGAGGGAGAGAGTTCGAGCAAGGAGAGAGAGGGAGAGAGAGGGAGGACAGCGAGAGAGAGAGAGCGAGAGAGAGTGAGGGAGGTCAGCGAGAGAGAGCAAGGGAGATTAGAGATAGTCAGAGAGAGAGCGAGGGAGGTCAACGAGAGAGAGCAAAGAATGTCGGCGAGAGAGAGGGAAAGAGGGAGGTTAGCGAGAGAGAGAAAGAGAGGTCAGAGAGAGGGAGGGAGAGAGCGAGGTAGGTCAGAGAGAGGGAGGGAGAGAGAGTGACGGAGGTCAGAGAGAAGGAGGGACAGTGAGTGACGGAGGTCAGAGGGAGGGAGGGAGAGCTAACGAGGTAGGTCAGAGAGAAGTAGGGAGAGAGAGCGAAGGTGGTCAGAGAGAGGGAGGGAGAGAGAGCGAGGGAGGTCAGAGAGAGGGAGGGAGAGAGAGCGAAGGTGGTCAGAGAGAGGGAGGGAGACTAGAGAGAGGGAAGATAAAGAAAGGGAGGGAGAGAGAGCGAGGGATGTCAGAGAGAGGGAGGTAGAGAGAACGAGGAAGGTCAGAGATAGGTATGGAGAGCGAGCGATGGAGGTCAGAGAGAGGGAGGGAGAGCTAGCGAGGTAGGTCAGAGGGAGGGAGAGAGAGCAAGGGTGGTCAGAGAGAGGGAGGGAGAGAGAGCAAGGGAGTTCAGAGCGAGGGAGGGTGTGAGAGCGAGGGAGGTCCGAGAGACGTAGGGAGAGAGAGCGAGGTAGGTCATTGAGAGGGAGGTATTCAGAGTGTGGGAGGTCAGAGAGAGGGAGGTCTGTGAGAGGGAGGGAGGCTAGAGGGAGGCAGTTCAGAGAGAGGGAGGGAGGGAGAGCGAGGGAGGTCAGAGAGAATGAGGGAGAGAGAGCGAGGGAGGTCAGTGAGAGGGAGGGTGAGCGAGGGAGGTCAGAGAGAGGGAGGTCTGTGAGAGGGAGGGAGGCTAGAGGGAGGGAGTTCAGAGAGAGGGAGGGAGGGAGAGCGAGGGAGGTCAGAGAGAACGAGGATGAGAGAGCGAGGGAGGTCTGAGAGAGGGAGGGAGAGAGTTCGAGCAAGGAGAGAGAGGGAGAGAGAGGGAGGACAGCGAGACAGAGAGAGCGAGAGAGAGCGAGGGAGGTCAGCGAGAGAGGGACATGGAGGTCAGTGAGAGAGAGGGAGAGCGAGGGAGGTCAGCGAGAGAGAGCAAGGGAGGTTAGAGATAGTCAGAGAGAGAGCGAGGGAGGTCAACGAGAGAGTGGCGAGGGAGGTCAGCGAGAGAGAGCAAAGAATGTAAGCGAGAGAGAGGGAAAGAGGGAGGTTAGCGAGAGAGAGAAAGAGAGGTCAGAGAGAGGGAGGGAGAGAGCGAGGTAGGTCAGAGAGAGGGAGGGAGAGAGAGTGACGGAGGTCAGAGAGAAGGAGGGAGAGTGAGTGATGGAGGTCAGAGGGAGGGAGGGAGAGCTAACGAGGTAGGTCAGAGAGAAGTAGGGAGAGAGAGCGAAGGTGGTCAGAGAGAGGGAGGGAGAGAGAGCGAGGGAGGTCAGAGAGAGGGAGGGAGAGAGAGCGAAGGTGGTCAGAGAGAGGGAGGGAGACTAGAGAGAGGGAAGATAAAGAAAGGGAGGGAGAGACAGCGAGGGATGTCAGAGAGAGGGAGGTAGAGAGAACGAGGAAGGTCAGAGATAGGTATGGAGAGCGAGCGATGGAGGTCAGAGAGAGGGAGGGAGAGCTAGCGAGGTAGGTCAGTGGGAGGGAGAGAGAGCAAGGGTGGTCAGAGAGAGGGAGGGAGAGAGAGCAAGGGAGGTCAGAGAGAGGGAGGGTGTGAGAGCGAGGGAGGTCCGAGAGACGTAGGGAGAGAGAGCGAGGGAGGTCATTGAGAGGGAGGTATTCAGAGTGTGGGAGGTGAGAGAGAGGGAGGTCTGTGAGAGGGAGGGAGGCTAGAGGGAGGGAGTTCAGAGAGAGGGAGGGAGGGAGAGCGAGGGAGGTCAGAGAGAACGAGGAAGAGAGAGCGAGGGAGGTCTGAGAGAGGGAGGGAGAGTGTTCGAGCAAGGAGAGAGAGGGAGAGAGAGGGAGGACAGCGAGAGAGAGAGAGCGAGGGAGGTCAGCGAGAGAGGGACATGGAGGTCAGTGAGAGAGAGGGAGAGCGAGGGAGGTCAGCGAGAGAGAGCAAGGGAGGTTAGAGATAGTCAGAGAGAGAGCGAGGGAGGTCAACGAGAGAGCGGCGAGGGAGGTCAGCGAGAGAGAGCAAAGAATGTAAGCGAGAGAGAGGGAAAGAGGGAGGTTAGCGAGAGAGAGAAAGAGAGGTCAGAGAGAGGGAGGGAGAGAGCGAGGTAGGTCAGAGAGAGGGAGGGAGAGAGAGTGACGGAGGTCAGAGAGAAGGAGGGAGAGTGAGTGATGTAGGTCAGAGGGAGGGGGGGGAGAGCTAACGAGGTAGGTCAGAGAGAAGTAGGGAGAGAGAGCGAAGGTTGTCAGAGAGAAGGTGGGAGACTAGAGAGAGGGAAGTCAAAGAAAGGGAGGGAGAGAGAGCGAGGGATGTCAGAGAGAGGGAGGTAGAGAGAACGAGGAAGGTCAGAGATAGGTATGGAGAGCGAGCGATGGAGGTCAGAGAGAGGGAGGGAGAGCTAGCGAGATAGGTCAGAGGGAGGGAGAGAGAGAGAGTGACGGAGGTCACAGAGAAGGAGGGACAGTGAGTGACGGAGGTCAGAGGGAGGGAGAGAGAGCTAACGAGGTAGGTCAGAGAGAAGTAGGGAGAGAGAGCGAATGTGGTCAGAGAGAGGGAGGGAGAGAGAGCGAGGGAGGTCAGAGAGAGGGAGGGAGAGAGCGAGGTAGGTCAGAGAGAGGGAGGGAGAGAGAGTGACGGAGGTCAGAGAGAAGGAGGGACAGTGAGTGACGGAGGTCAGAGGGAGGGAGGGAGAGCTAACGAGGTAGGTCAGAGAGAAGTAGGGAGAGAGAGCGAAGGTGGTCAGAGAGAGGGAGGGAGAGAGAGCGAGGGAGGTCAGAGAGAGGGAGGGAGACTAGAGAGAGGGAAGTCAAAGAAAGGGAGGGAGAGAGAGCGAGGGATGTCAGAGAGAGGGAGGTAGAGAGAACGAGGAAGGTCAGAGATAGGTATGGAGAGCGAGCGATGGAGGTCAGAGAGAGGGAGGGAGAGCTAGCGAGGTAGGTCAGAGGGAGGGAGAGAGAGCGAGGGTGGTCAGAGAGAGGGAGGGAGAGAGAGCAAGGGAGGTCAGAGAGAGGGAGGGTGAGAGAGCGAGGGAGGTCAGAGAGACGGTGGGACACAGAGGGAGGTCATCGAGAGATAGAGAGAGCGAGAGAGAGCGAGGAAGGTCAGCGAGAGAGAGAGGGAGGTCAGCAAGAGTGAGATAGAGGGAGGCCAGCGTGAGAGAGACAAGGAGGTCAGTGATAGAGAGAGAGAGCGAGGGAGGTCATTGAGAGAGAGCGAGGGAGGTCAGAGAGAGACAGAGAGTGAGGGAGGACAGCAAGAGAGAGCAAGAGAGTGAGGGAGGTCAGAGAGAGGGAGGGAGAGAGAGTGAGGGTGGTCAGAGAGAGGGAGAGAGAGCGAATGAGGTCAGAGAGAGGGAGAGAGAGCAAGGGAGATCAGTGAGAGAGGGAGAGAGAGCGAATGATGTCAGAGAGAGGGAGGGAGAGTGAGGGAGGTCTGAGAGAGGAGAGAGAGTGAGGGAGATCAGAGAGAGGGAGAGAGAGCGTATGAGGTCAGAGAGAGGGAGAGAGAGTGAGGGTGGTCAGAGAGCGGAGAGAGAATGAGGGAGGTCAGAGAGAGGGAGAGAGAGCGACGGAAGTTAGAGAGTGAGAGGGTGAGAGAGTGTGGGAGGTCAGAGAGAGGGAATGAGAGAGAGCAAGGGAGGTCAGAGAGTGGGAGGAAGACCGAGCGAGGGAGGTCAGAGAGAGCGAGGGATAGAGAGTTAGGGAGGGGCAGAGAGCGAGGGATGTCAGAGAAAGGGAAGGAGAGAGAGTGAGGGCGGTCACAGAGTGCAATGGAGGTCAGAGAGAGCGAGGGAGGGAGAGAGAGCGAGGGAGGTCAGAGGGAGGGAGGGAGAGAGAGTGAGGGAGGTTAGAGAGAGTGGGAGAGAGAATGAGGGAGGTCAGAGAGAAGGAGGGAGAGAGAGCGAGGGAGGTCAGAGTGGGAGAGAGGGAGGTCAGCGAGAGAGAGATATGGAGGTCAGTGAGAGTGAGGGCGAGCGAGGGAGGTCAATGAGAGAGAGCGAGGGAGGACACAGAGTGCAATGGAGGTCAGAGACAGGGAGGGTCGGAGAGAGAGCCAGGGATGTCAGAGAGAGGGAGGGAGAGAGAGCGAGGGAGGTTAGAGAGAGTGGGAGAGAGAGTGAGGGAGGTCAGAGAGAGGGAGGGAGAGTGAGTGAGGGAGGTCAGAGATTGGGAGGGAGAGCGAGCGAGGGAGTTCAGAGAGAGGGAGGGAGAGTGAGCAAGGGAGGGAGAGAGAGCGAGGGAGGTCAGTGAGAGGGAGGGAGAGAGATTGAGGGTGGGCAGAGAGAGGGTGGTCTGAGAGAGGGAGGGAGTCTAGAGGGAGGGAGGTCAGAGAGAAGGAGGGAGAGAGAGTGAGGGAGGTCTGAGAGAGAGAGGGACAGTATGTGAGCGAGGTCAGAGAGGGAGAGAGAGGGAGGTCAGAGAGAGAGAGAGCGAGGGAGGTAAGCGAGAGAGAGAGAGAGAGGGAGGTCAGAGAGAGAGAGCGAGGGAGGTAAGCGAGAGAGAGAGAGAGAGGGAGGACAGTGAGAGAGAGAGAGAGTGAGAGAGTGCAATGGAGGTCAGCGAGAGAGAGACAAGGAGGTCAGCGAGAGAGAGGGTGAGCATGGGAGGTCAGCGAGAGAGAGTGAGGGAGGTGAGCGAGAGTCAGAGAGAGAGCGAGGGAGGTCAATGAGAGAGAGGCGATGGAGGTCAGCGAGAGAGACCGAAGAATGTCAGCGAGAGAGGGGTAAAGAGGGAGGTTAGTGAGAGAGAGAGAGGTCAGAGAGGCGGGGGGGAGGTCTGAGAGTGGGAGGGAGACCGTGCGAGCGAGGTCAGAGAGGGACAGAGAGGGAAGTCAGCGAGAGAGAGAGAGCGAGGGAGGTAAGCGAGAGAGAGAGAGAGGGAGGACAGCGAGAGAGAGGGAGAGCGAGAGAGAGCGAGGGAGGTCAGCGAGAGAGAGAGGCCGAGGGAGGTCAGCGAGAGAGAGGGAAGAATGTCAGCGAGAGAGAGGGAAAGAGGGAGGTTAGCGAGAGAGAGAGAGAGGTCAGAGAGGGAGGGAGAGGTTAAGGTAGATCAGAGAGAGGGAGGGAGAGAGAGTGAGGGAGATCAGAGAGAGGCAGGTAGACTGAGTGAGGGAGGTCAGAGGGTGGGAGGTCAGAGAGAGGGAGGGAGAGAGAGCGAGGGAGGTCAGAGAGAGGGAGGGAGGCTAGAGCGAGGGAGGTCAGAGAGAGGGAGGGAGAGAGAGCGAGGGAAGTCAGAGAGAGGGAGGGCCAGAGAGCGAGGGAGGTCAGAGAGAGGGGGGGAGAGAGAGCGAGGGAGGTCAGAGAGAGGGAGGTCTGCGAGAAAGAGACAGAGGGAGGTCATCGAGAGATAGAGAGAGTGAGACAGAGCGAGGAAGGTCAGCGAGAGAGAAAGAGGGAGCTCAGTGATAGAGAGAGAGAGCGAGGGAGGTCATTGAGAGGGAGCGAGGGAGGCCAGAGAGAGACAGAGAGTGAGGGAGGACAGTGAGAGAGCGAGGGAGGTCAGAAGAGTGAGGGAGAGTGAGTGAGGGTGCTCAGAGAGAGGGAGAGAGAGCGAGGGAAATCCATGAGAGAAAGAGAGAGCAATTGAGGTCAGAGAGAGGGAGAGAGAGTGAGGGAGTTCAGAGAGAGGAGAGAGAGCGAGGGAGGTCAGAGAGAGGGAGAGAAAGCGAGGGATATCAGTGAGAGGGAGAAAGAGCGAATGAGGTCAGAGAGAGGGAGAGGGAGTGAGGGCCGTGAGAGAGAGGAGAGAGAGCGAGGGAGGTCAGAGAGAGGGAGAGACAGTGACGGAAGTTAGAGAGAGAGAGGGAGAGAGAGTGTGGGAGGTCAGAGAGTTGGAATGAGAGAGAGCGAGGGAGGTCAGAGAGTGGGAGGGAGAGCCAGCGAGGGAGGTCAGAGAGAAGGAGGGAGAGAGAGCTAGGGATGTCAGAGATAGGGAGGGAGAGAGAAGGAGGGTGGTCAGAGAGAGGGAGTGAGAGAGAGTGAGGGAGGGGGAGAGAGTGAGGGAGGTCAGAGAAAGGGAAGGAGAGAGAGCGAGGAGGTCACAGAGTGCAACGGAGGTCAGAGAGAGCAAGGGAGGGAGAGAGAGCAAGGGAGGTCAGAGAGAGGGAGGGTGAGAGAGCGAGGGAGGTTAGAGAGAGTGGGAGAGAGAGTGAGGGAGGTCAGAGAGAAGGAGGGAGAGAGAGTTAGTGAGGTCAGAGATTGGGAGGGAGAGCAAGCAAGGGAAGTCAGAGAGAGGTAGGGAGAGAGATCGAGGGAGGTCAAAGAGAGGGACGGAGTGAGAAGGAGGGATGTCAGAGAGAGGTAGGGAGAGTGAGCGAGGGAGGAAGAGTGAGGGAGGGAGGTCAGTGAGAGTGAGGGAGAGAGAGCGAGGGAGTTCAGAGAGAGGGAAGTCTGAGAGAGGGAGGGAGGCTAGAGGGAGGGAGGTCAGAGAGAGGGAGGGAGAGTGAGCAAGGGAGGTCAACGAGAGAGAGGCGATGGAGGTCAGCGAGAGAGACCGAAGAATGTCAGGGAGAGATAGGGAAAGAGGGAGGTTAGTGAGAGAGAGAGAGGGAGAGAGAAGGAGGGAGGTCTGAGAGAGGGAGGGAGACCGTGCGAGCGAGGTCAGAGAGGGAGAGTGAGGGAGGTCAGTGAGAGAGAGAGAGAGCGAGGGTGCTATGTGAGAGAGAGAGAGAGAGGGAGGACAGCGAGAGAGAGGGAGAGCGAGGGAGAGCGAGGGAGGTCAGCGAGGAGAGAGACATGGAGGTCAGTGAGAGAGAGTGAAAGCGAGGGAGGTCTGTGAGAGAGAGCGAGTGAGGTTAGAGAGAGTCAGAGAGAGAGCGAGGGAGGTCAACGAGAGAGAGAGACCGAGGGAGGTCAGCAAGAGAGAGGGAAGAATGTCAGTGAGAGAGTGGGAAAGAGGGAGGATATCGAGAGAGAGAGTTCAGAGAGAGGGAGGGAGACTGAGTGAGGGAGGTCAGAGGGAGGGTGTGCGAGCTAACGAGGTAGGTCTGAGAGAAGTAGGGAGAGAGAGCGAAGGAGGTCAGAGAGAGGGTGGGAGGCTAGAGAGAGGGAAGTCAAAGAGAGGGAGGGAGAGAGAGCGAGGTAGGTCAGAGGGAGGGAGAGAGAGTGAAGGAGGTCAGAGAGAGGGTGGGAGAGTGAGGGTGGGAGGTCCGAGAGAGGGAGGGAGGTCAGAGAGAGGGAGAAAGAGAGAGTGAGGGAGGTCCAAGAAAGGGAGGGTGAGAGAGCGACGGAGGTCAGAGAGAGGGAAAGAGAGCGAGGGAGATCAGTGAGAGAGAGAGAGAGCGATTGAGGTCAGAGAGAGGGAGAGAGAGTGAGGGTGGTCAGAAAGAGGAGAGAGAGCGAGGGAGGTCAGAGAGAGGGAGAGAGAGCGAGGGATGTCAGTGAGAGGGAGAGACAGTGAGGGAGATAAGAGAGAGGACAGAGAGCGAGGGAGATCAGAGAGAGGGAGAGAGAGCGAGGATTATCATTGAGAGGGAGAGAGAGCGAATGAGGTTAGAGAGAGGGAGAGAGAGTGAGGGCGGTCAGAGAGAGGAGAGAGAGCGAGGGAGGTCAGAGAGAGAGAGAGACAGCGACGGAAGTTAGAGAGAGAGAGGGAGAGAGAGTGTGGGAGGTCAGAGAGAGGGAATGAGAGAGAGCAAGGGATGTCACAGATTGGTAGTGAGAGCGAGTGAGGGAGGTCAGAGAGAAGGAGGGAGAGAGAGCTAGGGAGGTCAGAGATAGGGAGGGAGAGAGAAGGAGGGAGGTCAGAGAGAGGGAGTGAGAGAGAGCAAGGGAGGGGGAGAGAGCGAGGGAGGTCAGAGAAAAGGAAGGTGAGAGAGCGAGTGAGGTCACAGAGTGCAACAGAGGTCAGAGAAAGCAAGGGAGGGAGAGAGAGCGAGGAAGGTCAGAGAGAGGCAGTGAGAGAGAGCGAGTGAGGTCAGAGAGAAGGAGGGAGAGAGAGTGAGGGAGGTCAGAGATTGGGAGGGAGAGCAAACGAGGGAGGTCAGAGAGAGGGAGGGAGAAAGATCGAGGGAGGTCAGTCAGCGGGATGGAGTGAGAAGGAGGGATTCAGAGATAGGGAGTGAGAGAGAGCGATGGAGGGAGAGAGAGCGAGGGAGGTCAGTGAGAGGGTGGTATTCAGAGTGAGGGAGGTCAGAGAGAGGGAGGTCTGAGAGATGGAGTGAGGCTAGAGGGAGGGAGTTCAGAGAGAGGGAGGGAGAGAGAGCGAGGGAGGTCTGAGAGAGGGAGGGAGACTAGAGAGAGGGAAGTCAAAGAAAGGGAGGGAGAGAGAGCGAGGGAGTTCAGAGAGAGGGAGGTAGAGAGAACGAGGAAGGTCAGAGATAGGTAGGGAGAGCGAGCGATGGATGTCAGAGAGAGGGAGGGAGAGCTAGCGAGGTAGGTCAGAGGGAGGGAGAGAGAGCGAAGGAGGTCAGAGAGAGGGTGGGAGAGTGAGGGTGGGAGGTCCGAGAGAGGGAGGGAGGTCAGAGAGAGGGTGGTCAGAGAGAGGGAGGGAGAGAGAGCGACGGAGGTCAGAGAGAGGGAAAGAGAGCGAGGGAGATCAGTGAGAGAGAGAGAGCGATTGAGGTCAGAGAGAGGGAGAGAGAGTGAGGGTGGTCAGAGAGAGGAGAGAGAGCGATTGAGGTCAGAGAGAGGGAGAGAGAGCGAGGGATGTCAGTGAGAGGGAGAGACAGTGAGGGAGGTAAGAGAGAGGAGAGAGAGCGAGGGAGATCAGAGAGAGGGAGAGAGAGCGAGGAATATCATTGAGAGGGAGAGAGAGCGAATGAGGTTAGAGAGAGGGAGAGAGAGTGAGGGCGGTCAGAGAGAGGAGAGAGAGTGAGGGAGGTCAGAGAGAGGGAGAGGAGAGCGACGGAAGTTAGAGAGAGAGAGGGAGAGAGAGTGTGGGAGGTCAGAGAGAGGGAATGAGAGAGAGCAAGGGATGTCAGAGATTGGGAGTGAGAGTGAGCAAGGGAGGTCAGAGAGAAGGAGGGAGAGAGAGCTAGGGAGGTCAGAGATAGGGAGGGAGAGAGAAGGAGGGAGGTCAGAGAGAGGGAGTGAGAGAGAGCAAGGGAGGGGGAGAGAGCGAGGGAGGTCAGAGAAAGGGAAGGTGAGAGAGCGAGGGAGGTCACAGAGTGCAACAGAGGTCAGAGAAAGCAAGGGAGGGAGAGCGAGCGAGGAAGGTCAGAGAGAGGCAGTGAGAGAGAGCGAGTGAGGTCAGAGAGAAGGAGGGAGAGAGAGTGAGGGAGGTCAGAGATTGGGAGGGAGAGCAAACGAGGGAGGTCAGAGAGAGGGAGGGAGAGAGATCGAGGGAGGTCAGACAGCGGGATGGAGTGAGAAGGAGGGATTCAGAGATAGGGAGTGAGAGAGCGCGATGGAGGGAGAGACAGCGAGGGAGGTCAGTAAGAGGGTGGTATTCAGAGAGAGGGAGGTCTGAGAGATGGAGGGAGGCTAGAGGGAGGGAGGTCAGAGAGTGGGAGGGAGAGAGAGCGAGGGAGGTCTGAGAGAGGGAGGGAGACTAGAGAGAGGGAAGTCAAAGAAAGGGAGGGAGAGAGAGCGAGGGAGTTCAGAGAGAGGGAGGTAGAGAGAACGAGGAAGGTCAGAGATAGGTAGGGAGAGTGAGCGATGGACGTCAGAGAGAGGGAGGGAGAGCTAGCGAGGTAGGTCAGAGGGAGGGAGAGAGCGAAAGAGGTCAGAGAGAGGGAGGGAGGTCCAAGAGAGGGTGGGAGGCTAGAGTGAGGGTGGTCAGAGAGAGGGAGAGAGAGAGAGCAAGGGTGGTCAGAGAGAGGGAGGGTGAGAGAGCAAGGGAGGTCCGAGAGAGGGAGGGTGAGAGAGCGAGGGAGGTCAGAGAGACGGAGGGACACAGTGGGAGGTCATCGAGAGATAGAGAGAACGAGAGAGCGAGGAAGGTCAGCGAGACAGAGAGAGGGAGGTCAGCGAGAGAGAGATAGAGGGAGGCCAGCGAGAGAGAGACAAGGAGGTCAGTGATAGAGAGGGAGAGCGAGGGCGGTCATTGAGAGAGAGGGAGGGAGGTCAGAGAGAGACAGAGAGTGTGGGAGGACAGCGAGAGAGAGCGAGGGAAGTCAGAGAGAGGGAGGGAGAGAGAATGAGGGTGGTCAGAGAGAGGGAGAGAGAGAGAGGGAGGTCAGAGAGAGGGAGAGAGAGCGAGGGAGATCAGTGAGCGAGAGTTAGCGAATGAGGTCAGAGAGAGGGAGAGAGAGTGAGGGAGGTCAGAGAGAGGAGAGAGCGAGGGAAATCAGAGAGAGGGAGAGGGAGCTAGGGATGTCATTGAAAGGGAGAGAGCGAATGAGGTCAGAGAGAGGGAGAGAGAGTGGGGGTGGTCAGAGAGAGGAGAGAGAGCTAGGGAGGTCAGAGTGAGGGAGAGAGAGCGACAGAAGTTAGAGAGAGAGGGAGAGAGAAAGTGGGAGTTCAGAGAGGGAATGAGAGAGAGCAAGGGAGGTCAGAGAATGGGAGGGAGAGCAAGCGAGGGAGGTCAGAGAGATGGAGGGAGAGAGAGCTAGGGAGGTCAGAGAGAGAGAGGGAGAGAGAAGGAGGGTGGGCAGAGAGAGGGAGTGAGAGAGAGCGAGGGAGGGGGAGAGTGCGAGGGAGGTCAGAGAAAGGAAGGTGAGAGAGCGAGGGAGGTCACAGAGTGCAACGGAGGTCAGAGAGAGCGAGGGAGGGAGAGAGCGCGAGGAAGGTCAGAGAGAGGGAGGGAGAGTGAGCGAGGGAGGTTAGAGAGAGTGGGAGAGAGAGTGAGGGAGGTCAGAGAGAAGGAGGGATAGAGAGTGAGGGAGGTCAGAGATTGGGAGGGAGAGTGAGTGAGGTATGTCAGAGGTAGTGAGAGAGAGCAAAGGAGGTCAGAGAGAGAATGGGAGAGAGAGCGAGGGAGGTCCAAGAGAGGGAGGGAGGCTAGAGAGAGGGTGGTCAGAGAAAGGGAGGGAGAGAGAGCGAGGGAGGTCAGAGAGAGGGAGGGAGAGAGAGCGAGGGAGGTCCGAGAGAGGGAGGGAGAGAGAGCAAGGGAGGTCAGAGAGAGAGACCGAAAAATGTCAGCGAGAGAGAGGGAAAGAGGGACGTTAGCGAGAGAGAGAGAGAGAGGTCAGAGAGAGGGGGGGGAGAGCGAGTGAGGGATGTCAGAGGGAGGGAGCGAGAGCTAACGATATAGGTCAGAGAGAAGTAGGGAGAGAGCGAAGGCAGTCAGAGAGAGGGAGAGAGAGAGAGCGAGGGAGGTCAGAGAGAGGGAGGGAGGCTAGAGAGAAGGAAGTCAAATAGAGGGAGGGAGAGAGTGCGAGGGAGGTCAGAGATATGTAGGGAGAGCGAGCGATGGAGGTCAGAGACAGGGAGGGAAAGTGAGTGAGGGATGTCAGAGAGAGGGGGGGGGAGCTAGCGAGGTAGGTCAGAGGGAGGGAGAGAGAGCGAAGGAGGTCAGAGGGAGGGAGGGAGAGAGAGCGAGGGAGGTCCGAGAAAGGGAGGGAGAATGAGCTAGGGAGGTCAGAGAGTGGGAGGGAGAGAGAGGGAGGTCATCGAGAGATAGAGAGAGTGACAGAGAGCGAGGAAGGTGAGCGAGAGAGAAAGAGGGAGGTCAGCGAGAGAGAGATAGAGGGAGGTCAGTGAGAGAGAGACAGGGAGGTCAGTGATAGAGATAGACAGCGAGGGATGTCATTGAGAGAGAGTGAGGGTGGTCAGAGAGAGACAGAGAGTGAGGGATGACAGCAAGAGAGAGCGAGAGAGCAACGGAGGTCAGAGAGAGCGAGGGAGAGAGCGTGAGTGTTGTCAGAGAGAGGGAGGGAGAGCGAGGGACATCTGAGAGAGGGAGGGAGAGTGAGTGATGGAGGTCAGTTAGAGTGAGGGAGAGCGAGTGAGGGTGGTCAGAGAAGGATGTAGAGCTAGTGAGGTAGGTCAGAGGGAGGGAGTGATGATGAAGGAGGTTAGAGAGAGGGAGGGAAAGAGAGCAAGGGAGGTCAGAGAGACAGCGGTGCGAGAGAGGGAGGGAGGCTAGAGAGATGGAGGTCAGAGAGAGGGAGTGAGGTAGAGCGAGGCAGGTCAGAGAGTGGGAGGGAGAGCGAGTGAGGGAGGTCTGAGAGAGGGAGGGAGAGAGAGCAAGGGAGGTCAGAGAGAAGGAGGGAGAGAGAAGGAGGGAGATCAGACAGAGGGAGGGAGAGAGAGCGAGGGGGGTTGAGAGCGAGGGAGGTTGGCGACAGGGAAGGTGATAGAGTGACGGAGGTCACAGAGAGCGACGGAGGTCTGAGAGAGCGAGGGAGACCAGGGAGAGCAAGGGAGGTCAGAGAGAGGTAGGGAGAGAGAGCGAGGGAGGTCGGAGAGTGGGAGGGAGTGAGAGCAAGGGAATTCAGGTAGAGGTTGTGAGAGAGAGCGAGGGAGAACAGAGATTGAGAGGGATGTCAGATAGAGGGAGGGAGGGAGAGAGAGAGAGAGTGAGATCAGAGAAGGAGTGGGAGAGGAAGAGAGAGAGAGGTCAGAGAGGGAGAGAGAGAGAGGGAGGACAGAGAGGTAGAGAGCGAGAAGGGTCAGACTGGAAGAGGGAGAGAGAGAGAGGTCGGAGAGGGAGAGAGAGAGAGGTCAGAGAGGGAGAGCGAGAGAATTCAGAGAGGGAGAGAGAGAGTGAGATCTGAGAGGAAGAGAGAGAGAGAGGTTAGACAGGGAGAGAGAGAGGTCAGAGGGGGAGAGAGAGATAGAGAGAGAGGTCAGAGAATGAGAGAGAGGTCAGAGAGGGAGAGAGAGAGGTCAGAGAGGGAGTGGGAGAGGAAGAGAGAGAGTGAGGTCCGAGAGGGATAGAGAGAGAGAGCGAAGTCAGAGAGAGAGAGAGGTCAGAGAGGGAGAGAGGGAGAGCGAGAGAGAGAGATTGTGGTCAGAGAGGGAGAGAGAGAGAGATGTCAGAGATAGAGAAAGAGAGAGAGAGAGGTCAGAGAGGGAGAGAGAGACAGAGAGGTCAGAGGGTGAGTGAGAGAGCGGTCAGAGAGGGAGAGGGAGAGAAGTCAGAGAGGGAGAGAGAAATAGAGGTCAGAGAGGGAGAAAGAGGTCAGAGAGGGTGAGAGAGAGGTCAGAGAGGGAGAGAGAGAGTTCAGAGAGGGAGAGGTCGGAGATGGTGAGAGAGAGAGAGAGGTCAGAGGGAGAGAGAGGGAAGTCAGAGAGAGTGAGAGAGAGAGAGGTCCGAGAGGGAAAGGGAGAAAAGTCAGAGAGGGAGTGGGAGAGATAGGTCAGAGAGGGAGAGATTGAGGTCACAGAGGGGGAGAGAGAGAGAGGTGAGAGAGGGACAGGTAGAGGTAGAGAGATAGAGAGGTCAGAGAGGGAGAGGGAGAGGAAGAGAGAGAGATAGGTCAGAGAAGGAGAGAGAGAGGTCAGAGAGGGAGAGAGAGAGGGAGGTCAGAGAGGGAGAGGGAGAGAGGTCGCAGAGGGAGAGAGAGCGGTCAGAGAGGGAGAGAGAATGAGAGTTCAGAGAGGGAGAGAGGGATGTCAGAGAGGGAGAGAGAGATAGAGAGAGAGGTCAGAGAAGGAGAAAGAGAGTTCAGAGAGGGAGAGGGATAGAGAGTGAGAGATTTATGAGAGGGAGGGGGAGCAGGAGAAAGATAGAGAGAGAGAGATGTCAGAGAGGGAAAGAGATAGAAGTCAGAGAGGGATAGAGAGGGAGAGGTCAGAGAGGGAGAGAGAGAGAGGTCAGAGAAGGAGAGAGACAGAGGACAGAGGGAGCGAGAGAGGGGGTCAGAAAGGGAGAGAGAGAGTGAGGTCAGAGAGGGAGAGAGAGAGAGGACAGAGAGTGAGAGAGAGAGAGAGGTCAGTGAGGGAGAGAGAGAGGTCTGAGAGGGAGTGAGAGAGAGAGAGAGAGGTCAGAGAGGGAGAGGAAGAGAGAGAGAGAGGTCAGAGAGGGAGAGAGAGAGAGGTCAGAGTGGGAGAGGGAGAGAGAGAGGTGAGAGAGGGAGAGAGAGAGAGAGGTCAGAGAGGGACAGCGAGGGAAGTCTTAGAGGGAGAGGGAGAGGGAGAGGAATAGAGAGGGAGGTCAGAGAGGGAGAGAGAGAGAGAGAGTTCAGAGAGCGAGAGAGGAATGTCAGAGAGGAAGAGAGAGATAGAGAGAGAGGTCTGAGAAGGAGAGAGAGAGTTCAGAGAGGGAGAGGGAGAGAGAGAGAGTTCAGAGATGGAGGGGAAGCAGGAGAGAGAGAGAGAGGTCAGAGAGTGAGGGAGAGAGAGAGGTCAGTGAGGGAGAGAGAGAGGTCAGAGTGGGAGAGAGAGAGAGAGAGAGGTCAGAGAGGGAGTGGGAGAGGAAGAGAGAGAGAGAGAGGTCAGAGAGGGAGAGAGAGAGAGAGGTAAGAGAGGGAGGGGGAGCAGGAGAGAGATAGAGAGAGAGAGGTCAGAGAGGGAAAGAGAGAGAAGTCAGGGAGAGATAGAGAAAGAAAGGTCAGAGAGGGAGAGAGAGAGGTCAGAGAAGGAGAGAGGCAGAGGTCAGAGGGAGCGAGAGAGAGAGGTCAGAAAGGGAGAGAGAGTGAGAGAGGTCAGAGAAGGAGGGAGAGAGAGGTCAGACAGTGAGAGAGAGAGAGAGGTCAGTGAGGCAGAGAGAGAGGTCAGAGAGGGAGAGAGACAGAGAGAGAGAAGACAGAGAGGGAGAGGGAGAGGAAGAGAGAGAGAGGTCAGAGAGGGAGAGAGAGAGAGGGATCAGAGAGGGAGAGAGAGCGAGGTGGCAGAGTGGGAGAGGGAGAGAGAGACAGGTCAGAGAGGGAGAGAGAGAGAGAGAGGTCAGAGAGGGAGAGCGAGAGAAGTCAGAGAGGGAGAGAGAGAGTGAGATCGGAGAGGGAGAGAGAGAGAGAGAGGTTAGACGGAAGAGAGATAGGTTAGAGAGGGAGAGAGAGAGAGAGTTCAGATAGAGGGAGGGAGAGAGAGGTCAGAGAGGGAGAGGGAGAGGAAGAGAGAGAGAGAGTTCAGAGAAGGAGAGAGAGAGGTCAGAGAGGGAGAGAGAGAGGTCGGAGAGAGAGTGAGAGTTCAGAGAGGGAGAGAGTGATGTCAGAGAAGGAGAGAGAGAGTTCAGAGAGGGAGAGGGAGAGAGAGTGAGAGATTTCAGAGAGGGAGGGGGAGCAGGAGAAAGATAGAGAGAGAGAGATGTCAGAGAGGGAAAGAGAGAAGTCAGAGAGGGATAGAGAGAGAAGTCAGAGAGGGATAGAGAGAGAGAGGTCAGAGAGGGATAGAGAGAGAGAGGTCAGAGAGGGAGAGACAGAGGTCAGAGAGGGAGAGAGAGTGAGAGCTCAGAGAGGGAGAGAGGGATGTCAGAGAAGGATAGAGAGATAGAGAGAGAAGTCAGAGAAGGAGAGAGAGTCAGAAAGGGAGAGGGAGAGAAAGAAATAGAGTTCAGAGAGGAAGGGGGAGCAGGGGACAGATAGAGAGAGAGAGAGGTCAGAGGGGGAGTGAGAGAGAGAGAGAGAGGACAGAGAGGGAGAGGGAGAGAAAGAGAGGTCAGAGAGGGAGAGATAGAGAGAGGTCAGAGAGGGAGAGCGAGTGAGAGATCAGAGAGGGAGAGAGTGATGTCAGAGAGGGAGAGAGAGATAGAGAGAGATGTCAGAGAAGGAGAGAGAGTGTTCAGAGAGGGAGAGGGAGAGAGAGTGAGAGATTTCAGAGAGGGAGGGGGAGCAGGAGAAAGATAGAGAGAGAGAGATGTCAGAGAGGGAAAGAGAGAGAAGTCAGAGAGGGATAGAGAGAGAGCGGACAGAGTCGGAGAGAGACAGAGGCCAGAGGGAGCGGGAGAGAGAGTTCTGAAAGGGAGAGAGAGAGAGAGTTCAGAGAGGGAGAGAGAGAGAGGTCAGAGAGTGAGAGAGAGAGAGAGGTCAGTGAGGGAGAGAGTGAGGTCAGAGATGGAGTGAGAGAGAGAGAGAGAGGTCAGAGTGTGAGAGGGAGAGAGTGAGAGCTCAGAGAGGGAGAGAGAGAGAGAGGTCAGAGAGGGAGAGCGATGAAGTCAGAGAGGGAGAGGGAGAGGGAGAGGGAGAGGAAGAGAGAGAGAGGTCAGAGAGGGAGAGAGAGAGAGTTCAGAGAGGAGAGAGAGTGAGATAGAGTTCAGAGAGGGAGAGAGGAATGTCAGAGAGAGAGAGAGAGATAGAGAGAGAGAGAGGTCAGAGAGGGAAAGAGAGAGAAGTCAGGGAGAGATAGAGAAAGAAAGGTCAGAGAGGGAGAGAGAGAGGTCAGAGAAGGAGAGAGGCAGAGGTCAGAGGGAGCGAGAGAGAGAGGTCAGAAAGGGAGAGAGAGTGAGAGAGGTCAGAGAAGGAGGGAGAGAGAGGTCAGACAGTGAGAGAGAGAGAGGTCAGTGAGGCAGAGAGAGAGGTCAGAGAGGGAGAGAGACAGAGAGAGAGAAGACAGAGAGGGAGAGGGAGAGGAAGAGAGAGAGAGGTCAGAGAGGGAGAGAGAGAGAGGGATCAGAGAGGGAGAGAGAGCGAGGTGGCAGGGTGGGAGAGGGAGAGAGAGACAGGTCAGAGAGGGAGAGAGAGAGAGAGAGGTCAGAGAGGGAGAGCGAGAGAAGTCAGAGAGGGAGAGAGAGAGTGAGATCGGAGAGGGAGAGAGAGAGAGAGAGGTTAGACGGAAGAGAGATAGGTTAGAGAGGGAGAGAGAGAGAGAGTTCAGATAGAGGGAGGGAGAGTGAGGTCAGAGAGGGAGAGGGAGAGGAAGAGAGAGAGAGAGTTCAGAGAAGGAGAGAGAGAGGTCAGAGAGGGAGAGAGAGAGGTCGGAGAGAGAGTGAGAGTTCAGAGAGGGAGAGAGTGATGTCAGAGAAGGAGAGAGAGAGTTCAGAGAGGGAGAGGGAGAGAGAGTGAGAGATTTCAGAGAGGAGGGGGAGCAGGAGAAAGATAGAGAGAGAGAGATGTCAGAGAGGGAAAGAGAGAGAAGTCAGAGAGGGATAGAGAGCGAGAGGTCAGAGAGGGATAGAGAGAGAGAGGTCAGAGAGGGAGAGACAGAGGTCAGAGAGGGAGAGAGAGGGAGAGTTCAGAGAGGGAGAGAGGGATGTCAGAGAAGGATAGAGAGATAGAGAGAGAGGTCAGAGAAGGAGAGAGAGTCAGAAACGGAGAGGGAGAGAGAGAAATAGAGTTCCGAGAGGGAGGGGGAGCAGGGGACAGATAGAGAGAGAGACAGTTCAGAGAGGGAGTGAGAGAGAGAGAGGACAGAGAGGGAGAGGAAGACAGAGAGAGAGGTGAGAGAGGGAGAGAGAGAGAGAGAGAGGTAAGAGAGGGAGGGGGAGCAGGAGAGAGATACAGAGAGAGAGAGGTCGGAGAGGGAAAGAGAGAGAAGTCAGGGAGAGATAGAGAAAGAAAGGTCAGAGAGGGAGAGAGAGAGGTCAGAGAAGGAGAGAGACAGAGGTCAGAGGGAGCGAGAGAGAGAGGTCAGAAAGGGAGAGAGAGTGAGAGAGGTCAGAGAAGGAGGGAGAGAAAGGTCAGAGAGTGAGAGAGAGAGAGGTCAGTGAGGCAGAGAGAGAGGTCAGAGAGGGAGAGAGACAGAGAGAGCGAAGACAGAGGGAGAGGGAGAGGAAGAGAGAGAGAGAGGTCAGAGAGGGAGAGAGAGACGGATCAGAGAGGGAGAGAGAGCGAGGGGTCAGAGTGGGAGAGGGAGAGAGAGAGACAGGTCAGAGAGGGAGAGAGAGAGAGAGAGCTCAGAGAGGGAGAGCGAGAGATGTCAGAGAGGGAGAGAGAGAGTGAGATCTGAGAGGGAGAGAGAGAGAGAGAGGTTAGACGGGAGAGAGATAGGTTAGAGAGGGAGAGAGAGAGAGTTCAGATAGAGGGAGGGAGAGAGAGGTCAGAGAGGGAGAGGGAGAGGAAGAGAGAGAGAGAGTTCAGAGAAGGAGAGAGAGAGGTTAGAGAGGGAGAGAGAGAGGGAAGTCAGAGAGGGAGATGGAGAGGAAGACAGAGAGAGAGGTCAGAGAGGGAGAGAGAGTGAGAGATCAGAGAGGGAGAGAGGGATGTCAGAGAAGGAGAGAGAGATAGAGAGAGAGGTCAGAGAAGGAGAGAGAGAGTTCAGAGAGGGAGAGGGAGAGAGAGTGAGAGAATTCAGTGAGGGAGGGGGAGCAGGAGAAAGATAGAGAGAGAGAGATGTCAGAGAGGGAAAGAGAGAGAAGTCAGAGAGGGATAGAGAGCGAGAGGTCAGAGAGGGATAGAGAGAGAGAGGTCAGAGAGGGAGAGACAGAGGTCAGAGAGGGAGAGAGAGTGAGAGTTCAGAGAGGGAGAGAGGGATGTCAGAGAAGGAGAGAGAGATAGAGAGAGGTCAGAGAAGGAGAGAGAGTCAGAAAGGGAGAGGGAGAGAGAGAAATAGAGTTCAGAGAGGGAGGGGGAGCAGGGGACAGATAGAGAGAGACAGTTCAGAGAGGGAGTGAGAGAGAGAGAGGACAGAGAGGGAGAGGAAGAGAGAGAGAGAGGTGAGAGAGGGAGAGAGAGAGAGAGGTAAGAGAGGGAGGGGGAGCAGGAGAGAGATAGAGAGAGAGAGAGATCAGAGAGGGAAAGAGAGAGAAGTCAGGGAGGGATAGAGAAAGAAAGGTCAGAGAGGGAGAGAGAGAGAGGTCAGAGAAGGAGAGAGACAGAGGTCAGAGGGAGCGAGAGAGATAGGTCAGAAAGGGAGAGAGAGTGAGAGAGGTCAGAGAAAGAGGGAGAGAGAGGTCAGAGAGTGAGAGAGAGAGAGGTCAGAAAGGGAGAGAGAGAGGTCAGAGAGGGAGAGAGACAGAGAGAGAGAAGACAGAGAAGGAGAGGGAGAGGAAGAGAGAGAGAGGTCAGAGAAGGAGAGAGAGAGAGGGATCAGAGAGGGAGAGAGAGCGAGGGGTCAGAGTGTTATAGGGAGAGAGAGACAGGTCAGAGAGGGAGAGAGAGAGAGAGGTCAGAGAGGTAGAGCGAGAGAAGTCAGAGAGGGAGAGAGAGAGTGAGATCTGAGAGGGAGAGAGAGAGAGAGAGGTTAGACAGGAGAGAGATAGGTTAGAGAGGGAGGGAGAGAGAGTTCAGATAGAGGGAGGGAGAGAGAGGTCAGAGAGGGAGAGAGAGAGGAAGACAGAGAGAGAGGTCAGAGATGGAGAGAGAGAGAGAGTTCAGATAGAGGGAGGGAGAGAGAGGTCAGAGAGGGAGAGGGAGAGGAAGACAGAGAGAGAGGTCAGAGAGGGAGAGAGAGAGGTCAGAGAGGGAGAGAGAGTGAGAGTTCAGAGAGGGAGAGAGGGATGTCAGAGAAGGCGAGAGAGATAGAGAGAGAGGTCAGAGAAGTAGAGAGAGAGGTCAGAGAGGGAGAGAGAGAGGTCGGAGAGAGAGTGAGAGTTCAGAGAGGGAGAGAGTGATGTCAGAGAAGGAGAGAGAGAGTTCAGAGAGGGAGAGGGAGAGAGAGTGAGAGATTTCAGAGAGGGAGGGGGAGCAGGAGAAAGATAGAGAGAGAGAGATGTCAGAGAGGGAAAGAGAGAGAAGTCAGAGAGGGATAGAGAGAGAGCGGACAGAGTCGGAGAGAGACAGAGGCCAGAGGGAGCGGGAGAGAGAGTTCTGAAAGGGAGAGAGAGAGTTCAGTGAGGGAGAGAGAGAGAGGTCAGAGAGTGAGAGAGAGAGAGAGGTCAGTGAGGGAGAGAGTGAGGTCAGAGATGGAGTGAGAGAGAGAGAGAGAGGTCAGAGTGTGAGAGGGAGAGAGTGAGTGCTCAGAGAGGGAGAGAGAGAGAGAGGTCAGAGAGGGAGAGCGATGAAGTCAGAGAGGGAGAGGGAGAGGGAGAGGGAGAGGAAGAGAGAGAGAGGTCAGAGAGGGAGAGAGAGAGAGTTCAGAGAGGAGAGAGAGTGAGATAGAGTTCAGAGAGGGAGAGAGGAATGTCAGAGAGAGAGAGAGAGATAGAGAGAGAGGTCAGAGAAGGAGAGAGAGAGGTCAGAAAGGGAGAGAGAGAGATTTCAGAGAGGGAGGGGGAGCAGGAGAGAGATAGAGAGAGAGAGGTCAGAGAGGGAGTGAGACAGAGGTCAGAGGGAGTGAGAGAGAGAGGTCAGAAAGGGAGAGAGAGAGCGAGGTCAGAGAAGGAGACAGAGAGAGGTCAGAGAGTGAGAGATAGAGATGTCAGTGAGGGAGAGAGAGAGAGAGGTTAGAGAAGGAGAGAGACAGAGGTCAGAGGGACTGAGGGAGAGAGGTCAGAAAGGGAGAGAGAGAGAGCGAGGTCAGAGAAGGAGAGAGAGGTCAGAGAGTGAGAGAAAGAGAGGTCAGTGAGGGAGAGAGAGAGGTCAGAGAGGCAGAGAGAGAGAGGTCAGAGTGGGAGAGGAAGAGAGAGAGAGAGGTCAGAGAGGGAGAGAGAGAGCTCAGAGAGGGAGAGAGAGAGAATTCAGGGAGGGAGAGAGTGAGTGAGATCTGAGAGAGAGAGAGGTCAGACAGGGAGAGAGAGAGGTCAGAGGGGAAGAGAGAGACAGAAAGAGGTGAGAGAATGATAGAGAGAGAGGTCAGAGAGTGAGGGAGAGTGAAAGGTCAGAGAAGAAGAGGGAGAGAATGAGAGAGAGAGAGAGGTCAGAAAGGGAGAGAGAGAGGTCAGAGAGGGAGAGAGAGTGAGAGTTCAGAGAGGGAGAGAGTGATGTCAGAGAGGGAAAGAGAGATAGAGAGAGATGTCAGAGAAGGAGAGAGAGTGTTCAGAGAGGGAGAGGGAGAGAAAGTGAGAGATTTCAGAGAGGGAGGGGGAGCAGGAGAAAGATAGAGAGAGAGAGATGTCAGAGAGGGATAGAGAGAGAGCGGACAGAGTCGGAGAGAGACAGAGGCCAGAGGGAGCGGGGAGAGAGAGTTCTGAAAGGGAGAGAGAGAGAGAGAGTTCAGAGAGGGAGAGAGAGAGAGCTCAGAGAGTGAGAGAGAGAGAGAGGTCAGTGAGGGAGAGAGTGAGGTCAGAGATGGAGTGAGAGAGAGAGAGGTCAGAGTGTGAGAGGGAGAGAGGGAGAGCTCAGAGAGGGAGAGAGAGAGAGCGGTCAGAGAGGGAGAGCGATGAAGTCAGAGAGGGAGAGGGAGAGGAAGAGAGAGAGAGAGGTCAGAGAGGGAGAGAGAGAGTTCAGAGAGGAGAGAGAGTGAGATAGAGTTCAGAGAGGGAGAGAGGAATGTCAGAGAGAGAGAGAGATAGAGAGAGAGGTCAGAGAAGGAGAGAGAGAGGTCAGAAAGGGAGAGGGAGAGAGAGAAAGAGAGTTCAGAGTGGGAGAGGGAGAGAGAGAGAAGTCAGAGAGGGATAGATAGAGAGAAGTCAGAGAGGGAGAGCGAAGGAAGACAGACAGGGAGAGGGAGAGGGAGGGGAAGAGAGAGAGAGAGGTCAGAGAGAGAGAGAGGTCAGAAGGGGAGTGAGAGAGAGAGGTCAGAGACGGAGAGGAAGAGAGAGAGAGAGAGGTCAGAGAGGGAGAGAGAGGTCAGAGAGAGAGAGGTCAGAGTGGGAGAGGGAGAGAGAGAGAGGTCAGAGAGGGAGAGATAGAGAGAGGACAGAGAGGGAGTGAGAGAGCGAGAGAGAGTTCAGAGTGGGAGAGGGAGAGAGAGAGAGGTCAGAGAGGGAGAGATAGAGAGAAGTCAGAGAGGGAGAGCGAAGGAAGACAGACAGGGAGAGGGAGAGGGAGGGGAAGAGAGAGAGAGAGGTCAGAGAGAGAGAGAGGTCAGAAGGGGAGTGAGAGAGAGAGGTCAGAGAGGGAGAGGAAGAGAGGGAGAGAGAGGTCAGAGAGGGAGAGAGAGAGAGGTCAGAGAGAGAGAGAGAGGTCAGAGTGGGAGAGGGAGAGAGAGAGAGGTCAGAGAGGGAGAGATAGAGAGAGGACAGAGAGGGAGAGTGAGGGAATTCAGAGAGGGAGAGGGAGAGGGAGGGGAAGAGAGAGAGAGAGATCAGAGAGAGAGAGAGGTCAGAGAGGGAGAGAGTGTGAGAGAGAGTTCAGAGGGAGAGAGGAATGTCAGAGAGGGAGAAAGAGATAGAGAGAGATCAGAGAAGGAGAGAGAGAGGTCAGAGAGAGAGAGGGAGAGAGAGATTTGAGAGAGGGAGGGGGAGCAGGAGAGAGATAGAGAGAGAGAGAGAGGTCAGAGAGGGAGAGAGAGAAGTCATGGAGGGATAGAGAAAGAAAGGTCAGAGAGGGAGAGAGAGAGAGAGGTCAGAGAAGGAGAGAGACAGAGGTCAGAGGGAGTGAGAGAGAGAGGTCAGAAAGGGAGAGAGAGAGAGCGAGGTCAGAGAAGGAGAGAGAGAGGTCAGAGAGTGAGAGATAGAGAGGTCAGTGAGGGAGAGAGAGAGGTCAGAGAGGCAGAGAGACAGAGAGAGAGAAGTCAGAGAGGGAGAGGGAGAGGATGAGAGAGAGAGGTCAGAGAGGGAGAGAGAGAGGGATCAGAGAGGGAGATAGAGAGAAAGGTCAGAGTGGGAGTGGGAGAGAGAGAGAGGTCAGAGAGAGAGAGAGAGAGGTCAGAGTGGGAGAGGGAAGAGAGAGAGGTCAGAGAGGGAGAGATAGAGAGAGGACAGAGAGGGAGAGGGAGAGAGAGAGAGGTCAGAGAGGGAGAGATAGAGAGAGGACAGAGAGGGAGAGTGAGGGAAGTCAGAGAGGGAGAGGGAGAGGGAGGGGAAGAGAGAGGGAGAGGTCAAAGAGGGAGAGAGAGTGAGAGAGAGTTCAGAGAGAGAGAGAGGAATATCAGAGAGGGAGAAAGAGATAGAGAGAGTGGTCAGAGAAGGCGAGAGAGAGGTCAGAGAGGGAGAGGGAGAGAGAGATTTCAGAGAGGGAGGGGGAGCAGGAGAGAGAGAGAGAGAGAGGTCAGAGAGGGAAAGAGAGAAGTCATGGAGGGATAGAGAAAGAAAGGTCAGAAAAGGAGAGAGAGAGAGCAAGGTCAGAGAAGGAGAGAGAGAGAGGTCAGAGAGTGAGAGATAGAGATGTCAGTGAGGGAGAGAGAGAGGTCAGAGAGGCAGAGAGACAGAGAGAGAGAAATCAGAGAGGGAGGGGGAGAGGACGAGAGAGAGAGGTCAGAGAGGGAGAGAGAGAGGGATCAGAGAAGGAGAGAGAGAGAAAGGTCAGAGTGGGACAGGGAGAGAGAGAGAGGTCAGAGAGGGAGAGAGAGAAAGGTTAGAGCGGGAGAGCAAGAGAAGTCAGAGAGGGAGAGAGAGAGTGAGATCTGAGAGGGTGAGAGAGAGAGAGAGGTTAGACAGGGAGAGAGAGAGGTCAGAGAGTGAGAGAGATAGTGAGACTGGTAAGAGAGGGAGAGAGAGAGAGGTCAGACAGGGAGAGAGAAAGAGTTCAGAGTAGGACAGGGAGAGAGTGAGAGGTCAGAGAGGGGGAGAGTGGGAGCTCAGAGTGGGAGAGAGACTGAGAGAGTTCAGAGAGGGAGAGAGGAATGTCAGAGAGGGAGAGAGAGATAGAGACAGAGGTCAGAGAGGGATAGAGAGAGAGAGAGGTCAGAGAGGGAAAGAGAGAGAAGTCAGGGAGGGACAGAGAGATATGTCAGAGAGGTAGAGAGAGAGAGAGGTCAGAGTGGGAGAGGAAGAGAGAGAGAGAGGTCAGAGAGGGAGAGAGAGAGCTCAGAGAGGGAGAGAGAGAGAATTCAGGGAGGGAGAGAGTGAGTGAGATCTGAGAGGGAGAGAGAGAGAGGTCAGACAGGGAGAGAGAGAGGTCAGAGGGGAAGTGAGAGATAGAAAGAGGTGAGAGAATGATAGAGAGAGAGGTCAGAAAGGGAGAGAGAGAGGTCAGAGAGGGAGAGAGAGTGAGAGTTCAGAGAGGGAGAGAGTGATGTCAGAGAGGGAGAGAGAGATAGAGAGAGAGGTCAGAGAAGGAGAGAGAGAGTTCAGAGAGGGAGAGGGAGAGAGAGTGAGAAATTTCAGAGAGGGAGGGGGAGCAGGAGAAAGATAGAGAGAGAAAGAGAGAGAAGTCAGAGAGGGATAGAGAGAGAGCGGTCAGAGTCAGAGAGAGACAGGGGTCAGAGGGAGGGAGAGAGAGAGGTCAGAAAGGGAGAGAGAGAGACAGAGTTCAGAGAGGGAGAGAGAGAGGTCAGAGAGTGAGAGAGAGAGAGGTCAGTGAGGGAGAGAGTGAGGTCAGAGATGGAGTGAGAGAGAGAGAGAGAGAGGTCAGAGAGGGAGAGGAAGAGAGGGAGAGAGAGGTCAGAGCAGGAGAGAGAGAGAGGTCAGAGAGGGAGAGAGAGAGAGAGGTCAGAGTGTGAGAGGGAGAGAGTGAGAGCTCAGAGAGGGAGAGAGAGAGAGAGGTCAGAGAGGGAGAGCGAGAGAATTCAGAGAGGGAGAGAGAGAGTGAGATCTGAGAGAGAGAGAGAGAGAGAGAGGTCAGAGAGGGAGAGAGAGAGATCAAAGGGGGAGAGAGAGATAGAGAGAGAGGTCAGAGAATGAGAGAGAGAGGTCAGAGAGGGAGAGAGAGAGATAGAGGTCAGAGAGGGAGAGAGAGAGAGGTACGTCAGAGAGAGAGAGAGACAGGTCAGAGAGGGAGAGAGAGAGGTCAGAGAGGGAGAGCAAAAGAGGGAGACAGACGTCAGAGAGGGAGAGAGAGAGACGTCAGAGAGGGAGAGAGAGAGAGAGGTCAGAGTGTGAGAGGGAGAGAGTGAGAGGATATAGAGGGATAGAGAGAGAGAGGTCAGAGAGGGAGAACGATTGAAGTCAGAGAGGGAGAGGGAGAGGAAGAGAGAGAGAGAGGTCAGAGAGGGAGAGAGAGAGAGTTCAGAGAGGGAGAGAGAGTGAAATAGAGTTCAGAGAGGGAGAGAGGAATGTCAGAGAGGGAGAGAGAGATAGAGAGATGTCAGAGAAGGAGAGACAGAGATCAGAAAGGGAAAGGGAGAGAGAGAAAGAGAGTTCAGAGAGGGAGGGGGAGCAGGAGAGAGATAGAGAGAGAGATGTCAGAGAGGGAGTGAGAGAGAGAGAGGTCAGAGAGGGAGAGGAAGAGAGGGAGAGAGAGGTCAGAGAGGGAGAGAGAGAGAGGTCAGAGAGGGAGAGCGATGAAGTCAGAGAGGGAGAGGGAGAGGAAGAGAGAGGTCAGAGAGGGAGAAAGAGAGAGTTCAGAGAGGAGAGAGAGTGAGATAGAGTTCAGAGAGGGAGAGAGGAATGTCAGAGAGAGAGAGAGGGATAGAGAGAGAGGTCAGAGAAGGAGAGACCGAGATCAGAAAGGGAGAGGGAGGGAGAGAAAGAGTGTTCAGAGAGGGAGGGGGGAGCAGGAGAGAGATATATAGAGAGAGAGAGAGGTCAGAAAGGGAGTGAGAGAGAGAGAGAGAGGTCAGAATGGGAGAGGGAGAGAGAGAGAGGTCAGAGAGGGAGAGATAGAGAGAAGTCAGAGAGGGAGAGCGAGGGAAGACAGACAGGGAGAGGGAGAGGAAGAGAGAGAGAGAGGTCAGAGAGAGAGAAAGAGGTCAGAGAGGGAGTGAGAGAGACAGAGAGGTCAGAGAGGGAGAGGAAGAGAGAGAGAGAGGTCAGAGAGGGAGAGAGAGAGTGGTCAGAGAGAGAGAGAGGTCAGAGTGGGAGAGGGAGAGAGAGAGAGGTCAGAGAGGGAGAGATAGAGAGAGGACAGAGAGGGAGAGTGAGGGAAGTCAGAGAGGGAGAGGGAGAGGGGGGGAAGAGGGAGAGAGAGGTCAGAGAGAGAGAGAGTGAGGTCAGAGAGGGAGAGAAAGTGAGAGAGAGTTCAGAGAGGGAGAGCGGAATGTCAGAGAGGGAGAAGCAGATAGAGAGAGAGGTCAGAGAAGGAGAGAGAGAGGTCAGAGAGGGAGAGGGAGAGAGAGATTTGAGAGAGGGAGGGGGAGCCAGAGAGAGACAGAGAGAGAGGGAGGTCAGAGAGGGAAAGAGAGAAGTCATGGAGGGATAGAGAAAGAAAGGTCAGAGAGGGAGAGAGAGAGAGGTCAGAGAAGGAGAGAGAGAGGTCAGAGAGTGAGAGATAGAAAGGTCAGTGAGGGAGAGAGAGAGGTCAGAGAGGCAGAGAGACAGAGAGAGAGAAGTCAGAGAGGGAGAGGGAGAAGATGAGAGAGAGAGAGGTCAGAGAGGGAGAGAGAGAGGAATCAGAGAGGGAGAGAGAGAGAAAGGTCAGAGTGGGAGAGGGAGAGAGAGAGAGTCAGAGAGGGAGAGAGAGAGAGGTTAGCGAGGGAGAGCAAGAGAAGTCAGAGAGGGAGAGAGAGAGTGAGATCTGAGAGGGTGAGAGAGAGAGAGAGGTTAGACAGGGAGAGAGAGAGGTCAGAGAGGGAGAGAGAGAGATCAAAGGAGGATAGAGAGATAGAGAGAGAGGTCAGAGAATGAGAGAGAGAGGTCAGAGAGGGAGAGAGAGAGATAGAGGTCAGAGAGGGAGAGAGAGAGAGGTACGTCAGAGAGAGAGAGAGACAGGTCAGAGAGGAGAGAGAGAGGTCAGAGAGGGTGAGCAAAAGAGGGAGACAGACGTCAGAGAGGGAGAGAGAGAGACGTCAGAGAGGGAGAGAGAGAGAGAGGTCAGAGTGTGAGAGGGAGAGAGTGAGAGGATATAGAGGGATAGAGAGAGAGAGGTCAGAGAGGGAGAGCGATTGAAGTCAGAGAGGGAGAGGGAGAGGAAGAGAGAGAGAGAGGTCAGAGAGGGAGAGAGAGAGAGTTCAGAGAGGGAGAGAGAGTGAAATAGAGTTCAGAGAGGGAGAGAGGAATGTCAGAGAGGGAGAGAGAGATAGAGAGATGTCAGAGAAGGAGAGACAGAGATCAGAAAGGGAAAGGGAGAGAGAGAAAGAGAGTTCAGAGAGGGAGGGGGAGCAGGAGAGAGATAGAGAGAGAGATGTCAGAGAGGGAGTGAGAGAGAGAGAGGTCAGAGAGGGAGAGGAAGAGAGGGAGAGAGAGGTCAGAGAGGGAGAGAGAGAGAGAGGTCAGAGAGGGAGAGCGATGAAGTCAGAGAGGGAGAGGGAGAGGAAGAGAGAGAGAGAGGTCAGAGAGGGAGAAAGAGAGAGTTCAGAGAGGAGAGAGAGTGAGATAGAGTTCAGAGAGGGAGAGAGGAATGTCAGAGAGAGAGAGAGGGATAGAGAGAGAGGTCAGAGAAGGAGAGACCGAGATCAGAAAGGGAGAGGGAGGGAGAGAAAGAGAGTTCAGAGAGGGAGGGGGAGCAGGAGAGAGATATATAGAGAGAGAGAGAGGTCAGAAAGGGAGTGAGAGAGAGAGAGAGAGGTCAGAGAAGGAGAGAGAGAGTTCAGAGAGGGAGAGGGAGAGAGAGTGAGAGATTTCAGAGAGGGAGGGGGAGCAGGAGAAAGATAGAGAGAGAAAGAGAGAGAAGTCAGAGAGGGATAGAGAGAGAGCGGTCAGAGTCAGAGAGAGACAGGGGTCAGAGGGAGGGAGAGAGAGAGGTCAGAAAGGGAGAGAGAGAGACAGAGTTCAGAGAGGGAGAGAGAGAGGTCAGAGAGTGAGAGAGAGAGAGGTCAGTGAGGGAGAGAGTGAGGTCAGAGATGGAGTGAGAGAGAGAGAGAGAGAGGTCAGAGAGGGAGAGGAAGAGAGGGAGAGAGAGGTCAGAGCAGGAGAGAGAGAGAGGTCAGAGAGGGAGAGAGAGAGAGAGGTCAGAGTGTGAGAGGGAGAGAGTGAGAGCTCAGAGAGGGAGAGAGAGAGAGAGGTCAGAGAGGGAGAGCGAGAGAATTCAGAGAGGGAGAGAGAGAGTGAGATCTGAGAGAGAGAGAGAGAGAGAGGTCAGAGAGGGAGAGAGAGAGATCAAAGGGGAGAGAAAGATAGAGAGAGAGGTCAGAGAATGAGAGAGAGAGGTCAGAGAGGGAGAGAGAGAGATAGAGGTCAGAGAGGGAGAGAGAGAGAGGTACGTCAGAGAGAGAGAGAGACAGGTCAGAGAGGGAGAGAGAGAGGTCAGAGAGGGAGAGCAAAAGAGGGAGACAGACGTCAGAGAGGGAGAGAGAGAGACGTCAGAGAGGGAGAGAGAGAGAGAGGTCAGAGTGTGAGAGGGAGAGAGTGAGAGGATATAGAGGGATAGAGAGAGAGAGGTCAGAGAGGGAGAGCGATTGAAGTCAGAGAGGGAGAGGGAGAGGAAGAGAGAGAGAGAGGTCAGAGAGGGAGAGAGAGAGAGTTCAGAGAGGGAGAGAGAGATAGAGAGATGTCAGAGAAGGAGAGACAGAGATCAGAAAGGGAAAGGGAGAGAGAGAAAGAGAGTTCAGAGAGGGAGGGGGAGCAGGAGAGAGATAGAGAGAGAGATGTCAGAGAGGGAGTGAGAGAGAGAGAGGTCAGAGAGGGAGAGGAAGAGAGGGAGAGAGAGGTCAGAGAGGGAGAGAGAGAGAGGTCAGAGAGGGAGAGCGATGAAGTCAGAGAGGGAGAGGGAGAGGAAGAGAGAGAGAGAGGTCAGAGAGGGAGAAAGAGAGAGTTCAGAGAGGAGAGAGAGTGAGATAGAGTTCAGAGAGGGAGAGAGGAATGTCAGAGAGAGAGAGAGGGATAGAGAGAGAGGTCAGAGAAGGAGAGACCGAGATCAGAAAGGGAGAGGGAGGGAGAGAAAGAGTGTTCAGAGAGGGAGGGGGAGCAGGAGAGAGATATATATAGAGAGAGAGAGGTCAGAAAGGGAGTGAGAGAGAGAGAGAGAGGTCAGAATGGGAGAGGGAGAGAGAGAGAGGTCAGAGAGGGAGAGATAGAGAGAAGTCAGAGAGGGAGAGCGAGGGAAGACAGACAGGGAGAGGGAGAGGAAGAGAGAGAGGTCAGAGAGAGAGAAAGAGGTCAGAGAGGGATTGAGAGAGACAGAGAGGTCAGAGAGGGAGAGGAAGAGAGAGAGAGAGGTCAGAGAGGGAGAGAGAGAGTGGTCAGAGAGAGAGAGAGGTCAGAGTGGGAGAGGGAGAGAGAGAGAGGTCAGAGAGGGAGAGATAGAGAGAGGACAGAGAGGGAGAGTGAGGGAAGTCAGAGAGGGAGAGGGAGAGGGGGGGGAAGAGGGAGAGAGAGGTCAGAGAGAGAGAGAGTGAGGTCAGAGAGGGAGAGAGAGTGAGAGAGAGTTCAGAGAGGGAGAGAGGAATGTCAGAGAGGGAGAAGCAGATAGAGAGAGAGGTCAGAGAAGGAGAGAGAGAGGTCAGAGAGGGAGAGGGAGAGAGAGATTTGAGAGAGGGAGGGGGAGCCAGAGAGAGACAGAGAGAGAGGGAGGTCAGAGAGGGAAAGAGAGAAGTCATGGAGGGATAGAGAAAGAAAGGTCAGAGAGGGAGAGAGAGAGAGGTCAGAGAAGGAGAGAGAGAGAGGTCAGAGAGTGAGAGATAGAAAGGTCAGTGAGGGAGAGAGAGAGGTCAGAGAGGCAGAGAGACAGAGAGAGAGAAGTCAGAGAGGGAGAGGGAGAAGATGAGAGAGAGAGAGGTCAGAGAGGGAGAGAGAGAGGAATCAGAGAGGGAGAGAGAGAGAAAGGTCAGAGTGGGAGAGGGAGCGAGAGAGAGTCAGAGAGGGAGAGAGAGAGAGGTTAGCGAGGGAGAGCAAGAGAAGTCAGAGAGGGAGAGAGAGAGTGAGATCTGAGAGGGTGAGAGAGAGAGAGAGGTTAGACAGGGAGAGAGAGAGGTCAGAGAGAGAGAGAGAGAGATAATGAGAGTGGTAAGAGAGGGAGAGAGAGAGAGGTCAGACAGGGAGAGAGAAAGAGTTCAGAGTAGGAGAGGGAGAGAGTGAGAGGTCAGAGAGGGGGAGAGAGAGAGAGGTCAGAGAGGGAGGTGAAGAGAGAGAGAGAGAGGTCAGAGAGGGAGAGAGTGGGAGCTCAGAGTGGGAGAGAGACTGAGAGAGTTCAGAGAGGGAGAGAGGAATGTCAGAGAGGGAGAGAGAGATAGAGACAGAGGTCAGAGAGGGAGAGAGAGAGAGAGGTCAGAGAGGGAAAGAGAGAGAAGTCAGGGAGGGAGAGAGATATATGTCAGAGAGGTAGAGAGAGAGAGAGGTCAGAGTGGGCGAGGAAGAGAGAGAGAGAGGTCAGAGAGGGAGCGAGTGAGATCTGAGAGAGAGAGAGAGAGAGAGAGAGGTCAGAGAGGGAGATAGAGAGGTCAAAGGGGGAGAGAGAGATAGAGAGAGAGGTCAGAGCATGAGAGAGAGAAGTCATAGAGAGAGAGAGAGATAGAGGTCAGAGAGGGAGAGAGAGAGAGGTACGTCAGAGAGAGAGAGAGACAGGTCAGAGAGGAGAGAGAGAGGTCAGAGAGGGAGAGGTAAAGAGGGAGACAGACGTCAGAGAGGGAGAGAGAGACGTCAGAGAGGGAGAGAGAGAGAGAGGTCAGAGTGTGAGAGGGAGAGAGTGAGAGGTCATAGAGGGAGAGAGAGAGAGAGGTCAGAGAGGGAGAGCGATTGAAGTCAGAGAGGGAGAGGGAGAGGGAGAGAGAGAGAGAGGTCAGAGAGGGAGAGAGAGAGAGTTCAGAGAGGGAGAGAGAGTGAAATAGAGTTCAGAGAGGGAGAGAGGAATGTAAGAGAGGGAGAGAGAGATAGAGAGATGTCAGAGTAGGAGAGAGAGAGATTAGAAAGGGAGAGGGAGAGAGAGAAGGAGAGTTCAGAGAGGGAGGGGGAGCAGGAGAGAGATAGAGAGAGAGAGGTCAGAGAGGGAGTGAGAGAGAGAGAGAGAGGTCAGAGAGGCAGAGGAAGAGAGAGAGAGAGGTCAGAGAGGGAGAGAGAGAGAGGTCAGAGAGAGAGAGAGAGAGAGGTCAGAGTGGGAGAGGGAGAGAGAGAGACGTCAGAGAGGGAGAGATAGAGAGAGGTCAGAGAGGGATATCGAGGGAAGTCAGAGAGGGAGAGGGAGAGGGAGGGGAAGAGAGAGAGAGAGCTCAGAGAGAGAGAGAGAGGTCAGAGAAGGAGAGAGACAGAGGTCAGAGGGGGTGAGAGAGAGAGGTCAGAAAGGGAGAGAGAGAGAGTGGTCAGAGAAGGAGAGAGAGAGTTCAGAGAGGGAGAGGGATAGAGAGTGAGAGATTTGAGAAAGGGAGGGGGACAGGAGAAAGATAGACAGAGAGATGTCAGAGAGGGGAAGAGAGAGAAGTGAGAGAGGAATAGAGAGAGAGTGGTCAGAGTCAGAGAGAGACAGGGGTCAGAGGGAGCGAGAGAGAGAGGGGTCAGAAAGTGAGAGAGAGGGAGAGAGTTCAGAGAGGGAGAGAGAGGTCAGAGAGGGAGAGAGAGGTCAGAGTGTGAGAGGGAGAGAGTGAGAGCTCAGAGAGGGAGAGAGAGAGAGAGGTCAGAGAGGGAGAGTGATGAATTCGAGGGAGAGGGAGAGGGAGAGGAAGAGAGAGAGAGAGGACAGAGAGGGAGAGAGAGAGAGAGTTCAGAGAGGAGAGAGAGTGAGATAGAGTTCAGAGAAGGAGAGAGGAATGTCAGAGAGAGAGAGAGATAGAGAGAGAGGTCAGAGAAGGAGGGAGAGAGGTCAGAAAGGAAGAGGGAGAGAGAGAAAGAGAGTTCATAGAGGGAGGGGGAGCAGGAGAGAGATAGAGAGAGAGAGAGGTCAGAGAGGGAGTGAGAGAGAGAGAGAGAGGTCAGATTGGGAGAGATAGAGAGAGGTCAGAGAGGGAGAGCGAGGGAAGTCAGAAAGGTAGAGGGAGAGGGAGCGGAAGAGAGAGAGAGAGAGGTTAGAGAGAGAGAGAGGTCAGAGAGGGAGGGGAGCAGGAGAGAGATAGAGAGAGAGAGAGGTCAGAGAGGAGTGAGAGAGAGAGAGGTCAGAGTGGGAGAGATAGAGAGAGGTCAGAGAGGGAGAGCGAGGGAAGTCAGACAGGGAGAGGGAGAGGGAGCGGAAGAGAGAGAGGTCAGAGTGAGAGAGAGAGGTCAGAGAGGGAGTGAGAGAGAGAGAGAGGTCAGAGAGGGAGAGATAGAGAGAGGTCAGAGAGGGAGAGCGGGGGAAGTCAGACAGGGAGAGAGAGAGGGAGCGGAAGAGAGAGAGAGAGGTCAGACAGAGAGAGAGAGAGGTCAGAAGGGGAGTGAGAGACAGGGAGATCTCAGAGAGGGAGAGGAAGAGAGAGAGAGAGAGGTCAGAGAGGGAGAGAGAGAGAGAGGTCAGAGAGAGAGAGAGAGAGAGAGGTCAGAGTGGGAGAGGGAGAGTGAGAGAGGTCAGAGAGGGAGAAATAGAGAAAGGACAGAGAGGGAGAGTGAGGGAAGTCAGAGAGGGAGAGGGAGAGGGAGGGGAAGAGATAGAGAGGTCAGAGAGAGAGAGAGGTCAGAGAGGGAGAGAGAATGAGAGAGAGTTCAGAGAGGGAGAGAGGAATGTCAGAAAGGGAGAAAGAGATAGAGAGAGAGGTCAGAGAAAGAGAGAGAGAGTTCAGAGAGGGAGAGGGAGAGAGAGAGAGATTTGAGAGAGGGAGGGGGAGCAGGAGAGAGATAGAGAGAGAGAGAGGTCAGAGAGGGAAAGAGAGAGAAGTCAGGTAGGGATAGAGATTGAAAGGTCAGAGAGGGAGAGAGAGAGAGGTCAGAGAAGGAGAGAGACAGAGGTCAGAGGGAGTGAGAGAGAGAGGTCAGAAAGGGAGAGAGAGATAGAGAGAGAGGTCAGAGAGTGAGAGAGAGACAGGTCAGTGAGGGAGAGAGAGAGGTCAGAGAGGCAGAGCAACAGAGAGAGAGAAGTCAGAGAGGGAGAGGGAGAGGAAGAGAGAGAGAGAGGTCAGAGAGGGAGAGAGAGAGGGATCAGAGAGGGAGAGAGAGAGAGAGGTCAGAGTGGGAGAGGCAGAGAGAGAGAGGTCAGAGAGGGAGAGAGAGAGAGAGGTTAGAGAGGGAGAGCGAGAGAAGTCAGATAGGGAGAGAGATCTGAGAGGGGGAGAGAGAGAGAGGTTAGACAGGGAGAGAGATAGGTCAGAGAGGGAGAGAGAGAGAGTTCAGAGAGGGGGGAGAGAGAGAGAAGTCAGAGAGGGAGAGAGAGATAGTGAGAGTGGTCAGAGAGGGAGAGAGAGTTCAGAGTAGGAGAGGGAGAGAGTTCAGAGTAGGAGAGGGAGAGAGTGAGAGATCAGAGAGGGGGAGAGAGAGAGATGTCAGAGAGGGAGAGGAAGAGATAGAGAGAGAGGTCAGAGAGGGAGAGAGGGAGAGCTCAGAGTGGGAGAGAGAGTGAGAGAGAGTTCAGAGAGGGAGAGAGGAATGTCAGAGAGGGAGAGAGAGATAGAGACAGAGGTCAGAGAGGAGAGAGAGAGAGAGAGGTCAGAGAAGGAATGAGAGAGAAGTCAGGGAGGGAGAGAGAGATATGTCATAGAAGAAGAGAGAGAGAGGTCAGAGTGGGAGAGAGACAGATCACAGGGGGAGAGAGAGATAGAAAAATGTCAGAGAATGATAGAGAGAGAGGTCAGAGAGTGAGCGAGAGAGAGAGGTCAGTGAGGGAGAGAGAGAGGTCAAAGAGGGAGAGAGAGAGAGAGAGGTCAGAGAGGCAGAGGAAGAGAGAGAGAGAGAGGTCAGAGAGGGAGAGAGAGAGAGGTCAGAGTGGGAGAGGGAGAGAGAGAGACGTCAGAGAGGGAGAGATAGAGAGAGGTCAGAGAGGGAGATCGAGGGAAGTCAGAGAGGGAGACAGAGAGGGAGGGGAAGAGAGAGAGAGAGGTCAGAGAGAGAGAGAGAGGTCAGAGAAGGAGAGACACAGAGGTCAGAGGGGGTGAGAGAGAGAGGTCAGAAAGGGAGAGAGAGAGAGAGGTCAGAGAAGGAGAGAGAGAGTTCAGAGAGGGAGAGAGAGTGAGAGATTTCAGAGAGGGAGGGGGAGCAGGAGAAAGATAGAGAGAGAGATGTCAGAGAGGGAAAGAGAGAGAAGTCAGAGAGGGATAGAGAGAGAGCGGTCTGAGTCAGAGAGAGACAGGGGTCAGAGGGAGCGAGAGAGAGAGGTCAGAAAGGTACAGAGAGAGAGAGAGAGTTCAGAGAGGGAGAGAGAGAGGTAAGAGAGTGAGAGAGAGAGAGAGAGGTCAGTGAGGGAGAGAGTGAGGTCAGAGATGGAGTGAGAGAGAGAGAGAGAGGTCAGAGAGGGAGAGAGAGAGGTCAAAGGGGGAGAGAGAGATAGAGTGAGAGTTCAGAGAATGAGAGAGAGGTCAGAGAGGCAGAGAGACTGAGAGAGAGAAGTCAGAGAGAGAGAGCGATTGAAGTTAGAGAGGGAGAGGGAGAGGAAGAGAGAGAGAGAGGTCAGAGAGGGAGAGAGAGAGAGTTCAGAGAGGGAGAGAGAGTGAAATAGAGTTCAGAGAGGGAGAGAGGAATGTCAGAATGGAGAAAGAGATAGAGAGATGTCAGAGAAGGAGAGAGAGAGGTCAGAAAGGGAGAGGGAGAGAGAAAGAGAGTTCAGAGAGGGAGGGGGAGCAGGAGAGAGATAGGGAGAGAGAGGTCAGAGAGGGAGTGAGAGAGAGAGAGAGGTCAGAGAGGCAGAGGAAGAGAGAGAGAGAGAGAGAGGTCAGAGAGGGAGAGAGAGAGAGGTCAGAGAGAGAGAGAGAGAGGTCAGAGTGGGAGAGGGAGAGAGAGAGACATCAGAGAGGGAGAGATAGAGAGAGGTCAGAGAGGGAGATCGAGGGAAGTCAGAGAGGGAGAGGGAGAGAGAGGGGAAGAGAGAGAGAGAGGTCAGAGAAGGAGAGAGACAGAGGTCAGAGTGGGTGAGAGAGAGAGGTCAGAAAGGGAGAGAGAGAGAGGTCAGAGAAGGAGAGAGAGAGGTCAGAGAGTGAGAGAGAGAGAGGTCAGTGAGGGAGAGAGAGAGGTCAAAGAGGCAGAGAGACAGAGAGAGAGAAGTCAGAGAGGGAGAGGAATATAGAGAGAGAGGTCAGAGAGGGAGAGAGAGAGGGATCAGAGAGGGAGACAGAGAGAGAGGTCAGAGTGGGAGAGGGAGAGAGAGAGAAGTGAGGGAGGGATAGAGAGAGAAAGGTCAGAGAGGGAGAGAGAGAGAGAATCAGAGAAGGAGAGAAACAGAGGTCAGAGGGAGTGAGAGATAGAGGTCAGAAAGGGTGAGAGAAAGAGGTCAGTGAGGGAGAGAGAGAGGTCAGAGAGGCAGAGAGACTGAGAGAGAGAAGTCAGAGAGGGAGAGGGAGAGGAAGAGAGAGAGAGGTCAGAGAGGGAGAGCGACAGGGATCAGAGAGGGAGAGAGAGAGAGAGGTCAGAGTGGGAGAGGAAGAGAGAGAGGACAGAGAGGGAGAGAGAGAGAGGTTAGAGAGGGAGAGCGAGAGAATTCAGAGAGGGAGAGAGAGAGTGAGATCTGAGAGAGTGATAGAGAGAGAGAGGTTAGACAGGGAGAGAGATATGTCAGAGAGGGAGAGAGAGAGAGAGTTCAGAGAAGGGGGTGAGAGACAGAGTTCAGAGAGGGAGAGAGCGATAATGTGAGAGGTCAGAGAGGGTGAGAGAGAGAGGTCAGAGAGGGGAGAGAGAGAGAGTTCAGAGTGGGAGAGGGAGAGAGTGAGAGGACAGAGAGGGGGAGAAAGAGAGAGATCAGGGAGGGAGAGGAAGAGAGAGAGAGGTCAGAGAGGGAGAGAGGGAGAGCTCAGAGTGGGAGAAAGACTGAGAGAGAGTTCAGAGAGGGAGAGAGGAATGTCAGAGAGGGAGAGAGAGATAGAGACAGAGGTCAGAAAGGGAGATAGAGAGAGAGAGAGGTCAGAGAGGGAGAAAGTGAGAGAGGTCAGAGTGGGACAGGGAGAGAGAGAGAGGTCGGAGAGGGAGAGAGAGAGTGAGATCTGAGAGGGTGAGAGAGAGAGAGAGGTTAGACAGGAGAGAGAGAGGTCAGAGAGGGAGAGAGAGAGAGAGTTCAGAGAAGGGGGTGAGAGACCGAGTTCAGAGAGGGAGAGAGCGATAATGCGAGAGGTCAGAGAGGGTGAGAGAGAGAGAGGTCAGAGAGGGAGAGAGAGAGAGTTCAGAGTGGGAGAGGGAGAGAGTGAGAGGACAGAGAGGGGGAGAAAGAGAGAGATCAGGGAGGGAGAGGAAGAGAGAGAGAGGTCAGAGAGGGAGAGAGGGAGAGCTCAGAGTGGGAGAAAGACTGAGAGAGAGTTCAGAGAGGGAGAGAGGAATGTCAGAGAGGGAGAGAGATATAGAGACAGAGGTCAGAAAGGGAGATAGAGAGAGAGAGAGGTCAGAGTGGGAGAAAGTGAGAGAGGTCAGAGTGGGACAGGGAGAGAGAGAGAGGTCGGAGAGGGAGAGAGAGAGGTCAGAGAGGGAGAGAGAGAGTGAGATCTGAGAGGGTGAGAGAGAGAGAGAGGTTAGACCGGGAGAGAGAGAGGTCAGAGAGGGAGAGAGAGATAGTGAGAGTGGTAAGAGAGGGAGAGAGAGAGAGGTCAGACAGGGAGAGAGAAAGAGTTCAGAGTAGGAGAGGGAGAGAGTGAGAGGTCAGAGAGGGGGAGAGAGAGAGAGGTCAGAGAGGGAGGTGAAGAGAGAGAGAGAGAGGTCAGAGAGGGAGAGAGTGGGAGCTCAGAGTGGGAGAGAGGAATGTCAGAGAGTGAGATAGAGAGAGATAGTTCAGGGAGCTGGAGAGAGATAGAGAGGACATAGAGGGGGAGAGAGAGAGAGAGTGAGGTCTGAGAGGGATAGAGAGAGAGAGAGAGGTCAGAGAGAGAGGGAGGGTAGAGAGGGAGAGGGAGAGAGAGAGGTCAGAGAGGGAGGGAGACAGAGAGGTCAGATAGGGAGAGATAGAGAGAGAGTGAGGTCAGAGTGGGAGAGACCGAGAGAGGGCAGAGTGGGAGAGGGAGACAGAGAGAGACAGAGGTCAGAGAGGGAGAGAGAGAGAGGTCAGAGAGGGAGAGTGAGTGAATTCAGAGAGGGAGAGAGAGAGTGAGATCTGAGAGGGAGAGAGAGAGAGAGGTCAGACAGGGAGAGAGAGAGGTCAGAGGGGGAGAGAGAGATATAGAGAGAGGTCAGAGAATGAGAGAGAGAGAGGTCAAAGAAGGAGAGAGAGAGGGAGAGAGAGGTCAGAGAGGGAGAGATCAGAGAGTGAGAGAGAGAGAGATAGTTCAGAGAGTGGGAGAGAGAGTGAGAGGACATAGATGGGGAGAGAGTGAGAGAGAGAGAGAAAGTTCAGAGAGCGGGAGAGAGAGTGAGAGGACATAGATGGGGAGAGAGAGAGAGAGTGAGGTCCGAGAGGGATAGAGAGAAAGAGAGAGGTCAGAGAGAGAGAGAGCTCAGAGAGGGAGAAGGAGAGAGAAAGGTCAGAGAGGGAGAGAGAGAGAGATGTCAGAGAGAGAGAAAGAGAGAGAGAGAGGTCAGAGAGGGAGAGAGAGACAGAGAGGTCAGAGGGTGAGTGAGAGAGCGGTCATAGAGGGAAAGGGAAGAATGTCATAGAGGGAGAAGAAATAGAGGTCAGAGAGGGAGAAAGAGGTCGGAGAGGGAGAGAGAGAGGTCAGAGAGAGAGAGAGAGAGGTCAGAGAGGGAGGGAGAGAGGTCAGAGAGGGAGAGGTCGGAGAGGGAGTGAGAGCGAGAGAGGTCAGAGGGTGGTCAGAGGGAAAGAGAGAAAGAGAGGTCAGAGAGGGAAAGAGAGAGAAGTCAGTGAGGGAGTGGGAGAGAGAGAGAGATTTGAGAGAGGGAGGGGGAGCAGGAGAGAGATAGAGAGAGAGAGAGGTCAGAGAGGGAAAGAGAGAGAAGTCAGGTAGGGATAGAGATTGCAAGGTCAGAGAGGGAGAGAGAGAGAGGTCAGAGAAGGAGAGAGACAGAGGTCAGAGGGAGTGAGAGAGAGAGGTCAGAAAGGGAGAGAGAGATAGAGAGAGAGGTCAGAGAAGGAGAGAGAGAGAGGTCAGAGAGTGAGAGAGAGACAGGTCAGTGAGGGAGAGAGAGAGGTCAGAGAGGCAGAGCAACAGAGAGAGAGAAGTCAGACAGGGAAAGAGAGAGATGTCAGGTAGGGATAGAGATAGAAAGGTCAGAGAGGGAGAGAGAGGGAGATGTCAGAAAGGGAGAGAGAGAGAGAGGTCAGAGAGTGAGAGAGAGAGAGGTCAGAGAGTGAGAGAGAGGTCAGTGAGGGAGAGAGAGAGGTCAGAGAGGCAGAGCGACAGAGAGAGAGAAGTCAGAGAGGGAGAGGGAGAGGAAGAGAGAGAGAGGTCAAACACGGAGAGAGAGAGGGATCAGAGAGGAAGAGAGAGAGAGAGGTCAGAGTGGGAGAGAGAGAGAGAGGTTAGAGAGGGAGAGCGAGAGAAGTCAGAGAGGGAGAGAGATCTGAGAGGGTGAGAGAGAGAGGTTAGACAGGGAGAGAGATAGGTCAGAGAGGGAGAGAGAGAGAGTTCAGAGAGGGGGAGAGAGAGAAGTCAGAGAGGGAGAGAGAGATAGTGAGAGTGGTCAGAGAGGGAGAGAGAGAGATTTCAGAGTAGGAGAGGGAGAGAGTTCAGAGTAGGAGAGGGAGAGAGTGAGAGGTCAGAGAGGGGGAGAGAGAGAGAACTCAGAGAGGAGAGGAAGAGATAGAGAAGAGGTCAGAGAGGGAGAGAGGGAGAGCTCAGAGTGGGAGAGAGAGTGAGAGAGAGTTCAGAGAGGGAGAGAGGAATGTCAGAGAGGGAGAGAGAGAGAGAGACAGAGGTCAGAGAGGGAGAGAGAGAGAGAGAGGTCAGAGAAGGAATGAGAGAGAAGTCAGGGAGGGAGAGAGAGATATGTCATAGAGGTAGAGAGAGAGATGTCAGAGTGAGAGAGGAAAAGAGAGAGAGAGGTCAGAGAGGGAGAGAGAGAGAGAGAGGTCAGAGAAGGAATGAGAGAGAAGTCAGGGAGGGAGAGAGAGATATGTCTTAGAAGAAGAGAGAGAGAGGTCAGAGTGGGAGAGAGACAGATCACAGGGGGAGAGAGAGATAGAAAAATGTCAGAGAATGATAGAGAGAGAGGTCAGAGAGTGAGCGAGAGAGAGAGGTCAGTGAGGGAGAGAGAGAGGTCAAAGAGGGAGAGAGAGAGAGAGAGAGGTCAGAGAGGCAGAGGAAGAGAGAGAGAGAGAGGTCAGAGTGGGAGAGGGAGAGAGAGAGACGTCAGAGAGGGAGAGATAGAGAGAGGTCAGAGAGGGAGATCGAGGGAAGTCAGAGAGGGAGACAGAGAGGGAGGGGAAGAGAGAGAGAGAGGTCAGAGAGAGAGAGAGAGGTCAGAGAAGGAGAGACACAGAGGTCAGAGGGGGTGAGAGAGAGAGGTCAGAAAGGGAGAGAGAGAGAGAGGTCAGAGAAGGAGAGAGAGAGTTCAGAGAGGGAGAGAGAGTGAGAGATTTCAGAGAGGGAGGGGGAGCAGGAGAAAGATAGAGAGAGAGATGTCAGAGAGGGAAAGAGAGAGAAGTCAGAGAGGGATAGAGAGAGAGCGGTCAGAGTCAGAGAGAGACAGGGGTCAGAGGGAGCGAGAGAGAGAGGTCAGAAAGGTACAGAGAGAGAGAGAGAGTTCAGAGAGGGAGAGAGAGAGAGGTAAGAGAGTGAGAGAGAGAGAGAGAGGTCAGTGAGGGAGAGAGTGAGGTCAGAGATGGAGTGAGAGAGAGAGAGAGGTCAGAGAGGGAGAGAGAGAGGTCAAAGGGGGAGAGAGAGATAGAGCGAGAGTTCAGAGAATGAGAGAGAGGTCAGAGAGGCAGAGAGACTGAGAGAGAGAAGTCAGAGAGGGAGAGGGAGAGGAAGAGAGAGAGAGAGGTCAGAGAGGGAGAGAGAGAGAGGTACGTCAGAGAGAAAGAGAGACAGGTCAGGGAGGGAGAGAGAGAGGTCAGAGAGGGAGAGGAAAAGAGGGAGAGAGACGTCAGAGAGGGAGAGAGAGAGACGTCAGAGATGGAGAGAGAGAGAGGTCAGTGTGTGAGAGGGAGAGAGTGAGAGGTCATAGAGGGAGAGAGAGAAAGGTCAGAGACGGAGAGCGATTGAAGTTAGAGAGGGAGAGGGAGAGGAAGAGAGAGAGAGAGTTCAGAGAGGGAGAGAGAGAGAGTTCAGAGAGGGAGAGAGAGTGAAATAGAGTTCAGAGAGGGAGAGAGGAATGTCAGAATGGAGAAAGAGATAGAGAGATGTCAGAGAAGGAGAGAGAGAGGTCAGAAAGGGAGAGGGAGAGAGAGAGAGGTCAGAGAGGCAGAGGAAGAGAGAGAGAGAGAGGTCAGAGAGGGAGAGAGAGAGAGGTCAGAGAGAGAGAGAGAGAGGTCAGAGTGGGAGAGGGAGAGAGAGAGACGTCAGAGAGGGAGAGATAGAGAGAGGTCAGAGAGGGAGATCGAGGGAAGTCAGAGAGGGAGAGGGAGAGGGAGGGGAAGAGAGAGAGAGAGGTCAGAGAAGGAGAGAGACAGAGGTCAGAGTGGGTGAGAGAGAGAGGTCAGAAAGGGAGAGAGAGAGAGGTCAGAGAAGGAGAGAGAGAGGTCAGAGAGTGAGAGAGAGAGAGGTCAGTGAGGGAGAGAGAGATGTCAAAGAGGCAGAGAGACAGAGAGAGAAGTCAGAGAGGGAGAGGAATATAGAGAGAGAGGTCAGAGAGGGAGAGAGAGAGGGATCAGAGAGGGAGACAGAGAGAGAGGTCAGAGTGGGAGAGGGAGAGAGAGAGAAGTGAGGGAGGGATAGAGAGAGAAAGGTCAGAGAGGGAGAGAGAGAGAGAATCAGAGAAGGAGAGAAACAGAGGTCAGAGGGAGTGAGAGATAGAGGTCAGAAAGGGTGAGAGAAAGAGGTCAGTGAGGGAGAGAGAGAGGTCAGAGAGGCAGAGAGACTGAGAGAGAGAAGTCAGAGAGGGAGAGGGAGAGGAAGAGAGAGAGAGGTCAGAGAGGGAGAGTGACAGGGATCAGAGAGGGAGAGAGAGAGAGAGGTCAGAGTGGGAGAGGAAGAGAGAGAGGACAGAGAGGGAGAGAGAGAGAGGTTAGAGAGGGAGAAAGTGAGAGAGGTCAGAGTGGGACAGGGAGAGAGAGAGAGGTCGGAGAGGGAGAGAGAGAGTGAGATCTGAGAGGGTGAGAGAGAGAGAGAGGTTAGACAGGGAGAGAGAGAGGTCAGAGAGGGAGAGAGAGAGAGAGTTCAGAGAAGGGGGTGAGAGACAGAGTTCAGAGAGGGAGAGAGCGATAATGCGAGAGGTCAGAGAGGGTGAGAGAGAGAGAGGTCAGAGAGGGAGAGAGAGAGAGTTCAGAGTGGGAGAGGGAGAGAGTGAGAGGACAGAGAGGGGGAGAAAGAGAGAGATCAGGGAGGGAGAGGAAGAGAGAGAGAGGTCAGAGAGGGAGAGAGGGAGAGCTCAGAGTGGGAGAAAGACTGAGAGAGAGTTCAGAGAGGGAGAGAGGAATGTCAGAGAGGGAGAGAGATATAGAGACAGAGGTCAGAAAGGGAGATAGAGAGAGAGAGAGGTCAGAGTGGGAGAAAGTGAGAGAGGTCAGAGTGGGACAGGGAGAGAGAGAGAGGTCGGAGAGGGAGAGAGAGAGGTCAGAGAGGGAGAGAGAGAGTGAGATCTGAGAGGGTGAGAGAGAGAGAGAGGTTAGACCGGGAGAGAGAGAGGTCAGAGAGGGAGAGAGAGATAGTGAGAGTGGTAAGAGAGGGAGAGAGAGAGAGGTCAGACAGGGTGAGAGAAAGAGTTCAGAGTAGGAGAGGGAGAGAGTGAGAGGTCAGAGAGGGGGAGAGAGAGAGAGGTCAGAGAGGGAGGTGAAGAGAGAGAGAGAGAGGTCAGAGAGGGAGAGAGTGGGAGCTCAGAGTGGGAGAGAGGAATGTCAGAGAGTGAGATAGAGAGAGATAGTTCAGGGAGCTGGAGAGAGATAGAGAGGACATAAAGGGGGAGAGAGAGAGAGAGTGAGGTCTGAGAGGGATAGAGAGAGAGAGAGAGGTCAGAGAGAGAGGGAGGGTAGAGAGGGAGAGGGAGAGAGAGAGGTCAGAGAGGGAGGGAGACAGAGAGGTCAGATAGGGAGAGATAGAGAGAGAGTGAGGTCAGAGTGGGAGAGACCGAGAGAGGGCAGAGTGGGAGAGGGAGACAGAGAGAGACAGAGGTCAGAGAGGGAGAGAGAGAGAGGTCAGAGAGGGAGAGTGAGTGAATTCAGAGAGGGAGAGAGAGAGTGAGATCTGAGAGGGAGAGAGAGAGAGAGGTCAGACAGGGAGAGAGAGAGGTCAGAGGGGGAGAGAGAGATATAGAGAGAGGTCAGAGAATGAGAGAGAGAGAGGTCAAAGAAGGAGAGAGAGAGGGAGAGAGAGGTCAGAGAGGTAGAGGTCAGAGAGTGAGAGAGAGAGAGATAGTTCAGAGAGTGGGAGAGAGAGTGAGAGGACATAGATGGGGAGAGAGTGAGAGAGAGAGAGAAAGTTCAGAGAGCGGGAGAGAGAGTGAGAGGACATAGATGGGGAGAGAGAGAGAGAGTGAGGTCCGAGAGGGATAGAGAGAAAGAGAGAGGTCAGAGAGAGAGAGAGCTCAGAGAGGGAGAAGGAGAGAGAAAGGTCAGAGAGGGAGAGAGAGAGAGATGTCAGAGAGAGAGAAAGAGAGAGAGAGAGGTCAGAGAGGGAGAGAGAGACAGAGAGGTCAGAGGGTGAGTGAGAGAGCGGTCATAGAGGGAAAGGGAAGAATGTCATAGAGGGAGAAGAAATAGAGGTCAGAGAGGGAGAAAGAGGTCGGAGAGGGAGAGAGAGAGGTCAGAGAGAGAGAGAGAGAGGTCAGAGAGGGAGGGAGAGAGGTCAGAGAGGGAGAGGTCGGAGAGGGAGTGAGAGCGAGAGAGGTCAGAGGGAGGTCAGAGGGAAAGAGAGAAAGAGAGGTCAGAGAGGGAAAGAGAGAGAAGTCAGTGAGGGAGTGGGAGAGAGAGAGAGATTTGAGAGAGGGAGGGGGAGCAGGAGAGAGATAGAGAGAGAGAGAGGTCAGAGAGGGAAAGAGAGAGAAGTCAGGTAGGGATAGAGATTGCAAGGTCAGAGAGGGAGAGAGAGAGAGGTCAGAGAAGGAGAGAGACAGAGGTCAGAGGGAGTGAGAGAGAGAGGTCAGAAAGGGAGAGAGAGATAGAGAGAGAGGTCAGAGAAGGAGAGAGAGAGAGGTCAGAGAGTGAGAGAGAGACAGGTCAGTGAGGGAGAGAGAGAGGTCAGAGAGGCAGAGCAACAGAGAGAGAGAAGTCAGACAGGGAAAGAGAGAGATGTCAGGTAGGGATAGAGATAGAAAGGTCAGAGAGGGAGAGAGAGGGAGATGTCAGAAAGGGAGAGAGAGAGAGAGGTCAGAGAGTGAGAGAGAGAGAGGTCAGAGAGTGAGAGAGAGGTCAGTGAGGGAGAGAGAGAGGTCAGAGAGGCAGAGCGACAGAGAGAGAGAAGTCAGAGAGGGAGAGGGAGAGGAAGAGAGAGAGAGGTCAAACACGGAGAGAGAGAGGGATCAGAGAGGAAGAGAGAGAGAGAGGTCAGAGTGGGAGAGAGAGAGAGAGGTTAGAGAGGGAGAGCGAGAGAAGTCAGAGAGGGAGAGAGATCTGAGAGGGTGAGAGAGAGAGGTTAGACAGGGAGAGAGATAGGTCAGAGAGGGAGAGAGAGAGAGTTCAGAGAGGGGGAGAGAGAGAAGTCAGAGAGGGAGAGAGAGATAGTGAGAGTGGTCAGAGAGGGAGAGAGAGAGATTTCAGAGTAGGAGAGGGAGAGAGTTCAGAGTAGGAGAGGGAGAGAGTGAGAGGTCAGAGAGGGGGAGAGAGAGAGAACTCAGAGAGGAGAGGAAGAGATAGAGAAGAGGTCAGAGAGGGAGAGAGGGAGAGCTCAGAGTGGGAGAGAGAGTGAGAGAGAGTTCAGAGAGGGAGAGAGGAATGTCAGAGAGGGAGAGAGAGAGAGAGACAGAGGTCAGAGAGGGAGAGAGAGAGAGAGAGGTCAGAGAAGGAATGAGAGAGAAGTCAGGGAGGGAGAGAGAGATATGTCATAGAGGTAGAGAGAGAGATGTCAGAGTGAGAGAGGAAAAGAGAGAGAGAGGTCAGAGAGGGAGAGAGAGAGAGAGAGGTCAGAGAAGGAATGAGAGAGAAGTCAGGGAGGGAGAGAGAGATATGTCTTAGAAGAAGAGAGAGAGAGGTCAGAGTGGGAGAGAGACAGATCACAGGGGGAGAGAGAGATAGAAAAATGTCAGAGAATGATAGAGAGAGAGGTCAGAGAGTGAGCGAGAGAGAGAGGTCAGTGAGGGAGAGAGAGAGGTCAAAGAGGGAGAGAGAGAGAGAGAGAGGTCAGAGAGGCAGAGGAAGAGAGAGAGAGAGAGGTCAGAGTGGGAGAGGGAGAGAGAGAGACGTCAGAGAGGGAGAGATAGAGAGAGGTCAGAGAGGGAGATCGAGGGAAGTCAGAGAGGGAGACAGAGAGGGAGGGGAAGAGAGAGAGAGAGGTCAGAGAGAGAGAGAGAGGTCAGAGAAGGAGAGACACAGAGGTCAGAGGGGGTGAGAGAGAGAGGTCAGAAAGGGAGAGAGAGAGAGAGGTCAGAGAAGGAGAGAGAGAGTTCAGAGAGGGAGAGAGAGTGAGAGATTTCAGAGAGGGAGGGGGAGCAGGAGAAAGATAGAGAGAGAGATGTCAGAGAGGGAAAGAGAGAGAAGTCAGAGAGGGATAGAGAGAGAGCGGTCAGAGTCAGAGAGAGACAGGGGTCAGAGGGAGCGAGAGAGAGAGGTCAGAAAGGTACAGAGAGAGAGAGAGAGTTCAGAGAGGGAGAGAGAGAGAGGTAAGAGAGTGAGAGAGAGAGAGAGAGAGGTCAGTGAGGGAGAGAGTGAGGTCAGAGATGGAGTGAGAGAGAGAGAGAGGTCAGAGAGGGAGAGAGAGAGGTCAAAGGGGGAGAGAGAGATAGAGCGAGAGTTCAGAGAATGAGAGAGAGGTCAGAGAGGCAGAGAGACTGAGAGAGAGAAGTCAGAGAGGGAGAGGGAGAGGAAGAGAGAGAGAGAGGTCAGAGAGGGAGAGAGAGAGAGGTACGTCAGAGAGAAAGAGAGACAGGTCAGGGAGGGAGAGAGAGAGGTCAGAGAGGGAGAGGAAAAGAGGGAGAGAGACGTCAGAGAGGGAGAGAGAGAGACGTCAGAGATGGAGAGAGAGAGAGGTCAGTGTGTGAGAGGGAGAGAGTGAGAGGTCATAGAGGGAGAGAGAGAAAGGTCAGAGACGGAGAGCGATTGAAGTTAGAGAGGGAGAGGGAGAGGAAGAGAGAGAGAGAGTTCAGAGAGGGAGAGAGAGAGAGTTCAGAGAGGGAGAGAGAGTGAAATAGAGTTCAGAGAGGGAGAGAGGAATGTCAGAATGGAGAAAGAGATAGAGAGATGTCAGAGAAGGAGAGAGAGAGGTCAGAAAGGGAGAGGGAGAGAGAAAGAGAGTTCAGAGAGGGAGGGGGAGCAGGAGAGAGATAGGGAGAGAGAGGTCAGAGAGGGAGTGAGAGAGAGAGAGAGGTCAGAGAGGCAGAGGAAGAGAGAGAGAGAGAGGTCAGAGAGGGAGAGAGAGAGAGGTCAGAGAGAGAGAGAGAGAGGTCAGAGTGGGAGAGGGAGAGAGAGAGACGTCAGAGAGGGAGAGATAGAGAGAGGTCAGAGAGGGAGATCGAGGGAAGTCAGAGAGGGAGAGGGAGAGGGAGGGGAAGAGAGAGAGAGAGGTCAGAGAAGGAGAGAGACAGAGGTCAGAGTGGGTGAGAGAGAGAGGTCAGAAAGGGAGAGAGAGAGAGGTCAGAGAAGGAGAGAGAGAGGTCAGAGAGTGAGAGAGAGAGAGGTCAGTGAGGGAGAGAGAGATGTCAAAGAGGCAGAGAGACAGAGAGAGAGAAGTCAGAGAGGGAGAGGAATATAGAGAGAGAGGTCAGAGAGGGAGAGAGAGAGGGATCAGAGAGGGAGACAGAGAGAGAGGTCAGAGTGGGAGAGGGAGAGAGAGAGAAGTGAGGGAGGGATAGAGAGAGAAAGGTCAGAGAGGGAGAGAGAGAGAGAATCAGAGAAGGAGAGAAACAGAGGTCAGAGGGAGTGAGAGATAGAGGTCAGAAAGGGTGAGAGAAAGAGGTCAGTGAGGGAGAGAGAGAGGTCAGAGAGGCAGAGAGACTGAGAGAGAGAAGTCAGAGAGGGAGAGGGAGAGGAAGAGAGAGAGAGGTCAGAGAGGGAGAGTGACAGGGATCAGAGAGGGAGAGAGAGAGAGAGGTCAGAGTGGGAGAGGAAGAGAGAGAGGACAGAGAGGGAGAGAGAGAGAGGTTAGAGAGGGAGAGCGAGAGAATTCAGAGAGGGAGAGAGAGAGTGAGATCTGAGAGAGTGATAGAGAGAGAGAGGTTAGACAGGGAGAGAGATATGTCAGAGAGGGAGAGAGAGAGAGAGTTCAGAGAAGGGGGTGAGAGACAGAGTTCAGAGAGGGAGAGAGCGATAATGCGAGAGGTCAGAGAGGGTGAGAGAGAGAGGTCAGAGAGGGAGAGAGTGAGAGGACAGAGAGGGGGAGAAAGAGAGAGATCAGGGAGGGAGAGGACGAGAGAGAGAGGTCAGAGAGGGAGAGAGGGAGAGCTCAGAGTGGGAGAAAGACTGAGAGAGAGTTCAGAGAGGGAGAGAGGAATGTCAGAGAGGGAGAGAGAGATAGAGACAGAGGTCAGAAAGGGAGATAGAGAGAGAGAGAGGTCAGAGAGGGAGAAAGTGAGAGAGGTCAGAGTGGGACAGGGAGAGAGAGAGAGGTCGGAGAGGGAGAGAGAGAGGTCAGAGGGGGAGAGAGAGAGTGAGATCTGAGAGGGTGAGAGAGAGAGAGAGGTTAGACAGGGAGAGAGAGAGGTCAGAGAGGGAGAGAGAGATAGTGAGAGTGGTAAGAGAGGGAGAGAGAGAGAGGTCAGACAGGGAGAGAGAAAGAGTTCAGAGTAGGAGAGGGAGAGAGTGAGAGGTCAGAGAGGGGGAGAGAGAGAGAGGTCAGAGAGGGAGGTGAAGAGAGAGAGAGAGAGGTCAGAGAGGGAGAGAGTGGGAGCTCAGAATGGGAGAGAGACTGAGAGTTCAGAGAGGGAGAGAGGAATGTCAGAGAGGGAGAGAGAGATAGAGACAGAGGTCAGAGAGGGAGAGAGAGAGAGCGGTCAGAGAGGGAAAGAGAGAGAAGTCAGGGAGGGAGAGAGATATATGTCAGAGAGGTAGAGAGAGAGAGAGGTCAGAGTGGGAGAGGAAGAGAGAGAGAGAGGTCAGAGAGGGAGAGAGTGAGATCTGAGAGAGAGAGAGAGAGAGAGAGGTCAGAGAGGGAGATAGAGAGGTCAAAGGGGGAGAGAGAGATAGAGAGAGAGGTCAGAGCATGAGAGAGAGAAGTCATAGAGAGATAGAGAGATAGAGGTCAGAGAGGGAGAGAGAGAGAGAGGTACGTCAGAGAGAGAGAGAGACAGGTCAGAGAGGAGAGAGAGAGGTCAGAGAGGGAGAGGTAAAGAGGGAGACAGACGTCAGAGAGGGAGAGAGAGAGACGTCAGAGAGGGAGAGAGAGAGAGAGGTCAGAGTGTGAGAGGGAGAGAGTGAGAGGTCATAGAGGGAGAGAGAGAGAGATCAGAGAGGGAGAGCGATTGAAGTCAGAGAGGGAGAGGGAGAGGGAGAGAGAGAGAGAGGTCAGAGAGGGAGAGAGAGAGAGTTCAGAGAGGGAGAGAGAGTGAAATAGAGTTCAGAGAGGGAGAGAGGAATGTAAGAGAGGGAGAGAGATAGAGAGATGTCAGAGTAGGAGAGAGAGAGATTAGAAAGGGAGAGGGAGAGAGAGAAGGAGAGTTCAGAGAGGGAGGGGGAGCAGGAGAGAGATAGAGAGAGAGAGGTCAGAGAGGGAGTGAGAGAGAGAGAGAGAGGTCAGAGAGGCAGAGGAAGAGAGAGAGAGAGAGGTCAGAGAGGGAGAGAGAGAGAGGTCAGAGAGAGAGAGAGAGAGAGGTCAGAGTGGGAGAGGGAGAGAGAGAGACGTCAGAGAGGGAGAGATAGAGAGAGGTCAGAGAGGGATATCGAGGGAAGTCAGAGAGGGAGAGGGAGAGGGAGGGGAAGAGAGAGAGAGAGCTCAGAGAGAGAGAGAGAGGTCAGAGAAGGAGAGAGACAGAGGTCAGAGGGGGTGAGAGAGAGAGGTCAGAAAGGGAGAGAGAGAGAGTGGTCAGAGAAGGAGAGAGAGAGTTCAGAGAGGGAGAGGGATAGAGAGTGAGAGATTTGAGAAAGGGAGGGGGACAAGAGAAAGATAGACAGAGAGATGTCAGAGTGGGGAAGAGAGAGAAGTGAGAGAGGAATAGAGAGAGAGCGGTCAGAGTCAGAGAGAGACAGGGGTCAGAGGGAGCGAGAGAGAGAGGGGTCAGAAAGTGAGAGAGAGGGAGAGAGTTCAGAGAGGGAGAGAGAGGTCAGAGAGGGAGAGAGAGGTCAGAGGGGGAGAGAGAGAGAGGTCAGAGTGTGAGAGGGAGAGAGTGAGAGCTCAGAGAGGGAGAGAGAGAGAGAGGTCAGAGAGGGAGAGTGATGAAGTCGAGGGAGAGGGAGAGGGAGAGGAAGAGAGAGAGAGAGGACAGAGAGGGAGAGAGAGAGAGTTCAGAGAGGAGAGAGAGTGAGATAGAGTTCAGAGAAGGAGAGAGGAATGTCAGAGAGAGAGAGAGAGATAGAGAGAGAGGTCAGAGAAGGAGGGAGAGAGGTCAGAAAGGAAGAGGGAGAGAGAGAAAGAGAGTTCATAGAGGGAGGGGGAGCAGGAGAGAGATAGAGAGAGAGAGAGGTCAGAGAGGGAGTGAGAGAGAGAGAGAGGTCAGATTGGGAGAGATAGAGAGAGGTCAGAGAGGGAGAGCGAGGGAAGTCAGAAAGGTAGAGGGAGAGGGAGCGGAAGAGAGAGAGAGAGAGGTCAGAGAGAGAAAGAGGTCAGAGAGGGAGGGGAGCAGGAGAGAGATAGAGAGAGAGAGAGGTCAGAGAGGAGTGAGAGAGAGAGAGGTCAGAGTGGGAGAGATAGAGAGAGGTCAGAGAGGGAGAGCGAGGGAAGTCAGACAGGGAGAGGGAGAGGGAGCGGAAGAGAGAGAGGTCAGAGTGAGAGAGAGAGGTCAGAGAGTGAGTGAGAGAGAGAGAGAGGTCAGAGAGGGAGAGATAGAGAGAGGTCAGAGAGGGAGAGCGGGGGAAGTCAGACAGGGAGAGGAAGAGGGAGCGGAAGAGAGAGAGAGAGGTCAGATAGAGAGAGAGAGGTCAGAAGGGGAGTGAGAGACAGAGAGATCTCAGAGAGGGAGAGGAAGAGAGAGAGAGAGAGAGAGGTCAGAGAGGGAGAGAGAGAGAGAGGTCAGAGAGAGAGAGAGAGAGAGGTCAGAGTGGGAGAGGGAGAGTGAGAGAGGTCAGAGAGGGAGAAATAGAGAAAGGACAGAGAGGGAGAGTGAGGGAAGTCAGAGAGGGAGAGGGAGGGGAAGAGATAGAGAGGTCAGAGAGAGAGAGAGGTCAGAGAGGGAGAGAGAATGAGAGAGAGTTCAGAGAGGGAGAGAGGAATGTCAGAAAGGGAGAAAGAGATAGAGAGAGAGGTCAGAGAAAGAGAGAGAGAGGTCAGAGAGGGAGAGGGAGAGAGAGAGAGATTTGAGAGAGGGAGGGGGAGCAGGAGAGAGATAGAGAGAGAGAGAGGTCAGAGAGGGAAAGAGAGAGAAGTCAGGTAGGGATAGAGATTGCAAGGTCAGAGAGGGAGAGAGAGAGAGGTCAGAGAAGGAGAGAGACAGAGGTCAGAGGGAGTGAGAGAGAGAGGTCAGAAAGGGAGAGAGAGATAGAGAGAGAGGTCAGAGAAGGAGAGAGAGAGAGGTCAGAGAGTGAGAGAGAGACAGGTCAGTGAGGGAGAGAGAGAGGTCAGAGAGGCAGAGCAACAGAGAGAGAGAAGTCAGAGAGGGAGAGGGAGAGGAAGAGAGAGAGAGAGGTCAGAGAGGGAGAGAGAGAGGGATCAGAGAGGGAGAGAGAGAGAGAGGTCAGAGTGGGAGAGGCAGAGAGAGAGATGTCAGAGAGGGAGAGAGAGAGAGAGGTTAGAGAGGGAGAGCGAGAGAAGTCAGATAGGGAGAGAGATCTGAGAGGGGGAGAGAGAGAGAGGTTAGACAGGGAGAGAGATAGGTCAGAGAGGGAGAGAGAGAGAGTTCAGAGAGGGAGAGAGAGAGAGAAGTCAGAGAGGGAGAGAGAGATAGTGAGAGTGGTCAGAGAGGGAGAGAGAGTTCAGAGTAGGAGAGGGAGAGAGTTCAGAGTAGGAGAGGGAGAGAGTGAGAGATCAGAGAGAGGGAGAGAGAGATGTCAGAGAGGGAGAGGAAGAGATAGAGAGAGAGGTCAGAGAGGGAGAGAGGGAGAGCTCAGAGTGGGAGAGAGAGTGAGAGAGAGTTCAGAGAGGGAGAGAGGAATGTCAGAGAGGGAGAGAGAGATAGAGACAGAGGTCAGAGAGGAAGAGAGAGAGAGAGAGGTCAGAGAAGGAATGAGAGAGAAGTCAGGGAGGGAGAGAGAGATATGTCATAGAAGAAGAGAGAGAGAGGTCAGAGTGGGAGAGAGACAGATCACAGGGGGAGAGAGAGATAGAAAAATGTCAGAGAATGATAGAGAGAGAGGTCAGAAAGTGAGCGAGAGAGAGAGGTCAGTGAGGGAGAGAGAGAGGTCAAAGAGGGAGAGAGAGAGAGAGAGGTCAGAGAGGCAGAGGAAGAGAGAGAGAGAGAGGTCAGAGAGGGAGAGAGAGAGAGGTCAGAGTGGGAGAGCGAGAGAGAGAGACGTCAGAGAGGGAGAGATAGAGAGGGAGACAGAGAGGGAGGGGAAGAGAGAGAGAGAGGTCAGAGAGAGAGAGAGAGGTCAGAGAAGGAGAGACACAGAGGTCAGAGGGGGTGAGAGAGAGAGGTCAGAAAGGGAGAGAGAGAGAGAGGTCAGAGAAGGAGAGAGAGAGTTCAGAGAGGGAGAGAGAGTGAGAGATTTCAGAGAGGGAGGGGGAGCAGGAGAAAGATAGAGAGAGAGATGTCAGAGAGGGAAAGAGAGAGAAGTCAGAGAGGGATAGAGAGAGAGCGGTCAGAGTCAGAGAGAGACAGGGGTCAGAGGGAGCGAGAGAGAGAGGTCAGAAAGGTACAGAGAGAGAGAGAGAGTTCAGAGAGGGAGAGAGAGAGAGGTAAGAGAGTGAGAGAGAGAGAGAGAGGTCAGTGAGGGAGAGAGTGAGGTCAGAGATGGAGTGAGAGAGAGAGAGGTCAGAGAGGGAGAGAGAGAGGTCAAAGGGGGAGAGAGAGATAGAGCGAGAGTTCAGAGAATGAGAGAGAGGTCAGAGAGGCAGAGAGACTGAGAGAGAGAAGTCAGAGAGGGAGAGGGAGAGGAAGAGAGAGAGAGAGGTCAGAGAGGGAGAGAGAGAGAGGTACGTCAGAGAGAGAGAGAGACAGGTCAGGGAGGGAGAGAGAGAGGTCAGAGAGGGAGAGGAAAAGAGGGAGAGAGACGTCAGAGAGGGAGAGAGAGAGACGTCAGAGATGGAGAGAGAGAGAGGTCAGTGTGTGAGAGGGAGAGAGTGAGAGGTCATAGAGGGAGAGAGAGAAAGGTCAGAGACGGAGAGCGATTGAAGTTAGAGAGGGAGAGGGAGAGGAAGAGAGAGAGAGAGGTCAGAGAGGGAGAGAGAGAGAGTTCAGAGAGGGAGAGAGAGTGAAATAGAGTTCAGAGAGGGAGAGAGGAATGTCACAATGGAGAAAGAGATAGAGAGATGTCAGAGAAGGAGAGAGAGAGGTCAGAAAGGGAGAGGGAGAGAGAAAGAGAGTTCAGAGAGGGAGGGGGAGCAGGAGAGAGATAGGGAGAGAGAGGTCAGAGAGGGAGTGAGAGAGAAAGAGAGGTCAGAGAGGCAGAGGAAGAGAGAGAGAGAGAGAGAGGTCAGAGAGGGAGAGAGAGAGAGGTCAGAGAGAGAGAGAGAGAGGTCAGAGTGGGAGAGGGAGAGAGAGAGACGTCAGAGAGGGAGAGATAGAGAGAGGTCAGAGAGGGAAATCGAGGGAAGTCAGAGAGGGAGAGGGAGAGGGAGGGGAAGAGAGAGAGAGAGGTCAGAGAAGGAGAGAGACAGAGGTCAGAGTGGGTGAGAGAGAGAGGTCAGAAAGGGAGAGAGAGAGAGGTCAGAGAAGGAGAGAGAGAGGTCAGAGAGTGAGAGAGAGAGAGGTCAGTGAGGGAGAGAGAGAGGTCAAAGAGGCAGAGAGACAGAGAGAGAGAAGTCAGAGAGGGAGAGGAATATAGAGAGAGAGGTCAGAGAGGGAGAGAGAGAGGGATCAGAGAGGGAGACAGAGAGAGAGGTCAGAGTGGGAGAGGGAGAGAGAGAGAAGTGAGGGAGGGATAGAGAGAGAAAGGTCAGAGAGGGAGAGAGAGAGAGAATCAGAGAAGGAGAGAAACAGAGGTCAGAGGGAGTGAGAGATAGAGGTCAGAAAGGGTGAGAGAAAGAGGTCAGTGAGGGAGAGAGAGAGGTCAGAGAGGCAGAGAGACTGAGAGAGAGAAGTCAGAGAGGGAGAGGGAGAGGAAGAGAGAGAGAGGTCAGAGAGGGAGAGCGACAGGGATCAGAGAGGGAGAGAGAGAGAGAGGTCAGAGTGGGAGAGGAAGAGAGAGAGGACAGAGAGGGAGAGAGAGAGAGGTTAGAGAGGGAGAGCGAGAGAATTCAGAGAGGGAGAGAGAGAGTGAGATCTGAGAGAGTGATAGAGAGAGAGAGGTTAGACAGGGAGAGAGATATGTCAGAGAGGGAGAGAGAGAGAGAGTTCAGAGAAGGGGGTGAGAGACAGAGTTCAGAGAGGGAGAGAGCGATAATGCGAGAGTTCAGAGAGGGTGAGAGAGAGAGGTCAGAGAGGGAGAGAGAGAGAGTTCAGAGTGGGAGAGGGAGAGAGTGAGAGGACAGAGAGGGGAGAAAGAGAGAGATCAGGGAGGGAGAGGAAGAGAGAGAGAGGTCAGAGAGGGAGAGAGGGAGAGCTCAGAGTGGGAGAAAGACTGAGAGAGAGTTCAGAGAGGGAGAGAGGAATGTCAGAGAGGGAGAGAGAGATAGAGACAGAGGTCAGAAAGGGAGATAGAGAGAGAGAGAGGTCAGAGAGGGAGAAAGTGAGAGAGGTCAGAGTGGGACAGGGAGAGAGAGAGAGGTCGGAGAGGGAGAGAGAGAGTGAGATCTGAGAGGGTGAGAGAGAGAGAGAGGTTAGACAGGGAGAGAGAGAGGTCAGAGAGGGAGAGAGAGAGAGAGTTCAGAGAAGGGGGTGAGAGACAGAGTTCAGAGAGGGAGAGAGCGATAATGCGAGAGGTCAGAGAGGGTGAGAGAGAGAGGTCAGAGAGGGAGAGAGAGAGAGTTCAGAGTGGGAGAGGGAGAGAGTGAGAGGACAGAGAGGGGGAGAAAGAGAGAGATCAGGGAGGGAGAGGAAGAGAGAGAGAGGTCAGAGAGGGAGAGAGGGAGAGCTCAGAGTGGGAGAAAGACTGAAAGAGAGTTCAGAGAGGGAGAGAGGAATGTCAGAGAGGGAGAGAGAGATAGAGACAGAGGTCAGAAAGGGAGATAGAGAGAGAGAGAGAGGTCAGAGTGGGAGAAAGTGAGAGAGGTCAGAGTGGGACAGGGAGAGAGAGAGAGGTCGGAGAGGGAGAGAGAGAGGTCAGAGAGGGAGAGAGAGAGTGAGATCTGAGAGGGTGAGAGAGAGAGAGAGGTTAGACAGGGAGAGAGAGAGGTCAGAGAGGGAGAGAGAGATAGTGAGAGTGGTAAGAGAGGGAGAGAGAGAGAGGTCAGACAGGGAGAGAGAAAGAGTTCAGAGTAGGAAAGGGAGAGAGTGAGAGGTCAGAGAGGGGGAGAGAGAGAGAGGTCAGAGAGGGAGGTGAAGAGAGAGAGAGAGAGGTCAGAGAGGGAGAGAGTGGGAGCTCAGAGTGGGAGAGAGACTGAGAGAGTTCAGAGAGGGAGAGAGGAATGTCAGAGAGTTAGATAGAGAGAGATAGTTCAGGGAGCTGGAGAGAGATAGAGAGGACATAGAGGGGGAGAGAGAGAGAGAGTGAGGTCTGAGAGGGATAGAGAGAGAGAGAGAGGTCAGAGAGAGAGGGAGGGTAGAGAGGGAGAGGGAGAGAGAGATGTCAGAGAGGGAGGGAGACAGAGAGGTCAGACAGGGAGAGAGAGAGAGAGAGTGAGGTCAGAGTGGGAGAGACCGAGAGAGGGCAGAGTGGGAGAGGGAGACAGGGAGAGACAGATGTCGGAGAGGGAGAGAGAGAGAGGTCAGAGAGGGAGAGTGAGTGAATTCAGAGAGGGAGAGAGAGAGTGAGATCTGAGAGGGAGAGAGAGAGAGAGGTCAGACAGGGAGAGAGAGAGGTCAGAGGGGGAGAGAGAGATATAGAGAGAGGTCAGAGAATGAGAGAGAGAGAGGTCAAAGAAGGAGAGAGAGAGGGAGAGAGAGGTCAGAGAGGGAGAGGTCAGAGAGTGAGAGAGAGAGAGATAGTTCAGAGAGTGGGAGAGAGAGTGAGAGGACATAGATGGGGAGAGAGTGAGAGAGAGAGAGAAAGTTCAGAGAGCGGGAGAGAGAGTGAGAGGACATAGATGGGGAGAGAGAGAGAGAGTGAGGTCCGAGAGGGATAGAGAGAAAGAGAGAGGTCAGAGAGAGAGAGATGTCAGAGAGAGAGAAAGAGAGAGAGAGAGGTCAGAGAGGGAGAGAGAGACAGAGAGGTCAGAGGGTGAGTGAGAGAGCGGTCATAGAGGAAAAGGGAAGAATGTCATAGAGGGAGAAGAAATAGAGGTCAGAGAGGGAGAAAGAGGTCGGAGAGGGAGAGAATGATAGAGAGAGAGGTCAGAGAGTGAGCGAGAGAGAGAGGTCAGTGAGGGAGAGAGAGAGGTCAAAGAGGGAGAGAGAGAGAGAGAGGTCAGAGAGGCAGAGGAAGAGAGAGAGAGGGAGGTCAGAGAGGGAGAGAGAGAGAGGTCAGAGTGGGAGAGGGAGAGAGAGAGACGTCAGAGAGGGAGAGATAGAGAGAGGTCAGAAAGGGAGATCGAGGGAAGTCAGAGAGGGAGACAGAGAGGGAGGGGAAGAGAGAGAGAGAGGTCAGAGAGAGAGAGGCAGAGAGAGAGAGTTCAGAGAGGGAGAGAGAGAGAGAGGTTAGAGAGGGAGAGCGAGAGAAGTCAGAGAGGGAGAGAGAGAGAGAGGTTAGAGAGGGAGAGCGAGAGAAGTCAGAGAGGGAGAGAGACCTGAGAGGGTGAGAGAGAGAGAGAGAGGTTAGACAGGGAGAGAGATAGGTCAGAGAGGGAGAGAGAGAGAGAGTTCAGAGAGGGGGAGAGAGAGAGAAGTCAGAGAGGGAGAGAGAGATAGTGAGAGTGGTCAGAGAGGGAGAGAGGGAGAGCTCAGAGTGGGAGAGAGAGTGAGAGAGAGTTCAGAGAGGGAGAGAGGAATGTCAGAGAGGGAGAGAGAGATAGAGACAGAGGTCAGAGAGGGAGAGAGAGAGAGAGGTCAGAGAAGGAATGAGAGAGAAGTCAGGGAGGGAGAGAGAGATATGTCATAGAGGTAGAGAGAGAGAGGTCAGAGAGGGAGAGAGAGAGCTCAGACAGTGAGAGAGAGAGAATTCAGGGAGGGAGAGGGTGAGTGAGATCTGAGAGGTAGAGAGAGAGAGAGGTCAGACAGGGAGAGAGAGAGTTCACAGGGGGAGAGAGAGAGATAGAAAGATGTCAGAGAATGATAGAGAGAGAGATCAGAGATTGAGGGAGAGAGAGAGGTCAGTGAAGGAGAGAGAGAGGTCAAAGAGGGAGAGAGAGAGAGAGAGGTTGGAGAGGGTGAGAGAGAGGTCAGAGAGGGAGAGCGAGAGAATTCAGAGAGGGAGAGAGAGAGTGAGATCTGAAAGAGAGAGAGAGAGGTCAGACAGGGAGAGAGAGAGGACAAAGGGGGAGAGAGAGATAGAGAGAGAGGTCAGAGAATGAGAGAGAGAGGTCAGAGAGGGAGAGAGAGAGGTCAGAGAGGGAGAGGAAATGAGGGAGAGAGAAGTCAGAGAGGGAGAGAGAGAGACGTCAGAGAGGGAGAGAGAGCGAGAGGTCAGAGTTTGAGAGGGAGAGAATGAGAGGTCATAGAGGGAGAGAGAGAGAGGTCAGAGAGGGAGAGCGATTGAAGTCAGAGAAGGAGAGGGAGAGGAAGAGAGAGAGAGAGCTCAGAGAGGGAGAGAAAGAGAGTTCAGAGAGGGAGAGGGAGAGAGAGAAAGAGAGTTCAGAGAGGGAGGGGGAGCAGGAGAGAGATAGAGAGAGAGTGGTCAGAGAGGGAGTGAGAGAGAGAGAGAGAGGTCAGAGAGGGAGAGGAAGAGAGAGAGAGAGAGGTCAGAGAGGGAGAGAGAGAGAGGTCAGAGAGTGAGAGAGAGAGAGGTCAGAGTGGGAGAGGGAGAGAGAGACATCAGAGAGGGAGAGATAGAGAGAGGTCAGAGAGGGAGATCGAGGGAAGTCAGAGAGGGAGAGGGAGAAGGAGGGGAAGAGAGAGAGCGAGGTCAGAGAGAGAGAGGACAGAGAAAGAGAGAGACAGAGGTCAGAGGGGGTGAGAGAGAAAGGTCAGAAAGGGAGAGAGAGAGAGAGGTCAGAGAAGGGGAGAGAGAGAGGTCAGAGAGTGAGAGAGAGCGAGGTCATTGAGGGAGAGAGAGAGGTCAGAGAGGCAGAGAGACAGAGGGAAAGAAGTCAGAGAGGGAGAGGAAGATAGAGAGAGAGGTCAGAGAGGGAGAGAGAGAGGGATCAGAGAGGGAGAGAGAGAGAGATCAGAATGGGAGAGGGAGACAGAGAGAAGTGAGGGAGGGATAGAGAGAGAAAGGTCAGAGAGGGAGAGAGAGAGAGAATTCAGAGAAGGAGAGAGACAGAGGTTAGAGAGGGAGTGAGAGATAGAGGTCAGAAAGGGAGAGAGAAAGAGGTCAGTGAGGGAGAGAGAGAGGTCAGAGCGGCAGAGAGACAGAGAGAGAGAAGTCAGAGAGGGAGAGGGAGAGGAAGAGAGAGAGAGAGGTCAGAGAGGGAGAGAGAGAGGGATCAGAGAGGGAGAGAGAGAGAGAGGTCAGATTGGGAGAGGGAGAGAGAGAGGACAGAGAGGGAGAGAGAGAGAGAGGTAAGAGAGGGAGAGCGAGAGAATTCAGAGAGGGAGAGAGAGAGTGAGATCTGAGAGAGTGATAGAGAGAGAGAGGTTAGACAGGGAGAGAGATATGTCAGAGAGGGAGAGAGAGAGAGTTCAGAGAAGGGGGTGAGAGACAGAGGTCAGAGAGGGAGAGAGAGATAGTGAGAGAGATCAGAGAGGGAGAGAGAGAGAGGTCAGATAGGGAGAGAGAAAGAGTTCAGAGTGGGAGAGGGAGAGAGTGAGAGGTCAGAGAGGGGGAGAAAGAGAGAAGTCAGAAAGGGAGAGGAAGAGAGAGAGAGGTCAGAGAGGGAGAGAGGGAGAGCTCAGAGTGGGAGAGAGACTGAGAGAGTTCAGAAAGGGAGAGAGGAATGTCAGAGAGGGAGAGAGAGAGAGAGAGGTCAGAGAGGGAGAGAGCGAGAGAGGTCAGAGTGGGAGAGGGAGAGAGAGAGAGGTCGTAGAGGGAGAGAGAGAGGGGTCAGAGAGGGAGAGCGAGAGAATTCAGAGAGGGAGAGAGAGTGAGATCTGAGAGGGAGAGAGAGAGAGAGGTCAGACAGGGAGAGAGAGAGGTCAGAGGTGGAGAGAGAGATAGAGAGAGAAGTCAGAGAATGAGAGAGGGAGAGGTCAGAGAGGGAGAGAGAGAGAGAGAGAGAGGTACGTCAGAGAGAGAGAGACAGGTCAGAGAGGGAGAAAGAGAGGTCAGAGATGGAGCGGGAGACAGAGTGAGAGAGGTCAGAGAGTGAGATAGAGAGAGATAGTTCAGAGAGCTGGAGAGCGTGAGAGAGGACATAGAGGGGGAGAGAGAGAGAGAGTGAGGTCTGAGAGGGATAGAGAGAGAGAGAGAGGTCAGAGAGAGAGGGAGGTTAGAGAGGGAGAGGGAGAGAGAGAGGTCAGAGAGGGAGGGAGAGAGAGAGGTCAGAGAGGGAGAGAGAGTAAGGTCAGAGTGGGAGAGATCGAGAGAGGGCAGAGTGGGAGAGGGAGACAGAGAGAGAGAGAGGTCGGAGAGGGAGAGAGAGAGAGAGACGTACGTCAGAGAGAGAGAGACAGGTCAGAGAGGGAGAGAGAGAGGTCAGAGAGGGAGAAGGAGAGAGAGTGAGAGAGGTCCGAGAGTGAGAGAGAGAGAGAGGACATAGAGGGGAAGCGAGAGAGAGTGAGGTCCGAGAGGGATAGAGAGACAGAGAGAGGTCAGAGAGAGAGAGGTCAGAGAGGGAGAGGGAGAGAGAGAGGTCAGAAAGGGGGAGAGAGAGAGAGGTCAGAGACGGAGAGAGAGAGAGAGAGAGAGAATGAGGTCAGAGAGAGAGAAGTCAGAGAGAGAGAAAGAGAGAGAGAGAGGTCAGAGAGGGAGAGAGAGACAGAGTGGTCAGAGGGTGAGTGAGAGAGCGGTCAGAGAGGGAGAGGGAGAGATGTCATAGAGGGAGAAAGAAATAGAGGTCAGAGAGGGAGAAAGAGGTCGGAGAGGGAGAGAGAGAGGTCAGAGAGGGAGAGGTCAGAGAGGGAGAGAGAGGGTGAGAGGTCAGAGAGGGAGAGAGGGAGGTCAGAGGGAAAGAGAGAGAGAGAGAGGTCAGAGAGGGAAAGAGAGAGAAGTCAGAGAGGGAGTGGGAGAGATAGGTCAGAGAGGGAGAGATTGAGGTCACAGAGTGGGAGAGAGAGAGAGAGAGGTGAGAGAGGGACAGGTAGAGGTAGAGAGTGAGAGAGGTCAGAGAGGGAGAGGGAGAGGAAGACAGAGAGAGAGGTCAGAGAAGGAGAGAGAGAGGTCAGAGAGGGAGAGAGAGAGGGAGGTCAGAGAGGGAGAGGGAGAGGGAGAGGGAGAGAGAGAGAGGTCAGAGAGGGAGAGAGAGAGGTCAGAGAGGGAGAGAGAGTGAGAGTTCAGAGAGGGAGAGAGGGATGTCAGAGAAGGAGAGAGATAGAGAGAGAGGTCAGAGAAGGAGAGAGAGAGTTCAGAGAGGGAGAGGGAGAGAGAGTGAGAGATTTCAGAGAGGGAGGGGGAGCAGGAGAAAGATAAATAGAGAGAGATGTCAGAGAGGGAAAGAGAAAGAAATCAGAGAGGGATAGAGAGAGAAAGTTCAGAGAGGGAGAGAGAGAGAGAGGTCAGAGAAGGAGAGAGACAGAGGACAAAGGGAGCGAGAGAGAGAGGTCAGAAAGGGAGAGAGAGAGAGAGATCAGAGAGGGAGAGAGAGAGAGGTCAGAGAGTGAGAGAGAAAGAGGTCAGTGAGGGAGAGAGAGAGGTCAGAGAGGGAGTGAGAGAGAGAGAGAGAGAGGTCAGAGAGGGAGAGGAAGAGAGAGAGAGAGAGGTCAGAGTGGGCGAGGGAGAGAGAGACGTCAGAGAGGGAGAGAAGGAGAGAGGTCAGAGAGGGAGAGAGAGAGAGGTCAGAGGGGGAGAGAGAGTGAGCGAGAGTTCAGAGAGGGAGAGAGGAATGTCAGAGAGGGAGAGAGAGATAGAGACAGAGGTCAGAGAGGGAGAGAAAGAGAGAGAGAGGTCAGAGAAGGAATGAGAGAGAAGTCAGGGAGGGAGAGAGAGATATGTCATAGAGGTAGAGAGAGAGAGGTCAGAGTGGGAGAGGAAGAGAGAGAGAGAGGTCAGAGAGGGAGAGAGAGAGCTCAGAAAGTGAGAGAGAGAGAATTCAGGAAGGGAGAGAGTGAGTGAGATCTGAGAGGTAGAGAGAGAGAGAGGTCAGACAGGGAGAGAGAGAGGTCACAGGGTGAGAGAGAGATAGAAAGATGTCAGAGAATGATAGAGAGAGAGGTCAGAGAGTGAGCGAGAGAGAGATGTCAGTGAGGGAGCGAGAGAGGTCAAAGAGGGAGTGGGAGAGGAAGAGAGAGAGAGAGAGGTCAGAGAGGGAGAGAGAGAGAGAGGTTGGAGAGGGAGAGAGAGAGAGGTCAGAGAGGGAGAGCGAGAGAATTCAGAGAGGGTTAGAGAGAGTGAGATATGAGAGAGAGAGAGAGAGGTCAGATAGGGAGAGAGAGAGGTCAGAGGGGGAGAGAGAGAGAAGTACATCAGAGAGAGAGAGACATGTCAGGGAGGGAGAGAGAGAGGTCAGAGAGGGAGAGGAAAAGAGGGAGAGAGACGTCAGAGAGGGAGAGAGAAGACGTCAGAGAGAGAGAGAGAGAGGTCAGAGTGTGAGAGGGAGAGAGTGAGAGGTCATAGAGGGAGAGAGAGAGAGGTCAGAGAGGGAGAGCGATTGAAGTCAGAGAGGGAGAGGGAGAGGAAGAGAGCGAGAGAGGTCAGAGAGGGAGAGAGAGAGTGTTCAGAGGGGGAGAGAGAGTGAGATAGAGTTCAGAGAGGGAGAGAGGAATGTCAGAGATGGAGAGAGAGATAGAGAGATGTCAGAGAAGGAGAGAGAGAAAGGTCAGAAAGGGAGAGAGAGAGAGAAAGAGAGTTCAGAGTGGGAGGTGGAGCAGGAGATAGATAGAGAGAGAGAGTTCAGAGAGGGTAAGAGAGAGAAGTCAGGGAGGGAGAGAGAGATAGGTCAGAGAGGGAGAGAGAGAGCGAGGTCAGAGTGGGAGAGGAAGAGAGAGAGAGAGGTCAGAGAGGGAGAGAGAGAAAATTCAGAGAGGGAGAGAGTGAGTGAGATCTGAGAGGGAGAGAGAGAGAAAGGTCAGACAGGGAGAGAGAGAGGTCACAGGGGGAGAGAGAGATAGAAAGATGTCAGAGAACGATAGAGAGAGAGGTGAGAGAGTGAGGGAGAGAGAGAGGTCAGTGAGGGAGAGAGAGAGGTCAAAGAGGGAGAGAGAGAGAGAGGTCAGAGAGGGAGTGGGAGAGGAAGAGAGAGAGAGAGAGGTCTGAGAGGGAGAGAGAGAGAGAGAAGTTGGAGAGGGAGAGAGAGAGAGGTCAGAGAAGGAGAGCGAGAGAATTCAGAGAGGGAGAGAGAGAGTGAGATCTGAGAGAGAGAGAGAGTGAGGTCAGACAGGGAGAGAGAGAGGTCAGAGGGGGAGAGTGAGATAGAGAGAGAAGTCAGAAAATGAGAGAGAGAGGTCAGAGAGGGAGAGATAGAGATAGAGGCCAGAGAGGTTGAGAGAGAGAGGTACGTCAGAGAGAGAGAGACAGGTCAGGGAGGGAGAGAGAGAGGTCAGAGAGGGAGAGGAAAAGAGGGAGAGAGAGGTCAGAGAGGAAGAGAGAGAGACATCAGAGAGGGAGAGAGAGAGAGAGGTCAGAGTGTGAGAGGAAGAGAGTGAGAGGTCATAGATGGACAGGGAGAGAGGTCAGAGAGGAAGAACGATTGAAGTCAGAGAGGGAGAGGGAGAGGAAGAGAGAGAGAGAGGTCAGAGACGGAGAGAGAGAGGGATCAGAGAGGCAGAGAGAGAGAGTGGTCAGAGTGGGAGAGGGAGAGAGAGAGGACAGAGAGGGAGAGAGAGAGAGAGGTTAGAGAGGGAGAGGGAGAGAATTCAGAGAGGGAGAGAGAGAGTGAGATCTGAGAGAGTGATAGAGAGAGGTTAGACAGGGAGAGAGATATGTCAGAGAGGGAGAGAGAGAGAGAGTTCAGAGAAGTGGGTGAGAGACAGATTTCAGAGAGGGACAGAGAGATAGTGAGAGAGGTCAGAGAGGGAGACAGAGAGAGGTCAGAGAGGGAGAGAGAGAGAGTTCAGAGTGGGAGAGGGAGAGAGTGAGAGGCCAGAGAGGGGGAGAAAGAGAGATGTCAGAGAGGGAGAGGAAGAGAGAGAGAGGTCAGAGAGGGAGAGAGGGAGAGCTCAGAGTGGGAGAGAGACTGAGGGAGAGTTCAGAGAGGGAGAGAGGAATGTCAGAGAGGGAGAGAGAGATAGAGACAGAGGTCAGAGAGGGAGAGAGCGAGAGAGGTCAGAGTGGGAGAGGGAGAGAGAGAGAGAGAGGTCGGAGAGGGAGAGAGAGAGAGGTCAGAGAGAGAGAGCGAGAGAATTCAGAGAGGGAGAGAGAGTGAGATCTGAGAGAGAGAGAGAGAATCAGACAGGGAGAGAGAGAGGTCAGAGGTGGAGAGAGAGATAGAGAGAGAAGTCAGAGAATGAGAGAGGGAGAGGTCAGAGACGGAGAGAGAGAGAGAGAGAGGTACGTCAGAGAGAGAGAGACAGGTCAGAGAGGGAGAAAGAGAGGTCAGAGATGGAGCGGGAGACAGAGTGAGAGAGGTCAGAGAGTGAGATAGAGAGAGATAGTTCAGAGAGCTGGAGAGCGTGAGAGAGGACATAGAGGGGGAGAGAGAGAGAGAGTGAGGTCTGAGAGGGATAGAGAGACAGAGAGAGGTCAGAGAGAGAGAGAGGTCAGAGAGGGAGAGGGAGAGAGAGAGGTCAGAAAGGGAGGGAGAGAGAGAGGTCAGAGAGGGAGAGAGAGAGAGAGAGAATGAGGTCAGAGAGAGAGAAGTCAGAGAGAGAGAAAGAGAGAGAGAGAGGTCAGAGAGGGAGAGAGAGACAGAGTGGTCAGAGGGTGAGTGAGAGAGCGGTCAGAGAGGGAGAGGGAGAGATGTCATAGAGGGAGAAAGAAATAGAGGTCAGAGAGGGAGAAAGAGGTCGGAGAGGGAGAGAGAGAGGTCAGAGAGGGAGAGGTCAGAGAGGGAGAGAGAGAGTGAGAGGTCAGAGGGGGAGAGAGGGAGGTCAGAAGGAAAGAGAGAGAGAGACAGGTCAGAGAGGGAAAGAGAGAGAAGTCAGAGAGGGAGTGGGAGAGATAGGTCAGAGAGGGAGAGATTGAGGTCACAGAGTGGGAGGGAGAGAGAGAGAGGTGAGAGAGGGACAGGTAGAGGTAGAGAGTGAGAGAGGTCAGAGAGGGAGAGGGAGAGGAAGACAGAGAGAGAGGTCAGAGAAGGAGAGAGAGAGGTCAGAGAGTGAGAGAGAGAGGGAGGTCAGAGAGGGAGAGGGAGAGGAAGAGAGAGAGAGAGGTCAGAGAGGGAGAGAGAGAGGTCAGAGAGGGAGAGAGAGTGAGAGTTCAGAGAGGGAGAGAGGGATGTCAGAGAAGGAGAGAGATAGAGAGAGAGGTCAGAGAAGGAGAGAGAGAGTTCAGAGAGGGAGAGGGAGAGGGAGTGAGAGATTTCAGAGAGGGAGGGGGAGCAGGAGAAAGATAAATAGAGAGAGATGTCAGAGAGGGAAAGAGAAAGAAATCAGAGAGGGATAGAGAGAGAAAGTTCAGAGAGGGAGAGAGAGAGAGAGGTCAGAGAAGGAGAGAGACAGAGGACAAAGGGAGCGAGAGAGAGAGAGGTCAGAAAGGGAGAGAGAGAGAGAGATCAGAGAGGGAGAGAGAGAGAGGTCAGAGAGTGAGAGAGAAAGAGGTCAGTGAGGGAGAGAGAGAGGTCAGAGAGGGAGTGAGAGAGAGAGAGGTCAGAGAGGGAGAGGAAGAGAGAGAGAGAGAGGTCTGAGTGGGCGAGGGAGAGAGAGAGAAGTCAGAGACGGATAGAAGGAGAGAGGTCAGAGAGGGAGAGAGAGAGAGGTCAGAGAGGGAGAGAGAGTGAGAGAGAGTTCAGAGAGGGAGAGAGGAATGTCAGAGAGAGAGAGAGAGAGAGACAGAGGTCAGAGAGGGAGAGAGAGAGAGAGAGGTCAGAGAAGGAATGAGAGAGAAGTCAGGGAGGGAGAGAGAGATATGTCATAGAGTTAGAGAGAGAGAGGTCAGAGTGGGAGAGAGAGAGAGAGAGGTCAGAGAGGGAGAGAGAGAGCTCAGACAGTGAGAGAGAGAGAATTCAGGGAGGGAGAGAGTGAGTGAGATCTGAGAGGTAGAGAGAGAGAGAGGTCAGACAGGGAGAGAGAGAGGTCACAGGGTGAGAGAGAGATAGAAAGATGTCAGAGAATGAGAGAGAGAGAGGTCAGAGAGTGAGCGAGAGAGAGATCTCAGTGAGGGAGCGAGAGAGGTCAAAGAGAGAGAGAGAGAGAGAGAGGTCAGAGAGGGAGTGGGAGAGGAAGAGAGAGAGAGAGAGGTCAGAGAGGGAGAGAGAGAGAGAGGTTGGAGAGGGAGAGAGAGAGATGTCAGAGAGGGAGAGCGAGAGAATTCAGAGAGGGAGAGAGAGAGTGAGATCTGAGAGAGAGAGAGAGAGAGAGGTCAAACAGGGAGAGAGAGAGGTCAGAGGGGGAGAGAGAGATAGAGAGAGAGGTCAGAGAATGAGAGAGAGAGGTCAGAGAGGGAGAGAGAGAGATAGAGGCCAGAGAGGGTGAGAGAGAGAGGTACATCAGAGAGAGAGAGACAGGTCAGGGAGGGAGAGAGAGAGGTCAGAGAGGGAGAGGAAAAGAGGGAGAGAGACGTCAGAGAGGGAGAGAGAAGACGTCAGAGAGAGAGAGAGAGAGGTCAGAGTGTGAGAGGGAGAGAGTGAGAGGTCATAGAGGGAGAGAGAGAGGTCAGAGAGGGAGAGCGATTGAAGTCAGAGAGTGAGAGGGAGAGGGAGAGAGAGAGAGAGCTCAGAGAGGGAGAGAGAGAGAGTTCAGAGGGGGAGAGAGAGTGAGATAGAGTTCAGAGAGGGAGAGAGGAATGTCAGAGAGGGAGAGAGAGATAGAGAGATGTCAGAGAAGGAGAGAGAGAGGTCAGAAAGGGAGAGGGAGAGAGAGAAAGAGAGTTCAGAGAGGGAGGGGGAGCAGGAGAGAGATAGAGAGAGAGACGTCAGAGCGGGAGTGAGAGAGAGAGAGAGAGGTCAGAGAGGGTGAGGAAGAGAGAGAGAGAGGTCAGAGAGGGAGAGAGAGAGGTCAGAGAGAGAGAGAGAGGTCAGAGAAGGAGAGAGACAGAGGTCAAAGGGGGTGAGAGAGAGAGGTCAGAAAGGGAGAGAGAGAGAGGTCAGAGGAGGAGAGAGAGAGAGGTCAGAGAGTGAGAGAGAGAGAGGTCAGTGAGGGAGAGAGAGAGGTCAGAGAGGCAGAGAGACAAAGAGAAAGAAACCAGAGAGGGAGAGGGAGAGGAAGATAGAGAGAGAGGTCAGAGAGGGAGAGAGAGGGATCAGAGATGGAGAGACAGAGAGGTCAGACTGGGAGAGGGAGAGAGAGCGAAGTGAGGGAGGGATAGAGAGAGAAAGGTCAGAGAGGGAGAGAGAGATAGAATTCAGAGAAGGAGAGAGACAGAGGTCAGAGAGAGTGAGAGATAGATGTCAGAAAGGATGAGAGAAAGAGGTCAGTGAGGGAGAGAGAGAGGTCAGAGAGGCAGAGAGACAGAGAGAGAGAAGTCAGAGAGGAGAGGGAGAGGAAGAGAGAGAGAGAGGTCAGAGAGGGAGAGAGAGAGGGATCAGAGAGGGAGAGAGAGAGAGAGGTCAGAGTGGGAGAGGGAGAGAGGTTAGAGAGGGAGAGCGAGAGAATTCAGAGAGGGAGAGATAGAGTGAGATCTGAGAGAGTGATAGATAGAGACAGGTTAGACAGGGAGAGAGATATGTCAGAGAGGGAGAGAGAGAGAGAGTTCAGAGAAGGGGGTGAGAGACAGAGTTCAGAGAGGGAGAGAGAGATAGTGAGAGACGTCAGAGAGGGAGAGAGAGAGAGGTCAGAGAGGGAGAGAGAGAGAGTTCAGAGTGGGAGAGGGAGAGAGTGAGACTTCAGAGAGGGGGAGAAAGAGAGAGGTCAGAGAGGGAGAGGAAGAGAGAGAGAGGTCAGAGAGGGAGAGAGAGAGGGATCAGAGAGAGAGAGAGAGAGAGAGGTCAGAGTGGGAGAGAGAGAGAGAGAGAGGACAGAGAGGGAGAGAGAGAGAGGTTAGAGAGGGAGAGCGAGAGAATTCAGAGAGGGAGAGATAGAGTGAGATCTGAGAGAGTGATAGAGAGAGACAGGTTAGACAGGGAGAGAGATATGTCAGAGAGGGAGAGAGAGAGAGAGTTCAGAGAAGGGGGTGAGAGACAGAGTTCAGAGAGGGAGAGAGAGATAGTGAGAGACGTCAGAGAGGGAGAGAGAGAGAGGTCAGAGAGGGAGAGAGAGAGAGTTCAGAGTGGGAGAGGGAGAGAGTGAGACTTCAGAGAGGGGGAGAAAGAGAGAGGTCAGAGAGGGAGAGGAAGAGAGAGAGAGGTCAGAGAGGGAGAAAGGGAGAGCTCAGAGTGGGAGAGAGACTGAGAGACAGTTCAGTGAGGGAGAGAGGAATGTCAGAGAGGGAGAGAGAGATAGAGACAGAGGTCAGAGAGGGAGAGAGAGAGAGAGAGAGAGAGGTCAGTGAGGGAGAGAGCGAGAGAGGTCAGAGTGGGAGAGGGAGAGAGAGAGAGAGAGAGAGGTCAGAGAGGGAGAGAGAGAGAGGTCAGAGAGGGAGAGCGAGAGAATTCAGAGAGGGAGAGAGTGTGAGAGCTGAGAGGGAGAGAGAGAGAGAGGTCAGACAGGGAGAGAGAGAGGTCAGAGGGGGAGAGAGAGATAGAGAGAGATGTCAGAGAATGAGAGAGAGAGAGGTCAGAGAGGGAGAGAGAGAGAGAGAGAGGAACGTCAGAGAGAGAGAGACAGGTCAGAGAGGGAGAAAGAGAGGTCAGAGAGGGAGCAGGAGACAGAGTGAGAGAGGTCAGAGAGTGAGATAGAGAGAGATAGTTCAGAGAGCTGGAGAGAGAGAGAGAGGACATAGAGGGGGAGAGAGAGAGAGACTGAGGTCAGAATGGGAGAGACCGAGAGAGGGCAGAGTGGTAGAGGGAGACAAAGAGAGAGAGAGGTCGGAGAGGGAGAGAGAGAGAAGTCAGAGAGGAAGAGCGAGTGAATTCAGAGAGGGAGAGAGAGAGTGAGATCTCAGAGGGAGAGAGAGAGAGAGGTCAGACAGGGAGAGAGAGAGGTCAGAGGGGGATAGAGAGATAGAGAGAGATGTCAGAGAATGAGAGAGAGAGAGAGGTCAAAGAGGGAGAGAGAGAGAGAGAGGCCAGAGAGGGAGAGAGAGAGAGAGAGGTACGTCAGAGAGAGAGAGACAGGTCAGAAAGGGAGAGATAGATGTCAGAGAGTGAGAGAGCGAGAGATAGTTCAGAGAGCGGGAGAGAGAGTGAGAGGACATAGAGGGAGAGAGAGAGAGAGAGTGAGGTCCGAGAGGGATAGAGAGAGAGAGAGAGGTCAGAGAGAGAGAGAGGTCAGAGAGGGAGAGGGAGAGAGAAAGGTCAGAGAGGGAGGGAGAGAGAGAGGTCAGAGAGCGAGAGAGAGAGAGAGAATGAGGTCAGAAAGGGAGAGAGAGAGATGTCAGAGAGAGAGAAAGAGAGAGAGAGAGAGTTCAGAGAGGGAGAGAGAGACAGAGTGGTCAGAGGGTGAGTGAGAGAGCGGTCAGAGAGGGAGAGGGAAGAATGTCATAGAGGGAGAAGAAATAGAGGTCACAGAGGGAGAAAGAGGTCGGAGAGGGAGAGTGAGAGGTCGGAGAGGGAGAGAGAGCGGTCAGAGAGGAAGGGCGAGAGGTCAGAGAGGGAGAGGTCGGAGAGGGAGAGAGAGAGAGAGGTCAGAGGGAGAGAGAGGGAGGTCAGAGGGAAAGAGAGAGAGAGAGGTCAGAGAGGGAAAGAGAGAGAAGTCAGAGAGGGAGTGGGAGAGATAGGTCAGAGATGGAGAGATTGTGGTCACATAGGGGGAGAGAGAGAGGTGAGAGAAGGACAGGTAGAGGTAGAGTGAGAGAGAGGACAGAGAGGTTGAGGGAGAGGAAGAGAGAGAGAGAGGTCAGAGAAGGAGAGAGAGAGGTCAGAGAGGGAGAGACAGAGGGAGGTCAGAGAAGGGGGAGAGAGAGAGAGAGAGCTCAGAGAGGGAGAGACAGAGAGAGAGGTCCGTCAGAGAGAGAGAGACAGGTCAGAGAGGGAGAGAGAGAGGTCAGAGAGGGAGAGGGAGAGAGAGTGATAGGGGTCAGAAAGTGAGAGAGAGAGAGATAGTTCAGAGAGCTGCAGAGAGAGAGAGAGGACATAGAGAGGGAGAGAGAGAGAGAGTGAGGTCCGAGAGGGATAGAGAGAGAGAGAGAGAGGTCAGAGAGAGAGAGAGGTCAGAGAGGGATAGGGAAAGAGAGAGGTCAGAAATGGAGGGAGAGAGAGAGGTCAGAGTGGGAGAGAGAGAGAGAGAGAAAGGTCAGAGAGGGAGAGGGAGAGGAAGGGAGATGGAGAGGTCAGAGAGGGAGAGAGAGAGGTCAGAGAGGGTGTGATAGTGAGAGTTCAGAGAGGGAGAGAGCGATGTCAGAGAGGGAGAGAGAGATAGAGAGAGAGGTCAGAGAAGGAGAGAGAGAGTTCAGAGAGGGAGAGGGAGAGAGAGTGAGAGATTTCAGAGAGGGAGGGTGAGCAGGAAAAAGATAAATAGAGAGAGATGTCAGAGAGGGAAAGAGTGAGAAATCAGAGAGGGATAGAAAGAGAGAGGTCAGAGAGGGAGAGAGAGAGAGGTCAGAGAAGGAGAGAGACAGAGGTCGGAAGGAGCGAGAGAGAGAGGTCAGAGAGAAAGCGAGAGAGAGGTCAGAGAGTGAGATAGAAAGAGGTCAGTGAGGGAGAGAGAGAGGTCAGAGAGGGAGTGAGAGAGAGAGAGAGGTCAGAGAGGGAGAGGAAGAGAGAAAGAGAGAGGTCAGAGTGGGCGAGGGAAAGAGAGAGGTCAGAGAGGGAGAGAGAGAGAGAGGTCAGAGAGGGAGAGCGAGGGAAGTCAGAGAGGGAGAGGGAGAGGAATAGAGAGAGAGAGGTCAGAGAGGGAGAGAGAGAGAGATGCCAGAGAGGGAGAGAGAGTGAGAGAGAGTTCAGAGAGGGGGAGAGGAATGTCAGAGAGGGAGAGAGAGATAGAGAGAGAGGTCTGAGAAGGAGAGAGAGAGGTCAGAGAGTGAGAGAGAGAGAGGTCAGTGAGGGAGAGAGAGAGGTCAGAGAGGCAGAGAGACAGAGAGAGCGAAGTCAGAGAGGGAGAGGGATTGGAAGATGGAGAGAGAGTTCAGAGAGGGAGAGAGAGAGGGATCAGAGAGGGAGAGAGAGAGAGAGGTCAGAGTGGGAGAGGGAGAGAGAGAGAAGTCAGGGAGGGATAGAGAGAGAAAGGTCAGAGAGGGAGAGAGAGAGAGGTCAGAGAAGGAGAGAGACAGAGGTCAGAGGGAGTGAGAGATAGAGGTCAGAAAGGGAGAGGGAGAGAGAGGTCAGAGAGGCAGAGAGACAGAGAGAGAAGTCAGAGAGGGAGAGGGAGAGGAAGGGAGAGAGAGAGGTCAGAGAGGGAGAGAGAGAGGGATCAGAGAGGGAGAGAGAGAGAGGTCAGAGTGGGTGAGGGAGGGAGAGAGAGGTCAGAGAGGGAGAGAGAGAGGTCAGAGTGGAAGACGGAGAGAGAGAGAGAGAGGTCAGAGAGGGAGAGCGAGAGATTTCAGAGAGAGAGAAAGAGAGAAAGAGAGAGAGAGGTCAGAGTGGGAGAGAGAGACAGAGTGGTCAGAGGGTGAGTGAGAGAGAGGTCAGAGAGGGAGAGAGAGGGATGTCAGAGAAGGAGAGAGATAGCGAGAGAGGTCAGAGAAGGAGAAAGTTCAGAGAGGGAGAGGGAGAGAGAGTGAGAGATTTCAGAGAGGGAGGGGGAGCAGGAGAAAGATAAATAGAGAGAGATGTCAGAGAGGGAAAGAGAAAGAAATCAGAGAGGGAGAGAGAGAGAGAGGTCAGAGAAGGAGAGAAACAGAGGACAGAGGGAGCGAGAGAGAGAGGTCAGAAAAGGGGAGAGAGAGAGAGGTCAGAGAGGGAGAGAGAGAGAGGTCAGAGAGTGAGAGAGAAAGAGGTCAGTGAAGGAGAGAGAGAGGTCAGAGAGGGAGTGAGAGAGAGAGAGAGAGAGAGGTCAGAGAGGGAGAGGAAGAGAGAGAGAGAGAGGTCAGAGTGGGCGAGGGAGAGAGAGACGTCAGAGAGGGAGAGAGAGAGAGAGGTCAGAGAGGGAGAGCGAGGGAAGTCAGAGAGGGAGAGGGAGAGGAATAGAGAGAGAGAGGTCAGAGAGGGAGAGAGAGAGGTCAGAGAGGGAGAGAGAGTGAGAGAGAGTTCAGAGAGGGAGAGAGGAATGTCAGAGAGGGAGAGAGAGATAGAGAGAGAGGTCTGAGAAGGAGAGAGGGAGGTCAGAGTGGGAGAGGGAGAGGGAGAGAGAGAGTGTTCAGAGAGGGAGGGGAGCAGGAGAGAGAGAGAGGGAGAGAGGTCAGAGAGGGAAAGAGAGAGAAGTCAGGGAGGGATAGAGAGAGAAAGGTCAGAGAGGGAGAGAGACAGGGAGATCAGAGAAGGAGAGAGACAGAGGTCAAAGGGAATGAGAGGGAGAGGTCAGAAAGGGAGAGAGAGAGAGAGTTCAGAGAAGGAAAGAGAGGGATGTCAGAGAGTGAGAGAGAGAGAGGTCAGTGAGGGAGAGAGAGAGGTCAGAGAGGGAGAGAGACAGAGTGAGAGAAGTCAGAGAGGGAAAGGGAGAGGAAGAGAGAGAGAGAGGTCAGAGAGGGAGAGAGAGAGGGATCAGAGAGGGAGAGTGAGAGAGAGGTCAGAGTGGGAGAGGGAGAGAGAGAGAGAGAGGTCAGAGTGGGAGAATGAGAGAGATAGTTCAGAGAGGGAGAGAGAGAGAGAGGACATTGAGGGGGAGAGAGAGAGAGAGTGAGGTCCAAGTGGGAGAGAGAGAGAGAGAGCTCAGAGTGAGAGAGAGGTCAGAGAGGGAGAGAGAGAGACATCAGAGAGGGAGGGAAGAGAGACGGGTCAGAGAGGGAGAGAGAGATAGATGTCAGAGAGAGAGAGAGCGAGAGAGAGAGAGATCAGAGAGGGAGAGAGAGAGAGAGGTCAGAGGGAGAGAGAGAAAGCAGAGATGGAGAGAGAGAGAGCGAGGTCAGAGAGAGAGAGAGGTCAGAGAGAGGGAGAGGTCAGAGAGGGAGAGAGAATGGTCAGAGAGGCAGCGAGGGAGGTCAGAGAGGGAGAGAAAGATAGAGATAGAGTTTAGAGATGGAGAGAGAGAGAGACAGAGAGAGGTCAGAAAGGGAGAGGGAGCAGAAGAGAGAGAGAGAGAGGTCAGAGAGGGAGAGAGAGAGAGAGGTCAGAGACAGAGAGAGATGTCAGAGTAGGAGAGAGAGAGAGATCAGAGAGGGTGAGAGAGAGGTCAGAGAGGGAGAGGGAGAGAGAGGGAGAGGTCAGAGTGTGAGAGAAGGAAAGGTCAGAGAGTGAGAGAGAGAGAGGTCAGAGAGGGAGAGAGACAGCGAGGACATAGAGGGACACAGAGATAGGCAGTGACGTCAGAGAGAGAGAGAGAGAGCGAGGTCAGAGTGGGAGAGGGAGAGAGAGAGAGGTCAGAGAGGGAGAGATAGAGAGAGGTCGGAGAGGGAGACTGAGGGAAGTCAGAGAGGGAGAGGGAGGGGAAGAGAGAGAGAGAGGTCAGAGAGGGAGAGAGAGAGAGGCCAGAGAGGGAGAGAGTGTGAGAGAGAGTTCAGAGAGGGAGAGAGGAATGTCAGAGAGGGAGAAAGAGATAGAGAGAGAGGTCAGTGAAGGAGAGAGAGAGGTCAGTGAGGAACAGGGAGAGAGGGAGAGAGATTTCAGAGAGGGAGGGGGAGCAGGAGAGAGATAGAGACAGTGAGAGGTCAGAGAGGGAAAGAGAGAGAAGTTAGAGAGGGTTAGAGAGGTCAGACACGGAGAGAGAGAGGTCAGAGGAGGAGAGAGATAGAAAGAGGTCAGAGAATGATAGAGAGAGATCAGAGATTGAGGGAGAGAGAGAGGTCAGTGAGGGAGAGAGAGAGGTCAGAGAGGGAGAGAGAGAGAGAGAGGTCAGAAAGGGAGTGGGATAGGAAGAGAGAGAGAGAGAGAGGTCTGAGAGGGAGAGAGAGACAGAGGTCAGAGTGGGAGAGGGAGAGAGAGAGGTCGGAGAGGGAGAGAGAGAGAGGTCAGAGAGGGAGAGAGCGAGAGAAGTCAGAGTGGGAGAGCGAGAGAGAGAGAGAGAGAAGTCGGATAGGGAGAGAGAGAGAGGTCAGAGAGGGATAGAGAGTGAGATCTGAGAGGGAGAGAGAAAGAGAGGTCAGACAGGGAGAGAGAGAGGTCAGACGGGGAGAGAGAGATAGAGAGAGAGGTCAGAGAATGAGAGAGAGTGAGGTCAGAGAGGGAGAGAGAGAGAGAGAGGTCAGAGAGGGAGAGAGAGAGAGAGGTACATCAGAGAGAGAGAGGCAGGTCAGAGAGGGAGAGAGAGAGAAGTCAGAGAGGGAGAGAGAGAGAGAGGTCAGAGAGGGAGAGCGAGAGAAGTCAGAGAGGGAGAGAGAGAGTGAGATCTGAGAGGGAGAGAGAGAGGTCAGACACGGAGAGAGAGAGGTCAGAGAATAATAGAGAGAGAGGTCAGATAGTGGGAGAGAGAGATGTCAGTGAGGGAGAGAGAGTGTTCAGAGAGGGAGAGAGAGAGAGAGGTCAGAGAGAGAGAGAGAGGTCAGAGAGGGAGAGAGAGACAGTGGTCAGAGTGGGAGAGGGAGAGAGAGAGAGATGTCGGAGATGGGGAGAGAGAGAGGTCAGAGAGGCAGACCGAGAGATTTCAGAGAGGGAGAGAGAGACTGAGACCTGAGAGGGAGAGAGAGAGAGAGGTCAGACAGTGAGAGAGAGAGGTCAGAGAGGGAGAGAGAGATAGAGAGAGAGGTCAGAGAATGAGAGAGAGAGAGTTCAGAGAGGGAGAGAGCGAGAGAGACGTACGTCAGAGAGAGAGAGACAGGTCAGAGAGGGAGAAAGAGAGGTCAGAGAGGGAGAGGGAGAGAGAGTGAGAGAGGTCAGAGAGTGAGAGAGAGAGATTGTTCAGAGAGCAGTTGAGAGAGAGAGAGGACATAGAGGGGGAGAGAGAGAGAGAGTGAGGTCCGAGAGGGATGGAGAGAGAGAGAGAGAGAGATGTCAGAGAGAGAGAAAGGTCAGAGAGGGAGAGGGAGAGAGAGAGGTCAGAAAGGGAGGGAGAGAGAGAGGTCAAAGAGGGAAATAGAGAGAGAGAGAGAATGAGGTCAGAGAGGGAGAGAGAGAGAGATGTCAGAGAGAGAGAAAGAGAGAGAGAGAGGTCAGAGTGGGAGAGAGAGACAGAGTGGTCAGAGGGTGAGTGAGAGAGTGGTCAGAGAGGGAGAGGGAGAGATGTCATAGAGGGAGAAAGAAATAGAGGTCAGAGAGGAAGAAAGAGGTCGGAGAGGGAGAGAGAGAGGTCAGAGAGGGAGAGAGAGAGGTCAGAGAGGGAGAGAGAGAGGGAGAGGTCAGAGGGGGAGAGAGGGAAGTCAGAGGGAAAGAGAGAGAAACAGGTCAGAGAGGGAAAGAGAGAGAAGTCAGAGAGGGAGTGGGAGAGATAGGTCAGAGATGGAGAGATTGAGGTCACAGAGTGGGAGAGAGAGAGACGGGAGAGAGGGACAGGTAGAGGTAGAGAGAGAGAGAGGTCAGAGAGGGAGAGGGTGAGGAAGACAGAGAGAGAGGTCAGAGTAGGAGAGAGAGAGGTCAGAGAGGGAGAGAGAGAGGGAGGTCAGAGAGGGAGAGGAAGAGAGAGAGAGAGGTCAGAGAGGGAGAGAGAGAGGTCAGAGAGGGAGAGAGTGAGAGTTCAGAGAGGGAGAGAGGGTTATCAGAGAAGGAGAGAGATAGAGAGAGAGGTCAGAGAAGGAGAGAGAGAGAGTTCAGAGAGGGAGAGGGAGAAAGAGTGAGAGATTTCAGAGAGGGAGGGGGAGCGTGAGAAAGATAACTAGAGAGAGATGTCAGAGAGGGAAAGAGAAAGAAATCAGAGAGGGATAGAGAGAGAAAGTTCAGAGAGGGAGAGAGAGAGAGATCAGAGAAGGAGAGAGAAAGAGGTCAGTGAGGGAGAGAGAGAGGTCAGAGAGGGAGTAAGAGAGAGAGAGAGAGAGGTCAGAGAGGGAGAGGAAGAGAGAGAGAGAGAGGTCAGAGTGGGCGAGTGAGAGAGAGAGACGTCAGAGAGGGAGAGAGAGAGAGAGGTCAGAGAGGGAAAGAGAGAGAAGTCAGAGAGGGATAGAGAGAGAAAGGTCAGAGAGGGAGAGAGGTCTGAGAAGGAGAGAGACAAAGGTCAGAGGGAGCGAGAGAGAGAGGTCAGAGAGGGACAGGGAGAGAGGGAGAGAGATTTTAGAGAGGGAAGGGGAGCAGGAGAGAGATAGAGACAGAGAGAGGTCAGTGAGGGAGAGAGAGAGGTCAGAGAGGGAGATGAAGAGAGAGAGAGAGGTCAGAGAGGGAGAGAGGGAGAGCGCAGAATGGGAGAGAGACTGAGAGAGAGTTCAGAGAGCGAGAGAGGAATGTCAGATAAGGAGAGAGAGATAGAGACAAAGGTCAGAGAGGGAGAGAGAGAGAGTTCAGAGAGGGAGGTGGAGCAGGAGAGAGATAGAGAGAGAGAGAGGTCAGAGAGGGAAAGAGAGAGACGTCAGGGAGGGAGAGAGAGAGATAGGTCAGAGAGGTAGAGAGAGAGAGAGGTCAGACTGGGAGAGGAAGAGAGATAGAGACGTCAGAGAGGGAAAGACAGCTCAGAGAGTGAGAGAAAGAGAGTTCAGAGAGGGAGAGAGAGAGTGAGATCTGAGAGGGAGAGAGAGAGAGAGGTCAGACACGGAGAGAGAGAGGTCAGAGGAGGAGAGAGAGATAGAAAGAGGTCAGAGAATGTTAGAGAGAGGTCAGAGATTGAGGGAGAGAGAGAGGTCAGTGAGGGAGAGAGAGAGGTCAGAGAGGGAGAGAGAGAGAGAGAGAGGTCAGAGAGGGAGTGGGATAGGAAGAGAGAGAGAGATAGATCAGAGAGGGAGAGAGAGACAGAGGTCAGTGTGGGAGAGGGAGAGAGAGAGAGAGGTCGGAGAGGGAGAGAGAGAGAGGTCAGAGAGGGAGAGAGCGAGAGAGGTCAGAGTGGGAGAGGGAGAGAGAGAGAGAGAGGTCGGAGAGGCAGAGAGAGAGAGGTCAGAGAGGGAGAGCGAGAGAATTCAGAGAGGGAGAGAGAGTGAGATCTGAGAGGGAGAGAGAAAGAGAGGTCAGAAAGGGAGATAGAGAGGTCAGAGGGGGAGAGAGAGATAGAGAGAGAGGAGAGAATTAGAGAGAGAGAGGTCAGAGAGGCAGAGAGAGGGAGAGAGAGGTCAGAGAGGGAGAGAGAGAGGGAGGTACATCAGAGAGAGAGAGGCAGATCAGAGAGGGAGAGAGAGTGAAGTCAGAGAGGGAGAGAGAGAGAGAGGTCAGAGAGGGAGAGCAAGAGAAGTCAGAGAGGGAGAGAGAGAGTGAGATCTGAGAAGGAAAGAGAGAGGTCAGACACGGAAAGAGAGAGGTCAGAGGGGGAGAGAGAGATAGAAAGAGGTCAGAGAATGATAGAGAGAGAGGTCAGAGAGTGAGGGAGAGAGAGATGTCAGTGAGGGAGAGAGAGTGTTCAGAGAGGGAGAGAGAGAGAGAGGTCAGAGAGAGAGAGAGGTCAGAGAGGGAGAGAGAGAGAGGTCAGAGTGGGAGAGGGAGAGAGAGAGAGAGGTCGGAGAGGGAGAGAGAGAGAGGTCAGAAAGGGAGAGTGAGAGATTTCAGAGAGGGAGACAGAGAGAGAGGTCAGACAGGGAGAGAGAGAGGTCAGAGGGGGAGAGAGAGATAGAGAGAGAGGTCAGAGAATGAGAGAGAGAGAGCTCAGAGAGGGAGAGAGAGAGAGAGACGTACGTCAGAGAGAGAGAGACAGGTCAGAGAGGGAGAAATAGAGGTCAGAGAGGGAGAGGGAGAGAGAGTGAGAGAGGTCAGAGAGTGAGAGAGAGAGAGAGATAGTTCAGAGAGCTGCAGAGAGAGAGAGAGGACATAGAGGTGGGGAGAGAGAGAGAGAGTGAGGTCCAAGAGGGATAGAGAGAGAGAGAGAGAGGTCAGAGAGAGAGAAAGGTCAGAGAGGGAGAGGGAGAGAGAGAGGTCAGAAAGGGAGGGAGATAGAGAGGTCAGAGAGGGAGAGAGAAGAGAGAGAGAATGAGGTCAGAGAGGGAGTGAGAGAGAGATGTCAGAGAGAGAGAAAGAGAGAGAGAGAGGTCAAAGATGGAGAGAGAGACAGAGTGGTCAGATGTTGATTGAGAGAGCGGTCAGAGAGGGAGAGGGAGCGATGTCATAGAGGGAGAAAGAAATAGAGGTCAGAGAGGAAGAAAGAGGTCGGAGAGGGAGAGAGAGAGGTCAGAGAGGGAGAGAGAGAGGTCAGAGAGGGAGAGAGAGAGGGAGAGGTCAGAGGGGGAGAGAGGGAGGTCAGAGGGAAAGAGAGAGAGACAGGTCAGAGAGGGAAAGAGAGAGAAGTTAAAGAGGGAGTGGGAGAGATAGGTCAGAGATGGAGAGATTGAGGTCACAGAGTGGGAGAGAGAGAGAGAGAGAGGTGAGAGAGGGACAGGTAGAGGTAGAGAGAGAGAGAGGTCAGAGAGGGAGAGGGTGAGGAAGACACAGAGAGCGGTCAGAGAAGGAGTGAGAGAGGTCAGAGAGGGAGAGCGAGAGTGAGATCTGAGATGGATAGAGAGATGTCAGACACGGAGAGAGAGAGGTCAGAGGGGGAGAGAGAGATAGAAAGAGGTCAGAGAATGATAGAGAGAGAGGTCAAAGAGTGAGGGAGAGATGTCAGTGAGGGAGAGAGAGTGTTCAGAGAGGGAGAGAGAGAGAGAGAGAGGTCAGAGAGAGAGAGGTCAGAGAGGGAGAGAGAGAGAGAGAGGTCAGAGTGGGAGAGGGAAAGAGAGAGAGAGGTCGGAGAGGGAGAGAGAGAGAGGTCAGAGAGGGAGAGTGAGAGATTTCAGAGAGGGAGAGAGAGAGAGAGGTCAGAGAGGGACAGGGAGAGAGGGAGAGAGACGTACGTAAGAGAGAGAGAGACAGGTCCGAGAGGGAGAAAGAGAGGTCAGAGAGGGAGAGGGAGAGAGAGTGAGAGAGGTCAGAGAGTGAGAGAGAGAGAGATAGTTCAGAGAGCTGCAGAGAGAGAGAGAGGACATAGAGGGGGGGAGAGAGAGACAGAGTGGTCAGAGGGTGAGTGAGAGAGTGGTCAGAGAGGGAGAGGGAGAGATATCATAGAGGGAGAAAGAAAAAGAGGTCAGAGAGGAAGAAAGAGGTCGGAGAGGGAGAGAAAGGGTGATCAAAGAGGGAGAGAGAGAGATGTCAGAGTGGGAGAAGGAGAGAGACATAGGTCCGAGATAGAGAGAGAGATAGGTCAGAGAGGGAGAGAGAGAGAGATTTCAGAGAGGGGGAGAGAGAGAGAGGTCAGAGAGGGAGAGAGAGAGAGGTCAGAGAGGGAGAGAGAGAGAGAGTTCAGAGTGGGAGAGGGAGAGAGTGAGAGGTCAGAGACGGGGAGAGAGAGAGAGGTCAGAGAGGGAGAGGAAGAGAGAAAGAGAGGTCAGAGAGGGAGAGAGGGAGACCTCAGACTGGGAGAGAGACTGAGAGAGAGTTCAGAGAGCGATAGAGGAATGTCAGAGAGGGAGAGAGATTGAGACAAAGGTCAGAGAGGGAGAGAGAGAGAGAGTTCAGAGAGGGAGGTGGAGCAGGAGAGAGGTAGAGAGAGAGAGAGGTCAGACTGGGAGAGGAAGAGAGATCGAGAGGATAGAGAGGGAGAGACAGCTCAGAGAGTGAGAGAGAGAGAATTCAGAGAGGGAGAGAGAGAGTGAGATCTGAGAGGGAGAGAGAGAGAGGTCAGACACGGAGAGAGAGAGGTCAGAGGGGGAGAGAGATAGAAAGAGGTCAGAGAATGTTAGAGAGAGGTCAGCGATTGAGGGAGAGAGAGGTCAGTGAGGGAGAGAGAGAGGTCAGAGAGGGAGAGAGAGAGAGAGAGAGGTCAGAGAGGGAGTGGGATAGGAAGAGAGAGAGAGGTCAGAGAGGGAGAGAGAGACAGAGGTCAGAGTGGAAGAGGGAGAGAGAGAGAGAGGTCGGAGAGGGAGAGAGAGAGAGGTCAGAGAGGGAGAGAGAGAGAGAGGTCAGAGTGGGAGAGGGAGAGAGAGAGAGAGGTCGGAGAGGGAGAGAGAGAGGTCAGAGAGGGAGAGCGAGAGAATTCAGAGACCGAGAGAGAGTGAGATCTGAGAGGGAGAGAGAAAGAGAGGTCAAACAGGGAGAGAGAGAGGTCAGAGGGGGAGAGAGAGATAGAGAAAGAGGTCAGAGAATGAGAGAGAGAGAGGTCAGAGACGGAGAGAGAGAGAGAGAGAGGTCAGAGAGGGAGAGAGAGAGAGGTACATCAGAGAGAGAGAGGCAGGTCAGAGAGGGAGAGAGAGAGAAGTCAGAGAGGGAGAGAGAGAGAGAGGTCAGAGAGGGAGAGCAAGAGAAGTCAGAGAGGGAGAGAAAGAGTGAGATCTGAGAAGGAAAGAGCGTGGTCAGACACGGAGAGAGAGAGGTCAGAGGGGGAGAGAGAGATAGAAAGAGGTCAGAGAATGATAGAGAGAGAGGTCAGAGAGTGAGGGAGAGAGAGATGTCAGTGAGCGAGAGAGAGTGTTCAGAGAGGGAGAGAGAGAGAGAGGTCGGAGAGGGAGAGAGAGAGAGGTCAGAGAGGGAGAGCGAGAGATTTCAGAGAGGGAGAGAGAAAGTGAGATCTGAGAGGGAGAGAGAGAGAGGTCAGACAGGGAGAGAGAGAGGTCAGAGGGGGAGAGAGAGATAGAGAGAGAGGTCAGAGAATGAGTGAGAGAGAGTTCAGAGAGGGAGAGAGAGAGAGAGACGTACGTCAGAGAGAGAGAGACAGGTCAGAGAGGGAGAAAGAGAGGTCAGAGAGGGAGAGGGAGAGAGAGTGAGAGAGGTCAGAGAGTGAGAGAGAGAGAGATAGTTCAGAGAGCTGCAGAGAGAGAGAGAGGACATAGAGGGGGAGAGAGAGAGAGTGAGGTCCGAGAGGGATAGAGAGAGAGAGAGAGAGTTCAGAGAGAGAGAGAGGTCATAGAGGGAGAGGGAGAGAGAGAGGTCAGAAAGGGAGGGAGAGAGAGAGGTCAGAGAGGGAGAAAGAAGAGAGAGAGAATGAGGTCAGAGAGGGAGAGAGAGAGAGATGTCAGAGAGAGAGAAAGAGAGAGAGAGAGGTCAGAGAGGGAGAGAGAGACAGAGTGGTCACAGGGTGAGTGAGAGAGCGGTCAGAGAGGGAGAGGGAGAGATGTCATAGAGGGAGAAAGAAATAGAGGTCAGAGAGGAAGAAAGAGGTCGGAGAGGGAGAGAGAGAGGTCAGAGAGGGAGAGAGAGAGGTCAGAGAGGGAGAGAGAGAGGGAGAGGTCAGAGGGGGAGAGAGGGAGGTCAGAGAGGGATAGAGAGAGAAAGGTCAGAGAGGGAGAGAGGGAGAGAGGTCTGAGAAGGAGAGAGGCAGAGGTCAGAGGGAGCGAGAGAGAGAGGTCAGAGAGGGACAGGGAGAGAGGGAGAGAGATTTCAGAGAGGGAGGGGGTGCAGGAGAAAGATAAGCAGAGAGAGATGTCAGAGACGGAAAGAGAAGGAAATCAGAGAGGGATAGAGAGAGAAAGTTCAGAGAGGGAGAGAGAGAGAGAGGTCAGAGAAGGGGAGAGACAGAGGACAGAGGGAGTGAGAGAGAGAGGTCTGAAAGGGAGAGAGAGAGAGGTCAGAGAGTGAGAGAGAAAGAGGTCAGTGAGGGAGAGAGAGAGGTCAGCGAGGGAGTAAGAGAGAGAGAGAGAGGTCAGAGAGGGAGAGGAAGAGAGAGAGAGAGGTCAGAGTGGGCGAGGGAGAGAGAGAGACGTCAGAGAGGGAGAGAGAGAGAGGTCAGAGAGGGAAAGAGAGAGAAGTCAGAGAGGGATAGAGAGAGAGAAAGGTCAGAGAGGGAGAGAGGGAGAGAGGTCTGAGAAGGAGAGAGGCAGAGGTCAGAGGGAGCGAGAGAGAGAGGTCAGAGAGGGACAGGGAGAGAGGGAGAGAGATTTCAGAGATTGATAGAGAGAGAGGTCAGAGAGTGAGGGAGAGAGAGATGTCAGTGAGCGAGAGAGAGTGTTCAGAGAGGGAGAGAGAGAGAGAGGTCGGAGAGGGAGAGAGAGTGAGGTCAGAGAGGGAGAGCGAGAGATTTCAGAGAGGGAGAGAGAAAGTGAGATCTGAGAGGGAGAGAGAGAGAGGTCAGACAGGGAGAGAGAGAGGTCAGAGGGGGAGAGAGAGATAGAGAGAGAGGTCAGAGAATGAGAGAGAGAGAGCAGAGAGGGAGAGAGAGAGAGAGACGTACGTCAGAGAGAGAGAGACAGGTCAGAGAGGGAGAAAGAGAGGTCAGACAGGGAGAGGGAGAGAGAGTGAGAGAGGTCAGAGAGTGAGAGAGAGAGAGAGATAGTTCAGAGAGCTGCAGAGAGAGAGAGAGGACATAGAGGGGGAGAGAGAGAGAGTGAGGTCCGAGAGGGATAGAGAGAGAGAGAGAGAGTTCAGAGAGAGAGAGAGGTCAGAGAGGGAGAGGGAGAGAGAGAGGTCAGAAAGGGAGGGAGAGATAGAGGTCAGAGAGGGAGAAAGAAGAGAGAGAGAATGAGGTCAGAGAGGGAGAGAGAGAGAGATGTCAGAGAGAGAGAAAGAGAGAGAGAGAGGTCAGAGAGGGAGAGAGAGACAGAGTGGTCAGAGGTTGAGTGAGAGAGCGGTCAGAGAGGGAGAGGGAGAGATGTCATAAGGGAGAAAGAAATAGAGGTCAGAGAGGAAGAAAGAGGTCGGAGAGGGAGAGAGAGAGGTCAGAGAGGGAGCGAGAGAGGTTTGAGAGGGAGAGAGAGAGGGAGTGGTCAGAGGGGGAGAGAGGGAGGTCAGAGAGGGAGAGAGAGAGGTCAGAGAGGGAGAGAGAGAGGGAGGTCAGAGAGGGAGAGGAAGAGAGAGAGAGAGGTCAGAGAAGGAGAGAGAGAGGTCAGAGAGGGAGAGAGAGTGAGAGTTCAGAGAGGGAGAGAGGGAGGTCAGAGAGGGAGAGAGAGAGGGAGAGGTCAGAGGGGGAGAGAGGGAGGTCAGAGGGAAAGAGAGAGAGACAGGTCAGAGAGGGAAAGAGAGAGAAGTCAGAGAGGGAGTGGGAGAGGTAGGTCAGAGATGGAGAGATTGAGGTCACAGAGTGGGAGAGAGAGAGAGAGAGGTGAGAGAGGGACAGGTAGAGGTAGAGAGAGAGAGAGGTCAGAGAAGCAGAGGGTGAGGAAGACAGAGAGAGAGGTCAGACAGGGAGAGAGAGAGGTCAGAGAGGGAGAGAGAGATAGAGACAGAGGTCAGAGAATGAGAGAGAGAGAGCTCAGAGCGGGAGAGAGAGAGTGAGACGCACGTCAGAGAGAGATAGACAGGTCAGAGAGGGAGAAAGAGAGGTCAGAGAGGGAGAGGGAGAGAGAGTGAGAGAGGTCAGAGAGTGAGAGAGAGAGAGATAGTTCAGAGAGCTGCAGAGAGAGAGAGAGGACATAGAGGGGGAGAGAGAGAGAGGGTGAGGTCCGAGAGGGATAGAGAGAGAGAGAGAGAGGTCAGAGAGAAAGAGAGGTCAGAGAGGGAGAGGGAGAGAGAGAGGTCAGAAAGGGAGGGAGAGAGAGATGTCAGTGAGGGAGAGAGAAGAGAGAGAGAATGAAGTCAGAGAGGGAGAAAGAGAGAGAGAGAGGTCAGAGATGGAGAGAGAGACAGAGTGGTCAGAGGGTGATTGAGAGAGCGGTCAGAGAGGGAGAGGGAGAGATGTCATAGAGGAGGAAAGAAATAGAGGTCAGAGAGGAAGAAAGAGGTCGGAGAGGGAGAGGAAGAGGTCAGAGAGGGAGAGGGAGAGGTCAGAGGGGGAGAGAGGGAGGTCAGAGGGAAAGAGAGAGAGACAGGTCAGAGAGGGAAAGAGAGAGAAGTCAGAGAGGGAGTGGGAGAGATAGGTCAGAGATGGAGAGATTGAGGTCACAGAGTGGGAGAGAGGGACAGGTAGAGGTAGAGAGAGAGAGAGGTCAGAGAGGGAGAGGGTGAGGAAGACACAGAGAGCGGTCAGAGAAGGAGTGAGAGAGGTCAGAGAGCGAGAGCGAGAGTGAGATCTGAGATGGACAGAGAGATGTCAGACACGGAGAGAGAGAGGTCAGAGGGGGAGAGAGAGATAGAAAGAGGTCAGAGAATGATAGAGAGAGAGGTCAAAGAGTGAGGGAGAGATGTCAGTGAGGGAGAGAGAGTGTTCAGAGAGGGAGAGAGAGAGAGAGGTCAGAGAGAGAGAGGTCAGAGAGGGAGAGAGAGAGAGAGAGGTCAGAGTGGGAGAGGGAAAGAGAGAGAGAGGTCGGAGAGGGAGAGAGAGAGAGGTCAGAGAGGGAGAGTGAGAGATTTCAGAGAGGGAGAGAGAGAGAGAGGTCAGACAGGGAGAGAGAGAGGTCAGAGGGGGAGAGAGAGATAGAGAGAGAGGTCAGAGAATGAGAGAGAGAGAGCTCAGAGAGGGAGAGAGAGAGAGAGACGTACGTCAGAGAGAGAGAGACAGGTCAGAGAGGGAGAGGGAGAGAAGTGAGAGAGGGAGAGGGAGAGAGAGTGAGAGAGGTCAGAGAGTGAGAGAGAGAGAGAGATAGTTCAGAGAACAGCAGAGAGAGAGAGAGGACATAGAGGGGGAGAGAGAAGGAGAGTGAGGTCCGAGAGGGATAGAGAGAGAGAGAGAGAGGTCAGAGAGAGAGAGAGGTCAGAGAGGGAGAGGGAGAGAGAGAGGTCAGAAAGGGAGGGAGAGAGAGAGGTCAGAGATGGAGAGAGAAGAGAGAGAGAATGAGGTCAGAGAGGGAGAGAGAGAGAGATGTCAGAGAGAGAGAAAGAGAGAGAGAGAGGTCAGAGAGGGAGAGAGAGACAGAGTGGTCAGAGGGTGAGTGAGAGAGCGGTCAGAGAGGGAGAGGGAGAGATGTCATAGAGGGAGAAAGAAATAGAAGTCAGAGAGGAAGAAAGAGGTCGGAGAGGGAGAGAGAGAGGTCAGAGAGAGAGAGAGAGAGGGAGAGGTCAGAGGGGGAGAGAGGGTGGTCAGAGGGAAAGAGAGAGAGACAGATCAGAGAGGGAAAGAGAGAGAAGTCAGAGAGGGAGTGGGAGAGATAGGTCAGAGATGGAGAGATTGAGGTCACAGAGTGGGAGAGAGAGAGAGACGTGAGAGAGGGACAGGTAGAGGTAGAGAGAGAGAGAGGTCAGAGAGGGAGAGGGTGAGGAAGACAGAGAGAGAGGTCAGAGAAGGAGAGAGAGAGGTCAGAGAGGGAGAGAGAGAGGGAGGTCAGAGAGGGAGAGGAAGAGAGAGAGAGAGGTCAGAGAGGGAGAGAGAGAGGTCAGAGAGGGAGAGAGAGTGAGAGTTCAGAGAGGGAGAGAGGGAGGTCAGAGAGGGAGAGAGAGAGGGAGAGGTCAGAGGTGGAGAGAGGGAGGTCAGAGGGAAAGAGAGAGAGACAGGTCAGAGAGGGAAAGAGAGAGAAGTCAGAGAGGGAGTGGGAGAGATAGGTCAGAGATGGAGAGATTGAGGTCACAGAGTGGGAGAGAGAGAGAGAGAGGTGAGAGAGGGACAGGTAGAGGTAGAGAGAGAGAGAGGTCAGAGAGGGAGAGGGTGAGGAAGACAGAGAGAGAGGTCAGGGAAATAGAGAGAGAGGTCAGAGAGGGAGAGGAAGAGAGAGAGAGCGGTCAGAGAGGGAGAGAGAGAGGTCAGAGAGGGAGAGAGAGTGAGAGTTCAGAGAGGGAGAGAGGGATGTCAGAGAAGGAGAGAGATAGAGAGAGAGGTCAGAGAAGGAGAGAGAGTGTTCAGAGAGGGGGAGGGAGAGAGAGTGAGAGATTTCAGAGAGGGAGGGGGAGCAGGAGAAAGATAAATAGAGAGAGATGTCAGAGAGGGAAAGAGAAAGAAATCAGAGAGGAATAGAGAGAGAAAGTTCAGAGAGGGAGAGAGAGAGAGAGGTCAGAGAAGGAGAGAGACAGAGGACAGAGGGAGTGAGAGAGAGAGGTCAGAAAGGGAGAGAGAGAGAGGTCAGAGAGTGAGAGAGAAAGAAGTCAGTGAGGGAGAGAGAGAGGTCAGCGAGGGAGTAAGAGAGAGAGAGAGAGAGGTCAGAGAGGGAGAGGAAGAGAGAGAGAGAGGTCAGAGTGGGCGAGGGAGAGAGAGAGACGTCAGAGAGGGAGAGAGAGAGAGAGGTCAGAGAGGGAAAGAGAGAGAAGTCAGAGAGGGATAGAGAGAGAATTGTCAGAGAGGGAGAGAGGGAGAGAGGTCTGAGAAGGAGAGAGGCAGAGGTCAGAGGGAGCGAGAGAGAGAGGTCAGAGAGGGACAGGGAGAGAGGGAGAGAGATTTCAGAGAGGGAGGGGGTGCAGGAGAGAGATAGAGGGAGAGAGGTCAGTGAGGGAGAGAGAGAGGTCAGAGAGGCAGAGAGACAGAGAGAGAGAAGTCAGAGAGGGAGAGGGAGAGGAAGAGAGAGAGATAGGTCAGAGAGGGAGAGAAAGGGGGATCAAAGAGGGAGAGAGAGAGATGTCAGAGTGGGAGAAGGAGAGAGAGATAGGTCCGAGATAGAGAGAGAGATAGGTCAGAGAGGGAGAGAGAGAGAGATTTCAGAGAGGGGGAGAGAGAGAGAGGTCAGAGAGGGAGAGAGAGAGAGGTCAGAGAGGGAGAGAGAGAGAGAGTTCAGAGTGGGAGAGGGAGAGAGTGAGAGGTCAGAGACGGGGAGAGAGAGAGAGGTCAGAGAGGGAGAGGAAGAGAGAAAGAGAGGTCAGAGAGGGAGAGAGGGAGAGCTCAGACTGGGAGAGAGACTGAGAGAGAGTTCAGAGAGCGAGAGAGGAATGTCAGAGAAGGAGAGAGAGATTGAGACAAAGGTCAGAGAGAGAGAGAGAGAGAGAGTTCAGAGAGGGAGGTGGAGCAGGAGAGAGGTAGAGAGAGAGAGAGGTCAGACTGGGAGAGGAAGAGAGATCGAGAGGATAGAGAGGGAGAGACAGCTCAGAGAGTGAGAGAGAGAGAATTCAGAGAGGGAGAGAGAGAGTGAGATCTGAGAGGGAGAGAGAGAGAGGTCAGACACGGAGAGAGAGAGGTCAGAGGGGGAGAGAGATAGAAAGAGGTCAGAGAATGTTAGAGAGAGGTCAGCGATTGAGGGAGAGAGAGAGGTCAGTGAGGGAGAGAGAGAGGTCAGAGAGGGAGAGAGAGAGAGAGAGAGGTCAGAGAGGGAGTGGGGTAGGAAGAGAGAGGTGGTCAGAGAGGGAGAGAGAGACAGAGGTCAGAGTGGGAGAGGGAGAGAGAGAGAGAGGTCGGAGACGGAGAGAGAGAGAGGTCAGAGAGGGAGAGAGAGAGGTCAGAGTGGGAGAGGGAGAGAGAGAGAGAGGTCGGAGAGGGAGAGAGAGAGGTCAGAGAGGGAGAGCGAGAGAATTCAGAGAGCGAGAGAGAGTGTGATCTGAGAGGGAGAGAGAAAGAGAGGTCAAACAGGGAGAGAGAGAGGTCAGAGGGGGAGAGAGAGATAGAGAAAGAGGTCAGAGAATGAGAGAGAGAGAGGTCAGAGACGGAGAGAGAGAGAGAGAGAGGTCAGAGAGGGAGAGAGAGAGAGAGGTACATCAGAGAGAGAGGCAGGTCAGAGAGGGAGAGCGAGAGAAGTCAGAGAGGGAGAGAGAGAGAGAGGTCAGAGAGGGAGAGCAAGAGAAGTCAGAGAGGGAGAGAAAGAGTGAGATCTGAGAAGGAAAGAGAGTGGTCAGACACGGAGAGAGAGAGGTCAGAGGGGGAGAGAGAGATAGAAAGAGGTCAGAGAATGAGAGAGAGAGAGGTCAGAGAGTGAGGGAGAGAGAGAGGTCAGTGAGCGAGAGAGAGTGTTCAGAGAGGGAGAGAGAGAGAGAGGTCGGAGAGGGAGAGAGAGAGAGGTCAGAGAGGGAGAGCGAGAGATTTCAGAGAGGGAGAGAGAAAGTGAGATCTGAGAGGGAGAGAGAGAGAGGTCAGACAGGGAGAGAGAGAGGTCAGAGGGGGAGAGAGAGATAGAGAGAGAGGTCAGAGAATGAGAGAGAGAGAGTTCAGAGAGGGAGAGAGAGAGAGAGACGTACGTCAGAGAGAGAGAGACAGGTCAGAGAGGGAGAAAGAGAGGTCAGAGAGGGAGAGGGAGAGAGAGTGAGAGAGGTCAGAGAGTGAGAGAGAGAGAGATAGTTCAGAGAGCTGCAGAGAGAGAGAGAGGACATAGAGGGGGAGAGAGAGAGAGTGAGGTCCGAGAGGGATAGAGAGAGAGAGAGAGAGTTCAGAGAGAGAGAGAGGTCATAGAGGGAGAGGGAGAGAGAGAGGTCAGAAAGGGAGGGAGAGAGAGAGGTCAGAGAGGGAGAAAGAAGAGAGAGAATGAGGTCAGAGAGGGAGAGAGAGAGAGATGTCAGAGAGAGAGAAAGAGAGAGAGAGAGGTCAGAGAGGGAGAGAGAGACAGAGTGGTCAGAGGGTGAGTGAGAGAGCGGTCAGAGAGGGAGAGGGAGAGATGTCATAGAGGGAGAAAGAAATAGAGGTCAGAGAGGAAGAAAGAGGTCGGAGAGGGAGAGAGAGAGGTCAGAGAGGGAGAGAGAGAGGTCAGAGAGGGAGAGAGAGAGGGAGAGGTCAGAGGGGGAGAGAGGGAGGTCAGAGAGGGATAGAGAGAGAAAGGTCAGAGAGGGAGAGAGGGAGAGAGGTCTGAGAAGGAGAGAGGCAGAGGTCCGAGGGAGCGAGAGAGAGAGGTCAGAGAGGGACAGGGAGAGAGGGAGAGAGATTTCAGAGAGGGAGGGGGTGCAGGAGAAAGATAAGTAGAGAGAGATGTCAGAGAGGGAAAGAGAAGGAAATCAGAGAGGGATAGAGAGAGAAAGTTCAGAGAGGGAGAGAGAGAGAGAGGTCAGAGAAGGGGAGAGACAGAGGACAGAGGGAGTGAGAGAGAGAGGTCAGAAAGGGAGAGAGAGAGAGGTCAGAGAGTGAGAGAGAAAGAGGTCAGTGAGGGAGAGAGAGAGGTCAGCGAGGGAGTAAGAGAGAGAGAGAGAGAGGTCAGAGAGGGAGAGGAAGAGAGAGAGAGAGGTCAGAGTGGGCGAGGGAGAGAGAGAGACGTCAGAGAGGGAGAGAGAGAGAGAGGTCAGAGAGGGAAAGAGAGAGAAGTCAGAGAGGGATAGAGAGAGAAAGGTCAGAGAGGGAGAGAGGGAGAGAGGTCTGAGAAGGAGAGAGGCAGAGGTCAGAGGGAGCGAGAGAGAGAGGTCAGAGAGGGACAGGGAGAGAGGGAGAGAGATTTCAGAGATTGATAGAGAGAGAGGTCAGAGAGTGAGGGAGAGAGAGATGTCAGTGAGCGAGAGAGAGTGTTCAGAGAGGGAGAGAGAGAGAGAGGTCGGAGAGGGAGAGAGAGTGAGGTCAGAGAGGGAGAGCGAGAGTTTCAGAGAGGGAGAGAGAAAGTGAGATCTGAGAGGGAGAGAGAGAGAGGTCAGACAGGGAGAGAGAGAGGTCAGAGGGGGAGAGAGAGATAGAGAGAGAGGTCAGAGAATGAGAGAGAGAGAGCTCAGAGAGGGAGAGAGAGAGAGAGACGTACGTCAGAGAGAGAGAGACAGGTCAGAGAGGGAGAAAGAGAGGTCAGACAGGGAGAGGGAGAGAGAGTGAGAGAGGTCAGAGAGTGAGAGAGAGAGAGATAGTTCAGAGAGCTGCAGAGAGAGAGAGAGGACATAGAGGGGGAGAGAGAGAGAGTGAGGTCCGAGAGGGATAGAGAGAGAGAGAGAGAGTTCAGAGAGAGAGAGAGGTCAGAGAGGGAGAGGGAGAGAGAGAGGTCAGAAAGGGAGGGAGAGATAGAGGTCAGAGAGGGAGAAAGAAGAGAGAGAGAATGAGGTCAGAGAGGGAGAGAGAGATAGATGTCAGAGAGAGAGAAAGAGAGAGAGAGAGGTCAGAGAGGGAGAGAGAGACAGAGTGGTCAGAGGGTGAGTGAGAGAGCGGTCAGAGAGGGAGAGGGAGAGATGTCATAGAGGGAGAAAGAAATAGAGGTCAGAGAGGAAGAAAGAGGTCGGAGAGGGAGAGAGAGAGGTCAGAGAGGGAGAGAGAGAGGGAGAGGTCAGAGGGGGAGAGAGGGAGGTCAGAGGGAAAGAGAGAGAGACAGATCAGAGAGGGAAAGAGAGAGAAGTCAGAGAGGGAGTGGGAGAGATAGGACAGAGATGGAGAGATTGAGGTCACAGAGTGGGAGAGAAGAGAGAGAGGTGAGAGAGGGACAGGTAGAGGTAGAGAGAGAGAGAGGTCAGAGAGGGAGAGGGTGAGGAAGAGAGAGAGATAGGTCAGAGAGGGAGAGAAAGGGGGATCAAAGAGGGAGAGAGAGAGATGTCAGAGTGGGAGAAGGAGAGAGAGATAGGTCCGAGATAGAGAGAGAGATAGGTCAGAGAGGGAGAGAGAGAGAGATTTCAGAGAGGGGGAGAGAGAGAGAGGTCAGAGAGGGAGAGAGAGAGAGGTCAGAGAGGGAGAGAGAGAGAGAGTTCAGAGTGGGAGAGGGAGAGAGTGAGAGGTCAGAGACGGGGAGAGAGAGAGAGGTCAGAGAGGGAGAGGAAGAGAGAAAGAGAGGTCAGAGAGGGAGAGAGGGAGAGCTCAGACTGGGAGAGAGACTGAGAGAGAGTTCAGAGAGCGAGAGAGGAATGTCAGAGAAGGAGAGAGAGATTGAGACAAAGGTCAGAGAGAGAGAGAGAGAGAGAGTTCAGAGAGGGAGGTGGAGCAGGAGAGAGGTAGAGAGAGAGAGAGGTCAGACTGGGAGAGGAAGAGAGATCGAGAGGATAGAGAGGGAGAGACAGCTCAGAGAGTGAGAGAGAGAGAATTCAGAGAGGGAGAGAGAGAGTGAGATCTGAGAGGGAGAGAGAGAGAGGTCAGACACGGAGAGAGAGAGGTCAGAGGGGGAGTAAGAGAGAGAGAGAGAGAGGTCAGAGTGGGCGAGGGAGAGAGAGAGACGTCAGAGAGGGAGAGAGAGAGAGAGGTCAGAGAGGGAAAGAGAGAGAAGTCAGAGAGGGATAGAGAGAGAAAGGTCAGAGAGGGAGAGAGGGAGAGAGGTCTGAGAAGGAGAGAGGCAGAGGTCAGAGGGAGCGAGAGAGAGAGGTCAGAGAGGGACAGGGAGAGAGGGAGAGAGATTTCAGAGATTGATAGAGAGAGAGGTCAGAGAGTGAGGGAGAGAGAGATGTCAGTGAGCGAGAGAGAGTGTTCAGAGAGGGAGAGAGAGAGAGAGGTCGGAGAGGGAGAGAGAGTGAGGTCAGAGAGGGAGAGCGAGAGTTTCAGAGAGGGAGAGAGAAAGTGAGATCTGAGAGGGAGAGAGAGAGAGGTCAGACAGGGAGAGAGAGAGGTCAGAGGGGGAGAGAGAGATAGAGAGAGAGGTCAGAGAATGAGAGAGAGAGAGCTCAGAGAGGGAGAGAGAGAGAGAGACGTACGTCAGAGAGAGAGAGACAGGTCAGAGAGGGAGAAAGAGAGGTCAGACAGGGAGAGGGAGAGAGAGTGAGAGAGGTCAGAGAGTGAGAGAGAGAGAGATAGTTCAGAGAGCTGCAGAGAGAGAGAGAGGACATAGAGGGGGAGAGAGAGAGAGTGAGGTCCGAGAGGGATAGAGAGAGAGAGAGAGAGAGTTCAGAGAGAGAGAGAGGTCAGAGAGGGAGAGGGAGAGAGAGAGGTCAGAAAGGGAGGGAGAGATAGAGGTCAGAGAGGGAGAAAGAAGAGAGAGAGAATGAGGTCAGAGAGGGAGAGAGAGAGAGATGTCAGAGAGAGAGAAAGAGAGAGAGAGAGGTCAGAGAGGGAGAGAGAGACAGAGTGGTCAGAGGGTGAGTGAGAGAGCGGTCAGAGAGGGAGAGGGAGAGATGTCATAGAGGGAGAAAGAAATAGAGGTCAGAGAGGAAGAAAGAGGTCGGAGAGGGAGAGAGAGAGGTCAGAGAGGGAGAGAGAGAGGGAGAGGTCAGAGGGGGAGAGAGGGAGGTCAGAGGGAAAGAGAGAGAGACAGATCAGAGAGGGAAAGAGAGAGAAGTCAGAGAGGGAGTGGGAGAGATAGGTCAGAGATGGAGAGATTGAGGTCACAGAGTGGGAGAGAAGAGAGAGAGGTGAGAGAGGGACAGGTAGAGGTAGAGAGAGAGAGAGGTCAGAGAGGGAGAGGGTGAGGAAGACAGAGAGAGAGGTCAGAGAAGGACAGAGAGAGGTCAGAGAGGGAGAGAGAGAGGGAGGTCAGAGAGGAAGAGGAAGAGAGAGATAGAGGTCAGAGAGGGAGAGAGAGAGGTCAGAGAGGGAGAGAGAGTGAGAGTTCAGAGAGGGAGAGAGGTATGTCAGAGAAGGAGAGAGATAGAGAGAGAGGTCAGAGAGAGAGAGAGAGAGAGTTCAGAGAGGGAGAGAGAGAGAGTGAGAGATTTCAGAGAGGGAGGGGGAGCAGGAGAAAGATAAGTAGAGAGAGATGTCAGAGAGGGAAAGAGAAGGAAATCAGAGAGGGATAGAGAGAGAAAGTTCAGAGAGGGAGAGAGAGAGAGAGGTCAGAAAAGGGGAGAGACAGAGGACAGAGGGAGTGAGAGAGAGAGGTCTGAAAGGGAGAGAGAGAGAGGTCAGAGAGTGAGAGAGAAAGAGGTCAGTGAGGGAGAGAGAGAGGTCAGAGAGGGAGAGAGAGAGAGAGAGAGGTCAGAGAGGGAGTGGGATAGGAAGAGAGAGGTGGTCAGAGAGGGAGAGAGAGACAGAGGTCAGAGTGGGAGAGGGAGAGAGAGAGAGAGGTCGGAGACGGAGAGAGAGAGAGGTCAGAGAGGGAGAGAGAGAGAGAGGTCAGAGTGGGAGAGGGAGAGAGAGAGAGAGGTCGGAGAGGGAGAGAGAGAGGTCAGAGAGGGAGAGCGAGAGAATTCAGAGAGCGGTAGAGAGTGTGATCTGAGAGGGAGAGAGAAAGAGAGGTCAAACAGGGAGAGAGAGAGGTCAGAGGGGGAGAGAGAGATAGAGAAAGAGGTCAGAGAATGAGAGAGAGAGAGCTCAGAGAGGGAGAGAGAGAGAGAGACGTACGTCAGAGAGAGAGAGACAGGTCAGAGAGGGAGAAAGAGAGGTCAGACAGGGAGAGGGAGAGAGAGTGAGAGAGGTCAGAGAGTGAGAGAGAGAGAGATAGTTCAGAGAGCTGCAGAGAGAGAGAGAGGACATAGAGGGGGAGAGAGAGAGAGTGAGGTCCGAGAGGGATAGAGAGAGAGAGAGAGAGAGTTCAGAGAGAGAGAGAGGTCAGAGAGGGAGAGGGAGAGAGAGAGGTCAGAAAGGGAGGGAGAGATAGAGGTCAGAGAGGGAGAAAGAAGAGAGAGAGAATGAGGTCAGAGAGGGAGAGAGAGAGAGATGTCAGAGAGAGAGAAAGAGAGAGAGAGAGGTCAGAGAGGGAGAGAGAGACAGAGTGGTCAGAGGGTGAGTGAGAGAGCGGTCAGAGAGGGAGAGGGAGAGATGTCATAGAGGGAGAAAGAAATAGAGGTCAGAGAGGAAGAAAGAGGTCGGAGAGGGAGAGAGAGAGGTCAGAGAGGGAGAGAGAGAGGGAGAGGTCAGAGGGGGAGAGAGGGAGGTCAGAGGGAAAGAGAGAGAGACAGATCAGAGAGGGAAAGAGAGAGAAGTCAGAGAGGGAGTGGGAGAGATAGGTCAGAGATGGAGAGATTGAGGTCACAGAGTGGGAGAGAAGAGAGAGAGGTGAGAGAGGGACAGGTAGAGGTAGAGAGAGAGAGAGGTCAGAGAGGGAGAGGGTGAGGAAGACAGAGAGAGAGGTCAGAGAAGGACAGAGAGAGGTCAGAGAGGGAGAGAGAGAGGGAGGTCAGAGAGGAAGAGGAAGAGAGAGATAGAGGTCAGAGAGGGAGAGAGAGAGGTCAGAGAGGGAGAGAGAGTGAGAGTTCAGAGAGGGAGAGAGGTATGTCAGAGAAGGAGAGAGATAGAGAGAGAGGTCAGAGAGAGAGAGAGAGAGAGTTCAGAGAGGGAGAGAGAGAGAGTGAGAGATTTCAGAGAGGGAGGGGGAGCAGGAGAAAGATAAGTAGAGAGAGATGTCAGAGAGGGAAAGAGAAGGAAATCAGAGAGGGATAGAGAGAGAAAGTTCAGAGAGGGAGAGAGAGAGAGAGGTCAGAGAAGGGGAGAGACAGAGGACAGAGGGAGTGAGAGAGAGAGGTCTGAAAGGGAGAGAGAGAGAGGTCAGAGAGTGAGAGAGAAAGAGGTCAGTGAGGGAGAGAGAGAGGTCAGAGAGGGAGAGAGAGAGAGAGAGAGGTCAGAGAGGGAGTGGGATAGGAAGAGAGAGGTGGTCAGAGAGGGAGAGAGAGACAGAGGTCAGAGTGGGAGAGGGAGAGAGAGAGAGAGGTCGGAGACGGAGAGAGAGAGAGGTCAGAGAGGGAGAGAGAGAGAGAGGTCAGAGTGGGAGAGGGAGAGAGAGAGAGAGGTCGGAGAGGGAGAGAGAGAGGTCAGAGAGGGAGAGCGAGAGAATTCAGAGAGCGAGAGAGAGTGTGATCTGAGAGGGAGAGAGAAAGAGAGGTCAAACAGGGAGAGAGAGAGGTCAGAGGGGGAGAGAGAGATAGAGAAAGAGGTCAGAGAATGAGAGAGAGAGAGGTCAGAGACGGAGAGAGAGAGAGAGAGAGGTCAGAGAGGGAGAGAGAGAGAGAGGTACATCAGAGAGAGAGGCAGGTCAGAGAGGGAGAGCGAGAGAAGTCAGAGAGGGAGAGAGAGAGAGAGGTCAGAGAGGGAGAGCAAGAGAAGTCAGAGAGGGAGAGAAAGAGTGAGATCTGAGAAGGAAAGAGAGTGGTCAGACACGGAGAGAGAGAGGTCAGAGGGGGAGAGAGAGATAGAAAGAGGTCAGAGAATGAGAGAGAGAGAGGTCAGAGAGTGAGGGAGAGAGAGATGTCAGTGAGCGAGAGAGAGTGTTCAGAGAGGGAGAGAGAGAGTGAGATCTGAGAGGGAGAGAGAGAGAGGTCAGACAGGGAGAGAGAGAGATCAGAGGGGGAGAGAGAGATAGAGAGAGAGGTCAGAGAATGAGAGAGAGAGAGTTCAGAGAGGGAGAGAGAGAGAGAGACGTACGTCAGAGAGAGAGAGACAGGTCAGAGAGGGAGAAAGAGAGGTCAGAGAGGGAGAGGGAGAGAGAGTGAGAGAGGTCAGAGAGTGAGAGAGAGAGAGATAGTTCAGAGAGCTGCAGAGAGAGAGAGAGGACATAGAGGGGGAGAGAGAGAGAGTGAGGTCCGAGAGGGATAGAGAGAGAGAGAGAGAGTTCAGAGAGAGAGAGAGGTCATAGAGGGAGAGGGAGAGAGAGAGGTCAGAAAGGGAGGGAGAGAGAGAGGTCAGAGAGGGAGAAAGAAGAGAGAGAATGAGGTCAGAGAGGGAGAGAGAGAGAGATGTCAGAGAGAGAGAAAGAGAGAGAGAGAGGTCAGAGAGGGAGAGAGAGACAGAGTGGTCAGAGGGTGAGTGAGAGAGCGGTCAGAGAGGGAGAGGGAGAGATGTCATAGAGGGAGAAAGAAATAGAGGTCAGAGAGGAAGAAAGAGGTCGGAGAGGGAGAGAGAGAGGTCAGAGAGGGAGAGAGAGAGGGAGAGGTCAGAGGGGGAGAGAGGGAGGTCAGAGAGGGATAGAGAGAGAAAGGTCAGAGAGGGAGAGAGGGAGAGAGGTCTGAGAAGGAGAGAGGCAGAGGTCCGAGGGAGCGAGAGAGAGAGGTCAGAGAGGGACAGGGAGAGAGGGAGAGAGATTTCAGAGAGGGAGGGGGTGCAGGAGAAAGATAAGTAGAGAGAGATGTCAGAGAGGGAAAGAGAAGGAAATCAGAGAGGGATAGAGAGAGAAAGTTCAGAGAGGGAGAGAGAGAGAGAGGTCAGAGAAGGGGAGAGACAGAGGACAGAGGGAGTGAGAGAGAGAGGTCAGAAAGGGAGAGAGAGAGAGGTCAGAGAGTGAGAGAGAAAGAGGTCAGTGAGGGAGAGAGAGAGGTCAGCGAGGGAGTAAGAGAGAGAGAGAGAGAGGTCAGAGTGGGCGAGGGAGAGAGAGAGACGTCAGAGAGGGAGAGAGAGAGAGAGGTCAGAGAGGGAAAGAGAGAGAAGTCAGAGAGGGATAGAGAGAGAAAGGTCAGAGAGGGAGAGAGGGAGAGAGGTCTGAGAAGGAGAGAGGCAGAGGTCAGAGGGAGCGAGAGAGAGAGGTCAGAGAGGGACAGGGAGAGAGGGAGAGAGATTTCAGAGATTGATAGAGAGAGAGGTCAGAGAGTGAGGGAGAGAGAGATGTCAGTGAGCGAGAGAGAGTGTTCAGAGAGGGAGAGAGAGAGAGAGGTCGGAGAGGGAGAGAGAGTGAGGTCAGAGAGGGAGAGCGAGAGTTTCAGAGAGGGAGAGAGAAAGTGAGATCTGAGAGGGAGAGAGAGAGAGGTCAGACAGCGAGAGAGAGAGGTCAGAGGGGGAGAGAGAGATAGAGAGAGAGGTCAGAGAATGAGAGAGAGAGAGCTCAGAGAGGGAGAGAGAGAGAGAGACGTACGTCAGAGAGAGAGAGACAGGTCAGAGAGGGAGAAAGAGAGGTCAGACAGGGAGAGGGAGAGAGAGTGAGAGAGGTCAGAGAGTGAGAGAGAGAGAGATAGTTCAGAGAGCTGCAGAGAGAGAGAGAGGACATAGAGGGGGAGAGAGAGAGAGTGAGGTCCGAGAGGGATAGAGAGAGAGAGAGAGAGAGTTCAGAGAGAGAGAGAGGTCAGAGAGGGAGAGGGAGAGAGAGAGGTCAGAAAGGGAGGGAGAGATAGAGGTCAGAGAGGGAGAAAGAAGAGAGAGAGAATGAGGTCAGAGAGGGAGAGAGAGAGAGATGTCAGAGAGAGAGAAAGAGAGAGAGAGAGGTCAGAGAGGGAGAGAGAGACAGAGTGGTCAGAGGGTGAGTGAGAGAGCGGTCAGAGAGGGAGAGGGAGAGATGTCATAGAGGGAGAAAGAAATAGAGGTCAGAGAGGAAGAAAGAGGTCGGAGAGGGAGAGAGAGAGGTCAGAGAGGGAGAGAGAGAGGGAGAGGTCAGAGGGGGAGAGAGGGAGGTCAGAGGGAAAGAGAGAGAGACAGATCAGAGAGGGAAAGAGAGAGAAGTCAGAGAGGGAGTGGGAGAGATAGGTCAGAGATGGAGAGATTGAGGTCACAGAGTGGGAGAGAAGAGAGAGAGGTGAGAGAGGGACAGGTAGAGGTAGAGAGAGAGAGAGGTCAGAGAGGGAGAGGGTGAGGAAGACAGAGAGAGAGGTCAGAGAAGGACAGAGAGAGGTCAGAGAGGGAGAGAGAGAGGGAGGTCAGAGAGGAAGAGGAAGAGAGAGATAGAGGTCAGAGAGGGAGAGAGAGAGGTCAGAGAGGGAGAGAGAGTGAGAGTTCAGAGAGGGAGAGAGGTATGTCAGAGAAGGAGAGAGATAGAGAGAGAGGTCAGAGAGAGAGAGAGAGAGAGTTCAGAGAGGGAGAGAGAGAGAGTGAGAGATTTCAGAGAGGGAGGGGGAGCAGGAGAAAGATAAGTAGAGAGAGATGTCAGAGAGGGAAAGAGAAGGAAATCAGAGAGGGATAGAGAGAGAAAGTTCAGAGAGGGAGAGAGAGAGAGAGGTCAGAGAAGGGGAGAGACAGAGGACAGAGGGAGTGAGAGAGAGAGGTCTGAAAGGGAGAGAGAGAGAGGTCAGAGAGTGAGAGAGAAAGAGGTCAGTGAGGGAGAGAGAGAGGTCAGAGAGGGAGAGAGAGAGAGAGAGAGGTCAGAGAGGGAGTGGGATAGGAAGAGAGAGGTGGTCAGAGAGGGAGAGAGAGACAGAGGTCAGAGTGGGAGAGGGAGAGAGAGAGAGAGGTCGGAGACGGAGAGAGAGAGAGGTCAGAGAGGGAGAGAGAGAGAGAGGTCAGAGTGGGAGAGGGAGAGAGAGAGAGAGGTCGGAGAGGGAGAGAGAGAGGTCAGAGAGGGAGAGCAAGAGAATTCAGAGAGCGAGAGAGAGTGTGATCTGAGAGGGAGAGAGAAAGAGAGGTCAAACAGGGAGAGAGAGAGGTCAGAGGGGGAGAGAGAGATAGAGAAAGAGGTCAGAGAATGAGAGAGAGAGAGGTCAGAGACGGAGAGAGAGAGAGAGAGAGGTCAGAGAGGGAGAGAGAGAGAGAGGTACATCAGAGAGAGAGGCAGGTCAGAGAGGGAGAGCGAGAGAAGTCAGAGAGGGAGAGAGAGAGAGAGGTCAGAGAGGGAGAGCAAGAGAAGTCAGAGAGGGAGAGAAAGAGTGAGATCTGAGAAGGAAAGAGAGTGGTCAGACACGGAGAGAGAGAGGTCAGAGGGGGAGAGAGAGATAGAAAGAGGTCAGAGAATGAGAGAGAGAGAGGTCAGAGAGTGAGGGAGAGAGAGATGTCAGTGAGCGAGAGAGAGTGTTCAGAGAGGGAGAGAGAGAGTGAGATCTGAGAGGGAGAGAGAGAGAGGTCAGACAGGGAGAGAGAGAGGTCAGAGGGGGAGAGAGAGATAGAGAGAGAGGTCAGAGAATGAGAGAGAGAGAGTTCAGAGAGGGAGAGAGAGAGAGAGACGTACGTCAGAGAGAGAGAGACAGGTCAGAGAGGGAGAAAGAGAGGTCAGAGAGGGAGAGGGAGAGAGAGTGAGAGAGGTCAGAGAGTGAGAGAGAGAGAGATAGTTCAGAGAGCTGCAGAGAGAGAGAGAGGACATAGAGGGGGAGAGAGAGAGAGTGAGGTCCGAGAGGGATAGAGAGAGAGAGAGAGAGTTCAGAGAGAGAGAGAGGTCATAGAGGGAGAGGGAGAGAGAGAGGTCAGAAAGGGAGGGAGAGAGAGAGGTCAGAGAGGGAGAAAGAAGAGAGAGAATGAGGTCAGAGAGGGAGAGAGAGAGAGATGTCAGAGAGAGAGAAAGAGAGAGAGAGAGGTCAGAGAGGGAGAGAGAGACAGAGTGGTCAGAGGGTGAGTGAGAGAGCGGTCAGAGAGGGAGAGGGAGAGATGTCATAGAGGGAGAAAGAAATAGAGGTCAGAGAGGAAGAAAGAGGTCGGAGAGGGAGAGAGAGAGGTCAGAGAGGGAGAGAGAGAGGGAGAGGTCAGAGGGGGAGAGAGGGAGGTCAGAGAGGGATAGAGAGAGAAAGGTCAGAGAGGGAGAGAGGGAGAGAGGTCTGAGAAGGAGAGAGGCAGAGGTCCGAGGGAGCGAGAGAGAGAGGTCAGAGAGGGACAGGGAGAGAGGGAGAGAGATTTCAGAGAGGGAGGGGGTGCAGGAGAAAGATAAGTAGAGAGAGATGTCAGAGAGGGAAAGAGAAGGAAATCAGAGAGGGATAGAGAGAGAAAGTTCAGAGAGGGAGAGAGAGAGAGAGGTCAGAGAAGGGGAGAGACAGAGGACAGAGGGAGTGAGAGAGAGAGGTCAGAAAGGGAGAGAGAGAGAGGTCAGAGAGTGAGAGAGAAAGAGGTCAGTGAGGGAGAGAGAGAGGTCAGCGAGGGAGTAAGAGAGAGAGAGAGAGAGGTCAGAGTGGGCGAGGGAGAGAGAGAGACGTCAGAGAGGGAGAGAGAGAGAGAGGTCAGAGAGGGAAAGAGAGAGAAGTCAGAGAGGGATAGAGAGAGAAAGGTCAGAGAGGGAGAGAGGGAGAGAGGTCTGAGAAGGAGAGAGGCAGAGGTCAGAGGGAGCGAGAGAGAGAGGTCAGAGAGGGACAGGGAGAGAGGGAGAGAGATTTCAGAGATTGATAGAGAGAGAGGTCAGAGAGTGAGGGAGAGAGAGATGTCAGTGAGCGAGAGAGAGTGTTCAGAGAGGGAGAGAGAGAGAGAGGTCGGAGAGGGAGAGAGAGTGAGGTCAGAGAGGGAGAGCGAGAGTTTCAGAGAGGGAGAGAGAAAGTGAGATCTGAGAGGGAGAGAGAGAGAGGTCAGACAGCGAGAGAGAGAGGTCAGAGGGGGAGAGAGAGATAGAGAGAGAGGTCAGAGAATGAGAGAGAGAGAGCTCAGAGAGGGAGAGAGAGAGAGAGACGTACGTCAGAGAGAGAGAGACAGGTCAGAGAGGGAGAAAGAGAGGTCAGACAGGGAGAGGGAGAGAGAGTGAGAGAGGTCAGAGAGTGAGAGAGAGAGAGATAGTTCAGAGAGCTGCAGAGAGAGAGAGAGGACATAGAGGGGGAGAGAGAGAGAGTGAGGTCCGAGAGGGATAGAGAGAGAGAGAGAGAGAGTTCAGAGAGAGAGAGAGGTCAGAGAGGGAGAGGGAGAGAGAGAGGTCAGAAAGGGAGGGAGAGATAGAGGTCAGAGAGGGAGAAAGAAGAGAGAGAGAATGAGGTCAGAGAGGGAGAGAGAGAGAGATGTCAGAGAGAGAGAAAGAGAGAGAGAGAGGTCAGAGAGGGAGAGAGAGACAGAGTGGTCAGAGGGTGAGTGAGAGAGCGGTCAGAGAGGGAGAGGGAGAGATGTCATAGAGGGAGAAAGAAATAGAGGTCAGAGAGGAAGAAAGAGGTCGGAGAGGGAGAGAGAGAGGTCAGAGAGGGAGAGAGAGAGGGAGAGGTCAGAGGGGGAGAGAGGGAGGTCAGAGGGAAAGAGAGAGAGACAGATCAGAGAGGGAAAGAGAGAGAAGTCAGAGAGGGAGTGGGAGAGATAGGTCAGAGATGGAGAGATTGAGGTCACAGAGTGGGAGAGAAGAGAGAGAGGTGAGAGAGGGACAGGTAGAGGTAGAGAGAGAGAGAGGTCAGAGAGGGAGAGGGTGAGGAAGACAGAGAGAGAGGTCAGAGAAGGACAGAGAGAGGTCAGAGAGGGAGAGAGAGAGGGAGGTCAGAGAGGAAGAGGAAGAGAGAGATAGAGGTCAGAGAGGGAGAGAGAGAGGTCAGAGAGGGAGAGAGAGTGAGAGTTCAGAGAGGGAGAGAGGTATGTCAGAGAAGGAGAGAGATAGAGAGAGAGGTCAGAGAGAGAGAGAGAGAGAGTTCAGAGAGGGAGAGAGAGAGAGTGAGAGATTTCAGAGAGGGAGGGGGAGCAGGAGAAAGATAAGTAGAGAGAGATGTCAGAGAGGGAAAGAGAAGGAAATCAGAGAGGGATAGAGAGAGAAAGTTCAGAGAGGGAGAGAGAGAGAGAGGTCAGAGAAGGGGAGAGACAGAGGACAGAGGGAGTGAGAGAGAGAGGTCTGAAAGGGAGAGAGAGAGAGGTCAGAGAGTGAGAGAGAAAGAGGTCAGTGAGGGAGAGAGAGAGGTCAGAGAGGGAGAGAGAGAGAGAGAGAGGTCAGAGAGGGAGTGGGATAGGAAGAGAGAGGTGGTCAGAGAGGGAGAGAGAGACAGAGGTCAGAGTGGGAGAGGGAGAGAGAGAGAGAGGTCGGAGACGGAGAGAGAGAGAGGTCAGAGAGGGAGAGAGAGAGAGAGGTCAGAGTGGGAGAGGGAGAGAGAGAGAGAGGTCGGAGAGGGAGAGAGAGAGGTCAGAGAGGGAGAGCGAGAGAATTCAGAGAGCGAGAGAGAGTGTGATCTGAGAGGGAGAGAGAAAGAGAGGTCAAACAGGGAGAGAGAGAGGTCAGAGGGGGAGAGAGAGATAGAGAAAGAGGTCAGAGAATGAGAGAGAGAGAGGTCAGAGACGGAGAGAGAGAGAGAGAGAGGTCAGAGAGGGAGAGAGAGAGAGAGGTACATCAGAGAGAGAGGCAGGTCAGAGAGGGAGAGCGAGAGAAGTCAGAGAGGGAGAGAGAGAGAGAGGTCAGAGAGGGAGAGCAAGAGAAGTCAGAGAGGGAGAGAAAGAGTGAGATCTGAGAAGGAAAGAGAGTGGTCAGACACGGAGAGAGAGAGGTCAGAGGGGGAGAGAGAGATAGAAAGAGGTCAGAGAATGAGAGAGAGAGAGGTCAGAGAGTGAGGGAGAGAGAGATGTCAGTGAGCGAGAGAGAGTGTTCAGAGAGGGAGAGAGAGAGTGAGATCTGAGAGGGAGAGAGAGAGAGGTCAGACAGGGAGAGAGAGAGGTCAGAGGGGGAGAGAGAGATAGAGAGAGAGGTCAGAGAATGAGAGAGAGAGAGTTCAGAGAGGGAGAGAGAGAGAGAGACGTACGTCAGAGAGAGAGAGACAGGTCAGAGAGGGAGAAAGAGAGGTCAGAGAGGGAGAGGGAGAGGGAGAGAGAGTGAGAGAGGTCAGAGAGTGAGAGAGAGAGAGATAGTTCAGAGAGCTGCAGAGAGAGAGAGAGGACATAGAGGGGGAGAGAGAGAGAGTGAGGTCCGAGAGGGATAGAGAGAGAGAGAGAGAGTTCAGAGAGAGAGAGAGGTCATAGAGGGAGAGGGAGAGAGAGAGGTCAGAAAGGGAGGGAGAGAGAGAGGTCAGAGAGGGAGAAAGAAGAGAGAGAATGAGGTCAGAGAGGGAGAGAGAGAGAGATGTCAGAGAGAGAGAAAGAGAGAGAGAGAGGTCAGAGAGGGAGAGAGAGACAGAGTGGTCAGAGGGTGAGTGAGAGAGCGGTCAGAGAGGGAGAGGGAGAGATGTCATAGAGGGAGAAAGAAATAGAGGTCAGAGAGGAAGAAAGAGGTCGGAGGGGGAGAGAGAGAGGTCAGAGAGGGAGAGAGAGAGGTCAGAGAGGGAGAGAGAGAGGGAGAGGTCAGAGGGGGAGAGAGGGAGGTCAGAGAGGGATAGAGAGAGAAAGGTCAGAGAGGGAGAGAGGGAGAGAGGTCTGAGAAGGAGAGAGGCAGAGGTCCGAGGGAGCGAGAGAGAGAGGTCAGAGAGGGACAGGGAGAGAGGGAGAGAGATTTCAGAGAGGGAGGGGGTGCAGGAGAAAGATAAGTAGAGAGAGATGTCAGAGAGGGAAAGAGAAGGAAATCAGAGAGGGATAGAGAGAGAAAGTTCAGAGAGGGAGAGAGAGAGAGAGGTCAGAGAAGGGGAGAGACAGAGGACAGAGGGAGTGAGAGAGAGAGGTCAGAAAGGGAGAGAGAGAGAGGTCAGAGAGTGAGAGAGAAAGAGGTCAGTGAGGGAGAGAGAGAGGTCAGCGAGGGAGTAAGAGAGAGAGAGAGAGAGGTCAGAGTGGGCGAGGGAGAGAGAGAGACGTCAGAGAGGGAGAGAGAGAGAGAGGTCAGAGAGGGAAAGAGAGAGAAGTCAGAGAGGGATAGAGAGAGAAAGGTCAGAGAGGGAGAGAGGGAGAGAGGTCTGAGAAGGAGAGAGGCAGAGGTCAGAGGGAGCGAGAGAGAGAGGTCAGAGAGGGACAGGGAGAGAGGGAGAGAGATTTCAGAGATTGATAGAGAGAGAGGTCAGAGAGTGAGGGAGAGAGAGATGTCAGTGAGCGAGAGAGAGTGTTCAGAGAGGGAGAGAGAGAGAGAGGTCGGAGAGGGAGAGAGAGTGAGGTCAGAGAGGGAGAGCGAGAGTTTCAGAGAGGGAGAGAGAAAGTGAGATCTGAGAGGGAGAGAGAGAGAGGTCAGACAGGGAGAGAGAGAGGTCAGAGGGGGAGAGAGAGATAGAGAGAGAGGTCAGAGAATGAGAGAGAGAGAGCTCAGAGAGGGAGAGAGAGAGAGAGACGTACGTCAGAGAGAGAGAGACAGGTCAGAGAGGGAGAAAGAGAGGTCAGACAGGGAGAGGGAGAGAGAGTGAGAGAGGTCAGAGAGTGAGAGAGAGAGAGATAGTTCAGAGAGCTGCAGAGAGAGAGAGAGGACATAGAGGGGGAGAGAGAGAGAGTGAGGTCCGAGAGGGATAGAGAGAGAGAGAGAGAGAGTTCAGAGAGAGAGAGAGGTCAGAGAGGGAGAGGGAGAGAGAGAGGTCAGAAAGGGAGGGAGAGATAGAGGTCAGAGAGGGAGAAAGAAGAGAGAGAGAATGAGGTCAGAGAGGGAGAGAGAGAGAGATGTCAGAGAGAGAGAAAGAGAGAGAGAGAGGTCAGAGAGGGAGAGAGAGACAGAGTGGTCAGAGGGTGAGTGAGAGAGCGGTCAGAGAGGGAGAGGGAGAGATGTCATAGAGGGAGAAAGAAATAGAGGTCAGAGAGGAAGAAAGAGGTCGGAGAGGGAGAGAGAGAGGTCAGAGAGGGAGAGAGAGAGGGAGAGGTCAGAGGGGGAGAGAGGGAGGTCAGAGGGAAAGAGAGAGAGACAGATCAGAGAGGGAAAGAGAGAGAAGTCAGAGAGGGAGTGGGAGAGATAGGTCAGAGATGGAGAGATTGAGGTCACAGAGTGGGAGAGAAGAGAGAGAGGTGAGAGAGGGACAGGTAGAGGTAGAGAGAGAGAGAGGTCAGAGAGGGAGAGGGTGAGGAAGACAGAGAGAGAGGTCAGAGAAGGACAGAGAGAGGTCAGAGAGGGAGAGAGAGAGGGAGGTCAGAGAGGAAGAGGAAGAGAGAGATAGAGGTCAGAGAGGGAGAGAGAGAGGTCAGAGAGGGAGAGAGAGTGAGAGTTCAGAGAGGGAGAGAGGGATGTCAGAGAAGGAGAGAGATAGAGAGAGAGGTCAGAGAGAGAGAGAGAGAGTTCAGAGAGGGAGAGAGAGAGAGTGAGAGATTTCAGAGAGGGAGGGGGAGCAGGAGAAAGATAAGTAGAGAGAGATGTCAGAGAGGGAAAGAGAAGGAAATCAGAGAGGGATAGAGAGAGAAAGTTCAGAGAGGGAGAGAGAGAGAGAGGTCAGAGAAGGGGAGAGACAGAGGACAGAGGGAGTGAGAGAGAGAGGCCAGAAAGGGAGAGAGAGAGAGAGGTCAGAGAGTGAGAAAGAAAGAGGTCAGTGAGGGAGAGAGAGAGGTCAGCGAGGGAGTAAGAGAGAGAGAGAGAGAGGTCAGAGAGGGAGAGGAAGAGAGAGAGAGAGGTCAGAGTGGGCGAGGGGAGAGAGAGAGACGTCAGAGAGGGAGAGAGAGAGAGAGGTCAGAGAGGGAAAGAGAGAGAAGTCAGAGAGGGATAGAGAGAGAAAGGTCAGAGAGGGAGAGAGGGAGAGAGGTCTGAGAAGGAGAGAGGCAGAGGTCAGAGGGAGCGAGAGAGAGAGGTCAGAGAGGGACAGGGAGAGAGGGAGAGAGATTTCAGAGAGGGAGGGGGAGCAGGCGAGAGATAGAGGGAGAGAGGTCAGTGAGGGAGAGAGAGAGGTCAGAGAGGCAGAGAGACAGAGAGAGAGAAGTCAGAGAGGGAGAGGGAGAGGAAGAGAGAGAGATAGGTCAGTGAGGGAGAGAAAGGGGGATCAGAGAGGGAGAGAGAGAGATGTCAGAGTGGGAGAGCGAGAGAGAGAGATAGGTCCGAGATAGAGAGAGTTATAGGTCAGAGAGGGAGAGAGAGAGAGAATTCAGAGAGGGGGAGAGAGAGAGAGGTCAGAGAGGGAGAGAGAGAGAGGTCAGAGAGGGAGAGAGAGAGAGAGTTCAGAGTGGGAGAGGGAGAGAGTGAGAGGTCAGAAACGGGGAGAGAGAGAGAGGTCAGAGAGGGAGAGGAAGAGAGAAAGAGAGGTCAGAGAGGGAGAGAGGGAGAGTTCAGATAGCGAGAGAGGAATGTCAGAGAGGGAGAGAGAGATTGAGACAAAGGTCAGAGAGGCAGAGAGAGAGAGAGTTCAGAGAGGGAGGTGGAGCAGGAGAGAGATAGAGAGAGAGAGGTCAGAAAGGGAAAGAGAGAGAAGTCAGGGAGGGAGAGAGAGATAGGTCAGAGAGGTAGAGAGAGAGAGAGGTCAGACTGGGAGAGGAAGAGAGATAGAGCGGTCAGAGAGGGAGAGACAGCTCAGAGAGTGAGAGAGAGAGAATTCAGAGAGGGAGAGAGAGAGAGTGAGATCTGAGAGGGAGAGAGAGAGAGGTCAGACACGGAGAGAGAGAGGTCAGAGGGGGAGAGAGATAGAAAGAGGTCAGAGAATGTTAGAGAGAGGTCAGAGATTGAGGGAGAGAGAGAGGTCAGTGAGGGAGAGAGAGAGGTCAGAGAGGGAGAGAGAGAGAGAGAGGTCAGAGAGGGAGTGGGATAGGAAGAGACAGAGAGGTCAGAGAGGGAGAGAGAGACAGAGGTCAGAGTGGGAGAGGGAGAGAGAGAGAGAGGTCGGAGAGGGAGAGAGAGAGAGGTCAGAGAGGGAGAGAGCGAGAGAGGTCAGAGAGGGAGAGGGAGATAGAGAGAGAGGTCGGAGAGGGAGAGGGAGAGAGGTCAGAGAGGGAGAGCGAGAGAATTCAGAGAGGGAGAGAGAGTGAGATCTGAGAGGGAGAGAGAAAGAGAGGTCAAACAGGGAGAGAGAGAGGTCAGAGGGGGAGAGAGAGATAGAGAAAGAGGTCAGAGAATGAGAGAGAGAGAGAGGTCAGAGACGGAGAGAGAGAGAGAGAGAGGTCAGAGAGGGAGAGAGAGAGAGAGGTCAGAGTGGGAGAGGGAGATAGAGAGAGAGGTCGGAGAGAGAGAGGGAGAGAGGTCAGAGAGGGAGAGCGAGAGAATTCAGAGAGGGAGAGAGAGTGAGATCTGAGAGGGAGAGAGAAAGAGAGGTCAAACAGGGAGAGAGAGAGGTCAGACGGGGAGAGAGAGATAGAGAAAGAGGTCAGAGAATGAGAGAGAGAGAGGTCAGAGACGGAGAGAGAGAGAGAGAGAGGTCAGAGAGGGAGAGAGAGAGAGAGGTACATCAGAGAGAGAGAGGCAGGTCAGAGAGGGAGAGAGAGAGAAGTCAGAGAGGGAGAGAGAGAGAGAGGTCAGAGAGGGAGAGCGAGAGAATTCAGAGAGGGAGAGAGAGAGTGAGATCTGAGAAGGAAAGAGAGAGGTCAGACACGGAGAGAGAGAGGTCAGAGGGGGAGAGAGAGATAGAAAGAGGTCAGAGAATGATAGAGAGAGAGGTCAGAGAGTGAGGGAGAGAGAGATGTCAGTGAGGGAGAGAGAGTGTTCAGAGAGGGAGAGAGAGAGAGAGGTCGGAGAGGGAGAGAGAGAGAGGTCAGAGAGGGAGAGCGAGAGATTTCAGAGAGGGAGAGAGAGAGTGAGATCTGAGAGGGAGAGAGAGAGAGGTCAGACAGGGAGAGAGAGAGGTCAGAGGGGGAGAGAGAGATAGAGAGAGAGGTCAGAGAATGAGAGAGAGAGAGCTCAGAGAGGGAGAGAGAGAGTGAGACGCACGTCAGAGAGAGAGAGACAGGTCAGAGAGGGAGAAAGAGAGGTCAGAGAGGGAGAGGGAGAGAGAGTGAGAGAGGTCAGAGATTGAGAGAGAGAGAGAGATAGTTCAGAGAGCTGCAGAGAGAGAGAGAGGACATAGAGGGGGAGAGAGAGAGAGAGTGAGGTCCGAGAGGGATAGAGAGAGAGAGAGAGAGTTCAGAGAGAGAGAGAGGTCAGAGAGGGAGAGGGAGAGAGAGAGGTCAGAAAGGGAGGGAGAGAGAGAGGTCAGAGAGGGAGAAAGAAGAGAGAGAGAATGAGGTCAGAGAGGGAGAGAGAGAGAGATGTCAGAGAGAGAGAAAGAGAGAGAGAGAGGTCAGAGAGAGAGAGAGAGACAGAGTGGTCAGAGGGTGAGTGAGAGAGCGGTCAGAGAGGGAGAGGGAGAGATGTCATAGAGGGAGAAAGAAATAGAGGTCAGAGAGGAAGAAAGAGGTCGGAGAGGGAGAGAGAGAGGTCAGAGAGGGAGAGGGAGAGGTCAGAGAGGGAGAGAGAGAGGGAGAGGTCAGAGGGGGAGAGAGGGAGGTCAGAGGGAAAGAGAGAGAGACAGATCAGAGAGGGAAAGAGAGAGAAGTCAGAGAGGGAGTGGGAGAGATATGTCAGAGATGGAGAGATTGAGGTCACAGAGTGGGAGAGAGAGAGAGAGAGGTGAGAGAGGGACAGGTAGAGGTAGAGAGAGAGAGAGGTCAGAGAGGGAGAGGGTGAGGAAGACAGAGAGAGAGGTCAGAGAAGGAGAGAGAGAGGTCAGAGAGGGAGAGAGAGAGGGAGGTCAGAGAGGGAGAGGAAGAGAGAGAGAGAGAGAGGTCAGAGAGGGAGAGAGAGAGGTCAGAGAGTGAGAGAGAGTGAGAGTTCAGAGAGGGAGAGAGGTATGTCAGAGAAGGAGAGAGATAGAGAGAGAGGTCAGAGAAGGAGCGAGAGAGTTCAGAGAGGGAGAGGGAGAGAGAGTGAGAGATTTCAGAGAGGGAGGGGGAGCAGGAGAAAGATAAATAGAGAGAGATGTCAGAGAGGGAAAGAGAAGGAAATAAGAGAGGGATAGAGAGAGAAAGTGCAGAGAGATAGAGAGAGAGGTCAAAAAGTGAGAGAAGGAGAGAGGTCAGAGAGGGAGAGAGAGAGAGGTCAGAGAGGGAGAGAGAAAGAGGTCAGTGAGGGAGAGGAAGAGAGAGAGAGAGAGGTCAGAGTGGGCGAGGGAGAGAGAGACACGTCAGAGAGGGAGAGAGAGAGAGGTCAGAGAGGGAGACCGGGGGAAGTCAGAGAGGGAGAGGGAGATGAATAGAGAGAGAGAGGTCAGAGAGGGAGAGAGTTTGAGAGAGAGCTCAGAGAGGGAGAGAGGAATGTTAAAGAGGGAGAGAGAAATAGACAGAGAGGTCTGAGAAGGAGAGAGAGAGGTCAGAGAGGGAGAGGGAGTGGGAGAGAGAGAGAGTTCAGAGAGGGAGGGGGGCAGGAGAGTGATAGAGGGAGTGAGTTCAGAGAGGGAAAGAGACAGAAGTCAGGGAGGGATGGAGAGAGAAAGGTCAGAGAGGGAGAGAGAGAGGGAGATCAGAGACGGAGAGAGACAGAGGTCAGAGGGAATGAGATGGAGAGGTCAGAAACGGAGAGAGAGAGAGAGAGGTCAGAGAAGGAAAGAGAAAGAGGTCAGAGAGTGAGAGCGCGAGAAGTCAGAGAGGGAGAGAGAGAGTGAGATCTGAGAAGGAAAGAGAGAGGTCAGACACGGAGAAGGAGAGGTCAGAGAGGGAGAGAGAGATAGAAAGAGGCCAGAGAATGATAGAGAGAGAGGTCAGAGAGTGAGGGAGAGAGAGATGTCAGTGAAGGAGAGAGAGTGTTCAGAGAGGGAGAGAGAGAGAGAGGTCAGAGTGGGAATGGGAGAGAGAGAGAGAGGTCGGAGAGGGAGAGAGAGATAGGTCAGAGAGGGAGAGCGAGAGATTTCACAGAGGGAGAGAGAGAGTGAGATCTGAGAGGGAGAGAGAGAGAGGTCAGACAGGGAGAGAGAGAGGTCAGAGGGGGAGAGAGAGATAGAGAGAGAGGTCAGAGAATGAGAGAGAGAGAGCTCAGAGATGGAGAGAGAGAGAGAGACGTACGTCAGAGAGAGAGAGACAGGTCAGAGAGGGAGAAAGAGAGGTCAGAGAGGGAGAGGGAGAGAGAGTGAGAGAGGTCAGAGAGTGAGAGAGAGAGAGATAGTTCAGAGAGCTACAGAGAGAGAGTGAGGACATAGAGGGGGAGAGAGAGAGAGAGTGAGGTCCGAGAGGGATAGAGAGAGAGAGACATAGTTCAGAGAGAGAGAGAGGAAAGAGAGGGAGAGGGAGAGAGAGAGGTCAGAAAGGGAGGGAGAGAGAGAGGTCAGAGAGGGAGAAAGAAGAGAGAGAGAATGAGGTCAGAGAGGGAGAGAGAGAGAGATGTCAGAGAGAGAGAAAGAGAGAGAGAGAGGTCAGAGAGGGAGAGAGAGACACAGTGGTCAGAGGGTGAGTGAGAGAGCGGTCAGAGAGGGAGAGGGAGAGATGTCATAGAGGGAGAAAGAAATAGAGGTCAGAGAGGAAGAAAGAGGTCGGAGAGGGAGAGAGAGAGGTCAGAGAGGGAGAGAGAGAGGGAGAGGTCAGAGGGCGAGAGAGGGAGGTCAGAGGGAAAGCGAGAGAGACAGATCAGAGAGGGAAAGAGAGCGAAGTCAGAGAGGGAGTGGGAGAGATAGGTCAGAGATGGAGAGATTGAGGTCACAGAGTGGGAGAGAGAGAGAGAGAGAGAGGTGAGAGAGGGACAGGTAGAGGTAGAGAGAGAGAGAGGTAAGAGAGGGAGAGGGTGAGGAAGACAGAGAGAGAGGTCAGAGAAGGAGAGAGAGAGGTCGAGAGGGAGAGAGAGAGGGAGGTCAGAGATGGAGAGAGGGATGTCAGAGAAGGAGAGAGATAGAGAGAGAGGTCAGAGAAGGAGAGAGACAGTTCAGAGATGGAGAGGGAGAGAGAGTGAGAGATTTCAGAGAGGGAGCGGGAGCAGGAGAAAGATAAATAGAGAGAGATGTCAGAGAGGGAAAGAGAAAGAAATCAGAGAGGGATAGAGAGAGAAAGTTCAGAGAGGGAGAGATAGAGAGAGTTCAGAGAAGGAGAGAGACAGAGGACAGAGGGAGCGAGACAGAGAGGTCAGAAAGGGAGAGAGAGAGAGAGGTCAGAGAGGGAGAGAGAGAGAGGTCAGAGAGTGAGAGAGAAAGAAGTCATTGAGGGAGAGGGAGAGGTCAGAGAGGGAGTAAGAGAGAGAGAGAGAGGTCAGGGAGGGAGAGGAAGAGAGAGAGAGAGATCAGAGTGGGCGCGGGAGAGAGAGAGACGTCAGAGAGGGAGAGAGAGAGAGAGGTCAGAGAGGGAGAGCGAGGGAAGTCAGAGAGGGAGAGGGAGATGAATAGAGAGAGAGCGGTCAGAGAGGGAGAGATAGAGAGTACAGAGAGGGAGAGAGTTTGAGAGAGAGTTCAGAGAGGGAGAGAGGAATGTCAGAGAGGGAGAGAGAGATAGACAGAGAGGTCTGAGAAGGAGAGAGAGAGGTCAGAGAGAGAGAGGGAGAGGGAGAGAGAGAGAGTTCAGAGAGGCAGGGGGAGCAGGAGAGTGATAGAGGGAGAGAGGTCAGAGAATGAAAGAGAAAGATGTCAGGGAGGGATGGAGAGAGAAAGGTCAGAGAGGGAGAGAGAGAGGGAGATCAGAGAAGGAGAGAGACAGAGGTCAGAGGGAATGAGATGGAGAGGTCAGAAAGGGAGAGAGAGACAGAGAGGTCAGAGAAGGAAAGAGAGAGAGGTCAGAGAGTGAGAGAGAGAGAGGTCAGTTAGGGAGAGAGAGAGGTCAGAGAGGGAGAGAGAGAGAGAGGTCAGAGTGGGAGAGCGAGAGAGAGAGAGAGGTCAGAGTGGGAGAATGAGAGAGATAGTTCACAGAGGGAGAGAGAGAGAGGACATAGAGGGGGGGAGAGAGAGAGAGTGAGGTCCAAGTGGGAGAGAGAGAGAGAGAGGTCAGAGTGAGAGAAGTCAGAGAGGGAGAGAGAGAGAGGTCAGAGAGGGAGAGAGAGAGGTCAGAGTTGAATGGGAGAGAGAGAGTGAGGTCGGAGAGGGAGAGTGAGAGAGGTCAGAGAGTGAGAGAGAGAGAGGTCAGAGAGGGAGAGCGAGAGATTTTAGAGAGGGAGAGAGAGAGAGAGGTCAGACAGGGAGAGAGAGAGGTCAGAGGGGGAGAGAGAGATAGAGAGAGAGGTCAGAGAATGAGAGAGAGAGAGCTCAGAGAGGGAGAGAGAGAGAGACGTATATCAGAGAGAGAGAGACAGCTCAGAGAGGGAGAAAGAGAGGTCAGAGAGGGAGACGGAGAGAGAGTGAGAGAGGTCAGAGAGTGAGAGAGAGAGCGATAGTTCAGAGAGCTGCAGAGAGAGAGAGGACATAGAGGGGGTGAGAGAGAGAGAGTGAGGTCCGAGAGGGATAGAAAGAGAGAGAGAGAGGTCAGAGAGAGAGAGAGGTCAGAGAGGGAGAGGGAGAGAGAGAGGTCAGAAAGGGAGGGAGAGAGAGAGGTCAGAGAGGGAGAGAGAAGATGGAGAGAATGAGGTCAGAGAGGGAGAGAGAGAGAGATGTCAGAGAGAGAGAAAGAGAGAGAGAGAGGTCAGAGATGGAAAGAGAGACAGAGTGGTCAGAGGGTGATTGAGAGAGCGGTCAGAGAGGGAGAGATGTCATAGAGGGAGAAAGAAATAGAGGTCAGAGAGGAAGAAAGAGGTCGGAGAGGGAGAGAGAGAGGTCAGAGAGGGAGAGGGAGAGAGAGAGGTCAGAAAGGGAGGGAGAGAGAGAGGTCAGAGAGGGAGAAATAAGAGAGAGAGAATGAGGTCAGAAAGGGAGGGAGAGAGAGAGGACAGAGAGGGAGAGAGAAGAGAGAGAGAATGAGGTCAGAGAGGGAGAGAGAGAGAGATGTCAGAGAGAGAGAAAGAGAGAGAGAGAGGTCAGAGATGGAGAGAGAGACAGAGTGGTCAGAGGGTGATTGAGAGAGCGGTCAGAGAGGGAGAGGGAGAGATGTCATAGAGGGAGAAAGAAATAGAGGTCAGAGAGGAAGAAAGAGGTCGGAGAGGGAGAGAGAGAGGTCAGGGAGGGAGAGAGATAGGTCAGAGAGGGAGAGAGAGAGGGAGAGGTCAGAGGGGGAGAGAGGGAGGTCAGAGGGAAAGAGAGAGAGACAGGTCAGAGAGGGAAAGAGAGAGGTCAGAGAGGGAATGGGAGAGATAGGTCAGAAATGGAGAGATTGAGGGTCACAGAGTGGGAGAGAGAGAGAGAGAGAGGTGAGAGAGGGACAGGTAGAGGTAGAGAGAGAGAGAAGTCAGAGAGGGAGAGGGTGAGGAAGACACAGAGAGAGGTCAGTAGAAGGAGAGAGAGAGGTCAGAGAGGGAGAGCGAGAGAAGTCAGAGCGGGAGAGAGAGAGTGAGATCTGAGAAGGAGAGAAAAAGAGAGGTCAGACAGGGAGAAAGAGAGGTCAGAGGGGGAGAGAGAGATAGAGAGAGAGGTCAGACAATGAGAGAGAGAGAGGTCAGAGAGGGAGAGAGAGAGAGAGAGAGAGAGAGGTCAGAGAGGGAGACCAAGAGAAGTCAGAGAGGGAGAGAGAGAGTGAGATCTGAGAAGGAGAGAAAAAGAGAGGTCAGACCAGGGAGAAAGAGAGGTCAGAGGGGGAGAGAGAGATAGAGAGAGAGGTCAGAGAATGAGAGAGAGAGAGGTCAGAGAGGGAGAGAGAGAGAGAGAGAGAGAGGTCAGAGAGGGAGAGAGAGAGAGAGGTACATCAGAGAGAGAGAAGCAGGTCAGAGAGGGAGAGAGAGAGAAGTCAGAGAGGGAGAGAGAGAGAGGTCAGAGAGGGAGAGCGAGAGAGAGTCAGAGAGGAGAGAGAGAGTGAGTTCTGAGAAGGAAAGAGAGAGGTCAGACACGGAGAGAGAGAGGTCAGAGGGGGAGAGAGAGATAGAAAGAGGTCAGAGAATGATAGAGAGAGAGGTCAGAGAGTGAGGGAGAGAGAGATGTCAGTGAGGGAGAGAGAGTTCAGAGAGGGAGAGAGAGAGAGAGAGAGGTCAGAGAGGGAGAGAGAGAGAGAGGTCAGAGTGGGAATGGGAGAGAGAGAGAGAGGTCAGTGAGGGAGAGAGAGAGGTCAGAGGGGGGAGAGAGATAGAGAGAGAGGTCAGAGAATGAGAGAGAGAGAGCTCAGAGATGGAGAGAGAGAGAGAGACGTACATCAGAGAGAGAGAGACAGCCCAGAGAGGGAGAAAGAGAGGTCAGAGAGGAGAAGGGAGAGAGAGTGAGAGAGGTCAGACAGTGAGAGAGAGAGAGATAGTTCAGAGAGCTGCAGTGAGAGAGAGAGGACATAGAGGGGGAGAGAGAGAGACAGTCAGGTCCGAGAGGGATAGAGAGAGAGAGAGAGAGGTCAGAGAGAGAGAGAGGTCAGAGAGGGAGAGGGAGAGAGAGAGGTCAGAAAGGAAGCGAGAGAGAGAGGTCAGAGAGGGAGAAAGAAGAGAGAGAGAACGAGGTCAGAGAGGGAGAGAGAGAGAGATGTCAGAGAGAGAGAAAGAGAGAGAGAGAGGTCAAAGAGGGAGAGAGAGTCAGAGTGGTCAGAGGGTGAGTGAGAGAGCCGTCAGAGAGGGAGAAAGAGAGATGTCATAGAGGGAGAAAGAAATAGAGGACAGAGAGGAAGAAAGAGCTCGGAGAGGGAGAGACAGAGGTCAGAGAGGGAGAGAGAGAGGTCAGAGATAGAGAGAGGTCAGAGAGGGAGAGCGAGAGATTTCAGAGAGGGAGAGAGAGAGAGAGGTCAGAGAGGAAGAGAGAGAGGTCAGAGGGGGAGAGAGAGAGAGAGAGAGAGGTCAGAGAATGAGAGAGAGAGAGAGAGAGCTCAGAGAGGGAGAGAGAGAGAGACATACGTCAGAGAGAGAGACACAGGTCAGAGAGGGAGAAAGAGAGGTCAGAGAGGGAGAGGGAGAGAGAGAGAGAGGTCAGAGAGAGAGAGAGGTCAGAGAGGGAGAGGGAGAGAGAGAGGTCAGAAAGGGAGGGAGAGAGAGAGGTCAGAGAGGGAGTGAGAAGAGAGAGAGAATGAGGTCAGAGAGGGAGAGAGAGAGAGAGATGTCAGAGAGAGAGAAAGAGAGAGAGAGAGGTCAGAGATGGAGAGAGAGACAGAGTGGTCAGAGGGTGATTGAGAGAGCGGTCAGAGAGGGAGAGGGAGAGATGTCATAGAGGGAGAAAGAAATAGAGGTCAGAGAGGAAGAAAGAGGTCGGAGAGGGAGAGAGAGAAGTCAGAGAGGGAGAGAGAGAGGTCAGAGAGGGAGAGGGAGAGGGAGAGGTCAGAGGGGGAGAGAGGGAGGTCAGAGGGAAAGGGAGAGAGACAGGTCAGAGAGGGAAAGAGAGAGAAGTCAGAGAGGGAGTGGGAGAGATATGTCAGAGATGGAGAGATTGAGGTCACAGAGTGGGAGAGAGAGAAAGAGAGAGGTGAGAGAGGGACAGGTAGAGGTAGAGAGAGAGAGGTCAAAGAGGGAGAGGGTGAGGAAGACAGAGAGAGGTCAGAGAAGGAGAGAGAGAGGTCAGAGAGGGAGAGAGAGAGGGAGGTCAGAGAGGGAGAGCGAGAGAAGTCAGTGAGGGAGAGAGAGAGTGAGATCTGAGAAGGACAGAGAGATGTCAGACACGGAGAGAGAGAGGTCAGAGGGGGAGAGCGAGAGAATTCAGAGAGGGAGAGAGAGTGAGATCTGAGAGGGAGAGAAAAAGAGAGGTCAGACAGGGAGAAAGAGAGGTCAGAGGGGGAGAGAGAGAGAGAGAGAGAGGTCAGAGAATGAGAGAGAGAGAGGTCAGAGAGGGAGAGAGAGAGAGCGAGAGAGGTCAGAGAGGGAGAGAGAGAGAGGTACATCAGAGAGAGAGAGGCAGGTCAGAGAGGGAGAGAGAGAGAAGTCAGAGAGGGAGAGAGAGAGAGGTCAGAGGGGGAGAGCGAGAGAATTCAGAGAGGGAGAGAGAGTGAGATCTGAGAGGGAGAGAAAAAGAGAGGTCAGACAGGGAGAAAGAGAGGTCAGAGGGGGAGAGAGAGAGAGAGAGAGAGGTCAGAGAATGAGAGAGAGAGAGGTCAGAGAGGGAGAGAGAGAGAGCGAGAGAGGTCAGAGAGGGAGAGAGAGAGAGGTACATCAGAGAGAGAGAGGCAGGTCAGAGAGGGAGAGAGAGAGAAGTCAGAGAGGGAGAGAGAGAGAGGTCAGAGAGGGAGAGCAAGAGAAGTCAGAGAGGGAGAGAGAGAGTGAGATCTGAGAAGGAAAGAGAGAGGTCAGACACGGAGAGAGAGAGGTCAGAGGGGGAGAGAGAGATAGAAAGAGGTCAGAGAATGATAGAGAGAGAGGTCAGAGAGTGAGGGAGAGAGAGATGACAGTGAGAGAGAGAGAGTGTTCAGAGAGGGAGAGAGAGAGAGAGAGAGAGGTCAGAGAGAGAGAGAGGTCAGAGAGGGAGAGAGAGAGATAGGTCAGAGTGGAAATGGGAGAGAGAGAGAGAGGTCGGAGAGGGAGAGAGAGAGAGGTCAGAGAGGGAGAGAGAGAGGTCAGAGGGGGAGAGAGAGATAGAGAGAGAGGTCAGAGAATGAGAGAGAGAGAGCTCAGAGAGGGAGAGAGAGAGAGAGACGTACGTCAGAGAGAGAGAGACAGGTCAGAGAGGGAGAAAGAGAGGTCAGAGAGGGAGAGGGAGAGAGAGTGAGAGAGGTCAGAGAGTGAGAGAGAGAGAGATAGTTCAGAGAGCTGCAGAGAGAGAGAGAGGACATAGAGGGGGAGAGAGAGAAAGAGAGAGGTGAGAGAGGGACAGGTAGAGGTAGAGAGAGAGAGAGGTCAAAGAGGGAGAGGGTGAGGAAGACACAGAGAGAGGTCAGAGAAGGAGAGAGAGAGGTCAGAGAGGGAGAGAGAGAGGGAGGTCAGAGAGCGAGAGCGAGAGAAGTCAGAGAGGGAGAGAGAGAGTGAGATCTGAGAAGGACAGACAGATGTCAGACACGGAGAGAGAGAGGTCAGAGGGGGAGAGCGAGAGAATTCAGAGAGGGAGAGAGAGTGAGATCTGAGAGGGAGAGAAAAAGAGAGGTCAGACAGGGAGAAAGAGAGGTCAGAGGGGGAGAGAGAGAGAGAGAGAGAGGTCAGAGAATGAGAGAGATAGAGGTCAGAGAGGGAGAGAGAGAGAGAGAGAGAGGTCAGAGAAGGAGAGAGAGAGAGGTACATCAGAGAGAGAGAGGCAGGTCAGAGAGGGAGAGAGAGAGAAGTCAGAGAGGGAGAGAGAGAGAGGTCAGAGAGGGAGAGCGAGAGAAGTCAGAGAGGGAGAGAGAGAGTGAGATCTGAGAAGGAAAGAGAGAGGTCAGACACGGAGAGAGAGAGGTCAGAGGGGGAGAGAGAGCTAGAAAGAGGTCAGAGAATGATAGAGAGAGAGGTCAGAGAGTGAGGGAGAGAGAGATGACAGTGAGAGAGAGAGAGTGTTCAGAGAGGGAGAGAGAGAGAGAGAGAGGTCAGAGAGAGAGAGAGGTCAGAGAGGGAGAGAGAGAGATAGGTCAGAGTGGAAATGGGAGAGAGAGAGAGAGGTCGGAGAGGGAGAGAGAGAGAGGTCAGAGATGGAGAGAGAGAGGTCAGAGGGGGAGAGAGAGATAGAGAGAGAAGTCTGAGAAGGAGAGAGAGAGGTCAGAGAGAGAGAGGGAGAGGAAGAGAGAGAGAGTTCAGAGAGGCAGGGGGAGCAGGAGAGTGATAGAGGGAGAGAGGTCAGAGAATGAAAGAGAAAGATGTCAGGGAGGGATGGAGAGAGAAAGGTCAGAGAGGGAGAGAGAGAGGAAGATCAGAGAAGGAGAGAGACAGAGGTCAGAGGGAATGAGATGGAGAGGTCAGAAAGGGAGAGAGAGACAGAGAGGTCAGAGAAGGAAAGAGAGAGAGGTCAGAGAGTGAGAGAGAGAGAGGTCAGTTAGGGAGAGAGAGAGGTCAGAGAGGGAGAGAGAGAGAGAGGTCAGAGTGGGAGAGGGAGAGAGAGAGAGAGGTCAGAGTGGGAGAATGAGAGAGATAGTTCACAGAGGGAGAGAGAGAGAGGACATAGAGGGGGGGAGAGAGAGAGAGTGAGGTCCAAGTGGGAGAGAGAGAGAGAGAGGTCAGAGTGAGAGAAGTCAGAGAGGGAGAGAGAGAGAGGTCAGAGAGGGAGAGAGAGAGGTCAGAGTTGAATGGGAGAGAGAGAGTGAGGTCGGAGAGGGAGAGTGAGAGAGGTCAGAGAGTGAGAGAGAGAGAGGTCAGAGAGGGAGAGCGAGAGATTTTAGAGAGGGAGCGAGAGAGAGAGGTCAGACAGGGAGAGAGAGAGGTCAGAGGGGGAGAGAGAGATAGAGAGAGAGGTCAGAGAATGGGAGAGAGAGAGCTCAGAGAGGGAGAGAGAGAGAGAAGTACATCAGAGAGAGAGAGACAGGTCAGAGAGGGAGAAAGAGAGGTCAGAGAGGGAGAGGGAGAGAGAGAGAGAGGTCAGAGAGAGAGAGAGGTCAGAGAGGGAGAGGGAGAGAGAGAGGTCAGAAAGGGAGGGAGAGAGAGAGGTCAGAGAGGGAGAAAGAAGAGAGAGAGAATGAGGTCAGAGAGGGAGTGAGAGAGAGATGTCAGAGAGAGAGAAAGAGAGAGTGAGAGGTCAGAGATGGAGAGAGAGACAGAGTGGTCAGAGGGTGATTGAGAGAGCGGTCAGAGAGGGAGAGGGAGAGATGTCATAGAGGGAGAAAGAAATAGAGGTCAGAGAGGAAGAAAGAGGTCGGAGAGGGAGAGAGAGAGGTCAGAGAGGGAGAGAGAGAGGTCAGAGAGGGACAGAGAGAGGGAGAGGTCAGAGGGGGAGAGAGGGAGGTCAGAGGGAAAGAGAGAGAGACAGGTCAGAGAGGGAAAGAGAGAGGTCAGAGAGGGAGTGGGAGAGATAGGTCAGAAATGGAGAGATTGAGGTCACAGAGTGGGAGAGAGAGAGAGAGAGGTGAGAGAGGGATAGGTAGAGGTAGAGAGAGAGAGAAGTCAGAGAGGGAGAGGGTGAGGAAGACACAGAGAGAGGTCAGAGAAGGAGAGAGAGAGGTCAGAGAGGGAGAGCGAGAGAAGTCAGAGAGGGAGAGAGAGAGTGAGATCTGAGAAGGAGAGAAAAAGAGAGGTCAGACAGGGAGAAAGAGAGGTCAGAGGGGGAGAGAGAGATAGAGAGAGAGGTCAGAGAATGAGAGAGAGAGAGGTCAGAGAGGGAGAGAGAGAGAGGTCAGAGAGGGAGAGAGAGAGAGAGGTACATCAGAGAGAGAGAAGCAGGTCAGAGAGGGAGAGAGAGAGAAGTCAGAGAGGGAGAGAGAGAGAGGTCAGAGAGGGAGAGCGAAAGAAGTCAGAGAGGGAGAGAGAGAGTGAGATCTGAGAAGGAAAGAGAGAGGTCAGACACGGAGAGTGAGAGGTCAGAGGGGGAGAGAGAGATAGAAAGAGGTCAGAGAATGATAGAGAGAGAGGTCAGAGAGTGAGGGAGAGAGAGATGTCAGTGAGGGAGAGAGAGTTCAGGGAGGGAGAGAGAGGGAGAGAGGTCAGAGAGGGAGAGAGAGAGAGAGAGGTCAGAGAGGGAGAGATAGAGAGAGGTCAGAGTGGGAGAGAGAGAGAGAGGTCAGAGTGGGAATGGGAGAGAGAGAGAGAGGTCAGAGAGGGAGAGAGAGAGGTCAGAGGGGGAGAGAGAGATAGAGAGAGAGGTCAGAGAATGAGAGAGAGAGAGCTCAGAGAGGGAGAGAGAGTGAGAGACGTACGTCAGAGAGAGAGAGACAGCCCAGAGAGGGAGAAAGAGAGGTCAGAGAGGGAGAGGGAGAGAGAGTGAGAGAAGTCAGACAGTGAGAGAGAGAGAGATAGTTCAGAGAGCTGCAGTGAGAGAGAGAGGACATAGAGGGGGAGAGAGAGAGAGAGTCAGGTCCGAGAGGGATAGAGAGAGAGAGAGAGAGGTCAGAGAGAGAGAGAGGTCAGAGAGGGAGAGGGTGAGAGAGAGGTCAGAAAGGAAGCGAGAGAGAGAGGTCAGAGAGGGAGAAAGAAGAGAGAGAGAACGAGGTTAGAGAGGGAGAGAGAGAGAGATGTCAGAGAGAGAGAAAGAGAGAGAGAGAGGTCAAAGAGGGAGAGAGAGTCAGAGTGGTCAGAGGGTGAGTGAGAGAGCCGTCAGAGAGGGAGAAAGAGAGATGTCATAGAGGGAGAAAGAAATAGAGGACAGAGAGGAAGAAAGAGCTCGGAGAGGGAGAGACAGAGGTCAGAGAGGGAGAGAGAGAGGTCAGAGTTAGAGAGAGGTCAGAGAGGGAGAGCGAGAGATTTCAGAGAGGGAGAGAGAGAGAGAGGTCAGACAGGGAGAGAGAGAGGTCAGAGGGGGAGAGAGAGAGAGAGAGAGAGGTCAGAGAATGAGAGAGAGAGAGAGAGAGCTCAGAGAGGGAGAGAGAGAGAGACATACGTCAGAGAGAGAGACACAGGTCAGAGAGGGAGAAAGAGAGGTCAGAGAGGGAGAGGGAGAGAGAGAGAGAGGTCAGAGAGAGAGAGAGGTCAGAGAGGGAGAGGGAGAGAGAGAGGTCAGAAAGGGAGGGAGAGAGAGAGGTCAGAGAGGGAGTGAGAAGAGAGTGAGAATGAGGTCAGAGAGGGAGAGAGAGAGAGAGAGATGTCAGAGAGAGAGAAAGAGAGAGAGAGAGGTCAGAGATGGAGAGACAGATAGAGTGGTCAGAGGGTGATTGAGAGAGCGGTCAGAGAGGGAGAGGGAGAGATGTCATAGAGGGAGAAAGAAATAGAGGTCAGAGAGGAAGAAAGAGGTCGGAGAGGGAGAGAGAGAAGTCAGAGAGGGAGAGAGAGAGGTCACAGAGGGGGAGAGAGGGAGGTCAGAGGGAAAGGGAGAGAGACAGGTCAGAGAGGGAAAGAGAGAGGTCAGAGAGGGAGTGGGAGAGATAGGTCAGAAATGGAGAGATTGAGGTCACAGAGTGGGAGAGAGAGAGAGAGAGGTGAGAGAGGGACAGGTAGAGGTAGAGAGAGAGAGAAGTCAGAGAGGGAGAGGGTGAGGAAGACACAGAGAGAGGTCAGAGAAGGAGAGAGAGAGGTCAGAGAGGGAGAGCGAGAGAAGTCAGAGAGGGAGAGAGAGAGTGAGATCTGAGAAGGAGAGAAAAAGAGAGGTCAGACAGGGAGAAAGAGAGGTCAGAGGGGGAGAGAGAGATAGAGAGAGAGGTCAGAGAATGAGAGAGAGAGAGGTCAGAGATTGAGAGAGAGAGAGAGAGAGGTCAGAGAGGGAGAGAGAGAGAGAGGTACATCAGAGAGAGAGAAGCAGGTCAGAGAGGGAGAGAGAGAGAAGTCAGAGAGGGAGAGAGAGAGAGGTCAGAGAGGGAGAGCGAGAGAAGTCAGAGAGGGAGAGAGAGAGTGAGATCTGAGAAGGAAAGAGAGAGGTCAGACACGGAGAGTGAGAGGTCAGAGGGGGAGAGAGAGATAGAAAGAGTTCAGAGAATGATAGAGAGAGAGGTCAGAGAGTGAGGGAGAGAGAGATGTCAGTGAGGGAGAGAGAGAGTTCAGGGAGGGAGAGAGAGGGAGAGAGGTCAGAGAGGGAGAGAGAGAGAGAGAGGTCAGAGAGGGAGAGAGAGAGAGAGGTCAGAGTGGGAATGGGAGAGAGAGAGAGAGGTCAGAGAGGGAGAGAGAGAGGTCAGAGGGGGAGAGAGAGATAGAGAGAGAGGTCAGAGAATGAGAGAGAGAGAGCTCAGAGAGGGAGAGAGAGTGAGAGACGTACGTCAGAGAGAGAGAGACAGCCCAGAGAGGGAGAAAGAGAGGTCAGAGAGGGAGAGGGAGAGAGAGTGAGAGAGGTCAGACAGTGAGAGAGAGAGAGATAGTTCAGAGAGCTGCAGTGAGAGAGAGAGGACATAGAGGGGGAGAGAGAGAGAGAGTCAGGTCCGAGAGGGATAGAGAGAGAGAGAGAGAGGTCAGAGAGAGAGAGAGGTCAGAGAGGGAGAGGGTGAGAGAGAGGTCAGAAAGGAAGCGAGAGAGAGAGGTCAGAGAGGGAGAAAGAAGAGAGAGAGAACGAGGTCAGAGAGGGAGAGAGAGAGAGATGTCAGACAGAGAGAAAGAGAGAGAGAGAGGTCAAAGAGGGAGAGAGAGTCAGAGTGGTCAGAGGGTGAGTGAGAGAGCCGTCAGAGAGGGAGAAAGAGAGATGTCATAGAGGGAGAAAGAAATAGAGGACAGAGAGGAAGAAAGAGCTCGGAGAGGGAGAGACAGAGGTCAGAGAGGGAGAGAGAGAGGTCAGAGATAGAGAGAGGTCAGAGAGGGAGAGCGAGAGATTTCAGAGAGGGAGAGAGAGAGAGAGGTCAGACAGGGAGAGAGAGAGGTCAGAGGGGGAGAGAGAGAGAGAGAGAGAGGTCAGAGAATGAGAGAGAGAGAGAGAGAGAGCTCAGAGAGGGAGAGAGAGAGAGACATACGTCAGAGAGAGAGACACAGGTCAGAGAGGGAGAAAGAGAGGTCAGAGAGGGAGAGGGAGAGAGAGAGAGAGGTCAGAGAGAGAGAGAGGTCAGAGAGGGAGAGGGAGAGAGAGAGGTCAGAAAGGGAGGGAGAGAGAGAGGTCAGAGAGGGAGTGAGAAGAGAGAGAGAATGAGGTCAGAGAGGGAGAGAGAGAGAGAGATGTCAGAGAGAGAGAAAGAGAGAGAGAGAGGTCAGAGATGGAGAGACAGATAGAGTGGTCAGAGGGTGATTGAGAGAGCGGTCAGAGAGGGAGAGGGAGAGATGTCATAGAGGGAGAAAGAAATAGAGGTCAGAGAGGAAGAAAGAGGTCGGAGAGGGAGAGAGAGAAGTCAGAGAGGGAGAGAGAGAGGTCAGAGAGGGAGAGGGAGCGGGAGAGGTCAGAGGGGGAGAGAGGGAGGTCAGAGGGAAAGGGAGAGAGACAGGTCAGAGAGGGAAAGAGAGAGAAGTCAGAGAGGGAGTGGGAGAGATATGTCAGAGATGGAGAGATTGAGGTCACAGAGTGGGAGAGAGAGAAAGAGAGAGGTGAGAGAGGGACAGGTAGAGGTAGAGAGAGAGAGAGGTCAAAGAGGGAGAGGGTGAGGAAGACAGAGAGAGAGGTCAGAGAAAGAGAGAGAGAGGTCAGAGAGGGAGAGAGAGAGGGAGGTCAGAGAGCGAGAGCGAGAGAAGTCAGAGAGGGAGAGAGAGAGTGAGATCTGAGAAGGACAGAGAGATGTCAGACACGGAGAGAGAGAGGTCAGAGGGGGAGAGCGAGAGAATTCAGAGAGGGAGAGAGAGAGAGAGAGAGAGAGGTCAGAGAAGGAGAGAGAGAGAGGTACATCAGAGAGTGAGAGGCAGGTCAGAGAGGGAGAGAGAGAGAAGTCAGAGAGGGAGAGAGAGAGCGGTCAGAGAGGGAGAGCGAGAGAGAGAGAGAGGTCAGAGAAGGAGAGAGAGAGAGGTACATCAGAGAGAGAGAGGCAGGTCAGAGAGGGAGAGAGAGAGAAGTCAGAGAGGGAGAGAGAGAGCGGTCAGAGAGGGAGAGCGAGAGAAGTCAGAGAGGGAGAGAGAGAGTGAGATCTGAGAAGGAAAGAGAGAGGTCAGACACGGAGAGAGAGAGGTCAGAAGGGGAGAGAGAGATAGAAAGAGGTCAGAGAATGATAGAGAGAGAGGTCAGAGAGCGAGGGAGAGAGAGATGACAGTGAGAGGGAGAGAGTGTTCAGAGAGGGAGAGAGAGAGAGTGGTCAAAGAGAGAGAGAGGTCAGAGAGGGAGAGAGAGAGATAGGTCAGAGTGGAAATGGGAGAGAGAGAGAGAGGTCGGAGAGGGAGAGAGAGAGAGGTCAGAGAGGGAGAGAGAGAGGTCAGAGGGGGAGAGAGAGATAGAGAGAGAGGTCAGAGAATGAGAGAGAGAGAGCTCAGAGAGGGTGAGAGAGAGAGAGACGTACGTCAGAGAGTGAGAGACAGGTCAGAGAGGGAGAAAGAGAGGTCAGAGAGGGAGAGGGAGAGAGATAGTTCAGAGAGCTGCAGAGAGAGAGAGAGGACATAGAGGGGGAGAGAGAGAGAGAGAGAGGTCCGAGAGGGATAGAGAGAGAGAGAGAGCGGTCAGAGAGAGAGAGAGGTCAGAGAGGGAGAGGGAGAGAGAGAGGTCAGAAAGGGAGGGAGAGAGAGAGGTCAGAGTGGGAGAAAGAAGAGAGAGAGAATGAGGTCAGAGAGGGAGAGAGAGAGAGATGTCAGAGAGAGAGAAAGAGAGAGAGAGAGGTCAGAGAGGGAGAGAGAGAGTTCAGAGAGGGAGAGAGAGTGAGAGGTCAGAGTGGGAGAGGGAGAGAGAGAGAGAGGTCAGAGTGGGAGAATGAGAGAGATAGTTCACAGAGGGAGAGAGAGAGAGAGGACATAGAGGGGGGGAGAGAGAGAGAGTGAGGTCCAAGTGGGAGAGAGAGAGAGAGAGAGGTCAGAGTGAGAGAAGTCAGAGAGGGAGAAGGAGAGAGCGGTCAGAGTTGAATGGGAGAGAGGGAGAGAGGTCGGAGAGGGAGAGTGAGAGAGGTCAGAGAGTGAGAGGGAGAGAGGTCAGAGAGGGAGAGCGAGAGATTTCAGAGAGGGAGAGAGAAAGAGAGGTCAGACAGGGAGAGAGAGAGGTCAGAGGGGGAGAGAGAGATAGAGAGAGAGGTCAGAGAATGAGAGAGAGAGAGCTCAGAGAGGGAGAGAGAGTGAGAGACGTACGTCAGAGAGAGAGAGACAGCCCAGAGAGGGAGAAAGAGAGGTCAGAGAGGGAGAGGGAGAGAGAGTGAGAGAAGTCAGACAGTGAGAGAGAGAGAGATAGTTCAGAGAGCTGCAGTGAGAGAGAGAGGACATAGAGGGGGAGAGAGAGAGAGAGTCAGGTCCGAGAGGGATAGAGAGAGAGAGAGAGAGGTCAGAGAGAGAGAGAGGTCAGAGAGGGAGAGGGTGAGAGAGAGGTCAGAAAGGAAGCGAGAGAGAGAGGTCAGAGAGGGAGAAAGAAGAGAGAGAGAACGAGGTTAGAGAGGGAGAGAGAGAGAGATGTCAGAGAGAGAGAAAGAGAGAGAGAGAGGTCAAAGAGGGAGAGAGAGTCAGAGTGGTCAGAGGGTGAGTGAGAGAGCCGTCAGAGAGGGAGAAAGAGAGATGTCATAGAGGGAGAAAGAAATAGAGGACAGAGAGGAAGAAAGAGCTCGGAGAGGGAGAGACAGAGGTCAGAGAGGGAGAGAGAGAGGTCAGAGTTAGAGAGAGGTCAGAGAGGGAGAGCGAGAGATTTCAGAGAGGGAGAGAGAGAGAGAGGTCAGACAGGGAGAGAGAGAGGTCAGAGGGGGAGAGAGAGAGAGAGAGAGAGGTCAGAGAATGAGAGAGAGAGAGAGAGAGCTCAGAGAGGGAGAGAGAGAGAGACATACGTCAGAGAGAGAGACACAGGTCAGAGAGGGAGAAAGAGAGGTCAGAGAGGGAGAGGGAGAGAGAGAGAGAGGTCAGAGAGAGAGAGAGGTCAGAGAGGGAGAGGGAGAGAGAGAGGTCAGAAAGGGAGGGAGAGAGAGAGGTCAGAGAGGGAGTGAGAAGAGAGTGAGAATGAGGTCAGAGAGGGAGAGAGAGAGAGAGAGATGTCAGAGAGAGAGAAAGAGAGAGAGAGAGGTCAGAGATGGAGAGACAGATAGAGTGGTCAGAGGGTGATTGAGAGAGCGGTCAGAGAGGGAGAGGGAGAGATGTCATAGAGGGAGAAAGAAATAGAGGTCAGAGAGGAAGAAAGAGGTCGGAGAGGGAGAGAGAGAAGTCAGAGAGGGAGAGAGAGAGGTCACAGAGGGGGAGAGAGGGAGGTCAGAGGGAAAGGGAGAGAGACAGGTCAGAGAGGGAAAGAGAGAGGTCAGAGAGGGAGTGGGAGAGATAGGTCAGAAATGGAGAGATTGAGGTCACAGAGTGGGAGAGAGAGAGAGAGAGGTGAGAGAGGGACAGGTAGAGGTAGAGAGAGAGAGAAGTCAGAGAGGGAGAGGGTGAGGAAGACACAGAGAGAGGTCAGAGAAGGAGAGAGAGAGGTCAGAGAGGGAGAGCGAGAGAAGTCAGAGAGGGAGAGAGAGAGTGAGATCTGAGAAGGAGAGAAAAAGAGAGGTCAGACAGGGAGAAAGAGAGGTCAGAGGGGGAGAGAGAGATAGAGAGAGAGGTCAGAGAATGAGAGAGAGAGAGGTCAGAGATTGAGAGAGAGAGAGAGAGAGGTCAGAGAGGGAGAGAGAGAGAGAGGTACATCAGAGAGAGAGAAGCAGGTCAGAGAGGGAGAGAGAGAGAAGTCAGAGAGGGAGAGAGAGAGAGGTCAGAGAGGGAGAGCGAGAGAAGTCAGAGAGGGAGAGAGAGAGTGAGATCTGAGAAGGAAAGAGAGAGGTCAGACACGGAGAGTGAGAGGTCAGAGGGGGAGAGAGAGATAGAAAGAGTTCAGAGAATGATAGAGAGAGAGGTCAGAGAGTGAGGGAGAGAGAGATGTCAGTGAGGGAGAGAGAGAGTTCAGGGAGGGAGAGAGAGGGAGAGAGGTCAGAGAGGGAGAGAGAGAGAGAGAGGTCAGAGAGGGAGAGAGAGAGAGAGGTCAGAGTGGGAATGGGAGAGAGAGAGAGAGGTCAGAGAGGGAGAGAGAGAGGTCAGAGGGGGAGAGAGAGATAGAGAGAGAGGTCAGAGAATGAGAGAGAGAGAGCTCAGAGAGGGAGAGAGAGTGAGAGACGTACGTCAGAGAGAGAGAGACAGCCCAGAGAGGGAGAAAGAGAGGTCAGAGAGGGAGAGGGAGAGAGAGTGAGAGAGGTCAGACAGTGAGAGAGAGAGAGATAGTTCAGAGAGCTGCAGTGAGAGAGAGAGGACATAGAGGGGGAGAGAGAGAGAGAGTCAGGTCCGAGAGGGATAGAGAGAGAGAGAGAGAGGTCAGAGAGAGAGAGAGGTCAGAGAGGGAGAGGGTGAGAGAGAGGTCAGAAAGGAAGCGAGAGAGAGAGGTCAGAGAGGGAGAAAGAAGAGAGAGAGAACGAGGTCAGAGAGGGAGAGAGAGAGAGATGTCAGACAGAGAGAAAGAGAGAGAGAGAGGTCAAAGAGGGAGAGAGAGTCAGAGTGGTCAGAGGGTGAGTGAGAGAGCCGTCAGAGAGGGAGAAAGAGAGATGTCATAGAGGGAGAAAGAAATAGAGGACAGAGAGGAAGAAAGAGCTCGGAGAGGGAGAGACAGAGGTCAGAGAGGGAGAGAGAGAGGTCAGAGATAGAGAGAGGTCAGAGAGGGAGAGCGAGAGATTTCAGAGAGGGAGAGAGAGAGAGAGGTCAGACAGGGAGAGAGAGAGGTCAGAGGGGGAGAGAGAGAGAGAGAGAGAGGTCAGAGAATGAGAGAGAGAGAGAGAGAGAGCTCAGAGAGGGAGAGAGAGAGAGACATACGTCAGAGAGAGAGACACAGGTCAGAGAGGGAGAAAGAGAGGTCAGAGAGGGAGAGGGAGAGAGAGAGAGAGGTCAGAGAGAGAGAGAGGTCAGAGAGGGAGAGGGAGAGAGAGAGGTCAGAAAGGGAGGGAGAGAGAGAGGTCAGAGAGGGAGTGAGAAGAGAGAGAGAATGAGGTCAGAGAGGGAGAGAGAGAGAGAGATGTCAGAGAGAGAGAAAGAGAGAGAGAGAGGTCAGAGATGGAGAGACAGATAGAGTGGTCAGAGGGTGATTGAGAGAGCGGTCAGAGAGGGAGAGGGAGAGATGTCATAGAGGGAGAAAGAAATAGAGGTCAGAGAGGAAGAAAGAGGTCGGAGAGGGAGAGAGAGAAGTCAGAGAGGGAGAGAGAGAGGTCAGAGAGGGAGAGGGAGAGGGAGAGGTCAGAGGGGGAGAGAGGGAGGTCAGAGGGAAAGGGAGAGAGACAGGTCAGAGAGGGAAAGAGAGAGAAGTCAGAGAGGGAGTGGGAGAGATATGTCAGAGATGGAGAGATTGAGGTCACAGAGTGGGAGAGAGAGAAAGAGAGAGGTGAGAGAGGGACAGGTAGAGGTAGAGAGAGAGAGAGGTCAAAGAGGGAGAGGGTGAGGAAGACAGAGAGAGAGGTCAGAGAAAGAGAGAGAGAGGTCAGAGAGGGAGAGAGAGAGGGAGGTCAGAGAGCGAGAGCGAGAGAAGTCAGAGAGGGAGAGAGAGAGTGAGATCTGAGAAGGACAGAGAGATGTCAGACACGGAGAGAGAGAGGTCAGAGGGGGAGAGCGAGAGAATTCAGAGAGGGAGAGAGAGAGAGAGAGAGAGAGGTCAGAGAAGGAGAGAGAGAGAGGTACATCAGAGAGTGAGAGGCAGGTCAGAGAGGGAGAGAGAGAGAAGTCAGAGAGGGAGAGAGAGAGCGGTCAGAGAGGGAGAGCGAGAGAGAGAGAGAGGTCAGAGAAGGAGAGAGAGAGAGGTACATCAGAGAGAGAGAGGCAGGTCAGAGAGGGAGAGAGAGAGAAGTCAGAGAGGGAGAGAGAGAGCGGTCAGAGAGGGAGAGCGAGAGAAGTCAGAGAGGGAGAGAGAGAGTGAGATCTGAGAAGGAAAGAGAGAGGTCAGACACGGAGAGAGAGAGGTCAGAAGGGGAGAGAGAGATAGAAAGAGGTCAGAGAATGATAGAGAGAGAGGTCAGAGAGCGAGGGAGAGAGAGATGACAGTGAGAGGGAGAGAGTGTTCAGAGAGGGAGAGAGAGAGAGTGGTCAAAGAGAGAGAGAGGTCAGAGAGGGAGAGAGAGAGATAGGTCAGAGTGGAAATGGGAGAGAGAGAGAGAGGTCGGAGAGGGAGAGAGAGAGAGGTCAGAGAGGGAGAGGGAGAGAGAGAGGTCAGAAAGGGAGGGAGAGAGAGAGGTCAGAGAGGGAGAAAGAAGAGAGAGAGAATGAGGTCAGAGAGGGAGTGAGAGAGAGATGTCAGAGAGAGAGAAAGAGAGAGTGAGAGGTCAGAGATGGAGAGAGAGACAGAGTGGTCAGAGGGTGATTGAGAGAGCGGTCAGAGAGGGAGAGGGAGAGATGTCATAGAGGGAGAAAGAAATAGAGGTCAGAGAGGAAGAAAGAGGTCGGAGAGGGAGAGAGAGAGGTCAGAGAGGGAGAGAGAGAGGTCAGAGAGGGACAGAGAGAGGGAGAGGTCAGAGGGGGAGAGAGGGAGGTCAGAGGGAAAGAGAGAGAGACAGGTCAGAGAGGGAAAGAGAGAGGTCAGAGAGGGAGTGGGAGAGATAGGTCAGAAATGGAGAGATTGAGGTCACAGAGTGGGAGAGAGAGAGAGAGAGGTGAGAGAGGGATAGGTAGAGGTAGAGAGAGAGAGAAGTCAGAGAGGGAGAGGGTGAGGAAGACACAGAGAGAGGTCAGAGAAGGAGAGAGAGAGGTCAGAGAGGGAGAGCGAGAGAAGTCAGAGAGGGAGAGAGAGAGTGAGATCTGAGAAGGAGAGAAAAAGAGAGGTCAGACAGGGAGAAAGAGAGGTCAGAGGGGGAGAGAGAGATAGAGAGAGAGGTCAGAGAATGAGAGAGAGAGAGGTCAGAGAGGGAGAGAGAGAGAGGTCAGAGAGGGAGAGAGAGAGAGAGGTACATCAGAGAGAGAGAAGCAGGTCAGAGAGGGAGAGAGAGAGAAGTCAGAGAGGGAGAGAGAGAGAGGTCAGAGAGGGAGAGCGAAAGAAGTCAGAGAGGGAGAGAGAGAGTGAGATCTGAGAAGGAAAGAGAGAGGTCAGACACGGAGAGTGAGAGGTCAGAGGGGGAGAGAGAGATAGAAAGAGGTCAGAGAATGATAGAGAGAGAGGTCAGAGAGTGAGGGAGAGAGAGATGTCAGTGAGGGAGAGAGAGTTCAGGGAGGGAGAGAGAGGGAGAGAGGTCAGAGAGGGAGAGAGAGAGAGAGAGGTCAGAGAGGGAGAGATAGAGAGAGGTCAGAGTGGGAGAGAGAGAGAGAGGTCAGAGTGGGAATGGGAGAGAGAGAGAGAGGTCAGAGAGGGAGAGAGAGAGGTCAGAGGGGGAGAGAGAGATAGAGAGAGAGGTCAGAGAATGAGAGAGAGAGAGCTCAGAGAGGGAGAGAGAGTGAGAGACGTACGTCAGAGAGAGAGAGACAGCCCAGAGAGGGAGAAAGAGAGGTCAGAGAGGGAGAGGGAGAGAGAGTGAGAGAAGTCAGACAGTGAGAGAGAGAGAGATAGTTCAGAGAGCTGCAGTGAGAGAGAGAGGACATAGAGGGGGAGAGAGAGAGAGAGTCAGGTCCGAGAGGGATAGAGAGAGAGAGAGAGAGGTCAGAGAGAGAGAGAGGTCAGAGAGGGAGAGGGTGAGAGAGAGGTCAGAAAGGAAGCGAGAGAGAGAGGTCAGAGAGGGAGAAAGAAGAGAGAGAGAACGAGGTTAGAGAGGGAGAGAGAGAGAGATGTCAGAGAGAGAGAAAGAGAGAGAGAGAGGTCAAAGAGGGAGAGAGAGTCAGAGTGGTCAGAGGGTGAGTGAGAGAGCCGTCAGAGAGGGAGAAAGAGAGATGTCATAGAGGGAGAAAGAAATAGAGGACAGAGAGGAAGAAAGAGCTCGGAGAGGGAGAGACAGAGGTCAGAGAGGGAGAGAGAGAGGTCAGAGTTAGAGAGAGGTCAGAGAGGGAGAGCGAGAGATTTCAGAGAGGGAGAGAGAGAGAGAGGTCAGACAGGGAGAGAGAGAGGTCAGAGGGGGAGAGAGAGAGAGAGAGAGAGGTCAGAGAATGAGAGAGAGAGAGAGAGAGCTCAGAGAGGGAGAGAGAGAGAGACATACGTCAGAGAGAGAGACACAGGTCAGAGAGGGAGAAAGAGAGGTCAGAGAGGGAGAGGGAGAGAGAGAGAGAGGTCAGAGAGAGAGAGAGGTCAGAGAGGGAGAGGGAGAGAGAGAGGTCAGAAAGGGAGGGAGAGAGAGAGGTCAGAGAGGGAGTGAGAAGAGAGTGAGAATGAGGTCAGAGAGGGAGAGAGAGAGAGAGAGATGTCAGAGAGAGAGAAAGAGAGAGAGAGAGGTCAGAGATGGAGAGACAGATAGAGTGGTCAGAGGGTGATTGAGAGAGCGGTCAGAGAGGGAGAGGGAGAGATGTCATAGAGGGAGAAAGAAATAGAGGTCAGAGAGGAAGAAAGAGGTCGGAGAGGGAGAGAGAGAAGTCAGAGAGGGAGAGAGAGAGGTCAGAGAGGGAGAGGGAGAGGGAGAGGTCAGAGGGGGAGAGAGGGAGGTCAGAGGGAAAGGGAGAGAGACAGGTCAGAGAGGGAAAGAGAGAGAAGTCAGAGAGGGAGTGGGAGAGATATGTCAGAGATGGAGAGATTGAGGTCACAGAGTGGGAGAGAGAGAAAGAGAGAGGTGAGAGAGGGACAGGTAGAGGTAGAGAGAGAGAGAGGTCAAAGAGGGAGAGGGTGAGGAAGACAGAGAGAGAGGTCAGAGAAAGAGAGAGAGAGGTCAGAGAGGGAGAGAGAGAGGGAGGTCAGAGAGCGAGAGCGAGAGAAGTCAGAGAGGGAGAGAGAGAGTGAGATCTGAGAAGGACAGAGAGATGTCAGACACGGAGAGAGAGAGGTCAGAGGGGGGAGAGCGAGAGAATTCAGAGAGGGAGAGAGAGAGAGAGAGAGAGAGGTCAGAGAAGGAGAGAGAGAGAGGTACATCAGAGAGTGAGAGGCAGGTCAGAGAGGGAGAGAGAGAGAAGTCAGAGAGGGAGAGAGAGAGCGGTCAGAGAGGGAGAGCGAGAGAGAGAGAGAGGTCAGAGAAGGAGAGAGAGAGAGGTACATCAGAGAGAGAGAGGCAGGTCAGAGAGGGAGAGAGAGAGAAGTCAGAGAGGGAGAGAGAGAGCGGTCAGAGAGGGAGAGCGAGAGAAGTCAGAGAGGGAGAGAGAGAGTGAGATCTGAGAAGGAAAGAGAGAGGTCAGACACGGAGAGAGAGAGGTCAGAAGGGGAGAGAGAGATAGAAAGAGGTCAGAGAATGATAGAGAGAGAGGTCAGAGAGCGAGGGAGAGAGAGATGACAGTGAGAGGGAGAGAGTGTTCAGAGAGGGAGAGAGAGAGAGTGGTCAAAGAGAGAGAGAGGTCAGAGAGGGAGAGAGAGAGATAGGTCAGAGTGGAAATGGGAGAGAGAGAGAGAGGTCGGAGAGGGAGAGAGAGAGAGGTCAGAGAGGGAGAGGGAGAGAGAGAGGTCAGAAAGGGAGGGAGAGAGAGAGGTCAGAGAGGGAGAAAGAAGAGAGAGAGAATGAGGTCAGAGAGGGAGTGAGAGAGAGATGTCAGAGAGAGAGAAAGAGAGAGTGAGAGGTCAGAGATGGAGAGAGAGACAGAGTGGTCAGAGGGTGATTGAGAGAGCGGTCAGAGAGGGAGAGGGAGAGATGTCATAGAGGGAGAAAGAAATAGAGGTCAGAGAGGAAGAAAGAGGTCGGAGAGGGAGAGAGAGAGGTCAGAGAGGGAGAGAGAGAGGTCAGAGAGGGACAGAGAGAGGGAGAGGTCAGAGGGGGAGAGAGGGAGGTCAGAGGGAAAGAGAGAGAGACAGGTCAGAGAGGGAAAGAGAGAGGTCAGAGAGGGAGTGGGAGAGATAGGTCAGAAATGGAGAGATTGAGGTCACAGAGTGGGAGAGAGAGAGAGAGAGGTGAGAGAGGGATAGGTAGAGGTAGAGAGAGAGAGAAGTCAGAGAGGGAGAGGGTGAGGAAGACACAGAGAGAGGTCAGAGAAGGAGAGAGAGAGGTCAGAGAGGGAGAGCGAGAGAAGTCAGAGAGGGAGAGAGAGAGTGAGATCTGAGAAGGAGAGAAAAAGAGAGGTCAGACAGGGAGAAAGAGAGGTCAGAGGGGGAGAGAGAGATAGAGAGAGAGGTCAGAGAATGAGAGAGAGAGAGGTCAGAGAGGGAGAGAGAGAGAGGTCAGAGAGGGAGAGAGAGAGAGAGGTACATCAGAGAGAGAGAAGCAGGTCAGAGAGGGAGAGAGAGAGAAGTCAGAGAGGGAGAGAGAGAGAGGTCAGAGAGGGAGAGCGAAAGAAGTCAGAGAGGGAGAGAGAGAGTGAGATCTGAGAAGGAAAGAGAGAGGTCAGACACGGAGAGTGAGAGGTCAGAGGGGGAGAGAGAGATAGAAAGAGGTCAGAGAATGATAGAGAGAGAGGTCAGAGAGTGAGGGAGAGAGAGATGTCAGTGAGGGAGAGAGAGTTCAGGGAGGGAGAGAGAGGGAGAGAGGTCAGAGAGGGAGAGAGAGAGAGAGAGGTCAGAGAGGGAGAGATAGAGAGAGGTCAGAGTGGGAGAGAGAGAGAGAGGTCAGAGTGGGAATGGGAGAGAGAGAGAGAGGTCAGAGAGGGAGAGAGAGAGGTCAGAGGGGGAGAGAGAGATAGAGAGAGAGGTCAGAGAATGAGAGAGAGAGAGCTCAGAGAGGGAGAGAGAGTGAGAGACGTACGTCAGAGAGAGAGAGACAGCCCAGAGAGGGAGAAAGAGAGGTCAGAGAGGGAGAGGGAGAGAGAGTGAGAGAAGTCAGACAGTGAGAGAGAGAGAGATAGTTCAGAGAGCTGCAGTGAGAGAGAGAGGACATAGAGGGGGAGAGAGAGAGAGAGTCAGGTCCGAGAGGGATAGAGAGAGAGAGAGAGAGGTCAGAGAGAGAGAGAGGTCAGAGAGGGAGAGGGTGAGAGAGAGGTCAGAAAGGAAGCGAGAGAGAGAGGTCAGAGAGGGAGAAAGAAGAGAGAGAGAACGAGGTTAGAGAGGGAGAGAGAGAGAGATGTCAGAGAGAGAGAAAGAGAGAGAGAGAGGTCAAAGAGGGAGAGAGAGTCAGAGTGGTCAGAGGGTGAGTGAGAGAGCCGTCAGAGAGGGAGAAAGAGAGATGTCATAGAGGGAGAAAGAAATAGAGGACAGAGAGGAAGAAAGAGCTCGGAGAGGGAGAGACAGAGGTCAGAGAGGGAGAGAGAGAGGTCAGAGTTAGAGAGAGGTCAGAGAGGGAGAGCGAGAGATTTCAGAGAGGGAGAGAGAGAGAGAGGTCAGACAGGGAGAGAGAGAGGTCAGAGGGGGAGAGAGAGAGAGAGAGAGAGGTCAGAGAATGAGAGAGAGAGAGAGAGAGCTCAGAGAGGGAGAGAGAGAGAGACATACGTCAGAGAGAGAGACACAGGTCAGAGAGGGAGAAAGAGAGGTCAGAGAGGGAGAGGGAGAGAGAGAGAGAGGTCAGAGAGAGAGAGAGGTCAGAGAGGGAGAGGGAGAGAGAGAGGTCAGAAAGGGAGGGAGAGAGAGAGGTCAGAGAGGGAGTGAGAAGAGAGTGAGAATGAGGTCAGAGAGGGAGAGAGAGAGAGAGAGATGTCAGAGAGAGAGAAAGAGAGAGAGAGAGGTCAGAGATGGAGAGACAGATAGAGTGGTCAGAGGGTGATTGAGAGAGCGGTCAGAGAGGGAGAGGGAGAGATGTCATAGAGGGAGAAAGAAATAGAGGTCAGAGAGGAAGAAAGAGGTCGGAGAGGGAGAGAGAGAAGTCAGAGAGGGAGAGAGAGAGGTCACAGAGGGGGAGAGAGGGAGGTCAGAGGGAAAGGGAGAGAGACAGGTCAGAGAGGGAAAGAGAGAGGTCAGAGAGGGAGTGGGAGAGATAGGTCAGAAATGGAGAGATTGAGGTCACAGAGTGGGAGAGAGAGAGAGAGAGGTGAGAGAGGGACAGGTAGAGGTAGAGAGAGAGAGAAGTCAGAGAGGGAGAGGGTGAGGAAGACACAGAGAGAGGTCAGAGAAGGAGAGAGAGAGGTCAGAGAGGGAGAGCGAGAGAAGTCAGAGAGGGAGAGAGAGAGTGAGATCTGAGAAGGAGAGAAAAAGAGAGGTCAGACAGGGAGAAAGAGAGGTCAGAGGGGGAGAGAGAGATAGAGAGAGAGGTCAGAGAATGAGAGAGAGAGAGGTCAGAGATTGAGAGAGAGAGAGAGAGAGGTCAGAGAGGGAGAGAGAGAGAGAGGTACATCAGAGAGAGAGAAGCAGGTCAGAGAGGGAGAGAGAGAGAAGTCAGAGAGGGAGAGAGAGAGAGGTCAGAGAGGGAGAGCGAGAGAAGTCAGAGAGGGAGAGAGAGAGTGAGATCTGAGAAGGAAAGAGAGAGGTCAGACACGGAGAGTGAGAGGTCAGAGGGGGAGAGAGAGATAGAAAGAGTTCAGAGAATGATAGAGAGAGAGGTCAGAGAGTGAGGGAGAGAGAGATGTCAGTGAGGGAGAGAGAGAGTTCAGGGAGGGAGAGAGAGGGAGAGAGGTCAGAGAGGGAGAGAGAGAGAGAGAGGTCAGAGAGGGAGAGAGAGAGAGAGGTCAGAGTGGGAATGGGAGAGAGAGAGAGAGGTCAGAGAGGGAGAGAGAGAGGTCAGAGGGGGAGAGAGAGAGAGAGAGAGAGGTCAGAGAATGAGAGAGATAGAGGTCAGAGAGGGAGAGAGAGAGAGAGAGAGAGGTCAGAGAAGGAGAGAGAGAGAGGTACATCAGAGAGAGAGAGGCAGGTCAGAGAGGGAGAGAGAGAGAAGTCAGAGAGGGAGAGAGAGAGAGGTCAGAGAGGGAGAGCGAGAGAAGTCAGAGAGGGAGAGAGAGAGTGAGATCTGAGAAGGAAAGAGAGAGGTCAGACACGGAGAGAGAGAGGTCAGAGGGGGAGAGAGAGCTAGAAAGAGGTCAGAGAATGATAGAGAGAGAGGTCAGAGAGTGAGGGAGAGAGAGATGACAGTGAGAGAGAGAGAGTGTTCAGAGAGGGAGAGAGAGAGAGAGAGAGGTCAGAGAGAGAGAGAGGTCAGAGAGGGAGAGAGAGAGATAGGTCAGAGTGGAAATGGGAGAGAGAGAGAGAGGTCGGAGAGGGAGAGAGAGAGAGGTCAGAGATGGAGAGAGAGAGGTCAGAGGGGGAGAGAGAGATAGAGAGAGAAGTCTGAGAAGGAGAGAGAGAGGTCAGAGAGAGAGAGGGAGAGGAAGAGAGAGAGAGTTCAGAGAGGCAGGGGGAGCAGGAGAGTGATAGAGGGAGAGAGGTCAGAGAATGAAAGAGAAAGATGTCAGGGAGGGATGGAGAGAGAAAGGTCAGAGAGGGAGAGAGAGAGGAAGATCAGAGAAGGAGAGAGACAGAGGTCAGAGGGAATGAGATGGAGAGGTCAGAAAGGGAGAGAGAGACAGAGAGGTCAGAGAAGGAAAGAGAGAGAGGTCAGAGAGTGAGAGAGAGAGAGGTCAGTTAGGGAGAGAGAGAGGTCAGAGAGGGAGAGAGAGAGAGAGGTCAGAGTGGGAGAGGGAGAGAGAGAGAGAGGTCAGAGTGGGAGAATGAGAGAGATAGTTCACAGAGGGAGAGAGAGAGAGGACATAGAGGGGGGGAGAGAGAGAGAGTGAGGTCCAAGTGGGAGAGAGAGAGAGAGAGGTCAGAGTGAGAGAAGTCAGAGAGGGAGAGAGAGAGAGGTCAGAGAGGGAGAGAGAGAGGTCAGAGTTGAATGGGAGAGAGAGAGTGAGGTCGGAGAGGGAGAGTGAGAGAGGTCAGAGAGTGAGAGAGAGAGAGGTCAGAGAGGGAGAGCGAGAGATTTTAGAGAGGGAGCGAGAGAGAGAGGTCAGACAGGGAGAGAGAGAGGTCAGAGGGGGAGAGAGAGATAGAGAGAGAGGTCAGAGAATGGGAGAGAGAGAGCTCAGAGAGGGAGAGAGAGAGAGAAGTACATCAGAGAGAGAGAGACAGGTCAGAGAGGGAGAAAGAGAGGTCAGAGAGGGAGAGGGAGAGAGAGAGAGAGGTCAGAGAGAGAGAGAGGTCAGAGAGGGAGAGGGAGAGAGAGAGGTCAGAAAGGGAGGGAGAGAGAGAGGTCAGAGAGGGAGAAAGAAGAGAGAGAGAATGAGGTCAGAGAGGGAGTGAGAGAGAGATGTCAGAGAGAGAGAAAGAGAGAGTGAGAGGTCAGAGATGGAGAGAGAGACAGAGTGGTCAGAGGGTGATTGAGAGAGCGGTCAGAGAGGGAGAGGGAGAGATGTCATAGAGGGAGAAAGAAATAGAGGTCAGAGAGGAAGAAAGAGGTCGGAGAGGGAGAGAGAGAGGTCAGAGAGGGAGAGAGAGAGGTCAGAGAGGGACAGAGAGAGGGAGAGGTCAGAGGGGGAGAGAGGGAGGTCAGAGGGAAAGAGAGAGAGACAGGTCAGAGAGGGAAAGAGAGAGGTCAGAGAGGGAGTGGGAGAGATAGGTCAGAAATGGAGAGATTGAGGTCACAGAGTGGGAGAGAGAGAGAGAGAGGTGAGAGAGGGATAGGTAGAGGTAGAGAGAGAGAGAAGTCAGAGAGGGAGAGGGTGAGGAAGACACAGAGAGAGGTCAGAGAAGGAGAGAGAGAGGTCAGAGAGGGAGAGCGAGAGAAGTCAGAGAGGGAGAGAGAGAGTGAGATCTGAGAAGGAGAGAAAAAGAGAGGTCAGACAGGGAGAAAGAGAGGTCAGAGGGGGAGAGAGAGATAGAGAGAGAGGTCAGAGAATGAGAGAGAGAGAGGTCAGAGAGGGAGAGAGAGAGAGGTCAGAGAGGGAGAGAGAGAGAGAGGTACATCAGAGAGAGAGAAGCAGGTCAGAGAGGGAGAGAGAGAGAAGTCAGAGAGGGAGAGAGAGAGAGGTCAGAGAGGGAGAGCGAAAGAAGTCAGAGAGGGAGAGAGAGAGTGAGATCTGAGAAGGAAAGAGAGAGGTCAGACACGGAGAGTGAGAGGTCAGAGGGGGAGAGAGAGATAGAAAGAGGTCAGAGAATGATAGAGAGAGAGGTCAGAGAGTGAGGGAGAGAGAGATGTCAGTGAGGGAGAGAGAGTTCAGGGAGGGAGAGAGAGGGAGAGAGGTCAGAGAGGGAGAGAGAGAGAGAGAGGTCAGAGAGGGAGAGATAGAGAGAGGTCAGAGTGGGAGAGAGAGAGAGAGGTCAGAGTGGGAATGGGAGAGAGAGAGAGAGGTCAGAGAGGGAGAGAGAGAGGTCAGAGGGGGAGAGAGAGATAGAGAGAGAGGTCAGAGAATGAGAGAGAGAGAGCTCAGAGAGGGAGAGAGAGTGAGAGACGTACGTCAGAGAGAGAGAGACAGCCCAGAGAGGGAGAAAGAGAGGTCAGAGAGGGAGAGGGAGAGAGAGTGAGAGAAGTCAGACAGTGAGAGAGAGAGAGATAGTTCAGAGAGCTGCAGTGAGAGAGAGAGGACATAGAGGGGGAGAGAGAGAGAGAGTCAGGTCCGAGAGGGATAGAGAGAGAGAGAGAGAGGTCAGAGAGAGAGAGAGGTCAGAGAGGGAGAGGGTGAGAGAGAGGTCAGAAAGGAAGCGAGAGAGAGAGGTCAGAGAGGGAGAAAGAAGAGAGAGAGAACGAGGTTAGAGAGGGAGAGAGAGAGAGATGTCAGAGAGAGAGAAAGAGAGAGAGAGAGGTCAAAGAGGGAGAGAGAGTCAGAGTGGTCAGAGGGTGAGTGAGAGAGCCGTCAGAGAGGGAGAAAGAGAGATGTCATAGAGGGAGAAAGAAATAGAGGACAGAGAGGAAGAAAGAGCTCGGAGAGGGAGAGACAGAGGTCAGAGAGGGAGAGAGAGAGGTCAGAGTTAGAGAGAGGTCAGAGAGGGAGAGCGAGAGATTTCAGAGAGGGAGAGAGAGAGAGAGGTCAGACAGGGAGAGAGAGAGGTCAGAGGGGGAGAGAGAGAGAGAGAGAGAGGTCAGAGAATGAGAGAGAGAGAGAGAGAGCTCAGAGAGGGAGAGAGAGAGAGACATACGTCAGAGAGAGAGACACAGGTCAGAGAGGGAGAAAGAGAGGTCAGAGAGGGAGAGGGAGAGAGAGAGAGAGGTCAGAGAGAGAGAGAGGTCAGAGAGGGAGAGGGAGAGAGAGAGGTCAGAAAGGGAGGGAGAGAGAGAGGTCAGAGAGGGAGTGAGAAGAGAGTGAGAATGAGGTCAGAGAGGGAGAGAGAGAGAGAGAGATGTCAGAGAGAGAGAAAGAGAGAGAGAGAGGTCAGAGATGGAGAGACAGATAGAGTGGTCAGAGGGTGATTGAGAGAGCGGTCAGAGAGGGAGAGGGAGAGATGTCATAGAGGGAGAAAGAAATAGAGGTCAGAGAGGAAGAAAGAGGTCGGAGAGGGAGAGAGAGAAGTCAGAGAGGGAGAGAGAGAGGTCACAGAGGGGGAGAGAGGGAGGTCAGAGGGAAAGGGAGAGAGACAGGTCAGAGAGGGAAAGAGAGAGGTCAGAGAGGGAGTGGGAGAGATAGGTCAGAAATGGAGAGATTGAGGTCACAGAGTGGGAGAGAGAGAGAGAGAGGTGAGAGAGGGACAGGTAGAGGTAGAGAGAGAGAGAAGTCAGAGAGGGAGAGGGTGAGGAAGACACAGAGAGAGGTCAGAGAAGGAGAGAGAGAGGTCAGAGAGGGAGAGCGAGAGAAGTCAGAGAGGGAGAGAGAGAGTGAGATCTGAGAAGGAGAGAAAAAGAGAGGTCAGACAGGGAGAAAGAGAGGTCAGAGGGGGAGAGAGAGATAGAGAGAGAGGTCAGAGAATGAGAGAGAGAGAGGTCAGAGAGGGAGAGAGAGAGAGGTCAGAGAGGGAGAGAGAGAGAGAGGTACATCAGAGAGAGAGAAGCAGGTCAGAGAGGGAGAGAGAGAGAAGTCAGAGAGGGAGAGAGAGAGAGGTCAGAGAGGGAGAGCGAAAGAAGTCAGAGAGGGAGAGAGAGAGTGAGATCTGAGAAGGAAAGAGAGAGGTCAGACACGGAGAGTGAGAGGTCAGAGGGGGAGAGAGAGATAGAAAGAGGTCAGAGAATGATAGAGAGAGAGGTCAGAGAGTGAGGGAGAGAGAGATGTCAGTGAGGGAGAGAGAGTTCAGGGAGGGAGAGAGAGGGAGAGAGGTCAGAGAGGGAGAGAGAGAGAGAGAGGTCAGAGAGGGAGAGATAGAGAGAGGTCAGAGTGGGAGAGAGAGAGAGAGGTCAGAGTGGGAATGGGAGAGAGAGAGAGAGGTCAGAGAGGGAGAGAGAGAGGTCAGAGGGGGAGAGAGAGATAGAGAGAGAGGTCAGAGAATGAGAGAGAGAGAGCTCAGAGAGGGAGAGAGAGTGAGAGACGTACGTCAGAGAGAGAGAGACAGCCCAGAGAGGGAGAAAGAGAGGTCAGAGAGGGAGAGGGAGAGAGAGTGAGAGAAGTCAGACAGTGAGAGAGAGAGAGATAGTTCAGAGAGCTGCAGTGAGAGAGAGAGGACATAGAGGGGGAGAGAGAGAGAGAGTCAGGTCCGAGAGGGATAGAGAGAGAGAGAGAGAGGTCAGAGAGAGAGAGAGGTCAGAGAGGGAGAGGGTGAGAGAGAGGTCAGAAAGGAAGCGAGAGAGAGAGGTCAGAGAGGGAGAAAGAAGAGAGAGAGAACGAGGTTAGAGAGGGAGAGAGAGAGAGATGTCAGAGAGAGAGAAAGAGAGAGAGAGAGGTCAAAGAGGGAGAGAGAGTCAGAGTGGTCAGAGGGTGAGTGAGAGAGCCGTCAGAGAGGGAGAAAGAGAGATGTCATAGAGGGAGAAAGAAATAGAGGACAGAGAGGAAGAAAGAGCTCGGAGAGGGAGAGACAGAGGTCAGAGAGGGAGAGAGAGAGGTCAGAGTTAGAGAGAGGTCAGAGAGGGAGAGCGAGAGATTTCAGAGAGGGAGAGAGAGAGAGAGGTCAGACAGGGAGAGAGAGAGGTCAGAGGGGGAGAGAGAGAGAGAGAGAGAGGTCAGAGAATGAGAGAGAGAGAGAGAGAGCTCAGAGAGGGAGAGAGAGAGAGACATACGTCAGAGAGAGAGACACAGGTCAGAGAGGGAGAAAGAGAGGTCAGAGAGGGAGAGGGAGAGAGAGAGAGAGGTCAGAGAGAGAGAGAGGTCAGAGAGGGAGAGGGAGAGAGAGAGGTCAGAAAGGGAGGGAGAGAGAGAGGTCAGAGAGGGAGTGAGAAGAGAGTGAGAATGAGGTCAGAGAGGGAGAGAGAGAGAGAGAGATGTCAGAGAGAGAGAAAGAGAGAGAGAGAGGTCAGAGATGGAGAGACAGATAGAGTGGTCAGAGGGTGATTGAGAGAGCGGTCAGAGAGGGAGAGGGAGAGATGTCATAGAGGGAGAAAGAAATAGAGGTCAGAGAGGAAGAAAGAGGTCGGAGAGGGAGAGAGAGAAGTCAGAGAGGGAGAGAGAGAGGTCACAGAGGGGGAGAGAGGGAGGTCAGAGGGAAAGGGAGAGAGACAGGTCAGAGAGGGAAAGAGAGAGGTCAGAGAGGGAGTGGGAGAGATAGGTCAGAAATGGAGAGATTGAGGTCACAGAGTGGGAGAGAGAGAGAGAGAGGTGAGAGAGGGACAGGTAGAGGTAGAGAGAGAGAGAAGTCAGAGAGGGAGAGGGTGAGGAAGACACAGAGAGAGGTCAGAGAAGGAGAGAGAGAGGTCAGAGAGGGAGAGCGAGAGAAGTCAGAGAGGGAGAGAGAGAGTGAGATCTGAGAAGGAGAGAAAAAGAGAGGTCAGACAGGGAGAAAGAGAGGTCAGAGGGGGAGAGAGAGATAGAGAGAGAGGTCAGAGAATGAGAGAGAGAGAGGTCAGAGATTGAGAGAGAGAGAGAGAGAGGTCAGAGAGGGAGAGAGAGAGAGAGGTACATCAGAGAGAGAGAAGCAGGTCAGAGAGGGAGAGAGAGAGAAGTCAGAGAGGGAGAGAGAGAGAGGTCAGAGAGGGAGAGCGAGAGAAGTCAGAGAGGGAGAGAGAGAGTGAGATCTGAGAAGGAAAGAGAGAGGTCAGACACGGAGAGTGAGAGGTCAGAGGGGGAGAGAGAGATAGAAAGAGTTCAGAGAATGATAGAGAGAGAGGTCAGAGAGTGAGGGAGAGAGAGATGTCAGTGAGGGAGAGAGAGAGTTCAGGGAGGGAGAGAGAGGGAGAGAGGTCAGAGAGGGAGAGAGAGAGAGAGAGGTCAGAGAGGGAGAGAGAGAGAGAGGTCAGAGTGGGAATGGGAGAGAGAGAGAGAGGTCAGAGAGGGAGAGAGAGAGGTCAGAGGGGGAGAGAGAGATAGAGAGAGAGGTCAGAGAATGAGAGAGAGAGAGCTCAGAGAGGGAGAGAGAGTGAGAGACGTACGTCAGAGAGAGAGAGACAGCCCAGAGAGGGAGAAAGAGAGGTCAGAGAGGGAGAGGGAGAGAGAGTGAGAGAGGTCAGACAGTGAGAGAGAGAGAGATAGTTCAGAGAGCTGCAGTGAGAGAGAGAGGACATAGAGGGGGAGAGAGAGAGAGAGTCAGGTCCGAGAGGGATAGAGAGAGAGAGAGAGAGGTCAGAGAGAGAGAGAGGTCAGAGAGGGAGAGGGTGAGAGAGAGGTCAGAAAGGAAGCGAGAGAGAGAGGTCAGAGAGGGAGAAAGAAGAGAGAGAGAACGAGGTCAGAGAGGGAGAGAGAGAGAGATGTCAGACAGAGAGAAAGAGAGAGAGAGAGGTCAAAGAGGGAGAGAGAGTCAGAGTGGTCAGAGGGTGAGTGAGAGAGCCGTCAGAGAGGGAGAAAGAGAGATGTCATAGAGGGAGAAAGAAATAGAGGACAGAGAGGAAGAAAGAGCTCGGAGAGGGAGAGACAGAGGTCAGAGAGGGAGAGAGAGAGGTCAGAGATAGAGAGAGGTCAGAGAGGGAGAGCGAGAGATTTCAGAGAGGGAGAGAGAGAGAGAGGTCAGACAGGGAGAGAGAGAGGTCAGAGGGGGAGAGAGAGAGAGAGAGAGAGGTCAGAGAATGAGAGAGAGAGAGAGAGAGAGCTCAGAGAGGGAGAGAGAGAGAGACATACGTCAGAGAGAGAGACACAGGTCAGAGAGGGAGAAAGAGAGGTCAGAGAGGGAGAGGGAGAGAGAGAGAGAGGTCAGAGAGAGAGAGAGGTCAGAGAGGGAGAGGGAGAGAGAGAGGTCAGAAAGGGAGGGAGAGAGAGAGGTCAGAGAGGGAGTGAGAAGAGAGAGAGAATGAGGTCAGAGAGGGAGAGAGAGAGAGAGATGTCAGAGAGAGAGAAAGAGAGAGAGAGAGGTCAGAGATGGAGAGACAGATAGAGTGGTCAGAGGGTGATTGAGAGAGCGGTCAGAGAGGGAGAGGGAGAGATGTCATAGAGGGAGAAAGAAATAGAGGTCAGAGAGGAAGAAAGAGGTCGGAGAGGGAGAGAGAGAAGTCAGAGAGGGAGAGAGAGAGGTCAGAGAGGGAGAGGGAGAGGGAGAGGTCAGAGGGGGAGAGAGGGAGGTCAGAGGGAAAGGGAGAGAGACAGGTCAGAGAGGGAAAGAGAGAGAAGTCAGAGAGGGAGTGGGAGAGATATGTCAGAGATGGAGAGATTGAGGTCACAGAGTGGGAGAGAGAGAAAGAGAGAGGTGAGAGAGGGACAGGTAGAGGTAGAGAGAGAGAGAGGTCAAAGAGGGAGAGGGTGAGGAAGACAGAGAGAGAGGTCAGAGAAAGAGAGAGAGAGGTCAGAGAGGGAGAGAGAGAGGGAGGTCAGAGAGCGAGAGCGAGAGAAGTCAGAGAGGGAGAGAGAGAGTGAGATCTGAGAAGGACAGAGAGATGTCAGACACGGAGAGAGAGAGGTCAGAGGGGGAGAGCGAGAGAATTCAGAGAGGGAGAGAGAGAGAGAGAGAGAGAGGTCAGAGAAGGAGAGAGAGAGAGGTACATCAGAGAGTGAGAGGCAGGTCAGAGAGGGAGAGAGAGAGAAGTCAGAGAGGGAGAGAGAGAGCGGTCAGAGAGGGAGAGCGAGAGAGAGAGAGAGGTCAGAGAAGGAGAGAGAGAGAGGTACATCAGAGAGAGAGAGGCAGGTCAGAGAGGGAGAGAGAGAGAAGTCAGAGAGGGAGAGAGAGAGCGGTCAGAGAGGGAGAGCGAGAGAAGTCAGAGAGGGAGAGAGAGAGTGAGATCTGAGAAGGAAAGAGAGAGGTCAGACACGGAGAGAGAGAGGTCAGAAGGGGAGAGAGAGATAGAAAGAGGTCAGAGAATGATAGAGAGAGAGGTCAGAGAGCGAGGGAGAGAGAGATGACAGTGAGAGGGAGAGAGTGTTCAGAGAGGGAGAGAGAGAGAGTGGTCAAAGAGAGAGAGAGGTCAGAGAGGGAGAGAGAGAGATAGGTCAGAGTGGAAATGGGAGAGAGAGAGAGAGGTCGGAGAGGGAGAGAGAGAGAGGTCAGAGAGGGAGAGAGAGAGGTCAGAGGGGGAGAGAGAGATAGAGAGAGAGGTCAGAGAATGAGAGAGAGAGAGCTCAGAGAGGGTGAGAGAGAGAGAGACGTACGTCAGAGAGTGAGAGACAGGTCAGAGAGGGAGAAAGAGAGGTCAGAGAGGGAGAGGGAGAGAGATAGTTCAGAGAGCTGCAGAGAGAGAGAGAGGACATAGAGGGGGAGAGAGAGAGAGAGAGAGGTCCGAGAGGGATAGAGAGAGAGAGAGAGCGGTCAGAGAGAGAGAGAGGTCAGAGAGGGAGAGGGAGAGAGAGAGGTCAGAAAGGGAGGGAGAGAGAGAGGTCAGAGTGGGAGAAAGAAGAGAGAGAGAATGAGGTCAGAGAGGGAGAGAGAGAGAGATGTCAGAGAGAGAGAAAGAGAGAGAGAGAGGTCAGAGAGGGAGAGAGAGAGTTCAGAGAGGGAGAGAGAGTGAGAGGTCAGAGTGGGAGAGGGAGAGAGAGAGAGAGGTCAGAGTGGGAGAATGAGAGAGATAGTTCACAGAGGGAGAGAGAGAGAGAGGACATAGAGGGGGGGAGAGAGAGAGAGTGAGGTCCAAGTGGGAGAGAGAGAGAGAGAGAGGTCAGAGTGAGAGAAGTCAGAGAGGGAGAAGGAGAGAGCGGTCAGAGTTGAATGGGAGAGAGGGAGAGAGGTCGGAGAGGGAGAGTGAGAGAGGTCAGAGAGTGAGAGGGAGAGAGGTCAGAGAGGGAGAGCGAGAGATTTCAGAGAGGGAGAGAGAAAGAGAGGTCAGACAGGGAGAGAGAGAGGTCAGAGGGGGAGAGAGAGATAGAGAGAGAGGTCAGAGAATGAGAGAGAGAGAGCTCAGAGAGGGAGAGAGAGTGAGAGACGTACGTCAGAGAGAGAGAGACAGCCCAGAGAGGGAGAAAGAGAGGTCAGAGAGGGAGAGGGAGAGAGAGTGAGAGAAGTCAGACAGTGAGAGAGAGAGAGATAGTTCAGAGAGCTGCAGTGAGAGAGAGAGGACATAGAGGGGGAGAGAGAGAGAGAGTCAGGTCCGAGAGGGATAGAGAGAGAGAGAGAGAGGTCAGAGAGAGAGAGAGGTCAGAGAGGGAGAGGGTGAGAGAGAGGTCAGAAAGGAAGCGAGAGAGAGAGGTCAGAGAGGGAGAAAGAAGAGAGAGAGAACGAGGTTAGAGAGGGAGAGAGAGAGAGATGTCAGAGAGAGAGAAAGAGAGAGAGAGAGGTCAAAGAGGGAGAGAGAGTCAGAGTGGTCAGAGGGTGAGTGAGAGAGCCGTCAGAGAGGGAGAAAGAGAGATGTCATAGAGGGAGAAAGAAATAGAGGACAGAGAGGAAGAAAGAGCTCGGAGAGGGAGAGACAGAGGTCAGAGAGGGAGAGAGAGAGGTCAGAGTTAGAGAGAGGTCAGAGAGGGAGAGCGAGAGATTTCAGAGAGGGAGAGAGAGAGAGAGGTCAGACAGGGAGAGAGAGAGGTCAGAGGGGGAGAGAGAGAGAGAGAGAGAGGTCAGAGAATGAGAGAGAGAGAGAGAGAGCTCAGAGAGGGAGAGAGAGAGAGACATACGTCAGAGAGAGAGACACAGGTCAGAGAGGGAGAAAGAGAGGTCAGAGAGGGAGAGGGAGAGAGAGAGAGAGGTCAGAGAGAGAGAGAGGTCAGAGAGGGAGAGGGAGAGAGAGAGGTCAGAAAGGGAGGGAGAGAGAGAGGTCAGAGAGGGAGTGAGAAGAGAGTGAGAATGAGGTCAGAGAGGGAGAGAGAGAGAGAGAGATGTCAGAGAGAGAGAAAGAGAGAGAGAGAGGTCAGAGATGGAGAGACAGATAGAGTGGTCAGAGGGTGATTGAGAGAGCGGTCAGAGAGGGAGAGGGAGAGATGTCATAGAGGGAGAAAGAAATAGAGGTCAGAGAGGAAGAAAGAGGTCGGAGAGGGAGAGAGAGAAGTCAGAGAGGGAGAGAGAGAGGTCACAGAGGGGGAGAGAGGGAGGTCAGAGGGAAAGGGAGAGAGACAGGTCAGAGAGGGAAAGAGAGAGGTCAGAGAGGGAGTGGGAGAGATAGGTCAGAAATGGAGAGATTGAGGTCACAGAGTGGGAGAGAGAGAGAGAGAGGTGAGAGAGGGACAGGTAGAGGTAGAGAGAGAGAGAAGTCAGAGAGGGAGAGGGTGAGGAAGACACAGAGAGAGGTCAGAGAAGGAGAGAGAGAGGTCAGAGAGGGAGAGCGAGAGAAGTCAGAGAGGGAGAGAGAGAGTGAGATCTGAGAAGGAGAGAAAAAGAGAGGTCAGACAGGGAGAAAGAGAGGTCAGAGGGGGAGAGAGAGATAGAGAGAGAGGTCAGAGAATGAGAGAGAGAGAGGTCAGAGATTGAGAGAGAGAGAGAGAGAGGTCAGAGAGGGAGAGAGAGAGAGAGGTACATCAGAGAGAGAGAAGCAGGTCAGAGAGGGAGAGAGAGAGAAGTCAGAGAGGGAGAGAGAGAGAGGTCAGAGAGGGAGAGCGAGAGAAGTCAGAGAGGGAGAGAGAGAGTGAGATCTGAGAAGGAAAGAGAGAGGTCAGACACGGAGAGTGAGAGGTCAGAGGGGGAGAGAGAGATAGAAAGAGTTCAGAGAATGATAGAGAGAGAGGTCAGAGAGTGAGGGAGAGAGAGATGTCAGTGAGGGAGAGAGAGAGTTCAGGGAGGGAGAGAGAGGGAGAGAGGTCAGAGAGGGAGAGAGAGAGAGAGAGGTCAGAGAGGGAGAGAGAGAGAGAGGTCAGAGTGGGAATGGGAGAGAGAGAGAGAGGTCAGAGAGGGAGAGAGAGAGGTCAGAGGGGGAGAGAGAGATAGAGAGAGAGGTCAGAGAATGAGAGAGAGAGAGCTCAGAGAGGGAGAGAGAGTGAGAGACGTACGTCAGAGAGAGAGAGACAGCCCAGAGAGGGAGAAAGAGAGGTCAGAGAGGGAGAGGGAGAGAGAGTGAGAGAGGTCAGACAGTGAGAGAGAGAGAGATAGTTCAGAGAGCTGCAGTGAGAGAGAGAGGACATAGAGGGGGAGAGAGAGAGAGAGTCAGGTCCGAGAGGGATAGAGAGAGAGAGAGAGAGGTCAGAGAGAGAGAGAGGTCAGAGAGGGAGAGGGTGAGAGAGAGGTCAGAAAGGAAGCGAGAGAGAGAGGTCAGAGAGGGAGAAAGAAGAGAGAGAGAACGAGGTCAGAGAGGGAGAGAGAGAGAGATGTCAGACAGAGAGAAAGAGAGAGAGAGAGGTCAAAGAGGGAGAGAGAGTCAGAGTGGTCAGAGGGTGAGTGAGAGAGCCGTCAGAGAGGGAGAAAGAGAGATGTCATAGAGGGAGAAAGAAATAGAGGACAGAGAGGAAGAAAGAGCTCGGAGAGGGAGAGACAGAGGTCAGAGAGGGAGAGAGAGAGGTCAGAGATAGAGAGAGGTCAGAGAGGGAGAGCGAGAGATTTCAGAGAGGGAGAGAGAGAGAGAGGTCAGACAGGGAGAGAGAGAGGTCAGAGGGGGAGAGAGAGAGAGAGAGAGAGGTCAGAGAATGAGAGAGAGAGAGAGAGAGCTCAGAGAGGGAGAGAGAGAGAGACATACGTCAGAGAGAGAGACACAGGTCAGAGAGGGAGAAAGAGAGGTCAGAGAGGGAGAGGGAGAGAGAGAGAGAGGTCAGAGAGAGAGAGAGGTCAGAGAGGGAGAGGGAGAGAGAGAGGTCAGAAAGGGAGGGAGAGAGAGAGGTCAGAGAGGGAGTGAGAAGAGAGAGAGAATGAGGTCAGAGAGGGAGAGAGAGAGAGAGATGTCAGAGAGAGAGAAAGAGAGAGAGAGAGGTCAGAGATGGAGAGACAGATAGAGTGGTCAGAGGGTGATTGAGAGAGCGGTCAGAGAGGGAGAGGGAGAGATGTCATAGAGGGAGAAAGAAATAGAGGTCAGAGAGGAAGAAAGAGGTCGGAGAGGGAGAGAGAGAAGTCAGAGAGGGAGAGAGAGAGGTCAGAGAGGGAGAGGGAGAGGGAGAGGTCAGAGGGGGAGAGAGGGAGGTCAGAGGGAAAGGGAGAGAGACAGGTCAGAGAGGGAAAGAGAGAGAAGTCAGAGAGGGAGTGGGAGAGATATGTCAGAGATGGAGAGATTGAGGTCACAGAGTGGGAGAGAGAGAAAGAGAGAGGTGAGAGAGGGACAGGTAGAGGTAGAGAGAGAGAGAGGTCAAAGAGGGAGAGGGTGAGGAAGACAGAGAGAGAGGTCAGAGAAAGAGAGAGAGAGGTCAGAGAGGGAGAGAGAGAGGGAGGTCAGAGAGCGAGAGCGAGAGAAGTCAGAGAGGGAGAGAGAGAGTGAGATCTGAGAAGGACAGAGAGATGTCAGACACGGAGAGAGAGAGGTCAGAGGGGGAGAGCGAGAGAATTCAGAGAGGGAGAGAGAGAGAGAGAGAGAGAGGTCAGAGAAGGAGAGAGAGAGAGGTACATCAGAGAGTGAGAGGCAGGTCAGAGAGGGAGAGAGAGAGAAGTCAGAGAGGGAGAGAGAGAGCGGTCAGAGAGGGAGAGCGAGAGAGAGAGAGAGGTCAGAGAAGGAGAGAGAGAGAGGTACATCAGAGAGAGAGAGGCAGGTCAGAGAGGGAGAGAGAGAGAAGTCAGAGAGGGAGAGAGAGAGCGGTCAGAGAGGGAGAGCGAGAGAAGTCAGAGAGGGAGAGAGAGAGTGAGATCTGAGAAGGAAAGAGAGAGGTCAGACACGGAGAGAGAGAGGTCAGAAGGGGAGAGAGAGATAGAAAGAGGTCAGAGAATGATAGAGAGAGAGGTCAGAGAGCGAGGGAGAGAGAGATGACAGTGAGAGGGAGAGAGTGTTCAGAGAGGGAGAGAGAGAGAGTGGTCAAAGAGAGAGAGAGGTCAGAGAGGGAGAGAGAGAGATAGGTCAGAGTGGAAATGGGAGAGAGAGAGAGAGGTCGGAGAGGGAGAGAGAGAGAGGTCAGAGAGGGAGAGAGAGAGGTCAGAGGGGGAGAGAGAGATAGAGAGAGAGGTCAGAGAATGAGAGAGAGAGAGCTCAGAGAGGGTGAGAGAGAGAGAGACGTACGTCAGAGAGTGAGAGACAGGTCAGAGAGGGAGAAAGAGAGGTCAGAGAGGGAGAGGGAGAGAGATAGTTCAGAGAGCTGCAGAGAGAGAGAGAGGACATAGAGGGGGAGAGAGAGAGAGAGAGAGGTCCGAGAGGGATAGAGAGAGAGAGAGAGCGGTCAGAGAGAGAGAGAGGTCAGAGAGGGAGAGGGAGAGAGAGAGGTCAGAAAGGGAGGGAGAGAGAGAGGTCAGAGTGGGAGAAAGAAGAGAGAGAGAATGAGGTCAGAGAGGGAGAGAGAGAGAGATGTCAGAGAGAGAGAAAGAGAGAGAGAGAGGTCAGAGAGGGAGAGAGAGACAGAGTGGTCAGAGGGTGAGTGAGAGAGCCGTCAGAGAGGGAGAGGGAGAGATGTCATAGAGGGAGAAAGAAATAGAGGTCAGAGAGGAAGAAAGAGCTCGGAGAGGGAGAGAGAGAGGTCAGAGAGGGAGAGAGAGAGGTCAGAGAGGTAGAGAGAGAGAGAGAGAGAGGTCAGAGAGAGAGAGAGGTCAGAGAGGGAGAGAGAGAGAGAGGTCAGAGTGGGAATGGGAGAGAGGGAGATAGGTCGGAGAGGGAGAGAGAGAGAGGTCAGAGGGGGAGAGAGAGATAGAGAGAGAGGTCAGAGAATGAGAGAGAGAGCTCAGAGAGGGAGAGAGAGAGAGAGACATACATCAGAGAGAGAGAGACAGGTCAGAGAGGGAGAAAGAGAGGTCAGAGAGGGAGAGGGAGAGAGAGTGAGAGAGGTCAGAGAGTGAGAGAGAGATAGTTCAGAGAGCTGCAGAGAGAGAGAGAGGTCAGAGAGGGAGAGGTAGAGAGAGAGGTCAGAAAGGGAGGGAGAGAGAGAGGTCAGAAAGGGAGGGAGAGAGAGAGGTCAGAGAGGGAGAAAGAAGAGGGAGAGAATGAGGTCAGAGAGGGAGAGAGAGAGAGATGTCAGAGAGAGAAAGAGAGAGAGAGAGGTCAGAGAGGGACAGAGAGACAGAGTGGTCAGAGGGTGAGTGAGAGAGCGGTCAGAGAGGGAGAGGGAGACATGTCATAGACGGAGAAAGAAATAGAGGTCAGAGAGGAATAAAGAGGTCGGAGAGGGAGAGAGAGAGGTCAGAGAGGGAGAGAGAGAGAGAGAGAGAGGTCAGAGTGGGCGAGGGAGAGAGAGAGATGTCAGTGAGGGAGAGAGAGAGAGGTCAGAGAGGGAGAGCGAGGGAAGTCAGAGAGGGAGAGGAAGATGAATAGAGAGAGAGAGGTCAGAGAGGGAGAGATAGAGAGTTCAGAGAGGTAGAGATTTTGAGAGAGAGTTCAGAGAGGGAGAGAGGAATGTCAGAGAGGGAGAGAGAGATAGAGAGAGAGGTCTGAGAAGGAGAGAGAGAGGTCAGAGAGAGAGAGGGAGAGGGAGAGAGAGAGAGTTCAGAGAGGGAGGGGGAGCAGGAGAGTGATAGAGGGAGAGAGGTCAGAGAGGGAAAGAGAGAGAAGTCAGGGAGGGATAGAGAGAGAGAGGTCAGAGAGGGAGAGAGAAAGGGAGATCAGAGAAGCAGAGAGACAGAGGTCAGAGGGAATGAGATGGAGAGGTCAGAAAGGGAGAGAGAGAGAGAGAGGTCAGAGAAGGAAAGAGAGAGAGGTCAGAGAGTGAGAGAAAGAGAGGTCAGTGAGGGAGAAAGAGAGGTCAGAGAGGGAGAGGGAGAGAGAGTGAGAGAGGTCAGAGAGCTGCAGAGAGAGAGAGAGGACATAGAGGGGGAGAGAGAGAGAGACATACATCAGAGAGAGAGAGACAGGTCAGAGAGGGAGAAAGAGAGGTCAGAGAGGGAGAGGGAGAGGTCAGAGAGGGAGAGAGAGAGAGATAGAGGTCAGAGAGAGAGAGAGGTCAGAGAGAGAGAGAGGTCAGAGAGGGAGAGAGAGAGAGAGGTCAGAGTGCGAATGGGAGAGAGGGAGATAGGTCAGAGAGGGAGAGAGAGAGAGGTCAGACAGGAAGAGAGAGAGGTCAGAGAGGGAGAGAGAGATAGAGAGAGAGGTCAGAGAATGAGAGAGAGAGAACTCAGAGAGGGAGAGAGAGAGAGAGACATACATCAGAGAGAGAGAGACAGGTCAGAGAGGGAGAAAGAGAGGTCAGAGAGGGAGAGGGAGAGAGAGTGAGAGAGATCAGAGATTGAGAGAGAGAGAGATAGTTCAGAGAGCTGCAGAGAGAGAGAGAGAGGACATAGAGGTGGGGAGAGAGAGAGAGTGAGGTCCGAGAGGGATAGAGAGAGAGAGAGAGAGGTCAGAGAGAGAGAGAGGTCAGAGAGGGAGAGGGAGAGAGAGAGGTCAGAAAGGGAGGGAGAGAGAGAGGACAGAGAGGGAGAAAGAAGAGAGAGAGAATGAGGTCAGAGAGGGAGAGAGAGAGAGATGTCAGAGAGAGAATGAGAGAGAGAGAGGTCAGAGAGTGATAGAGAGACAGAGTGGTCAGAGGGTGAGTGAGAGAGCGGTCAGAGAGGGAGAGGGAGACATGTCATAGAGGGAGAAAGAAATAGAGGTCAGAGAGGGAGAGAGAGAGGTCAGAGAGGGAATGGGAGAGAGGGAGATAGGTCGGAGAATGAGAGAGAGAGAGGTCAGACAGGGAGAGAGAGAGGTCAGAGGGGGAGAGAGAGATAGAGAGAAAGGTCAGAGAATGAGAGAGAGAGCTCAGAGAGGGAGAGAGAGAGAGAGACATACCTCAGAGAGAGAGAGACAGGTCAGAGAGGGAGAAAGAGAGGTCAGAGAGGGAGAGGGAGAGAGAGTGAGAGAGGTCAGATTTTCAGAGAGAGATAGTTCAGAGAGCTGCAGAGAGAGAGAGAGGTCAGAGAGGGAGAGGGAGAGAGAGAGGTCAGAAAGGGAGGGAGAGAGAGAGGTCAGAGAGGGAGAAAGAAGAGAGAGAGAATGAGGTCAGAGAGGGAGAGAGAGAGAGAGATGTCAGAGAGAGAGAAAGAGAGAGAGAGAGGTCAGAGAGGGAGAGAGAGACAGAGTGGTCAGAGGATGAGTGAGAGAGCGGTCAGAGAGGGAGAGGGAGACATGTCATAGAGGGAGAAAGAAATATAGGTCAGAGAGGAATAAAGAGGTCGGAGAGGGAGAGAGAGAGGTCAGAGAGGGAGAGAGAGAGGTCAGAGAGGGAGAGAGAGAGGGAGAGGTCAGAGGGGGAGAGAGGGAGGTCAGAGGGAAAGAGAGAGAGACAGGTCAGAGAGGGAAAGAGAGAGAAGTCAGAGAGGGAGTGGGAGAGATAGGTCAGAGAGGGAGAGATTGAGGTCACAGAGTGGGAGAGAGAGAGAGAGAGGTGAGAGAGGTACAGGTAGAGGTAGAGAGAGAGAGGTCAGAGAGGGAGAGGGTGAGGAGGACAGAGAGATGTCAAAGAAGGAGAGAGAGAGGTCAGAGAGGGAGAGAGAGAGGGAGGTCAGAGAGGGAGAGGAAGAGCGAGAGAGAGGTCAGAGACGGAGAGAGAGAGGTCAGAGAGGGAGTGAGAGTGAGTGTTCAGAGAGGGAGAGAGGTATGTCAGGGAAGGAGAGAGATAGAGAGAGAGGTCAGAGAAGGAGAGAGAGATTTCAGAGAGGGAGGGGGAGCAGGAGAAAGATAAATAGAGAGAGATGTCAGAGAGGGAAAGAGAAGGAAATCAGAGAGGGATAGAGAGAGAAAGTTCAGAGAGGGAGAGAGAGAGAGGTCAGAGAAGGGGAGAGACAGAGGACAGAGGGAGCGAGAGAGAGAGGTCAGAAAGGGAGAGAGAGAGAGAGGTCAGAGAGGGAGAGGAAGAGAGAGAGAGAGAGGTCAGAGTGGGCGAGGGAGAGAGAGAGACGTCAGAGAGGGAGAGAGAGAGAGGTCAGAGAGGGAGAGCGAATGAAGTCAGAGAGGGAGAGGAAGATGAATAGAGAGAGAGAGGTCAGAGAGGGAGAGATAGAGAGTTCAGAGAGGTAGAGATTTTGAGAGAGAGTTCAGAGAGGAGAGAGGAATGTCAGAGAGGGAGAGAGAGATAGAGAGAGAGGTCTGAGAAGGAAAGAGAGAGGTCAGAGAGAGAGAGGGAGAGGGAGAGAGAGAGAGTTCAGAGAGGGAGGGGGAGCAGGAGAGTGATAGAGGGAGAGAGGTCAGAGAGGGAAAGACAGAGAAGTCAGGGAGGGATAGAGAGAGAAAGGTCAGAGAGGGAGAGAGAGAGGGAGATCAGAGAAGGAGAGAGACAGAAGTCAGAGGGAATGAGATGGAGAGGTCAGAAAGGGAGAGAGAGAGAGAGGTCAGAGAAGGAAAGAGAGAGAGGTCAGAGAGTGAGAGAAAGAGAGGTCAGTGAGGGAGAAAGAGAGGTCAGAGAGGGAGAGGGAGAGAGAGTGAGAGAGGTCAGAGAGCTGCAGAGAGAGAGAGAGGACATAGAGGGGGAGAGAGAGAGAGACATACATCAGAGAGAGAGAGACAGGTCAGAGAGGGAGAAAGAGAGGTCAGAGAGGGAGAGGGAGAGGTCAGAGAGAGGGAGAGGTCAGAGAGGGAGAGAGATAGAGGTCAGAGTGCGAATGGGAGAGAGGGGAGATAGGTCAGAGAGGGAGAGAGAGAGAGGTCAGACAGGGAGAGAGAGAGGTCAGAGGGGGAGAGAGAGATTGAGAGAGAGGTCAGAGAATGAGAGAGAGAGAGCTCAGAGAGGGAGAGAGAGAGAGAGACATACATCAGAGAGAGAGAGAGAGGTCAGAGAGGGAGAGAGAGACAGAGTGGTCAGAGGGTGAGTGAGAGAGCGGTCAGAGAGGGAGAGGGAGAGATGTCATAGAGGGTGAAAGAAATAGAGGTCAGAGAGGAAGAAAGAGGTCGGAGAGGGAGAGAGAGAGGTCAGAGAGGGAGAGAGAGGTCAGAGAGGGAGAGAGAGTGAGTGTTCAGAGAGGGAGAGAGGTATGTCAGAGGAGAGAGATAGAAAGAGAGGTCAGAGAAGGAGAGAGAGAGTTCAGAGAGGGAGAGGGAGAGAGAGTGAGAGATTTCAGAGAGGGAGGGGGAGCAGGGGAAAGATAAATAGAGAGAGATGTCAGAGAGGGAAAGAGAAGGAAATCAGAGTGGGATAGAGAGAGAAAGTTCAGAGAGGGAGAGAGAGAGGTCAGAGAAGGGGAGAGACAGAGGAGAGAGGGAGCGAGAGAGAGAGGTCAGAAAGGGAGAGAGAGAGAGAGGTCAGAGAGGGAGAGGAAGAGAGAGAGAGAGAGGTCAGAGTGGGCGAGGGAGAGTGAGACACGTCAAGGAGGGAGAGAGAGAGAGGTCAGAGAGGGAGACCGAGGGAAGTCAGAGAGGGAGAGGGAGATGAATAGAGAGAGAGAGGTCAGAGAGGGAGAGATAGAGAGTTCAGAGAGGGAGAGAGTTTTAGAGAGAGTTCAGAGAGGGTGAGAGGAATGTCAGAGAGGGAGAGAGAGATAGAGAGAGAGGTCTGAGAAGGAGAGAGAGAGGTCAGAGAGAGAGAGGGAGAGGGAGAGAGAGAGAGTTCAGAGAGGGAGGGGGAGCAGGAGAGTGATAGAGGGAGAGAGGTCAGAGAGGGAAAGAGAGAGAAGTCAGGGAGGGATAGAGAGAGAAAGGTCAGAGAGGGAGAGAGAGAGGGAGATCAGAGAAGGAGAGAGACAGAGGTCAGAGGGAATGAGATGGAGAGGTCAGAAAGGGAGAGAGAGACAGAGAGGTCAGAGAAGGAAAGAGAGAGAGGTCAGAGAGTGAGAGAGAGTGAGGTCAGTGAGGGAGAGAGAGAGTTCAGAGAGGGAGAGAGAGTGAGAGGTCAGAGTGGGAGAGGGAGAGAGAGAGAGCGGTCAGAGTGGGAGAATGAGAGAGATAGTTCACAGAGGGAGAGAGAGAGAGAGGACATAGAGGGGGGGAGAGAGAGAGAGTGAGGTCCAAGTGGGAGAGAGAGAGAGAGAGAGGTCAGAGTGAGAGAAGTCAGAGAGGGAGAAGGAGAGAGCGGTCAGAGTTGAATGGGAGAGAGGGAGAGAGGTCGGAGAGGGAGAGTGAGAGAGGTCAGAGAGTGAGAGGGAGAGAGGTCAGAGAGGGAGAGCGAGAGATTTCAGAGAGGGAGAGAGAAAGAGAGGTCAGACAGGGAGAGAGAGAGGTCAGAGGGGGAGAGAGAGATAGAGAGAGAGGTCAGAGAATGAGAGAGAGAGAGCTCAGAGAGGGAGAGAGAGAGAGACGTATATCAGAGAGAGAGAGACAGCTCAGAGAGGGAGAAAGAGAGGTCAGAGAGGGAGAGGGAGAGAGAGTGAGAGAGGTCAGAGAGTGAGAGAGAGAGAGATAGTTCAGAGAGCTGCAGAGAGAGAGAGGACATAGAGGGGGAGAGAGAGAGAGAGTGAGGTCCGAGAGGGATAGAGAGAGAGAGAGAGAGTTCAGAGAGAGAGAGAGGTCAGAGAGGGAGAGGGAGAGAGAGAGGTCAGAAAGGGAGGGAGAGAGAGAGGTCAGAGAGGGAGAGAGAAGATGGAGAGAATGAGGTCAGAGAGGGAGAGAGAGAGAGATGTCAGAGAGAGAGAAAGAGAGAGAGAGAGGTCAGAGATGGAAAGAGAGACAGAGTGGTCAGAGGGTGATTGAGAGAGCGGTCAGAGAGGGAGAGGGAGAGATGTCATAGAGGGAGAAAGAAATAGAGGTCAGAGAGGAAGAAAGAGGTCGGAGAGGGAGAGAGAGAGGTAAGAGAGGGAGAGAGAGAGGTCAGAGAGGGAGAGAGAGAGGGAGAGGTCAGAGGGGGAGAGAGGGAGGTCAGAGGAAAAGAGAGAGAGACAGGTCAGAGAGGGAAAGAGAGAGAAGTCAGAGAGGGAGTGGGAGAGATAGGTCAGAGATGGAGAGATTGAGGTCACAGAGTGGGAGAGAGAGAGAGAGAGAGAGGTGAGAGAGGCACAGGTAGAGGTAGAGAGAGAGAGAGGTCAGAGAGGGAGAGGGTGAGGAAGACACAGAGAAAGGTCAGAGAAGGAGAGAGAGAGGGAGATCAGAGAAGGAGAGAGACAAAGGTCAGAGGGAATGAGAAGGAGAGGTCAGAAAGGGAGAGAGAGAGAGAGAGAGGTCAGAGAAGGAAAGAGAGAGAGGTCAGAGAGTGAGAGAAAGAGAGGTCAGTGAGGGAGAAAGAGAGGTCAGAGAGGGAGAGGGAGAGAGAGTGAGAGAGGTCAGAGAGCTGCAGAGAGAGAGAGAGGACATAGAGGGGGAGAGAGAGAGAGACATACATCAGAGAGAGAGAGACAGGTCAGAGAGGGAGAAAGAGAGGTCAGAGAGGGAGAGGGAGAGGTCAGAGAGGGAGAGAGAGAGAGAGAGAGGTCAGAGAGAGGGAGAGGTCAGAGGGGGAGAGAGAGAGAGAGGTCTGAGTGCGAATGGGAGAGAGGGAGATAGGTCAGAGAGGGAGAGAGAGAGAGGTCAGATAGGGAAAGAGAGAGGTCAGAGGGGGAGAGAGAGATAGAGAGAGAGGTCAGAGAATGAGAGAGAGAGAGCTCAGAGAGGGAGAGAGAGAGAGAGACATACATCAGAGAGAGAGAGACAGGTCAGAGAGGGAGAAAGAGAGGTCAGAGAGGGAGAGGGAGAGAGAGTGAGAGAGGTCAGAGAGTGACAGACAGAGAGATAGTTCAGAGAGCTGCAGAGAGAGAGAGAGGACATAGAGGGGGGGAGAGAGAGAGAGTGAGGTCCGAGAGGGATAGAGAGAGAGAGAGAGAGGTCAGAGAGAGAGAGAGCTCAGAGAGAGAGAGGGAGAGAGAGAGGTCAGAAAGGGAGGGAGAGAGAGAGGTCAGAGAGGGAGAAAGAAGAGAGAGAGAATGAGGTCAGAGAGGGAGAGAGAGAGAGATGTCAGAGAGAGAAAGAGAGAGAGAGAGGTCAGAGAGGGAGAGAGAGACAGAGTGGTCAGAGGGTGAGTGAGAGAGCGGTCAGAGAGGGAGAGGGAGAGATGTCATAGAGGGAGAAAGAAATAGAGGTCAGAGAGGAAGAAAGAGGTCGGAGAGGGAGAGAGAGAGGTCAGAGAGGGAGAGAGAGGTCAGAGAGGGAGAGAGAGTGAGTGTTCAGAGAGGGAGAGAGGTATGTCAGAGAAGGAGAGAGATAGAAAGAGAGGTCAGAGAAGGAGAGAGAGAGTTCAGAGAGGGAGAGGGAGAGAGAGTGAGAGATTTCAGAGAGGGAGGGGGAGCAGGGGAAAGATTAGTAGAGAGATGTCAGAGAGGGAAAGAGAAGGAAATCAGAGTGGGATAGAGAGAGAAAGTTCAGAGAGGGAGAGAGAGAGGTCAGAGAAGGGGAGAGACAGAGGAGAGAGGGAGCGAGAGAGAGAGGTCAGAAAGGGAGAGAGAGAGAGAGGTCAGAGAGGGAGAGGAAGAGAGAGAGAGAGAGGTCAGAGTGGGCGAGGGAGAGTGAGACACGTCAAGGAGGGAGAGAGAGAGAGGTCAGAGAGGGAGACCGAGGGAAGTCAGAGAGGGAGAGGGAGATGAATAGAGAGAGAGAGGTCAGAGAGGGAGAGATAGAGAGTTCAGAGAGGGAGAGAGTTTGAGAGAGAGTTCAGAGAGGGTGAGAGGAATGTCAGAGAGGGAGAGAGAGATAGAGAGAGAGGTCTGAGAAGGAGAGAGAGAGGTCAGAGAGAGAGAGGGAGAGGGAGAGAGAGAGAGTTCAGAGAGGGAGGGGGAGCAGGAGAGTGATAGAGGGAGAGAGGTCAGAGAGGGAAAGAGAGAGAAGTCAGGGAGGGATAGAGAGAGAAAGGTCAGAGAGGGAGAGAGAGAGGGAGATCAGAGAAGCAGAGAGACAGAGGTCAGAGGGAATGAGATGGAGAGGTCAGAAAGGGAGAGAGAGACAGAGAGGTCAGAGAAGGAAAGAGAGAGAGGTCAGAGAGTGAGAGAGAGTGAGGTCAGTGAGGGAGAGAGAGAGTTCAGAGAGGGAGAGAGAGTGAGAGGTCAGAGTGGGAGAGGGAGAGAGAGAGAGAGGTCAGAGTGGGAGAATGAGAGAGATAGTTCACAGAGGGAGAGAGAGAGAGAGGACATAGAGGGGGGGGAGAGAGAGAGAGTGAGGTCCAAGTGGGAGAGAGAGAGAGAGAGAGGTCAGAGTGAGAGAAGTCAGAGAGGGAGAGGGAGAGAGCGGTCAGAGTTGAATGGGAGAGAGGGAGAGAGGTCGGAGAGGGAGAGTGAGAGAGGTCAGAGAGTGAGAGGGAGAGAGGTCAGAGAGGGAGAGCGAGAGATTTCAGAGAGGGAGAGAGAAAGAGAGGTCAGACAGGGAGAGAGAGAGGTCAGAGGGGGAGAGAGAGATAGAGAGAGAGGTCAGAGAATGAGAGAGAGAGAGCTCAGAGAGGGAGAGAGAGAGAGACGTATATCAGAGAGAGAGAGACAGCTCAGAGAGGGAGAAAGAGAGGTCAGAGAGGGAGAGGGAGAGAGAGTGAGAGAGGTCAGAGAGTGAGAGAGAGAGAGATAGTTCAGAGAGCTGCAGAGAGAGAGAGGACATAGAGGGGGAGAGAGAGAGAGAGTGAGGTCCGAGAGGGATAGAGAGAGAGAGAGAGAGTTCAGAGAGAGAGAGAGGTCAGAGAGGGAGAGGGAGAGAGAGAGGTCAGAAAGGGAGGGAGAGAGAGAGGTCAGAGAGGGAGAGAGAAGATGGAGAGAATGAGGTCAGAGAGGGAGAGAGAGAGAGATGTCAGAGAGAGAGAAAGAGAGAGAGAGAGGTCAGAGATGGAGAGAGAGACAGAGTGGTCAGAGGGTGATTGAGAGAGCGGTCAGAGAGGGAGAGGGAGAGATGTCATAGAGGGAGAAAGAAATAGAGGTCAGAGAGGAAGAAAGAGGTCGGAGAGGGAGAGAGAGAGGTCAGAGAGTGAGAGAGAGAGAGGTCAGTGAGGCAGAGAGAGAGTTCAGAGAGGGAGAGAGAGTGAGATGTCAGAGTGGGAGAGGGAGAGAGAGAGAGAGGTCAGAGTGGGAGAATGAGAGAGATAGTTCACAGAGGGAGAGAGAGAGAGAGAGGACATAGAGGGGGGGAGAGAGAGAGAGTGAGGTCCAAGTGGGAGAGAGAGAGAGAGAGGTCAGAGTGAGAGAAGTCAGAGAGGGAGAGGGAGAGAGAGAGGTCAGAAAGGGAGGGAGAGAGAGAGGTCGGAGAGGGAGAGAGAAGATGGAGAGAATGAGGTCAGAGAGGGAGAGAGAGAGAGATGTCAGAGAGAGAGAAAGAGAGAGAGAGAGGTCAGAGATGGAAAGAGAGACAGAGTGGTCAGAGGGTGATTGAGAGAGCGGTCAGAGAGGGAGAGGGAGAGATGTCATAGAGGGAGAAAGAAATAGAGGTCAGAGAGGAAGAAAGAGGTCGGAGAGGGAGAGAGAGAGGTCAGAGAGGGAGAGAGAGAGGTCAGAGAGGGAGAGAGAGAGGGAGAGGTCAGAGGGGGAGAGAGGGAGGTCAGAGGGAAAGAGAGAGAGACAGGTCAGAGAGGGAAAGAGAGAGAAGTCAGAGAGGGAGTGGGAGAGATAGGTCAGAGATGGAGAGATTGAGGTCACAGAGTGGGAGAGAGAGAGAGAGAGAGAGGTCGGAGTGGGACAGAGAGAGAGGTCAGAGAGGGAGAGCGAGAGATTTCAGAGAGGGAGAGAGAGAGAGAGGTCAGAGTGGGAGAGGGAGAGAGAGAGAGAGGTCGGAGTGGGACAGAGAGAGAGGTCAGAGAGGGAGAGCGAGAGATTTCAGAGAGGGAGAGAGAGAGAGAGGTCAGACAGGGAGAGAGAGAGGTCAGAGGGGGAGAGAGAGATAGAGAGAGAGGTCAGAGAATGAGAGAGAGAGAGCTCAGAGAGGGAGAGAGAGAGAGAGACGTACGTCAGAGAGAGAGAGAGACAGGTCAGAGATGGAGAAAGAGAGGTCAGAGAGGGAGAGGGAGAGAGAGTGAGAGAGAGAGAGATAGTTCAGAGAGCTGCAGAGAGAGAGAGAGGACATAGAGGGGGGAGAGAGAGAGAGAGTGATTTCCGAGAGGGATAGAGAGAGAGAGAGAGAGTTCAGAGAGAGAGAGAGGTCAGAGAGGGAGAGGGAGAGAGAGAGGTCAGAAAGGGAGGGAGAGAGAGAGGTCAGTGATGGAGAGAGAAGAGAGAGAGAATGAGGTCAGAGAGGGAGAGAGAGAGAGATGTCAGAGAGAGAGAAAGAGAGAGAGAGAGGTCAGAGAGGGAGAGAGAGACAGAGTGGTCAGAGGGTGAGTGAGAGAGCGGTCAGAGAGGGAGAGGGAGAGATGTCATAGAGGGAGAAAGAAATAGAGGTTAGAGAGGAAGAAAGAGGTCGGAGAGGGAGAGAGAGAGGTCAGAGAGGGAGAGGGAGAGGTCAGAGAGGGAGAGAGAGAGGGAGAGGTCAGAGGGGGAGAGAGGGAGGTCAGATGGAAAGAGAGAGAGACAGGTCAGAGAGGGAAAGAGAGAGAAGTCAGAGAGGGAGTGGGAGAGATAGGTCAGAGATGGAGAGATTGAGGTCACAGATTGGGAGAGAGAGAGAGAGAGAGGTGAGAGAAGGAGAGAGACAGAGGACAGAGGGAGTGAGAGAGAGAGGTCAGAAATCGAGAGAGAGAGAGAGGTCAGAGAGGGAGAGAGAGAGAGGTCAGAGAGTGAGAGAGAAAGAGGTCAGTGAGGGAGATAGAGAGATCAGAGAGGGAGAGGAAGAGAGAGAGAGAGAGGTCAGAGTGGGCAAGGGAGAGAGAGAGACGTCAGAGAGGGAGAGAGAGAGAGAGGTCAGAGAGGGAAAGAGAGAGAAGTCAGAGAGGGAAAGAGAGAGAAAGGTCAGAGAGGGAGAGAGGGAGAGAGGTCTGAGAGGGAGAGAGACAGAGGTCAGAGGGAGCGAGAGAGAGAGGTCAGAGAGGGACAGGGAGAGAGGGAGAGAGATTTCAGAGAGGGAGGGGGAGCAGGAGAGAGATAGAGACAGAGAGAGGTCAGTGAGGGAGAGAGAGAGGTCAGAGAGGCAGAGAGACAGAGAGAGAAGTCAGAGAGGGAGAGGAAGACAGAGAGAGGTCAGAGAGGGAGAAAAAGGGGGATCAGAGAGGGAGAGAGAGAGATGTCAGAGTGGGAGAGGGAGAGAGAGATCGGTCAGAGAGGGAGAGATAGATAGGTCAGAGAGGGAGAGAGAGAGTGAGTTCAGAGAGGGGGAGAGAGAGAGAGAGGTCAGAGAGGGAGAGAGAGAGAGTTCAGAGAGGGAGAGGGAGAGAGTGAGAGGTCAGAGATGGGGAGAGAGAGAGGTCAGAGAAGGAGAGGAAGAGAGAGAGAGAGAGGTCAGAGAGGGAGAGAGGGAGAGCTCAGAGTGGGAGAGAGACTGAGAGAGAGTTCAGAGAGGGAGAGAGGAATGTCAGAGAGGGAGAGAGAGATAGAGACAAAGGTCAGAGAGGGAGAGAGAGAGAGAGTTCAGAGAGGGAGGTGGAGCAGGAGAGAGATAGAGAGAGAGAGAGGTCAGAGAGGGAAAGAGAGAGAAGTCAGGGAGGGAGAGAGAGATAGGTCAGAGAGGTAGAGAGAGAGAGAGGACAGACTGGGAGAGGAAGAGAGATAGAGATGTCAGAGAGGGAGAGACAGCTCAGAGAGTGAGAGAGAGAGAATTCAGAGAGGGAGACAGAGAGTGAGATCTGAGAGGGAGAGAGAGAGAGAGGTCAGACACGGAGAGAGATAGGTCAGAAGGGGAGAGAGATAGAAAGAGGTCAGAGAATGATAGAGAGAGGTCAGAGATTGAGGGAGACAGAGAGGTCAGTGAGGGAGAGAGAGAGGTCAGAGAGGGAGTGGGATAGGAAGAGAGAGAGAGAGGTCAGAGAGGGAGATGGAGAGAGAGAGAGAGGTCGGAGAGGGAGAGAGAGAGAGGTCAGAGAGGGAAAGAGCAAGAGAGGTCAGAGTGGGAGAGGGAGAGAGAGAGAGAGAAGTCGGAGAGGGAGAGAGAGAGGTCAGAGAGGGAGAGAGAGAGGGAGAGGTCAGAGGGGGGAGAGGGAGAGAGAGAGAGAGGTCGGAGAGGGAGAGAGAGAGAGGTCAGAGAGGGAGAGCGAGAGATTTCAGAGCGGGAGAGAGAGAGAGAGGTCAGACAGGGAGAGAGAGAGGTCAGAGGGGGAGAGAGAGATAGAGAGAGAGGTCAGAGAATGAGAGGGAGAGAGCTCAGAGAGGGAGAGAGAGAGTGAGACGTACGTCAGAGAGAGAGAGACAGGTCAGAGAGGGAGAAAGAGAAGTCAGAGAGGGAGAGGGAGAGAGAGTGAGAGAGGTCAGAGAGTGAGAGAGAGAGAGATCGTTCAGAGAGCTGCAGAGAGAGAGAGAGAGAGGACATAGAGGGGGAGAGAGAGAGAGAGTGAGGTCCGAGAGGGATAGAGAGAGAGAGAGAGGTCAGAGAGAGAGAGAGGTCAGAGAGGGAGAGAGAGAGAGAGAGGTCAGAAAGGGAGGGAGAGAGAGAGGACAGAGATGGCGAGAGAGGAGAGAGAGAATGAGGTCAGAGAGGGAGAGAGAGAGAGATGTCAGAGAGAGAGAAAGAGAGAGAGAGAGGTCAGAGATGGAAAGAGAGACAGAGTGGTCAGAGGGTGATTGAGAGAGCGGTCAGAGAGGGAGAGGGAGAGATGTCATAGAGGGAGAAAGAAATAGATGTCAGAGAGGAAGAAAGAGGTCGGAGAGGGAGAGAGAGAGGTCAGAGAGGGAGAGAGAGAGGTCAGAGAGGGAGAGAGAGAGGGAGAGGTCAGAGGGGGAGAGAGGGAGGTCAGAGGGAAAGAGAGAGAGACAGGTCAGAGAGGGAAAGAGAGAGAAGTCAGAGAGGGAGTGGGAGAAATAGGTCAGAGATGGAGAGATTGAGGTCACAGAGTGGGAGAGAGAGAGAGAGAGAGAGGTCGGAGTGGGACAGAGAGAGATGTCAGAGAGGGAGAGCGAGAGATTTCAGAGAGGGAGAGAGAGAGAGAGGTCAGAGTGGGAGAGGGAGAGAGAGAGAGAGGTCGGAGTGGGACAGAGAGAGAGGTCAGAGAGGGAGAGCGAGAGATTTCAGAGAGGGAGAGAGAGAGAGAGGTCAGACAGGGAGAGAGAGAGGTCAGAGGGGGAGAGAGAGATAGAGAGAGAGGTCAGAGAATGAGAGAGAGAGAGCTCAGAGAGGGAGAGAGAGAGAGAGACGTACGTCAGAGAGAGAGAGAGACAGGTCAGAGATGGAGAAAGAGAGGTCAGAGAGGGAGAGGGAGAGAGAGTGAGAGAGAGAGAGATAGTTCAGAGAGCTGCAGAGAGAGAGAGAGGACATAGAGGGGGACAGAGAGAGAGAGTGATTTCCGAGAGGGATAGAGAGAGAGAGAGAGAGTTCAGAGAGAGAGAGAGGTCAGAGAGGGAGAGGGAGAGATATGTCAGAGATGGAGAGATTGAGGTCACAGAGTGGGAGAGAGAGAGAGAGAGGTGAGAGAGGGACAGGTAGAGGTAGAGAGAGAGAGGTCAGAGAGGGAGAGGGTGAGGAAGACAGAGAGAGAGGTCAGAGAAGGAGAGAGAGAGGTCAGAGAGGGAGAGGAGGAGAGAGGGAGAGGTCAGAGAGGGAGAGAGAGAGGTCAGAGAGGGAGAGAAAGTGAGAGTTCAGAGAGGGAGAGAGGGATGTCAGAGAAGGAGAGAGATAGAGAGAGACGTCAGAGAAAGAGAGAGAGAGTTCAGAGAGGGAGAGGGAGAGAGAGTGAGAGATTTCAGAGAGGGAGGGGGAGGAGGAGAAAGATAAATAGAGAGAGATGTCAGAGAGGGAAAGAGAAAGAAATCAGAGAGGGATAGAGAGAGAAAGTTCAGAGAGGGAGAGAGAGAGAGAGGTCAGAGAAGGAGAGAGACAGAGGACAGAGGGAGTGAGAGAGAGAGGTCAGAAATTGAGAGAGAGAGAGAGGTCAGAGAGGGAGAGAGAGAGAGGTCAGAGGGAAAGAGAGAGAGACAGGTCAGAGAGGGAAAGAGAGAGAAGTCAGAGAGGGAGTGGGAGAGATAGGTCAGAGATGGAGAGATTGAGGTCACAGAGTGGGAGAGAGAGAGAGAGAGAGAGAGAGGTGAGAGAGGCACAAGTAGAGGTAGAGAGGTCAGAGAGGGAGATGGTGAGGAAGACACAGAGAGAGGTCAGAGAATGAGAGAGAGAGGTCAGAGAGGGAGAGCGAGAGAAGGCAGAGAGGGAGAGAGAGAGTGAGATCTGAGAAGGACAGAGAGATGTCAGACACGGAGAGAGAGAGGTCAGAGGGGGAGAGAGGGATAGAAAGAGGTCAGAGAATGAGAGAGAGAGAGGTCAGAGAGTGAGGGAGAGATGTCAGTGAGGGAGAGAGAGTGTTCAGAGAGGGAGAGAGAGAGAGAGGTCAGAGAGAGAGAGGTCAGAGAGGGAGAGAGAGAGAGAGGTCAGAGTGGGAGAGGGAGAGAGAGAGAGAGGTCGGAGTGGGACAGAGAGAGAGGTCAGAGAGGGAAAGCGAGAGATTTCAGAAAGGGAGAGAGAGAGAGAGGTCAGACAGGGAGAGAGAGAGGTCAGAGGGGGAGAGAGTGATAGAGAGAGAGGTCAGAGAATGAGAGATAGAGAGCTCAGAGAGGGAGAGAGAGAGAGAGACGTACGTCAGAGAGAGAGAGAGACAGGTCAGAGATGGAGAAAGAGAGGTCAGAGAGGGAGAGGGAGAGAGAGTGAGAGAGAGAGAGATAGTTCAGAGAGCTGCAGAGAGAGAGATAGAGGACATAGAGGGGAGAGAGAGAGAGAGTGAGTTCCGAGAGGGATAGAGAGAGAGAGAGGTCAGAGAGAGAGAGAGGTCAGAGAGGGAGAGGGAGAGAGAGAGGTCAGAAAGGGAGGGAGAGAGAGAGGTCAGAGATGGAGAGAGAAGAGAGAGAGAATGAGGTCAGAGAGGGAGAGAGAGAGAGATGTCAGAGAGAGAGAAAGAGAGAGAGAGAGGTCAGAGAGGGAGAGAGAGACAGAGTGGTCAGAGGGTGAGTGAGAGAGCGGTCAGATAGGGAGAGGGAGAGATGTCATAGAGGGAGAAAGAAATAGAGGTCAGAGAGGAAGAAAGAGGTCGGAGAGGGAGAGAGAGAGGTCAGAGAGGGAGAGAGAGAGGTCAGAGAGGGAGAGAGAGAGGGAGAGGTCAGAGGGGGAGAGAGGGAGGTCAGAGGGAAAGAGAGAGAGACAGGTCAGAGAGGGAAAGAGAGAGAAGTCAGAGAGGGAGTGGGAGAGATAGGTCAGAGATGGAGAGATTGAGGTCACAGATTGGGAGAGAGAGAGAGAGAGGTGAGAGAGGGACAGGTAGAGGTAGAAGAGAGAGGTCAGAGAGGGAGAGGGTGAGGAAGACAGAGAGAGAGGTCAGAGAAGGAGAGAGAGAGGTCAGAGAGGGAGAGGAAGAGAGAGAGAGAGGTCAGAGAGGGAGAGAGAGAGGTCAGAGAGGGAAAAAGAGTGAGAGTTCAGAGAGGGAGAGAGGGATGTCAGAGAAGGAGAGAGATAGAGAGAGAGGTCAGAGAAGGAGAGAGAGAGTTCAGAGAGGGAGAGGGAGAGAGAGTGAGAGATTTCAGAGAGGGAGGGGGAGCAGGAGAATGATAAATAGAGAGAGATGTCAGAGAGGGAAAGAGAAAGAAATCAGAGAGGGATAGAGAGAGAAAGTTCAGAGAGGGAGAGAGAGAGAGAGGTCAGAGAAGGAGAGAGACAGAGGACAGAGGGAGTGAGAGAGAGAGGTCAGAAATCGAGAGAGAGAGAGAGGTCAGAGAGGGAGAGAGAGAGAGGTCAGAGAGTGAGAGAGAAAGAGGTCAGTGAGGGAGAGAGAGAGGTCAGAGAGGGAGTAAGAGAGAGAGAGAGAGCTCAGAGAGGGAGAGGAAGAGAGAGAGAGAGAGGTCAGAGTGGGCAAGGGAGAGAGAGAGACGTCAGAGAGGGAGAGAGAGAGAGAGGTCAGAGAGGGAAAGAGAGGGAAGTCAGAGAGGGATAGAGAGAGAAAGGTCAGAGAGGGAGAGAGGGAGAGAGGTCTGAGAAGGAGAGAGACAGAGGTCAGAGGGAGCGAGAGAGTGAGGTCAGAGAGGGACAGGTAGAGAGGGAGAGCGATTTCAGAGAGGGAGTGGGAGCAGGAGAGAGATAGAGACAGAGAGAGGTCAGTGAGGGAGAGAGAGAGGTCAGAGAGGGAGAAAAAGGGGGATCAGAGAGGGAGAGAGAGAGATGTCAGAGTGGGAGAGGGAGAGAGAGATAGGTCAGAGAGGGAGAGAGAGATAGATCAGAGAGGGAGAGAGAGAGAGAGTTCAGAGAGGGGGAGAGAGAGAGAGGTCAGAGGGGGAGAGAGAGAGAGGTCAGAGAGGGAGAGAGAGAGAGGTGAGAGAGGGACAGGTAGAGGTAGAGAGAGAGAGAGGTCAGAGAGGGAGAGGGTGAGGAAGACAGAGAGAGAGGTCAGAGAAGGAGAGAGAGAGGTCAGAGAGGGAGAGAGAGAGGGAGGTCAGAGAGGGAGAGGAAGAGAGAGAGAGAGGTCAGAGAGGGAGAGAGAGAGGTCAGAGAGGGAGAGAGAGTGAGAGTTCAGAGAGGGAGACAGGGTTGTCAGAGAAGGAGAGAGATAGAGAGAGAGGTCAGAGAAGGAGAGAGAGAGTTCAGAGAGGGAGAGGGAGAGAGAGTGAGAGATTTCAGAGAGGGAGGGGGAGCAGGAGAAAGAAAAATGGAGAGAGATGTCAGAGAGGGAAAGAGAAAGAAATCAGAGAGGGATCGAGAGAGAAAGTTCAGAGAGGGAGAGAGAGAGAGAGGTCAGAGAAGGAGAGAGACAGAGGACAGAGGGAGCGAGAGAGGGAGGTCAGAAAGGGAGAGAGAGAGAGGTCAGAGAGTGAGAGAGAGAGAGGTCAGTGAGGGAGAGAGAGAGGTCAGAGAGGGAGTAAGAGAGAGAGAGAGAGAGGTCAGAGAGGGAGAGGAAGAGAGAGAGAGAGAGGTCAGAGTGGGCGAGGGAGGGAGAGAGACGTCAGAGAGGGAGAGAGAGAGAGAGGTAGAGAGGGAGAGCGAGGGAAGTCAGAGAGGGAGAGGGAGATGAATAGAGAGAGAGAGGTCAGAGATGGAGAGACAGAGAGTTCAGAGAGGGAGAGAGTTTGAGAGAGATTTCAGAGAGGGAGAGAGGAATGTCAGAGAGGGAGAGAGAGATAGAGAGAGAGGTCTGAGAAGGAGAGAGAGAGGTAAGAGAGAGAGAGGGAGAGGGAGAGGGAGAGAGTTCAGAGAGGGAGGGGGAGCAGGAGAGAGATAGAGGGAGAGAGGTCAGAGAGGGAAAGAGAGAGAAGTCAGGGAGGGATAGAGAGAGAAAGGTCAGAGACGGAGAGAGAGAGGGAGATCAGAGAAGGAGAGAGACAGAGGTCAGAGGGAATGAGATGGAGAGGTCAGAAAATGAGAGAGAGAGAGAGGTCAGAGAGTGAGAGAGAGAGGTCAGTGAGGGAGAGAGAGAGAGAGGTCAGAGTGGGAGAGGGAGAGAGAGAGAGAGGTCAGAGTGGGAGAATGAGAGAGATAGTTCACAGAGGGAGAGAGAGAGAGAGGACATAGAGGGGGGGAGAGAGAGAGAGTGAGGTCCAAGTGGGAGAGAGAGAGAGAGAGGTCAGAGTGAGAGAAGTCAGAGAGGGAGAGGGAGAGGAAGAGAGAGAGAGAGGTCAGAGAGGGAGAGAGAGAGGGGTCAGAGAGGGAGAGTGAGAGAGAGGTCAGAGTGGGAGTGGGAGAGGGAGAGAGAGAGAGAGAGGTCAGAGTGGGAGAATGAGAGAGATAGTTCAGAGAGGGAGAGAGGGAGAGAGGACATAGAGGGGGGAGAGAGAGAGAGTGAGGTCCAAGTGGGAGAGAGAGAGAGAGAGGTCAGAGTGAGTGAGAGGTCAGAGAGGGAGAGAGAGAGCCGTCAGAGAGGGATGGAGAGAGAGCAGTCTGAGAGGGAGAGAGAGATAGATGTCAGAGAGAGAGAGCAAGAGAGAGAGCGATCAGAGAGGGAGAGAGAGAGAGAGAGAGGTCAGAGGGAGAGAGAGCAGATTTGGAGAGAGAGAGCGAGGTCAGAGAGAGAGAGAGGTCAGAGAGAGGGAGAGGTCAGAGAGGGAGTGAGAAGGGTCAGAGAGGTTGCGAGGGAGGTCAGAGAGGGAGAGAAAGATAGAGAGAGAGTTTAGAGATGGAGAGAGAGAGAGACAGAGGGAGGTCAGAAAGGGAGAGGAGCAGGAGAGAGAGACAGAGGTCAGAGACAGAGAGAGACGTCAGAGTGGGAGAGAGAGAGAGATCAGAGAGGGTGAGAGAGAGGTCAGAGAGGGAGAGGGAGAGAGAGGGAGAGGTCAGTGAGTGAGAGAGAGAGGTCAGAGAGTGAGAGAAGGAGAGGTCAGAGAGTGAGAGAGAGAGAGAGGTCAGAGAGGGAGAGAGAGAGCGAGGACATAGAGGGAGACAGAGATAGGCAGTGATGTCAGAGAGAGAGAGTGAGCGAGGTCAGAGTGGGAGAGGGAGAGAGAGAGATGTCAGAGAGGGAGAGATAGAGAGAGGTCGGAGAGGGAGAGCGAGGGAAGTCAGAGAGGGAGAGGGAGAGGAAGGGGAAGAGAGAGAGAGAGGTCAGAGAGGGAGAGAGAGAGAGGCCAGAGAGGGAGAGTGTGTGAGAGAGAGTTCAGCGAGGGAGAGAGGAATGTCAGAGAGGGAGAAAGAGATAGAGAGAGAGGTCATTGAAGGAGAGAGAGAGGTCAGAGAGGGACTGGGAGAGAGGGAGAGAGATTTCAGGGAGGGAGGGGGAGCAGGAGAGAGATAGAGAGAGAGAGAGCTCAGAGAGGTAAAGAGAGAGAAGTCATGGAGGGATAGAGAGAGAAAGGTCAATGAGGGAGAGAGGGAGAGAGGTCTGAGAAGGAGAGAGACAGAGGTCAGAGGGACTGAGAAAGAGACGTCAGAAAGGGAGAGAGAGAGATAGAGAGGTCAGAGAAGGAGAGAGAGAGAGGTCAGTGAGGGAGAGAGAGAGGTCAGAGAGGCATAGAGACAGAGAGAGAGAAGTCAGAGGGGGAGAGGGAGAGGAAGAGAGAGAGAGAGTTCAGAGAGGGAGAGAGAGGGGGATCAGAGAGGGAGAGAGAGAGATGTCAGAGTGGGAGAGGGACAGAGAGAGACGTCCAAGAGGGAGAGAGAGAGTGAGGTCAGAGAGGGAGAGCGAGAGAAGTCAGAGAGAGAGAGAGAGAGTGAGATCTGAGAGGGAGAGAGAGAGAGTGTGAGGTCAGAGACGGGGAGAGAGAGAGAGGTCAAAGAGTGAGAGGAAGAGAGAGAGAGTTGTCAGAGCGGGAGAGAGGGCGAGCTCAGAGTGGGAGAGAGACTGAGAGAGAGTTCAGAGAGGGAGAGAGGAATGTCAGAGAGGGAGAGAGAGATAGAGACAAAGGTCAGAGACGGAGAGAGAGAGAGAGTTCAGAGAGGGGGGTGGAGCAGGAGAGAGATAGAGAGAGAGAGAGGTCAGAGAGGGAAAGAGAGAGAAGTCAGGGAGGGAGAGAGAGATAGGTCAGAGAGGTAGAGAGAGAGAGAGGTCAGACTGGGAGAGGAAGAGAGATAGAAAGGACAGAGAGGGAGAGACAGCTCAGATGTGAGAGAGAGAGAATTCAGAGAGGGAGAGAGAGAGAGAGGTCAGACATGGAGAGAGAGAGGTCAGAGGGGGAGAGAGATAGAAAGAGGTCAGAGAAAGATAGAGAGAAGTTAGAGATTGAGGGAGAGAGAGAGGTCAGTGAGGGAGAGAGAGAGGTCAGAGAGGGAGAGAAGAAGAGAGAGGTCAGAGAGGGAATGGGATAGGAAGAGAGAGAGAGAGAGAGGTCAGAGAGGGAGAGAGAGACAGAGGTCAGATTGGGAGAGGGAGAGAAAGAGAGAGGTCAGAGAGGGAGTGAGAGAGAGGTCAGAGAGGGAGAGAGCGAGAGAATTCAGTGTGGGAGAGAGAGTGAGATCTGAGAGGGTGAGAGAAAGAGAGGTCAGACAGGGAGAGAGAGAGGTCAGAGAATGAGAGAGATAGAGGTCAGAGAGGGAGATAGAGAGAGACAGAGGTCAGAGAGGGAGAGAGAGAGAGATTTCAGAGAGGGAAAGAGAGAGAAATCAGGGAGGGAGAGAGAGATAGGTCAGAGAGGGAGAGAGCGAGAGAGGTCAGAGTGGGAGAGGGAGAGAATTCAGAGAGAGAGAGAGAGAGTGAGATCTGAGAGGGAGAGAGAGAGAGAGGTCAGACAGGGAGAGAGAGAGGTCAGAGGGCGAGAGAGAGATACAGAGAGGGGTCAGAGAATGAGAGAGAGAGAGGTCAGAGAGGGAGAGAGAGAGAGAGAGAGAGAGGTCAGAGAGGGAGAGAGATAGAGAGAGGTACGTCAGAGAGAGAGAGACAGGTCAGAGAGGGAGAGAGAGAGAGAGAGGTCAGAGAAGGAGAGAGAGAGGTCAGAGTGTGAGAGAGAGAGAGGACAGTGAGGGAGAGTGAGAGGTCAGAGAGGCAGAGAGACAGAGAGAGAGAAGTCAGAGAGGGAGAGGGAGAGGAAGAGAGAGAGTGAGGTCAGAGAGGGAGAGATAGAGGGATCAGAGAGGGAGAGAGAGAGAGAGGTCAGAGTGGGAGAGGGAGAGAGAGAGAGGTCCGAGAGGGAGACAGAGAGAGATGTCAGAGAGGGAGAGCGAGAAAAGTCAGAGAGAGAGAGAGAGTGAGATCTGAGAGGAATAAGAGAGAGAGAGGTTAGACAGGGAGAGAGATCGGTCAGAGAGGGAGAGAGAGAGAGAGTTCAGAGAGGGGGAGAGAGAGAGAGGTCAGAGAGGGAGAGAGAGATAGTGAGAGAAGTCAGAGAGGGAGAGAGAGAGAGTTCAGAGTGGGAGAGGGAGAGAATGAGAGGTCAGAGAGGGGGAGAGAGACAGGTCAGAGAGGGAGAGGAAGAGAAAGAGAGAGAGGTCAGAGAGGGAGAGAGGGCGAGCTCAGAGTGGGAGAGAGACTGAGAGAGAGTTCAGAGAGGGAGAGAGGAATGTCAGAGAGGGAGAGAGAGATAGAGACAGAGGTCAATGAGGGAGAGACAGAGAGAGTTCAGAGAGTGAGGTGGAGCAGGAGAGAGATAGAGAGAGAGAGAGGTCAGAGTGGGAGAGGAAGAGAGATAGAGAGGTCAGAGAGGGAGAGGGAGCTCAGAGAGTGAGAGAGAGATAATTCAGAGAGGGAGAGAGAGAGAGAGGTCAGACACGGAGAGAGAGAGGTCAGAGGGGGAGAGAGATAGAAAGAGGTCAGAGAATGATAGAGAGATAGGTAAGAGATTGAGGGAGAGAGTGAGGTCAGTGAGGGAGAGGGGAGGTCAGAGAGGGAGAGAGAGAGAGAGAGGTCAGAGAGGGAGTGGGATACGAAGAGAGAGAGAGAGAGGTCAGAGAGGGAGAGAGAGAGAGAGGTCAGAGTGGGAGAGGGCGAGAGAGAGAGAGGTCGGAGAGGGAGAGAGAGAGAGGTCAGAGAGGGAGAGAGAGAGAGAGGTTAGAGAGGGAGAGGGAGAGAGAGAGAGAGGTCGGAGAGGGAGAGAGAGAGAGATCAGAGAGGGAGAGCGAGAGAATGCAGAGGGAGAGAGAGTGCGATAGGAGAGGGAGAGAGAAAGAAAGGTCAGACAGGGAGAGAGAGAGTTCAGAGGGGGAGAGAGAGTTAGAGAGCGAGGTCAGAGAATGAGAGAGAGAGGTACGTCAGAGAGAGAGAGGCAGGTCAGAGAGGGAGAGAGAGAGAGGTCAGAGAGGGAGAGAGAGAGAGAGGTCAGACAGGTAGAGAGAGAGGTCAGAGGGGGAGAGAGAGATAGAGAGAGAGGTCAGAGAATGAGAGAGAGAGAGGTCAGAGAGAGAGAGAGAGAGAGAGGTCAGAGAGGGAGAGAGAGAGAGAGGTACATCAGAGAGTGAGAGGCAGGTCAGAGAGGGAGAGAGAGAGAAGTCAGAGAGGGAGAGAGAGAGAGGTCAGAGAGGGAGAGCGAGAGAAGTCAGAGAGGGAGAGAAAGAGTGAGATCTGAGAGGGAGAGAGAGAGGTCAGACACGGAGAGAGAGAGGTCAGAGGGAGAGAGAGAGATAGAAAGAGGTCAGAGAATGATAGAGAGAGAGGTCAGAGAGTGAGGGAGAGAGAGATGTCAGTGAGGGAGAGAGAGAGTTCAGAGAGCAAGAGAGAGAGAGAGAGGTCAGAGAGGGAGAGAGAGAGAGAGAGAGAGAGAGGTCGGAGAGGGAGAGAGAGGTCAGAGAGGGAGAGCGAGAGAATTCAGAGAGGGAGAGAGAGTGAGATCTGAGAGGGAGAGAGAAAGAGAGGTCAGACGGAGAGAGAGAGGTCAGAGGGGGAGAGAGAGATAGAGAGAGAGGTCAGAGAATGAAAGAGAGAGAGGTCAGAGAGGGAGAGAGTGAGAGAGAGAGAGGTCAGAGAGGGAGAGAGGGAGAGCTCAGAGTGGGAGAGAGACTGAGAGAGAGTTCAGAGGGGAGAGAGGAATGTCAGAGAGGGAGAGAGGGATAGAGACAGAGGTCAGAGAGGGAGAGAGTGAGAGAGTTCAGAGAGGGAGGTGGAGCAGGAGAGTGATAGAGAGAGAGAGAGGTCATAGAGGGAGACAGCGAGAGAGGTCAGAGTGGGAGAGGGAGAGAATTCAGAGAGGGAGAGAGAGAGTGAGATCTGAGAGGGAGAGAGAGAGAGATGTCAGACAGGGAGCGAGAGAGGTCAGAGGGCGAGAGAGAGATAGAGAGAGGGGTCAGAGAATGAGAGAGAGAGAGGTCAGAGAGGGAGAGAGAGAGAGAGAGAGAGGTCAGAGAGGGAGAGAGAGAGAACGAGGTATGTCAGAGAGAGAGAGACAGGTCAGAGAGGGAGAGAGATAGAGAGAGAGGTCAGAGAAGGAGAGAGAGAGAGGTCAGAGAGGCAGAGAGAGAGAGGACAGTGAGGGAGAGAGAGAGGTCAGAGAGGCAGAGAGACAGAGAGAGAGAAGTCATAGAGGGAGATGGAGAGGAAGAGAGAGAGAGAGGTCAGAGAGGGAGAGATAGAGGGATCAGAGAGGGAGAGAGAGAGGGAGGTCAGAGTGGGAGAGGGAGAGAGAGAGAGGTCCGAGAGGGAGAGAGAGAGAGATGTCAGAGAGGGAGAGCGAGAGAAGTCAGAGAGAGAGAGAGTGAGATGTGAGAGGGAGAGAGAGAGAGAGAGGTTAGACAGGGAGAGAGATAGGTCAGAGAGGGAGCGAGAGAGAGATTTCAGAGAGGGGGAGAGAGATAGTGAGAGAATTCAGAGAGGGAAGGAGAGAGAGTTCAGAGTGGGAGAGGGAGAGAATGAGACGTCAGAGAGGGGGAGAGAGAGAGAAGTCAGAGAGGGAGAGGAAGAGAAAGAGAGGTCAGAGAGGGAGAGAGGGCGAGCTCAGAGTGGGAGAGAGACTGAGAGAGAGTTCAGAGAGGGAGAGAGGAATGTCAGAGAGGGAGAGAGAGATAGAGACAGAGGTCAGTGAGGGGGAGAGAGAGAGAGTTCAGAGAGTGAGGTGGAGCAGGAGAGAGATAGAGAGAGAGAGAGGTCAGAGTGGGAGAGGAAGAGAGATAGAGAGGTCAGAGAGGGAGAGAGAGCTCAGAGAGTGAGAGAGAGATAATTCAGAGAGGGAGAGAGAGAGAGAGAGGTACGTCAGAGAGAGAGAGACAGGTCAGAGAGGGAGAGAGAGAGAGCGAGGTCAGAGAAGGAGAGAGGTCAGATAGTGAGAGAGAGAGAGAGGTACGTCAGAGAGAGAGAGGCAGGTCAGAGAGGGAGAGAGAGAGAGAGGTCAGAGAGGGAGAGAGAGAGAGGTCAGACACGGAGAGAGAGAGGTCAGAGGGGGAGAGAGAGATAGAAAGAGGTCAGAGAATGATAGAGAGAGAGGTCAGAGAGTGAGGGAGAGAGAGTTGTCAGTGAGGGAGAGAGAGAATTCAGAGAGGGAGAGAGAGTGAGATCTGAGAGGGAGAGAGAAAGAGAGGTCAGACAGATAGAGAGAGGTCAGAGGGGGAGAGAGAGATAGAGAGAGAGGTCAGAGAATGAAAGAGAGAGAGGTCAGAGAGGGAGAGAGAGAGAGGTCAGAGAGTGCGAGACAGAGAAGACAGTGAGGGAGAGAGAGTGGTCAGAGAGGCAGAGAGACAGAGAGAGAGAAGTCAGAGAGGGAGAGGGAGAGGAAGAGAGTGAGAGAGGTCAGAGAGGGAGAGATAGAGGGATCAGAGAGGGAGAGAGAGAGAGAGAGAGGTCAGAGTGGGAGAGGGAGAGAGAGATAGGTCCGAGAGGGAGAGAGAGAGAGATGTCAGAGAGGGAGAGCGAGAGAAGTCAGAGAGAGAGAGAGAGTGAGATGTGAGACGGAGAGAGAGAGAGAGAGGTTAGACAGGGAGAGAGATAGGTCAGAGAGGGAGAGAGAGAGAGAGTTCAGAGAGGGGGAGAGAGAGAGAGGTCAGAGAGGGAGAGAGAGATAGTGAGAGAAGTCAGAGAGGGAGAGAGAGAGAGAGAGAGGTACGTCAGAGATAGAGAGACAGGTCAAAGAGGGAGAGAGAGAGAGAGGTCAGAGAGGGGGAGAGAGAGAGAGGTCAGAGAGGGAGAGGAAGAGAAAGAGAGAGAGGTCAGAGAGGGAGAGAGGGCGAGCTCAGAGTGGGAGAGAGACTGAGAGAGAGTTCAGAGAGGGTGAGAGGAATGTCAGAGAGGGAGAGAGAGATAGAGACAGAGGTCAGTGAGGGAGAGAGAGAGAGAACAAAACAAAAACAGAATTACCTGGAAAATCTCAGCAGGTCTGGCAGCATCGGCGGAGAAGAAAAGAGTTGACGTTTCGAGTCCTCATGACCCTTCGACAGAACTTGATTTCGAGTCCAAGAAAGAGTTGAAATATAAGCTGGTTTAAGGTGTGTGTGTGGGGGGGCGGAGAGATAGAGAGAGAGAGAGGTGCTTGTGTAGACAAACAAGCAGTGATAGAAGCAGATCATCAAAAGATGTCAGTGACAATGGTACAAAAGAACACATAGGTGTTAAATTTAAAGTTGGTGATATTATCTAAACGAATGTGCTAATTAAGAATGGATGGTAGGGCACTCAAGGTATAGCTCTAATGGGGGTGGGGGGAGCATAAAAGATTTTAAAATATTTAAAAATAATGGAAATAGGTGGGAAAAGAAAAATCTATATAATTTATAGGGAAAAAAAAGGGAAAAAGGGGGAAACAGAAAGGGGGTGGGGATGGGGGAGGGAGCTCACGACCTAAAGTTGTTGAACTCAATATTCAGACCGGAAGGCTGTAAGGTGCCTAGTCGGAAGATGAGGTGTTGTTCCTCCAGTTTGCGTTGGGCTTCACTGGAACAATGCAGCAAGCCAAGGACAGACATGTGGGCAAGAGAGCAGGGTGGAGTGTTAAAATGGCAAGCGACAGGGAGGTTTGGTTCATTCTTGCGGACAGACCACAGGTGTTCTGCAAAGCGGTCGCCCAGTTTACATTTGGTCTCTCCAATGTAGAGGAGACCACATTGGGAGCAACGAATGCAGTAGACTAAGTTGGGGGAAATGCAAGTGAAATGCTGCTTCACTTGAAAGGAATGTTTGGGCCCTTGGACGGTGAGGAGAGAGGAAGTGAAGGGGCAGGTGTTACATCTTTTGCGTGGGCATGGGGTGGTGCCATAGGAGGGGGTTGAGGAGTAGGGGGTGATGGAGGAGTGGACCAGGGTGTCCCGGAGGGAGCGATCCCTACGGAATGCCGATAAGGGGGGTGAAGGGAAGATGTGTTTGGTGGTGGCATCCTGCTGGAGTTGGCGGAAATGGCGGAGGATGATCCTTTGAATGCGGAGGCTGGTGGGGTGATAAGTGAGGACAAGGGGGACCCTATCATGTTTCTGGGAGGGAGGAGAAGGCGTGAGGGCGGATGCGCGGGAGATGGGCCGGACACGGTTGAGGGCCCTGTCAACGACCGTGGGTGGAAAACCTCGGTTAAGGAAGAAGGAGGACATGTCAGAGGAACCGTTTTTGAAGGTAGCATCATCGGAACAGATGCGACGAAGGCGAAGGAACTGGGAGAATGGGATGGAGTCCTTACAGGAAGCGGGGTGTGAGGAGCTGTAGTCGAGGTAGCTGTGGGAGTCGGTGGGTTTGTAATGGATATTGGTGGACAGTCTATCACCAGAGATTGAGACAGAGAGGTCAAGGAAGGGAAGGGAAGTGTCAGAGATGGACCACGTGAAAATGATGGAGGGGTGGAGATTGGAAGCAAAATTAATAAATTTTTCCAAGTCCCGACGAGAGCATGAAGCGGCACCGAAGTAATCATCGATGTATCGGAGAAAAAGTTGTGGAAGGGGGCCGGAGTAGGACTGCAACAAGGAATGTTCCACATACCCCATAAAGAGACAGGCATAGCTGGGGCCCATGCGGGTACCCATAGCCACACCTTTTATTTGGAGAAAGTGTGAGGAGTTGAAGGAGAAATTGTTCAACGTGAGAACAAGTTCAGCCAGATGGAGGAGAGTAGTGGTGGATGGGGATTGTTCGGGCCTCTGTTCGAAGAAGAAGCTAAGGGCCCTCAGACCATCCTGGTGGGGGATGGAGGTGTAGAGGGATTGGACGTCCATGGTGAAGAGGAAGCGGTTGGAGTCAGGGAACTGGAAATTGTTGATGTGACGTAAGGTGTCAGAGGAATCACGGATGTAGGTGGGAAGGGACTGGACAAGGGGAGAGAGAAGGGAGTCAAGATAACGAGAAATGAGTTCTGTGGGGCAGGAGCAAGCTGAGACGATCGGTCTAACGGGGCAGATCTGTTTGTGGATTTTGGGTAGGAGATAGAAGCGGGCCGTCCGAGGTTGGGCGACTATCAGGTTGGAAGCTGTGGGAGGGAGATCCCCAGAGGAGATGAGGTCAGTGACAGTCCTGGAAACAATGGCTTGATGTTCAGTGGTGGGGTCATGGTCCAGGGAAAGGTAGGAGGAAGTGTCTGCGAGTTGACACTCAGCCTCCGCGAGGTAGAGGTCAGTGCGCCAGACAACAACAGCACCACCCTTGTCAGCGGGTTTGATGACAATGTCAGGGTTGGACCTGAGAGAATGGAGTGCAGTAAGTTCAGAGAGAGACAGGTTAGAATGGGTGAGAGGAGCAGAGAAATTGAGACGACTAATGACAGATATTTCAGAGAGTGAGGTGGAGCAGGAGAGAGATAGAGAGAGAGAGAGGTCAGAGTGGGAGAGGAAGAGAGATAGAGAGGTCAGAGAGGGAGAGGGAGCTCAGAGAGTGAGAGAGAGAGAATTCAGAGAGGGAGAGAGAGAGTGAGATCTGAGAGGGAGAGAGAGAGAGGTCAGACACGGAGAGAGAGAGAGGTCAGAGGGGGAGAGAGATAGAAAGAGGTCAGAGAATGATAGAGAGATAGGTCAGAGATTGAGGGAGAGAGCGAGGTCAGTGAGGGAGAGGGAGAGGTCAGAGAGGGAGAGAGAGAGAGAGGTCAGAGAGGGAGTGGGATACGAAGAGAGAGAGAGAGAGGTCAGAGAGGGAGAGAGAGAGAGAGGTCAGAGTGGGAGAGGAAGAGAGAGAGAGAGGTCGGAGAGGGAGAGAGAGAGAGGTCAGAGAGGGAGAGAGCGAGAGAGGTCAGAGTGGGAGAGGGAGAGAGAGAGAGGTCGGAGAGGGAGAGAGAGAGAGGTCAGAGAGGGAGAGCGAGAGAATTCAGAGGGAGAGAGAGTGCGATCTGAGAGGGAGAGAGAAAGAGAGGTCAGACAGGGAGAGAGAGAGGTCAGAGGGGGAGAGAGAGATAGAGAGAGAGGTCAGAGAATGAGAGAGAGAGGTACGTCAGAGAGAGAGAGGCAGGTTAGAGAGGGAGAGAGAGAGAGGTCAGAGAGGGAAAGAGAGAGAGAGGTCAGACAGGCAGAGAGAGATCTCAGAGCGGGAGAGAGAGATAGAGAGAGAGGTCAGAGAATGAGAGAGAGAGAGGTCAGAGAGGGAGAGAGAGAAAGGTCAGAGAGGGAGAGAGAGAGAGAGAGAGGTACATCAGAGAGAGAGAGGCAGGTCAGAGAGAGAGAGAGAGAGATGTCAGAGAGGGAGAGAGAGAGAGAGGTCAGAGAGGGAGAGCGAGAGAAGTCAGAGAGGGAGAGAGAGAGTGAGATCTGAGAGGGAGAGAGAGAGGTCAGACACGGAGAGAGAGAGAGGTCAGAGGGGGAGAGAGATAGAAAGAGGTCAGAGAATGATAGAGAGATAGGTCAGAGATTGAGGGAGAGAGCGAGGTCAGTGAGGGAGAGGGAGAGGTCAGAGAGGGAGAGAGAGAGAGAGGTCAGAGAGGGAGTGGGATACGAAGAGAGAGAGAGAGAGGTCAGAGAGGGAGAGAGAGAGAGAGGTCAGAGTGGGAGAGGGAGAGAGAGAGAGAGGTCGGAGAGGGAGAGAGAGAGAGGTCAGAGTGGGAGAGGGAGAGAGAGAGAGAGGTCGGAGAGGGAGAGAGAGAGAGGTCAGAGAGGGAGAGCGAGAGAATTCAGAGGGAGAGAGAGTGCGATCTGAGAGGGAGAGAGAAAGAGAGGTCAGACAGGGAGAGAGAGAGGTCAGAGGGGGAGAGAGAGATAGAGAGAGAGGTCAGAGAATGAGAGAGAGAGGTACGTCAGAGAGAGAGAGGCAGGTCAGAGAGGGAGAGAGAGAGAGGTCAGAGAGGGAAAGAGAGAGAGAGTTCAGACAGGTAGACAGAGAGGTCAGAGGGGGAGAGAGAGATAGAGAGAGAGGTCAGAGAATGAGAAAGAGAGAGGTCAGAGAGGGAGAGAGAAAGAGAGAGAGAGTTCAGAGAGGGAGAGAGAGAGAGAGGTACATCAGAGGGAGAGAGGCAGGTCAGAGAGGGAGAGGAAGAGAAAGAGAGAGAGGTCAGAGAGGGAGAGAGGGCGAGCTCAGAGTGGGAGAGAGACTGAGAGAGAGTTCAGAGAGGGAGAGAGGAATGTCAGAGAGGGAGAGAGAGATAGAGACAGAGGTCAGTGAGGGAGAGAGAGAGTGAGATCAGAAAGTGAGGTGGAGCAGGAGAGAGATAGAGAGAGAGAGAAGTCAGAGTGGGAGAGAAAGAGAGATAGAGAGGTCAGAGAGGGAGAGGGAGGTCAGAGAGTGAGAGAGAGAGAATTTAGAGAGGGAGAGAGAGAGTGAGATCTGAGAGGGAGAGAGAGAGAGGTCAGACACGGAGAGAGAGAGAGGTCAGAGGTGGAGAGAGATAGAAAGAGGTCAGAGAATGATAGAGAGATAGGTCAGAGATTGAGGGAGAGAGCGAGGTCAGTGAGGGAGAGGGAGAGGTCAGAGAGGGAGAGAGAGAGAGAGAGGTCAGAGAGGGAGTGGGACACGAAGAGAGAGAGGGGTCAGAGAATGAGAGAGAGACAGGTCAGAGAGGGAGAGAGAGAGAGAGAGAGGTCAGAGAAGGAGAGAGGTCAGATAGTGAGAGAGAGAGAGAGGTATGTCAGAGAGAGAGAGGCAGGTCAGAGAGGGAGAGAGAGAGAGAGGTCAGAGAGGGAGAGAGAGAGAGAGGTCAGACACGGAGAGAGAGAGGTCAGAGGGGGAGAGAGAGATAGAAAGAGGTCAGAGAATGATAGAGAGAGAGGTCAGAGAGTGAGGGAGAGAGAGATGTCAGTGAGGGAGAGAGAGAGAATTCAGAGAGAGAGAGAGAATGAGATCTGAGAGGGAGAGAGAAAGAGAGGTCAGACAGATAGAGAGAGGTCAGAGGGGGAGAGAGAGCTAGAGAGAGAGGTCAGAGAATGAAAGAGAGAGAGGTCAGAGAGGGAGAGAGTGAGAGAGAGAGAGGTCAGAGAGGGAGAGAGATAGAGGTCAGAGAGTGAGAGAGAGAGAGGATAGTGAGGGAGAGAGAGAGGTCAGAGAGGCAGAGAGACAGAGAGAAAGAAGTCAGAGAGGGAGAGGGAGAGGAAGAGAGTGAGAGAGGTCAGAGAGGGAGAGATAGAGGGATCAGAAAGGGCGAGAGAGACAGAGGTCAGAGTGGGAGAGGGAGAGAGAGAGAAGTCCGAGAGGGAGAGAGAGAGAGATGTCAGAGAGGGAGAGCAAGAGAAGTCAGAGAGAGAGAGAGAGTGAGCTGTGAGACGGAGAGAGAGAGAGAGAGGTTAGACAGGGAGAGAGATAGGTCAGAGAGGGAGAGAGAGAGAGAGTTCAGAGAGGGGGAGAGAGAGAGAGGTCAGAGAGGGAGAGAGAGATAGTGAGAGAAGTCAGAGAGGGAGAGAGAGAGAGAGAGCTACGTCAGAGAGAGAGAGACAGGTCACAGAGGGAGAGAGAGAAAGAGAGAGGTCAGAGAGGGGGAGAGAGAGAGAGGTCAGAGAGGGAGAGGAAGATAAAGAGAGAGAGGTCAGAGAGGGAGACAGGGTGAGTTCAGAGTGGGAGAGAGACTGAGAGAGAGTTCAGAGAGGGAGAGAGGAATGTCAGAGAGGGAGAGAGAGATAGAGACAGAGGTCAGTGAGGGAGAGAGAGAGAGAGAGATCAGAGAGTGAGGTGGAGCAGGAGAGAGATAGAGAGAGAGAGAAGTCAGAGTGGAAGAGGAAGAGAGATAGAGAGGTCAGAGAGGGAGAGGGAGCTCAGAGAGGGAGAGAGAGAGAATTTAGAGAGGGAGAGAGAGAGTGAGATCTGAGAGGGAGAGAGAAAGAGAGGTCAGACAGGGAGAGAGAGAGGTCAGAGGGGGAGAGAGAGATAGAGAGAGAGGTCAGAGAATGAGAGAGAGAGGTACGTCAGAGAGAGAGAGGCAGGTCAGAGAGGGAGAGAGAGAGAGGTCAGAGAGGGAAAGAGAGAGAGAGGTCAGACAGGTAGAGAGAGAGGTCAGAGCGGGAGAGAGAGATAGAGAGAGAGGTCAGAGAATGAGAGAGAGAGAGGTCAGAAAGGGAGAGAGAGAGAGAGGTCAGAGAGGGAGAGAGAGAGAGAGGTACATCAGAGAGAGAGAGGCAGGTCAGAGAGGGAGAGAGAGAGAAATCAGAGAGGGAGAGAGAGTGAGAGGTTAGAGAGGGAGAGCGAGAGAAGTCAGAGAGGGAGAGAGAGAGTGAGATCTGAGAGGGAGAGAGAGAGGTCAGACACGGAGAGAGAGAGGTCAGAGGGAGAGAGAGAGATAGAAAGAGGTCAGAGAATGATAGAGAGAGAGGTCAGAGAGTGAGGGAGAGAGAGATGTCAGTGAGGGAGAGAGAGAGTTCAGAGAGGGAGAGAGAGGGAGAGAGGTCAGAGAGGGAGAGAGAGAGAGAGAGGTCAGAGAGGGAGAGATAGAGAGAGGTCAGAGTGGGAGAAGGAGAGAGAGAGAGAGGTCGGAGAGGGAGAGAGAGAGAGGTCAGAGAGGGAGAAAGTGAGAGAGGTCAGAGTGGGAGAGCGAGAGAGAGAGAGAGAGAGAGAGGTCGGAGAGGGAGAGAGAGAGAGGTCAGAGAGGGAGAGCGAGAGAATTCAGAGAGGGAGAGAGAGTGAGATCTGAGAGGGAGAGAGAAAGAGAGGTCAGACGGAGAGAGAGATGTCAGAGGGGGAGAGAGAGATAGAGAGAGAGGTCAGAGAATGAAAGACAGAGCGGTCAGAGAGGGAGAGAGTGAGAGAGGTACATCAGAGAGAGAGAGGCAGGTCAGAGAGGGAGAGAGAGAGAGGTCAGAGAGGGAGAGAGGGAGAGCTCAGAGTGGGAGAGAGACTGAGAGAGAGTTCAGAGGGGAGAGAGGAATGTCAGAGAGGGAGAGAGAGATAGAGACAGAGGTCAGAGAGGGAGAGAGTGAGAGAGTTCAGAGAGGGAGGTGGAGCATGAGAGTGATAGAGAGAGAGAGAGGTCAGAGAGGGAAAGAGAGAGAAATCAGGGAGGGAGAGAGAGATAGGTCAGAGAGGGACACAGCGAGAGAGGTCAGAGTGGGAGAGAGAGAGAATTCAGAGAGGGTGAGAGAGAGTGAGATCTGAGAGGGAGAGAGAGAGAGATGTCAGACAGGGAGGGAGAGAGGTCAGAGGGCGAGAGAGAGATAGAGAGAGGGGTCAGAGAATGAGAGAGAGAGAGGTCAGAGAGGGAGAGAGAGAGAGAGAGAGGTCAGAGAGGGAGAGAGAGAGAGAGGTACGTCAGAGAGAGAGAGAAAGGTCAGAGAGGGAGAGAGATAGAGAGAGAGGTCAGAGAAGGAGAGAGAGAGAGGTCAGAGAGGCAGAGAGAGAGAGGACAGTGAGGGAGAGAGAGAGGTCAGAGAGGCAGAGAGACAGAGAGAGAGAAGTCATAGAGGGAGATGGAGAGGAAGAGAGAGAGAGAGGTCAGAGAGGGAGAGATAGAGGGATCAGAGAGGGAGAGAGAGAGGGAGGTCAGAGTGGGAGAGGGAGAGAGAGAGATGTCCGAGAGGGAGAGAGAGAGAGATGTCAGAGAGGGAGAGCGTGAGAAGTCAGAGAGAGAGTGAGAGTGAGATCTGAGAGGGAGAGAGAGAGAGAGAGGTTAGACATGGAGAGAGATAGGTCAGAGAGGGAGAGAGAGAGAGAGTTCAGAGAGGGGGGTGGGAGAGAGGTCAGAGAGGGAGAGAGAGATAATGAGAGTAGTCAGAGAGGGACAGAGAGAGAGGTCAGAGAGGGAGAGAGAGAGAGTTCAGAGTGGGAGAGGGAGAGAATGAGAGGTCAGAGAGGGGGAGAGAGAGAGAGGTCAGAGAGGGAGAGGAAGAGAAAGAGACAGAGGTCAGAGAGGGAGAGAGGAATGTCAGAGAGGGAGCGAGAGATAGAGACAGAGGTCAGTGAGGGAGAGAGAGAGAGAGTTCAGAGAGGGAGGTAGAGCAGGAGAGAGATAGAGAGAGAGAGAGGTCAGAGAGGGAAAGAGAGAGAAGTCAGGGAGGGAGAGAGAGATAGGTCAGAGAGGTAGAGAGAGAGAGAGCTCAGACTGGGAGAGGAAGAGAGTATATATAGGTCAGAGAGGGAGAGACAGCTCAGAGAGTGAGAGAGAGAGAATTCAGAGAGGGAGAGAGAGAGTGAGATCTGAGAGGGAGAGAGAGAGAGAGGTCAGACACGGAGAGAGAGAGGTCAGAGGGGGAGAGAGATAGAAAGAGGTCAGAGAATGATAGAGAGAGGTCAGATATTGAGGGAGAGAGAGAGGTCAGTGAGGGAGAGAGAGAGGTCAGAGAGGGTGAGAGAGAGAGAGAGGTCAGAGAGGGAGTGGGATAGGAAGAGAGAGAGAGAAAGAGGTCAGAGAGGGAGAGAGAGGCAGAGGTCAGAGTGGGAGAGGGAGAGAAAGAGAGAGGTCGGAGAGGGAGAGAGAGAGAGGTCAGAGAGGGAGAGAGCGAGAGAGGTCTGAGTGGGAGAGGGGGAGAGAGAGAGAGAGAGGTCGGAGAGGGAGAGAGAGAGGTCAGAGAGGGAGAGGGAGAGAATTCAGAGAGGGAGAGAGAGTGAGATCTGAGAGGGAGAGAGAAAGAGAGGTCAGACAGGGAGAGAGAGAGGTCAGAGAATGAGAGAGAGAGGTCAGAGAGGGAGAGAGAGAGAGAGAGACAGAGGTCAGAGAGCGAGAGAGAGAGAGTTCAGAGAGGGAGGTGGAGCAGGAGAGTGATAGAGAGAGAGAGAGAGGTCAGAGAGAGAAAGAGAGAGAAATCAGGGAGGGAGAGAGAGATAGCTCAGAGAGGGAGAGAGCGAGAGAGGTCAGAGTGGGAGAGGGAGAGAATTCAGAGAGGGAGAGAGAGAGTGAGATCTGAGAGGGAGAGAGAGAGAGAGGTCAGACAGGGAGTGAGAGACGTCAGAGCGGGAGAGAGAGATAGAGAGAGAGGTCAGAGAATGAGAGAGAGAGAGGTCAGAAAGGGAGAGAGAGAGAGAGAGAGGTCAGAGAGGGAGAGAGAGAGAGAGGTACATCAGAGAGAGAGAGGCAGGTCAGAGAGGGAGAGAGAGAGAAGTCAGAGAGGGAGAGAGAGAGAGAGGTCAGAGAGGGAGAGCGAGAGAAGTCAGAGAGGGAGAGAGAGAGTGAGATCTGAGAGGGAGAGAGAGAGGTCAGACACGGAGAGAGAGAGGTCAGAGGGAGAGAGAGAGATAGAAAGAGGTCAGAGAATGATAGAGAGAGAGGTCAGAGAGTGAGGGAGAGAGAGATGTCAGTGAGGGAGAGAGAGAGTTCAGAGAGGGAGAGAGAGAGAGAGAGGTCAGAGAGGGAGAGAGAGAGAGATGTCAGAGAGGGAGAGCGAGAGAAGTCAGAGAGAGAGAGAGAGTGAGATGTGAGACGGAGAGAGAGAGAGAGAGCTACGTCAGAGAGAGAGAGAGACAGGTCAAAGAGGGAGAGAGAGAGAGAGAGGTCAGAGAGGGGGAGAGAGAGAGAGGTCAGAGAGGGAGAGGAAGAGAAAGAGACAGAGGTCAGAGAGGGAGAGAGGGCGAGATCAGAGTGGGAGAGAGACTGAGAGAGAGTTCAGAGAGGGAGAGAGGAATGTCAGAGAGGGAGAGAGAGATAGAGACAGAGGTCAGTGAGGGAGAGAGAGAGAGAGATCAGAGAGTGAGGTGGAGCAGGAGAGAGATAGAGAGAGAGAGAAGTCAGAGTGGGAGAGGAAGAGAGATATAGAGGTCAGAGAGGGAGAGGGAGCTCAGAGAGTGAGAGAGAGAGAATTTAGAGAGGGAGAGAGAGAGTGAGATCTGAGAGGGAGAGAGAGAGAGGTCAGACATGGAGAAAGAGAGAGGTCAGAGGAGGAGAGAGATAGAAAGAGGTCAGAGAATGATAGAGAGATAGGTCAGAGATTGAGGGAGAGAGCGAGGTCAGTGAGGGAGAGGGAGAGGTCAGAGAGGGAGAGAGAGAGAGAGGTCAGAGAGGGAGTGGGATACGAAGAGAGAGAGAGAGAGGTCAGAGAGGTAGAGAGAGAGAGAGGTCAGAGTGGGAGAGGGAGAGAGAGAGAGAGGTCGGAGAGGGAGAGAGAGAGAGGTCGGAGAGGGAGAGAGAGAGAGGTCAGAGAGGGAGAGCGAGAGAATTCAGAGGGAGAGAGTGTGCGATCTGAGAGGGAGAGAGAAAGAGAGGTCAGACAGGGAGAGAGAGAGGTCAGAGGGGGAGAGAGAGATAGAGAGAGAGGTCAGAGAATGAGAGAGAGAGGTACGTCAGAGAGAGAGAGGCAGGTCAGAGAGGGAGAGAGAGAGAGGTCAGAGAGGGAAAGAGAGAGAGAGGTCAGACAGGTAGAGAGAGAGGTCAGAGCGGGAGAGAGAGATAGAGAGAGAGGTCAGAGAATGAGAGAGAGAGAGTTCAGAAAGGGAGAGAGAGAGAGAGAGAGTTCAGAGAGGGAGAGAGAGAGAGAGGTACATCAGAGAGAGAGAGGCAGGTCAGAGAGGGAGAGAGAGAAGTCAGAGAGGGAGAGAGAGTGAGAGGTTAGAGAGGGAGAGCGAGAGAAGTCAGAGGGGGAGAGAGAGAGTGAGATCTGAGAGGGAGAGAGAGAGGTCAGACACGGAGAGAGAGAGGTCAGAGGGAGAGAGAGAGATAGAAAGAGGTCAGAGAATGATAGAGAGAGAGGTCAGAGAGTGAGGGAGAGAGAGATGTCAGTGAGGGAGAGAGAGAGTTCAGAGAGGGAGAGAGAGGGAGAGAGGTCAGAGAGGGAGAGAGAGAGAGAGAGGTCAGAGAGGGAGAGATAGAGAGAGGTCAGAGTGGGAGAGGGAGAGAGAGAGAGAGGTCGGAGAGGGAGAGAGGGAGAGGTCAGAGAGGGAGAGAGATAGAGAGAGAGGTCAGAGAAGGAGAGAGAGAGAGGTCAGAGAGGCAGAGAGAGAGAGGACAGTGAGGGAGATAGAGAGGTCAGAGAGGCAGAGAGACAGAGAGAGAGAAGTCATAGAGGGAGATGGAGAGGAAGAGAGAGAGAGAGGTCAGAGAGGGAGAGATAGAGGGATCAGAGAGGGAGAGAGAGAGGGAGGTCAGAGTGGGAGAGGGAGAGAGGGAGATGTCCGAGAGGGAGAGAGAGAGAGATGTCAGAGAGGGAGAGCGAGAGAAGTCAGAGAGAGAGAGAGAGTGAGATCTGAGAGGGAGAGAGAGAGAGAGAGGTTAGACATGGAGAGAGATAGGTCAGAGAGGGAGAGAGAGAGAGAGTTCAGAGATGGGGGGGGGAGAGAGGTCAGAGAGGGAGAGAGAGATAATGAGAGAAGTCAGAGAGGGACAGAGAGAGAGGTCAGAGAGGGAGAGAGAGAGATTTCAGAGTGGGAGAGGGAGGGAATGAGAGGTCAGAGAGGGGGAGAGAGAGAGAGGTCAGAGAGGGAGAGGAAGAGAAAGAGAGAGAGGTCAGAGAGGGAGAGAGGAATGTCAGAGAGGGAGTGAGAGATAGAGACAGAGGTCAGTGAGGGAGAGAGAGAGAGAGTTCAGAGAGGGAGGTAGAGCAGGAGAGAGATAGAGAGAGAGAGAGGTCAGAGAGGGAAAGAGAGAGAAGTCAGGGAGGGAGAGAGAGATAGGTCAGAGAGGTAGAGAGAGAGAGAGCTCAGACTGGGAGAGGAAGAGAGTATATATAGGTCAGAGAGGGAGAGACAGCACAGAGAGTGAGAGAGAGAGAATTCAGAGAGGGAGAGAGAGAGTGAGATCTGAGAGGGAGAGAGAGAGAGAGGTCAGACACGGAGAGAGAGAGGTCAGAGGGGAAGAGAGATAGAAAGAGGTCAGAGAATGATAGAGAGAGGTCAGATATTGAGGGAGAGGTCAGTGAGGGAGAGAGAGAGGTCAGAGAGGGTGAGAGAGAGAGAGAGGTCAGAGAGGGAGTGGGATAGGAAGAGAGAGAGAGAAAGAGGTCAGAGAGGGAGAGAGAGGCAGAGGTCAGAGTGGGAGAGGGAGAGAAAGAGAGAGGTCGGAGAGGGAGAGAGAGAGAGGTCAGAGAGGGAGAGAGCGAGAGAGGTCAGAGTGGGAGAGGGGGAGAGAGAGAGAGAGAGGTCGGAGAGGGAGAGAGAGAGGTCAGAGAGGGAGAGGGAGAGAATTCAGAGAGGGAGAGAGAGTGAGATCTGAGAGGGAGAGAGAAAGAGAGGTCAGACAGGGAGATAGAGAGGTCAGAGAATGAGAGAGAGAGGTCAGAGAGGGAGAGAGAGAGAGAGACAGAGGTCAGAGATCGAGAGAGAGAGAGTTCAGAGAGGGAGGTGGAGCAGGAGAGTGATAGAGAGAGAGAGAGAGGTCAGAGAGAGAAAGAGAGAGAAATCAGGGAGGGAGAGAGAGATAGCTCAGAGAGGGAGAGAGCGAGAGAGGTCAGAGTGGGAGAGGGAGAGAATTCAGAGAGGGAGAGAGAGAGTGAGATCTGAGAGGGAGAGAGAGAGAGAGGTCAGACAGGGAGTGAGAGAGGTCAGAGGGCGAGAGAGAGATAGAGAGAGGGGTCAGAGAATGAGAGAGAGAGAGGTCAGAGAGGAAGAGAGAGAGAGAGGTCAGAGAGGGAGAGAGAGAGAGAGAGGTACGTCAGAGATAGAGAGACAGGTCAGAGAGGGAGAGAGAGAGAGAGAGGTCAGAGAAGGAGAGAGGTCAGATTGTGAGAGAGAGAGAGAGGTACGTCAGATAGAGAGAGGCAGGTCAGAGAGGGAGAGAGAGAGAGAGTTCAGAGAGGGAGAGAGAGAGAGAGGTCAGACACAGAGAGAGAGAGGGCAGAGGGGGAGAGAGAGATAGAAAGAGGTCAGAGAATGATAGAGAGAGAGGTCAGAGAGTGAGGGAGAGAGAGATGTCAGTGAGGGAGAGAGAGAGAATTCAGAGAGGGAGAGAGAGTGAGATCTGAGAGGGAGAGAGAAAGAGAGGTCAGACAGATAGAGAGAGGTCAGAGGGGGAGAGAGAGCTAGAGAGAGAGGTCAGAGAATGAGAGAGAGAGAGGTCAGAAAGGGAGAGAGAGAGAGAGAGAGGTCAGAGAGGGAGAGAGAGAGAGGTCAGACAGGTAGAGAGAGAGGTCAGAGCGGGAGAGAGAGATAGAGAGAGAGGTCAGAGAATGAGAGAGAGAGAGGTCAGAAAGGGAGAGAGAGAGAGAGGTCAGAGAGGGAGAGAGAGAGAGAGGTACATCAGAGAGAGATAGGCAGGTCAGAGAGGGAGAGAGAGAGAAGTCAGAGAGGGAGAGAGAGAGAGACGTCAGAGAGGGAGAGCGAGAGAAGTCAGAGAGGGAGAGAGTGTGAGATCTGAGAGGGAGAGAGAGAGGTCAGACACGGAGAGAGAGAGGTCAGAGGGAGAGAGAGAGATAGAAAGAGGTCAGAGAATGATAGAGAGAGAGGTCAGAGAGTGAGGGAGAGAGAGATGTCAGTGAGGGAGAGAGAGAGTTCAGAGAGGGAGAGAGAGAGAGAGAGGTCAGAGAGGGAGAGAGAGAGAGATGTCAGAGAGGGAGAGCGAGAGAAGTCAGAGAGAGAGAGAGAGTGAGATGTGAGACGGAGAGAGAGAGAGAGAGCTACGTCAGAGAGAGAGAGACAGGTCAAAGAGGGAGAGAGAGAGAGAGAGGTCAGAGAGGGGGAGAGATAGAGAGGTCAGAGAGGGAGAGGAAGTGAAAGAGAGAGAGGTCAGAGAGGGAGAGAGGGCGAGCTCAGAGTGGGAGAGAGACTGAGAGAGAGTTCAGAGAGGGAGAGAGGAATGTCAGAGAGGGAGAGAGAGATAGAGACAGAGGTCAGTGAGGGAGAGAGAGAGAGAGATCAGAGAGTGAGGTGGAGCAGGAGAGAGATAGAGAGAGAGAGAAGTCAGAGTGGGAGAGGAAGAGAGATATAGAGGTCAGAGAGGGAGAGGGAGCTCAGAGAGTGAGAGAGAGAGAATTTAGAGAGGGAGAGAGAGAGTGAGATCTGAGAGGGAGAGAGAGAAAGGTCAGACATGGAGAGAGAGGTCAGAGGGGGAGAGAGATAGAAAGAGGTCAGAGAATGATAGAGAGATAGGTCAGAGATTGAGGGAGAGAGCGAGGTCAGTGAGGGAGAGGGAGAGGTCAGAGAGGGAGAGAGAGAGAGAGGTCAGAGAGGGAGTGGGATACGAAGAGAGAGAGAGAGAGGTCAGAGAGGTAGAGAGAGAGAGAGGTCAGAGTGGGAGAGGGAGAGAGAGAGAGAGGTCGGAGAGGGAGAGAGAGAGAGGTCGGAGAGGGAGAGAGAGAGAGGTCAGAGAGGGAGAGCGAGAGAATTCAGAGGGAGAGAGAGTGCGATCTGAGAGGGAGAGAGAAAGAGAGGTCAGACAGGGAGAGAGAGAGGTCAGAGGGGGAGAGAGAGATAGAGAGAGAGGTCAGAGAATGAGAGAGAGAGGTATGTCAGAGAGAGAGAGGCAGGTCAGAGAGGGAGAGAGAGAGAGGTCAGAGAGGGAAAGAGAGAGAGAGGTCAGACAGGCAGAGAGAGAGGTCAGAGCGGGAGAGAGAGATAGAGAGAGAGGTCAGAGAATGAGAGAGAGAGAAGTCAGAAAGGGAGAGAGAGAGAGAGAGAGTTCAGAGAGGGAGAGAGAGAGAGAGGTACATCAGAGAGAGAGAGGCAGGTCAGAGAGGGAGAGAGAGAGAAGTCAGAGAGGGAGAGAGAGTGAGAGGTTAGAGAGGGAGAGCGAGAGAAGTCAGAGAGGGAGAGAGAGAGTGAGATCTGAGAGGGAGAGAGAGAGGTCAGACACGGAGAGAGAGAAGTCAGAGGGAGAGAGAGAGATAGAAAGAGGTCAGAGAATGAGAGAGAGAGAGGTCAGAGAGTGAGGGAAAGAGAGATGTCAGTGAGGGAGAGAGAAGTTCAGGGAGGGAGAGAGAGGGAGAGAGGTCAGAGAGGGAGAGAGAGAGAGAGAGGTCAGAGAGGGAGAGATAGAGAGAGGTCAGAGTGGGAGAGGGAGAGAGAGAGAGAGGTCGGAGAGGGAGAGAGGGAGAGGTCAGAGAGGGAGAAAGCGAGAGAGGTCAGAGTGGGAGAGCGAGAGAGAGGGAGAGGGAGAGGTCAGAGAGGGAGAGCGAGAGAATTCAGAGAGGGAGAGAGAGTGAGATCTGAGAGGGAGAGAGAAAGAGAGGTCAGACGGAGAGAGAGATGTCAGAGGGGGAGAGAGAGATAGAGAGAGAGGTCAGAGAATGAAAGAGAGAGAGGTCAGAGAGGGAGAGAGTGAGAGAGAGAGAGGTCAGAGAGGGTGAGAGAGAGAGAGGTACATCAGAGAGAGAGAGGCAGGTCAGAGAGGGAGAGAGAGAGAGGTCAGAGAGGGAGAGTGGGAGAGCTCAGAGTGGGAGAGAGACTGAGAGAGAGTTCAGAGGGGAGAGAGGAATGCCAGAGAGGGAGAGAGAGATAGAGACAGAGGTCAGAGAGGGAGAGAGTGAGAGAGTTCAGAGAGGGATGTGGAGCAGGAGAGTGATAGAGAGAGAGAGAGAGGTCAGAGAGGGAAAGAGAGAGAAATCAGGGAGGGAGAGAGAGATAGGTCAGAGCGGGGAGAGAGCGAAAGAGGTCAGAGTGGGAGAGGGAGAGAATTCAGAGAGGGTGAGAGAGAGTGAGATCTGAGAGGGAGAGAGAGAGGGAGGTCAGAGTGGGAGAGGGAGAGAGAGAGATGTCCGAGAGGGAGAGAGAGAGAGATGTCAGAGAGGGAGAGCGAGAGAAGTCAGAGAGAGAGAGAGAGTGAGATCTGAGAGGGAGAGAGAGAGAGAGAGGTTAGACATGGAGAGAGATAGGTCAGAGAGGGAGAGAGAGAGAGAGTTCAGAGAGGGGGGGGGAGAGAGGTCAGAGAGGGAGAGAGAGATTATGAGAGAAGTCAGAGAGGGACAGAGAGAGAGGTCAGAGAGGGAGAGAGAGAGAGTTCAGAGTGGGAGAGGGAGAGAATGAGAGGTCAGAGAGGGGGAGAGAGAGAGAGGTCAGAGAGGGAGAGGAAGAGAAAGAGAGAGAGGTCAGAGAGGGAGAGAGGGCGAGCTCAGAGTGGGAGAGAGACTGAGAGAGAGTTCAGAGAGGGAGAGAGGAATGTCAGAGAGGGAGAAAGAGATAGAGACAGAGGTCAGTGAGGGAGAGAGAGAGAGAGATCAGAGAGTGAGGTGGAGCAGGAGAGAGATAGAGAGAGAGAGAAGTCAGAGTGGGAGAGGAAGAGAGATATGGAGGTCAGAGAGGGAGAGGGAGCTCAGAGAGTGAGAGAGAGAGAATTTAGAGAGGGAGAGAGAGAGTGAGATCTGAGAGGGAGAGAGAGAGAGGTCAGACACGGAGAGAGAGGTCAGAGGGGGAGAGAGATAGAAAGAGGTCAGAGAATGATAGAGAGATAGGTCAGAGATTGAGGGAGAGAGCGAGGTCAGTGAGGGAGAGGGAGAGGTCAGAGAGGGAGAGAGAGAGAGAGGTCAGAGAGGGAGTGGGATACGAAGAGAGAGAGAGAGAGGACAGAGAGGGAGAGAGAGAGAGAGGTCAGAGTGGGAGAGGGAGAGAGAGAGAGAGGTCGGAGAGGGAGAGAGAGAGAGATCAGAGAGGGAGAGCGAGAGAATTCAGAGGGAGAGTGCGATCTGAGAGGGAGAGAGAAAGAGAGGTCAGACAGGGAGAGAGAGAGGTCAGAGGGGGAAAGAGAGATAGAGAGAGAGGTCAGAGAATGAGAGAGAGAGGTACGTCAGAGAGAGAGAGGCAGGTCAGAGAGGGAGAGAGAGAGAGGTCAGAGAGGGAAAGAGAGAGAGAGGTCAGACAGGTAGAGAGAGAGGTCAGAGCGGGAGAGAGAGATAGAGAGAGAGGTCAGAGAATGAGAGAGAGAGAGGTCAGAAAGGGAGAGAGAGAGTGAGAGAGGTCAGAGAGGGAGAGAGAGAGAGAGGTACATCAGAGAGAGAGAGGCAGGTCAGAGAGGGAGAGAGAGAGAAGTCAGAGAGGGAGAGAGAGAGAGAGGTCAGAGAGGGAGAGCGAGAGAAGTCAGAGAGGGAGAGAGAGAGTGAGATCTGAGAGGGAGAGAGAGAGGTCAGACACAGAGAGAGAGTGGTCAGAGGGAGAGAAAGAGATAGAAAGAGGTCAGAGAATGATAGAGAGAGAGGTCAGAGAGTGAGGGAAAGAGAGATGTCAGTGAGGGAGAGAGAGAGTTCAGAGAGGGAGAGAGAGAGAGAGAGGTCAGAGAGGGAGAGAGAGAGAGAGAGGTCAGAGAGGGAGAGAGAGAGAGAGGTCAGAGTGGGAGAGGGAGAGAGAGAGAGGTCAGAGAGGGAGAAAGCGAGAGAGGTCAGGGTGGGAAGCGAGAGAGAGAGAGAGAGAGGTCAGAGAGGGAGAGAGAGAGAGGTCAGAGAGGGAGAGCGAGAGAATTCAGAGAGGGAGAGAGAGTGAGATCTGAGAGGGAGAGAGAAAGAGAGGTCAGACGGAGAGAGAGATGTCAGAGGGGGAGAGAGAGATAGAGAGAGAGGTCAGAGAATGAAAGAGAGATTGGTCAGAGAGGAGAGATTGAGAGAGAGAGAGGTCAGAGAGGGTGAGAGAGAGAGAGGTACATCAGAGAGAGAGAGGCAGGTCAGAGAGGGAGACAGAGAGAGGTCAGAGAGGGAGAGAGGGAGAGCTCAGAGTGGGAGAGAGACTGAGAGAGAGTTCAGAGGGGAGAGAGGAATGTCAGAGAGGGAGAGAGAGATAGAGACAGAGGTCAGAGAGGGAGAGAGTGAGAGAGTTCAGAGAGGGAGGTGGAGCAGGAGATTGATAGAGAGAGAGAGAGGTCAGAGAGGGAAAGAGAGAGAAATCAGGGAGGGAGAGAGAGATAGGTTAGAGAGGGAGACAGCGATAGAGGTCAGAGTGGGAGAGGGAGAGAATTCAGAGAGGGAGAGAGAGAGTGAGATCTGAGAGAGAGAGAGAGAGAGAGATGTCAGACAGGGAGAGAGAGAGGTCAGAGGGCGAGAGAGAGATAGAGAGAGGGGTCAGAGAATGAGAGAGAGAGGTCAGAGAGGGAGAGAGAGAGAGAGAGAGAGAGAGGTCAGAGAGGGAGAGAGAGAGAGAGAGGTACGTCAGAGAGAGAGAGACAGGTCAGAGAGGGAGAGAGATAGAGAGAGAGGTCAGAGAAGGAGAGAGAGAGAGGTCAGAGAGTGAGAGAGAGAGAGGACAGTGACGGAGAGAGAGAGGTCAGAGAGGCAGAGAGACAGAGAGAGAGAAGTCATAGAGGGAGACGGAGAGGAAGAGAGAGAGAGAGGTCAGAGAGGGAGAGATAGAGGGATCAGAGAAGGAGAGAGAGAGGGAGGTCAGAGTGGGAGAGGGAGAGAGAGAGAGGTCCGAGAGGGAGAGAGAGAGAGATGTCAGAGAGGGAGAGCGAGAGAAGTCAGAGAGAGAGAGAGAGTGAGATCTGAGAGGGAGAGAGAGAGAGAGAGGTTAGACATGGAGAGAGATAGGTCAGAGAGGGAGAGAGAGAGAGTTCAGAGAGGGGGAGAGAGAGAGAGGTCAGAGAGGGAGAGAGAGATAGTGTGAGAAGTCAGAGAGGGAGAGAGAGAGAGTTCAGAGAGGGAGAGAGAGAGAGTTCAGAGTGGGAGAGGGAGTGAATGAGAGGTCAGAGAGGGGGAGAGAGAGAGAGGTCAGAGAGGGAGAGGAAGAGAAAGAGAGAGAGGTCAGAGAGGGAGAGAGGGCGAGCTCAGAGTGGGAGAGAGACTGAGAGAGAGTTCAGAGAGGGAGAGAGGAATGTCAGAGAGGGAGAGAGAGATCGAGACAGAGGTCAGTGAGCGAGAGAGAGAGAGAATTCAGAGAGGGAGTTGGAGCAGGAGAGAGATAGAGAGAGAGAGAGGTCAGAGAGGGAAAGAGAGAGACGTCAGGGAGGGAGAGAGAGATAGGTCAGAGAGGTAGAGAGAGTGAGAGCTCAGACTGGGAGAGGAAGAGAGTATATAGAGGTCAGAGAGGGAGAGGCAGCTCAGAGAGTGAGAGAGAGATAATTCAGAGAGGGAGAGAGAAAGTGAGATCTGAGAGGGTGAGAGAGAGAGAGGTCAGACAGGGAGTGAGAGAGGTCAGAGGGCGAGAGAGAGATAGAGAGAGGGGTCAGAAAATGAGAGAGAGATAGAAAGAGGTCAGAGAATTTTAGAGAGAGGTCAGAGATTGAGGGAGAGAGAGAGGTCAGTGAGGGAGAGAGAGAGGTCAGAGAGGGATAGAGAGAGAGAGATGTCAGAGAGGGAGTGGGATAGGAAGAGAGAGAGAAAAACAGTTCAGAGAGGGAGAGAGAGACAGAGGTCAGAGTGGGAGAGGAAGAGAAAGAGAGAGGTCGGAGAGGGAGAGAGAGAGAGGTCATAGAGGGAGAGAGCGAGAGAGGTCAGAATGGGAGAGGGAGAGAGAGAGAGGTCAGAGAGGGAGAGCGAGAGAATTCAGACAGGGAGAGAGAGTGAGTTCTGAGAGGGAGAGAGAAAGAGAGGTCAGACAGGGAGAGAGAGAGGTCAGAGAATGAGAGAGAGAAGTCAGAGAGGGAGAGAGAGAGAGAGACAGAGGTCAGAGAGGGAGAGAGAGAGAGTTCAGAGAGGGAGGTGGAGCAGGAGAGTGATAGAGAAATAGAGAAGTCAGAGAGGGAAAGAGAGAGAAATCAGGGAGGGAGAGAGAGATAGGTCAGAGAGGGAGAGAGCGAGAGAGGTCAGAATGGGAGAGGGAGAGAATTCAGAGAGGGAGAGAGAGAGTGAGATCTGAGAGGGAGAGAGAGAGTGAGATCTGAGAGGGAGAGAGAGAGAGAGAGGTCAGACAGGGAGTAAGAGAGGTCAGAGGGCAAGAGAGAGATAGAGAGAGGGGTCAGAGAATGAGAGAGAGAGAGGTCAGAGAAGGAGAGAGGTCAGAGAGTGAGAGAGAGAGAGAGGTACGTCAGAGAGAGAGAGGCAGGTCAGAGAGGGAGAGAGAGAGAGAGGTCAGAGAGGGAGAGAGAGAGAGAGAGGTCAGACACGGAGAGAGAGAGGTCAGAGGGGGAGAGAGATAGAAAGAGGTCAGAGAATGATAGAGAGAGAGGTCAGAGAGCGAGGGAGAGAAATATGTCAGTGAGGGAGAGAGAGAGAATTCAGAGAGGGAGAGAGAGTGAGATCTGAGAGGGAGAGAGAAAGAGAGGTCAGACAGATAGAGAGAGGTCAGAGGGGGAGAGAGAGATAGAGAGAGAGGTCAGAGAATGAAAGAGAGAGAGGTCAGAGAGGGAGAGAGTGAGAGAGAGAGAGGTCAGAGAGGGATAGAGAGAGAGGTCAGAGAGTGAGAGAGGGAGAGCTCAGAGTGGGAGAGAGACTGAGAGAGAGTTCAGAGGGGAGAGAGGAATGTCAGAGAGGGAGAGAGAGATAGAGTTCAGAGAGGGAGGTGGAGCAGGAGAGTGATAGAGAGAGAGAGGTCAGAGAGGGTAAGAGAGAGAAATCAGGGAGGGAGAGAGAGATAGGTCAGAGAGGGAGAGAGCGAGAGAGGTCAGAGTGGGAGAGGGAGAGAATCCAGAGAGGGAGAGAGAGAGTGAGATCTGAGAGGGAGAGAGAGAGAGAGGTCAGACAGGGAGAGAGAGAGGTCAGAGGGCGAGAGAGAGATAGAGAGAGGGGTCAGAGAATGAGAGAGAGAGAGGTCAGAGAGGGAGAGAGGTCAGAGAGCGAGAGAGAGAGAGAGGTACGTCAGAGAGAGAGAGGCAGGTCAGAGAGGGAGAGAGAGAGAGAGGTCAGAGAGGGAGAGAGAGAGAGAGGTCAGACACGGAGAGAGAGATGTCAGAGGGGGAGAGAGATAGAAAGAGGTCAGAGAATGATAGAGAGAGAGGTCAGAGAGCGAGGGAGAGAGATGTCAGTGAGGGAGAGAGAGAGAATTCAGAGAGGGAGAGAGAGTGAGATCTGAGAGGGAGGGAGAAAGAGAGGTCAGACAGATAGAGAGAGGTCAGAGGGGGAGAGAGAGATAGAGAGAGAGGTCAGAGAATGAAAGAGAGTGAGGTCAGAGAGGGAGAGAGAGATAGAGAGAGAGGTCAGAGAGGGATAGAGAGAGAGGTCAGAGAGTGAGAGAGGGAGAGCTCAGAGTGGGAGAGAGACTGAGAGAGAGTTCAGAGGGGAGAGAGGAATGTCACAGAGGGAGAGAGAGATAGAGTTCAGAGAGGGAGGTGGAGCAGGAGAGTGATAGAGAGAGAGGTCAGAGAGGGTAAGAGAGAGAAATCAGGGAGGGAGAGAGAGATAGGTCAGAGAGGGAGAGAGCGAGAGAGGTCAGAGTGGGAGAGGGAGAGAATTCAGAGAGGGAGAGAGAGAGTGAGATCTGAGAGGGAGAGAGAGAGAGATGTCAGACAGGGAGAGAGAGAGAGGTCAGAGGGCGAGAGAGAGATAGAGAGAGGGGTCAGAGAATGAGAGAGAGAGAGGTCAGAGAGGGAGAGAGAGAGAGAGAGAGAGGTCAGAGAGGGAGACAGAGAGAGAGAGGTACGTCAGAGAGAGAGATACAGGTCAGAGAGGGAGAGAGAGAGGGAGAGAGGTCCGAGAAGGAGAGAGAGAGAGAGGTCAGAGAGTGAGAGAGAGAGAGGACAGTGAGGGAGAGAGAGAGGTCAGAGAGGCAGAGAGACAGAGAGAGAGAAGTCAGAAAGGGAGAGGGAGAGGAAGAGAGTGAGAGAGGTCAGAGAGGGAGAGATAGAGGGATCAGGGAGGGAGAGAGAGAGAGGTCAGAATCGGAGAGGGAGAGAGAGAGAGGTCCGAGAGGGAGAGAGAGAGAGATGTCTGAGAGGGAGAGCGAGAGAAGTCAGAGAGAGAGAGAGAGTGAAATCTGAGAGGGAGAGAGAGAGAGAGAGGTTAGACAGGGAGAGAGATAGGTCAGAGAGGGAGAGAGAGAGAGAGTTCAGAGACGGGGAGAGAGAAAGAGTTCAGAGTGGGAGAGGGAGAGAATGAAAGGTCAGACATGGGGAGAGAGAGAGAGGTCAGAGAGGGAGAGAGACTGAGAGAGAGTTCAGAGAGGGAGAGAGGAATGTCAGAGAGGGAAAGAGAGATAGAGACTAGAGGTCAGTGAGGGAGAGAGAGAGAGAGTTCAGAGAGGGAGGTGGAGCAGGAGAGAGATAGAGAGAGAGAGGTCAGAGAGGGAAAGAGAGAGAAGTCAGGGAGGGAGAGAGAGATAGGTCAGAGAGGTAGAGAGAGAGAGAGGTCAGAGTGGGAGAGGAAGAGAGATAGAGAGGTCAGAGAGGGAGAGAGAGAGAATTCAGAGAGGGAGAGAGAGAGTGAGATCTGAGAGGGAGAGAGAGAGAGAGGTCAGACATGGAGAGAGAGAGGTTAGAGGGGGAGAGAGATAGAAAGAGGTCAGAGAATGATAGAGAGAGAGGTCAGAGATTGAGGGAGAGAGCGAGGTCAGTGAGGGAGAGAGAGAGGTCAGAGAGGGAGAGAGAGAGAGAGGTCAGAGATGGAGTGGGATAGGAAGAGAGAGAGAGAGAGGTCAGAGAGGGAGAGAGAGAGAGAGAGGTCAGAGTGGGAGAGGGAGAGAGAGAGAGAGGTCGGAGAGGGAGAGAGAAGGAGAGGTCAGACAGGGAGAGATTGAGGTCAGAGGGGGAGAGAGAGATAGAAAGAGGTCAGAGAATGATAGAGAGAGAGGTCAGAGAGTGAGGGAGAGAGAGATGTCAGTGAGGGAGAGAGAGAGTTCAGAGAGGGAGAGAGAGAGAGAGGGCAGAGAGGCAGTGGGAGAGGAAAAGAGAGAGAGAGAGACGTCAGAGAGGGAGAGCGAGGTCAGAGAGGGTGAGCGAGAGAATTCAGAGAGGGAGAGAGATTGAGATCTGAAAGGGAGAGAGAAAGAGAGGTCAGACAGGGAGAGAGAGAGGTCAGAGGAGGAGAGAGAGATCGAGAGAGAGGTCAGAGAATGAGAGAGAGAGGTCAGAAAGGGAGAGAGAGAGAGAGAGAGGTCAGAGAGGGAGAGAGAGAGTGAGGTACATCAGAGAGAGAGAGGCAGGTCAGAGAGGTAGAGAGAGAGAAGTCAGAGAGGGAGAGAGAGAGAGAGGTCAGAGAGGGAGAGCGAGAGAAGTCAGAGAGGGAGACAGATACTGAGATCTGAGAGGGAGAGAGAGAGGTCAGAGGGGGAGAGAGAGATAGAAAAAGGTCAGAGAATGATAGAGATAGAGGTCAGGGAGTGAGGGAGAGAGAGATGTCAGTGAGGGAGAGAGAGAGTTCAGAGAGGGAGAGAGAGAGAGAAAGAGAGGTCGGAGAGGGAGAGAGAGAGGTCAGAGAGGGAGAGCGAGAGAATTCAGAGAGGGAGAGAGAGTGAGATCTGAGAGGGAGAGAGAAAGAGAGGTCAGACGGAGAGAGAGAGGTCAGAGGGGGAGAGAGAGATAGAGAGAGAGGTCAGAGAATGAAAGAGAGAGAGGTCAGAGAGGGAGAGAGTGAGAGAGAGAGAGGTCAGAGAGGGAGAGAGAGAGAGAGGTACATCAGAGAGAGATAGGCAGGTCAGAGAGGGAGCGAGAGAGAGGTCAGAGAGGGAGAGAGGGAGAGCTCATATTGGGAGAGAGACTGAGAGAGAGTTCAGAGGGGAGAGAGGAATGTCAGAGAGGGAGAGAGAGATAGAGACAAAGGTCAGAGAGGGAGAGAGAGAGAGAGAGTTCAGAGAGGGAGGTGGAGCAGGAGAGAGATAGAGAGAGAGAGGTCAGAGAGGGAAAGAGAGAGAAATCAGGGAGGGAGAGAGAGATAGGTCAGAGAGGGAGAGAGCGAGAGAGGTCAGAGTGGGAGAGGGAGAGAATTCAGAGAGGGAGAGAGAGAGTGAGATCTGAGAGGGAGAGAGAGAGAGAGGTCAGACAGGGAGAGAGAGAGGTCAGAGGGCGAGAGAGAGATAGAGAGAGGGGTCAGAGAATGAGAGAGAGAGAGGTCAGAGAGGAAGAGAGAGAGAGAGAGAGAGGTCAGAGAGGGAGAGAGAGAGAGAGAGGTACATCCGAGAGAGAGAGACAGGTCAGAGAGGGAGAGAGAGAGAGAAAGAGGTCAGAGAAGGAGAGAGAGAGAGGTCAGAGAGTGAGAGAGACAGAGATGTCAGTGAGGGAGAGAGAGAGAGGTCAGAGAGGCAGAGAGACAGTGAGAGAGAAGTCAGAGAGGGAGAGGGAGAGGAAGAGAGGGAGAGAGGTCAGAGAGTGAGAGATAGAGGGATCAGAAAGGGAGAGAGAGAGAGAGGTCAGATTGGGAGAGGGAGAGAGAGAGAGATCCAAGAGGGAGAGAGAGAGAGATGTCAGAGAGGGAGAGCGAGAGATGTCAGAGAGAGAGAGAGTGAGATGTGAGAGGGAGAGAGAGAGAGAGGTTAGTCAGTGAGAGAGATAGGTCAGAGAGGGAGAGAGAGAGAGTTCAGAGAAGGGGAGAGAGAGAGAGGTTAGAGAGGGAGAGAGAGATAGTGAGAGAAGTGAGAGAGGGAGAGAGACAGAGGTCAGAGAGGGAGAGAGAGAGAGTTCAGAGTGGGAGAGGGAGAGAGTGAGAGGTCAGAGAGGGGGAGAGAGAGAGAGGTCAGAGAGGGAGAGGAAGAGAAAGAGAGAGAGGTCAGAGAGGCAGAGAGGGCGAGATCAGACTGGGAGAGAGACTGAGAGAGAGTTCAGAGAGGGAGAGAGGAATGTCAGAGAGGGAGAGAGAGATAGAGACAGAGGTCAGTGAGGGAGAGAGAGAGAGAGTTCAGAGAGGGAGGTGGAGCAGGAGAGAGATAGAGAGAGAGAGGTCAGAGAGGGAAAGAGAGAGAGGTCAGGGGGGGAGAGAGAGATAGGTCAGAGAGGTAGAGAGAGAGAGAGGTCAGAGAGGGAGAGAGAGCTCAGAGAGTGAGAGAGAGAGAATTCAGAGAGGGAGAGAGAGAGTGAGATCTGAGAGGGAGAGAGAGAGAGAGGTCAGACTTATAGAGAGAGAGGTCAGAGGGGGAGAGAGATAGAAAGGTGTCAGAGAATGATAGAGAGAGAGGACAGAGATTGAGGGAGAGAGCGAGGTCAGTGAGGGAGAGAGAGAGGTCGGAGAGAGAGAGAGAGGTCAGAGAGGGAGTGGGATAGGAAGAGAGAGAGAGAGAGTGCAGAGAGGGAGAGAGAGAGAGAGAGGTCAGAGTGGGAGAGGGAGATAGAGAGAAGTCGGAGAGGGAGAGAGAGAGAGGTCAGAGAGGGAGAGAGCGAGAGAGGTCAGAGTGGGAGAGGGAGAGAGAGAGAGAGGTCGGAGAGCAAGAGAGAGAGAGGTCAGAGAGGGAGAGCGAGAGAATTCAGAGGGAGAGAGAGTGCGATCTGAGAGGGAGAGAGAAGGAGAGGTCAGACAGGGAGAGAGAGAAATGAGAGGGGGAGTGAGAGATAGAGAGAGAGGTCTGAGAGGGAGAGAGAGAGAGAGGTACGTCAGAGAGAGAGAGGCAGGTGAGAGAGGGAGAGAGAGAGAGGTCAGAGAGGGAGAGAGAGAGAGAGGTCAGACATGGAGAGAGAGAGGTCAGAGGGGGAGAGAGAGATAGAAAGAGGTCAGAGAATGATAGAGAGAGAGGTCAGAGTGTGAGGGAGAGAGAGATGTGAGTGAGGGAGAGACAGAGTTCAGAGAGGGAGAGAGAGAGAGAGGGCAGAGAGGCAGTGGGAGAGGAAAAGAGAGAGAGAGAGACGTCAGAGAGGGAGAGTGAGGTCAGAGAGGGTGAGCGAGAGAATTCAGAGAGGGAGAGAGAGTGAGTTCTGAAAGGGAGAGAGAAAGAGAGGTCAGACAGGGAGAGAGAGAGGTCAGAGGGGGAGAGAGAGATAGAGAGAGAGGTCAGAGAATGAGAGAGAGAGGTCAGAGAGGGAGAGAGAGAGAGAGAGAGGTCAGAGAGGGAGAGAGAGGGAGAGGTACATCAGAGAGAGAGAGGCAGGTCAGAGAGGGAGAGAGAAGGAGAGGTCAGACAGGGAGAGAGAGAGTTCAGAGGGGGAGAGAGAGATAGAGAGAGAGGTCAGAGAATGAGAGAGAGAGAGGTCAGAGAGGGAGAGAGAGAGAGAGGTACGTCAGAGAGACAGAGGCAGGTGAGAGAGGGAGAGAGAGAGAGGTCAGAGAGGGAGAGAGAGAGAGATCCAAGAGGGAGAGAGAGAGAGATGTCAGAGAGGGAGAGCGAGAGATGTCAGAGAGAGAGAGAGTGAGATGTGAGAGGGAGAGAGAGAGAGAGGTTAGACAGTGAGAGAGATAGGTCAGAGAGGGAGAGAGAGAGAGGTCAGAGAGGGGGAGAGAGAGAGAGGTTAGAGAGGGAGAGAGAGATAGTTCAGAGTGGGAGAGGGAGAGAGTGAGAGGTCAGAGACGGGGAGAGAGAGAGAGGTCAGAGAGGGAGAGGAAGAGAAAGAGAGAGAGGTCAGGGAGGGAGAGAGGGCGAGATCAGAGTGGGAGAGAGACTGAGAGAGAGTTCAGAGAGGGAGAGAGGAATGTCAGAGAGGGAGAGAGAGATAGAGACAGAGGTCAGTGAGGGAGAGAGAGAGAGAGTTCTGAGAGGGAGGTGGAGCAGGAGAGAGATAGAGAGAGAGAGGTCAGAGAGGGAAAGAGAGAGAAGTCAAGGAGGGAGAGAGAGATAGGTCAGAGAGGTAGAGAGAGAGAGAGGTCAGAGTGGGAGAGGAAGAGAGATAGAGATGGCAGAGAGGGAGAGAGAGCTCAGAGATTGAGAGAGAGGGAATTCAGAGAGGGAGAGAGTGAGATCTGAGAGGGAGAGAGAGAGGTCAGACACGGAGAGAGAGAGGTCAGAGGGGGAGAGAGAGAGGTCAGTAAGGGAGAGAGAGAGGTCAGAGAGGGAGAGAGAGAGAGAGAGGTCAGAGTGGGAGAGAGTGAGAGAGAGAAGTCGGAGAGGAAGAGAGAGAGAGGTCAGAGAGGGAGAGAGCGAGAGAGGTCAGAGTGGGAGAGGGAGAGAGAGAGAGTGAGGTCGGAGAGGGAGAGAGAGAGAGGTCAGAGAGGGAGAGAGGGAGAGCTCAGAGTGGGAGAGAGAGGTCAGAGAGATAGAGAGAGAGAGAGGTCAGTGTGGGAGAGGAAGAGAGTTAGAGAGGTCAGAGAGGGAATGAGAGCTCAGAGAGTGAGAGAGAGGGAATTCAGAGAGGGAGAGAGTGAGATCTGAGAGGGAGAGAGAGAGAGTTCAGACACAGAGAGATAGAGGTCAGAGGGTGAGAGAGATAGAAAGAGGTCAGAGAGTGATAGAGAGAGAGGTCAGAGATTGGGGGAGAGAGAGAGGTCAGTGAGGGAGAGAGAGAGGTCAGAGAGGGAGAGAGAGAGAGAGGTCATAGTGGGAGAGGGAGAGAGAGAGAGAAGTCAGAGAGGGAGAGATAGAGAGGTCAGAGAGGGAGAAAGCGAGAGAGGTCAGAGTGGGAGAGGGAGAGAGAGAGAAAGAGGTCAGAGAGGGAGAGAGAGAGGTCAGAGAGGGAGAGAGGGAGAGCTCAGAATGGGAGAGAGACTGAGAGAGAGTTCAGAGAGGGAGAGAGGAATGTCAGAGAGGGAGAGAGAGATAGAGACAGAGGTCAGAGTGTGAGAGAGAGAGAGAGAGTTCAGAGAGGGAGGTGGAGCAGGAGAGAGATAGAGAGAGACAGAGGTCAGAGAGGGAAAGAGAGAGAAGTCAGGGAGGGAGAGAGATAGGTCAGAGAGTTAGAGAGAGAGAGAGGTCAGAGTGGGAGAGGAAGAGAGATAGAGAGGTCAGAGAGGGAGAGAGAGAGTGAGATCTGAGAGGGAGAGAGAGAGGTCAGACACGGAGAGAGAGATGTCAGAGGGGGAGAGAGATAGAAAGAGGTCAGAGAATGATAGAGAGAGAGGTCAGAGATTGAGGGAGAGAGAGAGGTCAGTGAGGGGGTGAGAGAGAGAGGTTAGAGAGGGAGAGAGAGAGAGGTCAGAGAGGGAGAGAGAGAGAGTTCAGAGTGCGAGAGGGAGAGAGTGAGAGGTCAGAGATTGGGAGACAGGGAGAGGACAGAGAGGGAGAGGAAGAGAGAGAGAGGTCAGAGAGGGAGAGAGGGAGAGCTCAGAGTGGGAGAGAGACTGATAGAGAGTTCAGAGAGGGAGAGAGGAATGTCAGAGAGGGAGAGAGAGAGAGAGTTCAGAGAGGGTGGTGGAGCAGGAGAGTGATAGAGAGAGAGAGATGTCAGAGATGTAAAGAGAGAGAAGTCAGGGAGGGAGAGAGAGATAGGTCAGAGAGGTAGAGAGAGAGAAAGGTCAGAGTGGGAGAGGAAGAGAGATAGAGATGGCAGAGAGGGAGAGAGAGCTCAGAGATTGAGAGAGAGGGAAATCAGAGAGGGAGAGAGTGAGATCTGAGAGAGAGAGAGAGAGGTCAGACACGGAGAGAGAGAGGTCAGAGGGGGAGAGAGAGAGAGGTCAGAGAGGGACAGAGAGTCAGAGTTCAGAGTGGGAGAGAGAGAGAGTGAGAGGTCAGAGAGGGGGAGAAAGAGAGGTCAGAGAGGGAGAGAGAGGTCAGAGAGGGAGAGAGAGAGAGGTCACAGAGGGAGAGCGAGAGAAGTCAGAGAGGGAGAGGGAGAGGAAGAGAGAGAGAGAGAGGTCAGAGAAGGAGAGAGGGAGAGGTAAGAGTGGGGGAGAGACTGAGAGAGAGTTCAGAGAGGGAGAGAGGAATGTCAGAGAGGGAGAGAGAGATAGAGACAGAGGTCAGAGAGGGAGAGAGAGAGAGAGTTCAGAGAGGGAGGTGGAGCAGGAGAGTGATATAGAGAGAGAGAGGTTAGAGAGGGAAAGAGAGAGAAGTCAGGGAGGGAGAGAGAGATAGGTCAGAGAGGTAGAGAGAGAGAGGTCAGAGTGGGAGAGGAAGAGAGATAGAGAGTTCAGAGAGGGAGAGAGCTCAGAGAGTGAGAGAGAGAGAATTCAGAGACGGAGAGAGAGTGAGATCTGAGAGGGAGAGAGAGAGAGAGGTCAGACATGGAGAGAGAGGTCAGAGGAGGAGAGCGAGATAGAAAGAGGTCAGAGAATGATAGAAAGAGAGGTCAGAGAGTGAGGGAGAGAGAGATGTCAGTGAGGGAGAGAGAGAGAGAGGTCAGAGAGGCAGCGGGAGAGGAAAAGAGAGAGAGAGAGAGGTCAGAGAGGGACAGAGCGAGAGAGGTCAGAGTGGGCGTGGGAGAGAGGTCAGAGAGGGAGAGCGAGAGAATTCAGAGAGGCAGAGAGAGAGTGAGATCTGAGAGGAAGAGAGAGAGAGAGGTCAGGCAGGGAGAGAGAGAGGTCAGAGGGGGAGAGAGAGATAGAGAGAGGGGTCAGAGAATGAGAGAGAGAGAGGTCAGAGAGGGAGAGAGAGAGAGCAGTCAGAGAGGGAGAGAGAGAGATAGAGGTACGTCAGAGAGAGAGACAGGTCAGAGAGGGAGAGAGAGAGGTCAGAGAGGGAGAGGGAGAGAGAGTGAGAGAGGTCAGAGAGTGAGAGAGAGAGAGATATTTCAGGCAGCAGGAGAGAGAGAGAGAGGACATAGAGGGGGAGAGATAGAGAGTGAGGGCCGAGAGGAATAGGGAGAGAGAGAGAGAGGTCAGAGAGAGAGAGAGAGGTCAGAAAGGGAGGGAGAGAGAGAGGTCAGAGAGGGAGAGAGAGAGAGAGAGAAAGAGAGAGAGAGAAGTCAGAGAGCGAGAGAGAGAGAGATGTCAGAGAGAGAGAAAGAGAGAGAGAGTTCAGAGAGGTAGAGAGAGACAGAGTGGTCATAGGGTGAGTGAGAGAGTGGTCAGAGAGGGAGAGGGAGAGAAGTCAGAGAGAGAGAGAGAAATAGAGGTCAGAGAGGGAGAAAGAGGTCGGAGAGGGAGAGAGAGAGGTCAGAGAGGGAGAGAGAGAGGACAGAGAGGGAGAGGTCGGAGAGGGAGAGAGAGAGATAGAGGTCAGAGGGAGAGAGAGGGAGGTCAGAGGGAGAGAGAGGGGGAGACGTCAGAGAGGGAAAGAGAGAGTTCAGAGAGGGAGTGGGAGAGTTAGGTCAGAGAGGGAGAGATTGAGGTCACAGAGAGGGAGAGAGAGAGAGAGAGGTGAGAGAGGGACAGGTAGAGGTAGAGAGTGAGAGGCCAGAGAGGGAGAGGGAGAGGAAGAGAGAGAGAGAGATCAGAGAAGGAGAGAGAGAGGTCAGAGAGGGAGAGAGAGTCAGAGTTCAGAGAGGGAGAGTGGGATGTCAGAGAGGGAGAGAGAGATAGAGACAGAGGTCAGAGAGGGAGAGAGTGAGAGAGTTCAGAGAGGGAGGTGGAGCAGGAGAGTGATAGAGAGAGAGAGAGAGGTCAGAGAGGGAAAGAGAGAGAAATCAGGGAGGGAGAGAGAGATAGGTCAGAGCGGGAGAGAGCGAAAGAGGTCAGAGTGGGAGAGGGAGAGAACTCAGAGAGGGTGAGAGAGAGTGAGATCTGAGAGGGAGAGAGAGAGGGAGGTCAGAGTGGGAGAGGGAGAGAGAGAGATGTCCGAGAGGGAGAGAGAGAGAGATGTCAGAGAGGGAGAGCGAGAGAAGTCAGAGAGAGAGAGAGAGTGAGATCTGAGAGGGAGAGAGAGAGAGAGAGGTTAGACATGGAGAGAGATAGGTCAGAGAGGGAGAGAGAGAGAGAGTTCAGAGAGGGGGGCGGAGAGAGGTTAGAGAGGGAGAGAGAGATTATGAGAGAAGTCAGAGAGGGACAGAGAGAGAGGTCAGAGAGGGAGAGAGAGAGAGTTCAGAGTGGGAGAGGGAGAGAATGAGAGGTCAGAGAGGGGGAGAGAGAGAGAGGTCAGAGAGGGAGAGGAAGAGAAAGAGAGAGAGGTCAGAGAGGGAGAGAGGGCGAGCTCAGAGTGGGAGAGAGACTGAGAGAGAGTTCAGAGAGGGAGAGAGGAATGTCAGAGAGGGATAAAGAGATAGAGACAGAGGTCAGTGAGGGAGAGAGAGAGAGAGATCAGAGAGTGAGGTGGAGCAGGAGAGAGATAGAGAGAGAGAGAAGTCAGAGTGGGAGAGGAAGAGAGATATGGAGGTCAGAGAGGGAGAGGGAGCTCAGAGAGTGAGAGAGAGAGAATTTAGAGAGGGAGAGAGAGAGTGAGATCTGAGAGGGAGAGAGAGAGAGGTCAGACACGGAGAGAGAGGTCAGATGGGGAGAGAGATAGAAAGAGGTCAGAGAATGATAGAGAGATAGGTCAGAGATTGAGGGAGAGAGCGAGGTCAGTGAGGGAGAGGGAGAGGTCAGAGAGGGAGAGAGAGAGAGAGGTCAGAGAGGGAGTGGGATACGAAGAGAGAGAGAGAGAGGACAGAGAGGGAGAGAGAGAGAGAGGTCAGAGTGGGAGAGGGAGAGAGAGAGAGAGGTCGGAGAGGGAGAGAGAGAGAGATCAGAGAGGGAGAGCGAGAGAATTCAGAGGGAGAGTGCGATCTGAGAGGGAGAGAGAAAGAGAGGTCAGACAGGGAGAGAGAGAGGTCAGAGGGGGAAAGAGAGATAGAGAGAGAGGTCAGAGAATGAGAGAGAGAGGTACGTCAGAGAGAGAGAGGCAGGTCAGAGAGGGAGAGAGAGAGAGGTCAGAGAGGGAAAGAGAGAGAGAGGTCAGACAGGTAGAGAGAGAGGTCAGAGCGGGAGAGAGAGATAGAGAGAGAGGTCAGAGAATGAGAGAGAGAGAGGTCAGAAAGGGAGAGAGAGAGTGAGAGAGGTCAGAGAGGGAGAGAGAGAGAGAGGTACATCAGAGAGAGAGAGGCAGGTCAGAGAGGGAGAGAGAGAGAAGTCAGAGAGGGAGAGAGAGAGAGAGGTCAGAGAGGGAGAGCGAGAGAAGTCAGAGAGGGAGAGAGAGAGTGAGATCTGAGAGGGAGAGAGAGAGGTCAGACACAGAGAGAGAGTGGTCAGAGGGAGAGAGAGATATAGAAAGAGGTCAGAGAATGATAGAGAGAGAGGTCAGAGAGTGAGGGAGAGAGAGATGTCAGTGAGGGAGAGAGAGAGTTCAGAGAGGGAGAGAGAGAGAGAGAGGTCAGAGAGGGAGAGAGAGAGAGAGAGGTCAGAGAGGGAGAGAGAGAGAGAGGTCAGAGTGGGAGAGGGAGAGAGAGAGAGGTCAGAGAGGGAGAAAGCGAGAGAGGTCAGGGTGGGAAGCGAGAGAGAGAGAGAGAGAGGTCAGAGAGGGAGAGAGAGAGAGGTCAGAGAGGGAGAGCGAGAGAATTCAGAGAGGGAGAGAGAGTGAGATCTGAGAGGGAGAGAGAAAGAGAGGTCAGACGGAGAGAGAGATGTCAGAGGGGGAGAGAGAGATAGAGAGAGAGGTCAGAGAATGAAAGAGAGATTGGTCAGAGAGGAGAGATTGAGAGAGAGAGAGGTCAGAGAGGGTGAGAGAGAGAGAGGTACATCAGAGAGAGAGAGGCAGGTCAGAGAGGGAGACAGAGAGAGGTCAGAGAGGGAGAGAGGGAGAGCTCAGAGTGGGAGAGAGACTGAGAGAGAGTTCAGAGGGGAGAGAGGAATGTCAGAGAGGGAGAGAGAGATAGAGACAGAGGTCAGAGAGGGAGAGAGTGAGAGAGTTCAGAGAGGGAGGTGGAGCAGGAGATTGATAGAGAGAGAGAGAGGTCAGAGAGGGAAAGAGAGAGAAATCAGGGAGGGAGAGAGAGATAGGTTAGAGAGGGAGACAGCGATAGAGGTCAGAGTGGGAGAGGGAGAGAATTCAGAGAGGGAGAGAGAGAGTGAGATCTGAGAGAGAGAGAGAGAGAGAGATGTCAGACAGGGAGAGAGAGAGGTCAGAGGGCGAGAGAGAGATAGAGAGAGGGGTCAGAGAATGAGAGAGAGAGGTCAGAGAGGGAGAGAGAGAGAGAGAGAGAGAGAGGTCAGAGAGGGAGAGAGAGAGAGAGAGGTACGTCAGAGAGAGAGAGACAGGTCAGAGAGGGAGAGAGATAGAGAGAGAGGTCAGAGAAGGAGAGAGAGAGAGGTCAGAGAGTGAGAGAGAGAGAGGACAGTGAGGGAGAGAGAGAGGTCAGAGAGGCAGAGAGACAGAGAGAGAGAAGTCATAGAGGGAGACGGAGAGGAAGAGAGAGAGAGAGGTCAGAGAGGGAGAGATAGAGGGATCAGAGAAGGAGAGAGAGAGGGAGGTCAGAGTGGGAGAGGGGGAGAGAGAGAGGTCCGAGAGGGAGAGAGAGAGAGATGTCAGAGAGGGAGAGCGAGAGAAGTCAGAGAGAGAGAGAGAGTGAGATCTGAGAGGGAGAGAGAGAGAGAGAGGTTAGACATGGAGAGAGATAGGTCAGAGAGGGAGAGAGAGAGAGTTCAGAGAGGGGGAGAGAGAGAGAGGTCAGAGAGGGAGAGAGAGATAGTGAGAGAAGTCAGAGAGGGAGAGAGAGAGAGTTCAGAGAGGGAGAGAGAGAGAGTTCAGAGTGGGAGAGGGAGTGAATGAGAGGTCAGAGAGGGGGAGAGAGAGAGAGGTCAGAGAGGGAGAGGAAGAGAAAGAGAGAGAGGTCAGAGAGGGAGAGAGGGCGAGCTCAGAGTGGGAGAGAGACTGAGAGAGAGTTCAGAGAGGGAGAGAGGAATGTCAGAGAGGGAGAGAGAGATCGAGACAGAGGTCAGTGAGGGAGAGAGAGAGAGAATTCAGAGAGGGAGGTGGAGCAGGAGAGAGATAGAGAGAGAGAGAGGTCAGAGAGGGAAAGAGAGAGACGTCAGGGAGGGAGAGAGAGATAGGTCAGAGAGGTAGAGAGAGTGAGAGCTCAGACTGGGAGAGGAAGAGAGTATATAGAGGTCAGAGAGGGAGAGGCAGCTCAGAGAGTGAGAGAGAGATAATTCAGAGAGGGAGAGAGAAAGTGAGATCTGAGAGGGAGAGAGAGAGAGAGGTCAGACAGGGAGTGAGAGAGGTCAGAGGGCGAGAGAGAGATAGAGAGAGGGGTCAGAAAATGAGAGAGAGATAGAAAGAGGTCAGAGAATTTTAGAGAGAGGTCAGAGATTGAGGGAGAGAGAGAGGTCAGTGAGGGAGAGAGAGAGGTCAGAGAGGGATAGAGAGAGAGAGAGGTCAGAGAGGGAGTGGGATAGGAAGAGAGAGAGAAAAACAGTTCAGAGAGGGAGAGAGAGACAGAGGTCAGAGTGGGAGAGGGAGAGAAAGAGAGAGGTCGGAGAGGGAGAGAGAGAGAGGTCATAGAGGGAGAGAGCGAGAGAGGTCAGAATGGGAGAGGGAGAGAGAGAGAGGTCAGAGAGGGAGAGCGAGAGAATTCAGACAGGGAGAGAGAGTGAGTTCTGAGAGGGAGAGAGAAAGAGAGGTCAGACAGGGAGAGAGAGAGGTCAGAGAATGAGAGAGAGAGGTCAGAGAGGGAGAGAGAGAGAGAGACAGAGGTCAGAGAGGGAGAGAGAGAGAGTTCAGAGAGGGAGGTGGAGCAGGAGAGTGATAGAGAAATAGAGAAGTCAGAGAGGGAAAGAGAGAGAAATCAGGGAGGGAGAGAGAGATAGGTCAGAGAGGGAGAGAGCGAGAGAGGTCAGAATGAGAGAGGGAGAGAATTCAGAGAGGGAGAGAGAGAGTGAGATCTGAGAGGGAGAGAGAGAGAGAGAGGTCAGACAGGGAGTAAGAGAGGTCAGAGGGCAAGAGAGAGATAGAGAGAGGGGTCAGAGAATGAGAGAGAGAGAGGTCAGAGAAGGAGAGAGGTCAGAGAGCGAGAGAGAGAGAGAGGTACGTCAGAGAGACAGAGGCAGGTCAGAGAGGGAGAGAGAGAGAGAGGTCAGAGAGGGAGAGAGAGAGAGAGAGGTCAGACACGGAGAGAGAGAGGTCAGAGGGGGAGAGAGATAGAAAGAGGTCAGAGAATGATAGAGAGAGAGGTCAGAGAGCGAGGGAGAGAAATATGTCAGTGAGGGAGAGAGAGAGAATTCAGAGAGGGAGAGAGAGTGAGATCTGAGAGGGAGAGAGAAAGAGAGGTCAGACAGATAGAGAGAGGTCAGAGGGGGAGAGAGAGATAGAGAGAGAGGTCAGAGAATGAAAGAGAGAGAGGTCAGAGAGGGAGAGAGTGAGAGAGAGAGAGGTCAGAGAGGGATAGAGAGAGAGGTCAGAGAGTGAGAGAGGGAGAGCTCAGAGTGGGAGAGAGACTGAGAGAGAGTTCAGAGGGGAGAGAGGAATGTCAGAGAGGGAGAGAGAGATAGAGTTCAGAGAGGGAGGTGGAGCAGGAGAGTGATAGAGAGAGAGAGGTCAGAGAGGGTAAGAGAGAGAAATCAGGGAGGGAGAGAGAGATAGGTCAGAGAGGGAGAGAGCGAGAGAGGTCAGAGTGGGAGAGGGAGAGAATCCAGAGAGGGAGAGAGAGAGTGAGATCTGAGAGGGAGAGAGAGAGAGAGAGGTCAGACAGGGAGAGAGAGAGGTCAGAGGGCGAGAGAGAGATAGAGAGAGGGGTCAGAGAATGAGAGAGAGAGAGGTCAGAGAGGGAGAGAGGTCAGAGAGCGAGAGAGAGAGAGAGGTACGTCAGAGAGAGAGAGGCAGGTCAGAGAGGGAGAGAGAGAGAGAGGTCAGAGAGGGAGAGAGAGAGAGAGGTCAGAGACGGAGAGAGAGATGTCAGAGGGGGAGAGAGATAGAAAGAGGTCAGAGAATGATAGAGAGAGAGGTCAGAGAGCGAGGGAGAGAGATGTCAGTGAGGGAGAGAGAGAGAATTCAGAGAGGGAGAGAGAGTGAGATCTGAGAGGGAGAGAGAAAGAGAGGTCAGACAGATAGAGAGAGGTCAGAGGGGGAGAGAGAGATAGAGAGAGAGGTCAGAGAATGAAAGAGAGTGAGGTCAGAGAGGGAGAGAGTGAGAGAGAGAGAGGTCAGAGAGGGATAGAGAGAGAGGTCAGAGAGTGAGAGAGGGAGAGCTCAGAGTGGGAGAGAGACTGAGAGAGAGTTCAGAGGGGAGAGAGGAATGTCACAGAGGGAGAGAGAGATAGAGTTCAGAGAGGGAGGTGGAGCAGGAGAGTGATAGAGAGAGAGGTCAGAGAGGGTAAGAGAGAGAAATCAGGGAGGGAGAGAGAGATAGGTCAGAGAGGGAGAGAGCGAGAGAGGTCAGAGTGGGAGAGGGAGAGAATTCAGAGAGGGAGAGAGAGAGTGAGATCTGAGAGGGAGAGAGAGAGAGATGTCAGACAGGGAGAGAGAGAGAGAGGTCAGAGGGCGAGAGAGAGATAGAGAGAGGGGTCAGAGAATGAGAGAGAGAGAGGTCAGAGAGGGAGAGAGAGAGAGAGAGAGAGGTCAGAGAGGGAGACAGAGAGAGAGAGGTACGTCAGAGAGAGAGATACAGGTCAGAGAGGGAGAGAGAGAGGGAGAGAGGTCCGAGAAGGAGAGAGAGAGAGAGGTCAGAGAGTGAGAGAGAGAGAGGACAGTGAGGGAGAGAGAGAGGTCAGAGAGGCAGAGAGACAGAGAGAGAGAAGTCAGAAAGGGAGAGGGAGAGGAAGAGAGTGAGAGAGGTCAGAGAGGGAGAGATAGAGGGATCAGGGAGGGAGAGAGAGAGAGGTCAGAATCGGAGAGGGAGAGAGAGAGAGGTCCGAGAGGGAGAGAGAGAGAGATGTCTGAGAGGGAGAGCGAGAGAAGTCAGAGAGAGAGAGAGAGAGTGAAATCTGAGAGGGAGAGAGAGAGAGAGAGGTTAGACAGGGAGAGAGATAGGTCAGAGAGGGAGAGAGAGAGAGAGTTCAGAGACGGGGAGAGAGAAAGAGTTCAGAGTGGGAGAGGGAGAGAATGAAAGGTCAGACATGGGGAGAGAGAGAGAGGTCAGAGAGGGAGAGAGACTGAGAGAGAGTTCAGAGAGGGAGAGAGGAATGTCAGAGAGGGAAAGAGAGATAGAGACAGAGGTCAGTGAGGGAGAGAGAGAGAGAGTTCAGAGAGGGAGGTGGAGCAGGAGAGAGATAGAGAGAGAGAGGTCAGAGAGGGAAAGAGAGAGAAGTCAGGGAGGGAGAGAGAGATAGGTCAGAGAGGTAGAGAGAGAGAGAGGTCAGAGTGGGAGAGGAAGAGAGATAGAGAGGTCAGAGAGGGAGAGAGAGAGAATTCAGAGAGGGAGAGAGAGAGTGAGATCTGAGAGGGAGAGAGAGAGAGAGGTCAGACATGGAGAGAGAGAGGTTAGAGGGGGAGAGAGATAGAAAGAGGTCAGAGAATGATAGAGAGAGAGGTCAGAGATTGAGGGAGAGAGCGAGGTCAGTGAGGGAGAGAGAGAGGTCAGAGAGGGAGAGAGAGAGAGAGGTCAGAGATGGAGTGGGATAGGAAGAGAGAGAGAGAGAGGTCAGAGAGGGAGAGAGAGAGAGAGAGGTCAGAGTGGGAGAGGGAGAGAGAGAGAGAGGTCGGAGAGGGAGAGAGAAGGAGAGGTCAGACAGGGAGAGATTGAGGTCAGAGGGGGAGAGAGAGATAGAAAGAGGTCAGAGAATGATAGAGAGAGAGGTCAGAGAGTGAGGGAGAGAGAGATGTCAGTGAGGGAGAGAGAGAGTTCAGAGAGGGAGAGAGAGAGAGAGGGCAGAGAGGCAGTGGGAGACGGAAAGAGAGAGAGAGAGATGTCAGAGAGGGAGAGCGAGGTCAGAGAGGGTGAGCGAGAGAATTCAGAGAGGGAGAGAGATTGAGATCTGAAAGGGAGAGAGAAAGAGAGGTCAGACAGGGAGAGAGAGAGGTCAGAGGAGGAGAGAGAGATCGAGAGAGAGGTCAGAGAATGAGAGAGAGAGGTCAGAAAGGGAGAGAGAGAGAGAGAGAGGTCAGAGAGGGAGAGAGAGAGTGAGGTACATCAGAGAGAGAGAGGCAGGTCAGAGAGGTAGAGAGAGAGAAGTCAGAGAGGGAGAGAGAGAGAGAGGTCAGAGAGGGAGAGCGAGAGAAGTCAGAGAGGGAGACAGATACTGAGATCTGAGAGGGAGAGAGAGAGGTCAGAGGGGGAGAGAGAGATAGAAAAAGGTCAGAGAATGATAGAGATAGAGGTCAGAGAGTGAGGGAGAGAGAGATGTCAGTGAGGGAGAGAGAGAGTTCAGAGAGGGAGAGAGAGAGAGAAAGAGAGGTCGGAGAGGGAGAGAGAGAGGTCAGAGAGGGAGAGCGAGAGAATTCAGAGAGGGAGAGAGAGTGAGATCTGAGAGGGAGAGAGAAAGAGAGGTCAGACGGAGAGAGAGAGGTCAGAGGGGGAGAGAGAGATAGAGAGAGAGGTCAGAGAATGAAAGAGAGAGAGGTCAGAGAGGGAGAGAGTGAGAGAGAGAGAGGTCAGAGAGGGAGAGAGAGAGAGAGGTACATCAGAGAGAGATAGGCAGGTCAGAGAGGGAGCGAGAGAGAGGTCAGAGAGGGAGAGAGGGAGAGCTCATATTGGGAGAGAGACTGAGAGAGAGTTCAGAGGGGAGAGAGGAATGTCAGAGAGGGAGAGAGAGATAGAGACAAAGGTCAGAGAGGGAGAGAGAGAGAGAGAGTTCAGAGAGGGAGGTGGAGCAGGAGAGAGATAGAGAGAGAGAGGTCAGAGAGGGAAAGAGAGAGAAATCAGGGAGGGAGAGAGAGATAGGTCAGAGAGGGAGAGAGCGAGAGAGGTCAGAGTGGGAGAGGGAGAGAATTCAGAGAGGGAGAGAGAGAGTGAGATCTGAGAGGGAGAGAGAGAGAGAGGTCAGACAGGGAGAGAGAGAGGTCAGAGGGCGAGAGAGAGATAGAGAGAGGGGTCAGAGAATGAGAGAGAGAGAGGTCAGAGAGGAAGAGAGAGAGAGAGAGAGAGGTCAGAGAGGGAGAGAGAGAGAGAGAGGTACATCCGAGAGAGAGAGACAGGTCAGAGAGGGAGAGAGAGAGAGAAAGAGGTCAGAGAAGGAGAGAGAGAGAGGTCAGAGAGTGAGAGAGACAGAGATGTCAGTGAGGGAGAGAGAGAGAGGTCAGAGAGGCAGAGAGACAGTGAGAGAGAAGTCAGAGAGGGAGAGGGAGAGGAAGAGAGGGAGAGAGGTCAGAGAGTGAGAGATAGAGGGATCAGAAAGGGAGAGAGAGAGAGAGGTCAGATTGGGAGAGGGAGAGAGAGAGAGATCCAAGAGGGAGAGAGAGAGAGATGTCAGAGAGGGAGAGCGAGAGATGTCAGAGAGAGAGAGAGTGAGATGTGAGAGGGAGAGAGAGAGAGAGGTTAGTCAGTGAGAGAGATAGGTCAGAGAGGGAGAGAGAGAGAGTTCAGAGAAGGGGAGAGAGAGAGAGGTTAGAGAGGGAGAGAGAGATAGTGAGAGAAGTGAGAGAGGGAGAGAGACAGAGGTCAGAGAGGGAGAGAGAGAGAGTTCAGAGTGGGAGAGGGAGAGAGTGAGAGGTCAGAGAGGGGGAGAGAGAGAGAGGTCAGAGAGGGAGAGGAAGAGAAAGAGAGAGAGGTCAGAGAGGCAGAGAGGGCGAGATCAGACTGGGAGAGAGACTGAGAGAGAGTTCAGAGAGGGAGAGAGGAATGTCAGAGAGGGAGAGAGAGATAGAGACAGAGGTCAGTGAGGGAGAGAGAGAGAGAGTTCAGAGAGGGAGGTGGAGCAGGAGAGAGATAGAGAGAGAGAGGTCAGAGAGGGAAAGAGAGAGAGGTCAGGGGGGGAGAGAGAGATAGGTCAGAGAGGTAGAGAGAGAGAGAGGTCAGAGAGGGAGAGAGAGCTCAGAGAGTGAGAGAGAGAGAATTCAGAGAGGGAGAGAGAGAGTGAGATCTGAGAGGGAGAGAGAGAGAGAGGTCAGACTTATAGAGAGAGAGGTCAGAGGGGGAGAGAGATAGAAAGGTGTCAGAGAATGATAGAGAGAGAGGACAGAGATTGAGGGAGAGAGCGAGGTCAGTGAGGGAGAGAGAGAGGTCGGAGAGAGAGAGAGAGGTCAGAGAGGGAGTGGGATAGGAAGAGAGAGAGAGAGAGTGCAGAGAGGGAGAGAGAGAGAGAGAGGTCAGAGTGGGAGAGGGAGATAGAGAGAAGTCGGAGAGGGAGAGAGAGAGAGGTCAGAGAGGGAGAGAGCGAGAGAGGTCAGAGTGGGAGAGGGAGAGAGAGAGAGAGGTCGGAGAGCAAGAGAGAGAGAGGTCAGAGAGGGAGAGCGAGAGAATTCAGAGGGAGAGAGAGTGCGATTTGAGAGGGAGAGAGAAGGAGAGGTCAGACAGGGAGAGAGAGAAATGAGAGGGGGAGTGAGAGATAGAGAGAGAGGTCTGAGAGGGAGAGAGAGAGAGAGGTACGTCAGAGAGAGAGAGGCAGGTGAGAGAGGGAGAGAGAGAGAGGTCAGAGAGGGAGAGAGAGAGAGAGGTCAGACATGGAGAGAGAGAGGTCAGAGGGGGAGAGAGAGATAGAAAGAGGTCAGAGAATGATAGAGAGAGAGGTCAGAGTGTGAGGGAGAGAGAGATGTGAGTGAGGGAGAGACAGAGTTCAGAGAGGGAGAGAGAGAGAGAGGGCAGAGAGGCAGTGGGAGAGGAAAAGAGAGAGAGAGAGACGTCAGAGAGGGAGAGTGAGGTCAGAGAGGGTGAGCGAGAGAATTCAGAGAGGGAGAGAGAGTGAGTTCTGAAAGGGAGAGAGAAAGAGAGGTCAGACAGGGAGAGAGAGAGGTCAGAGGGGGAGAGAGAGATAGAGAGAGAGGTCAGAGAATGAGAGAGAGAGGTCAGAGAGGGAGAGAGAGAGAGAGAGAGGTCAGAGAGGGAGAGAGAGGGAGAGGTACATCAGAGAGAGAGAGGCAGGTCAGAGAGGGAGAGAGAAGGAGAGGTCAGACAGGGAGAGAGAGAGTTCAGAGGGGGAGAGAGAGATAGAGAGAGAGGTCAGAGAATGAGAGAGAGAGAGGTCAGAGAGGGAGAGAGAGAGAGAGGTACGTCAGAGAGAGAGAGGCAGGTGAGAGAGGGAGAGAGAGAGAGGTCAGAGAGGGAGAGAGAGAGAGATCCAAGAGGGAGAGAGAGAGAGATGTCAGAGAGGGAGAGCGAGAGATGTCAGAGAGAGAGAGAGTGAGATGTGAGAGGGAGAGAGAGAGAGAGGTTAGACAGTGAGAGAGATAGGTCAGAGAGGGAGAGAGAGAGAGTTCAGAGAGGGGGAGAGAGAGAGAGGTTAGAGAGGGAGAGAGAGATAGTTCAGAGTGGGAGAGGGAGAGAGTGAGAGGTCAGAGACGGGGAGAGAGAGAGAGGTCAGAGAGGGAGAGGAAGAGAAAGAGAGAGAGGTCAGGGAGGGAGAAAGGGCGAGATCAGAGTGGGAGAGAGACTGAGAGAGAGTTCAGAGAGGGAGAGAGGAATGTCAGAGAGGGAGAGAGAGATAGAGACAGAGGTCAGTGAGGGAGAGAGAGAGAGAGTTCAGAGAGGGAGGTGGAGCAGGAGAGAGATAGAGAGAGAGAGGTCAGAGAGGGAAAGAGAGAGAAGTCAAGGAGGGAGAGAGAGATAGGTCAGAGAGGTAGAGAGAGAGAGAGGTCAGAGTGGGAGAGGAAGAGAGATAGAGATGGCAGAGAGGGAGAGAGAGCTCAGAGATTGAGAGAGAGGGAATTCAGAGAGGGAGAGAGTGAGATCTGAGAGGGAGAGAGAGAGGTCAGACACGGAGAGAGAGAGGTCAGAGGGGGAGAGAGAGAGGTCAGTAAGGGAGAGAGAGAGGTCAGAGAGGGAGAGAGAGAGAGAGAGGTCAGAGTGGGAGAGAGTGAGAGAGAGAAGTCGGAGAGGAAGAGAGAGAGAGGTCAGAGAGGGAGAGAGCGAGAGAGGTCAGAGTGGGAGAGGGAGAGAGAGAGAGTGAGGTCGGAGAGGGAGAGAGAGAGAGGTCAGAGAGGGAGAGAGGGAGAGCTCAGAGTGGGAGAGAGAGGTCAGAGAGGTAGAGAGAGAGAGAGGTCAGTGTGGGAGAGGAAGAGAGTTAGAGAGGTCAGAGAGGGAATGAGAGCTCAGAGAGTGAGAGAGAGGGAATTCAGAGAGGGAGAGAGTGAGATCTGAGAGGGAGAGAGAGAGAGTTCAGACACAGAGAGATAGAGGTCAGAGGGTGAGAGAGATAGAAAGAGGTCAGAGAGTGATAGAGAGAGCGGTCAGAGATTGGGGGAGAGAGAGAGGTCAGTGAGGGAGAGAGAGAGGTCAGAGAGGGAGAGAGAGAGAGAGGTCATAGTGGGAGAGGGAGAGAGAGAGAGAAGTCAGAGAGGGAGAGATAGAGAGGTCAGAGAGGGAGAAAGCGAGAGAGGTCAGAGTGGGAGAGGGAGAGAGAGAGAAAGAGGTCAGAGAGGGAGAGAGAGAGGTCAGAGAGGGAGAGAGGGAGAGCTCAGAATGGGAGAGAGACTGAGAGAGAGTTCAGAGAGGGAGAGAGGAATGTCAGAGAGGGAGAGAGAGATAGAGACAGAGGTCAGAGTGTGAGAGAGAGAGAGAGAGTTCAGAGAGGGAGGTGGAGCAGGAGAGAGATAGAGAGAGACAGAGGTCAGAGAGGGAAAGAGAGAGAAGTCAGGGAGGGAGAGAGATAGGTCAGAGAGTTAGAGAGAGAGAGAGGTCAGAGTGGGAGAGGAAGAGAGATAGAGAGGTCAGAGAGGGAGAGAGAGAGTGAGATCTGAGAGGGAGAGAGAGAGGTCAGACACGGAGAGAGAGATGTCAGAGGGGGAGAGAGATAGAAAGAGGTCAGAGAATGATAGAGAGAGAGGTCAGAGATTGAGGGAGAGAGAGAGGTCAGTGAGGGAGAGAGAGAGAGGTCAGAGAGGGAGAGAGAGAGAGTTCAGAGTGCGAGAGGGAGAGAGTGAGAGGTCAGAGATTGGGAGACAGGGAGAGGTCAGAGAGGGAGAGGAAGAGAGAGAGAGGTCAGAGAGGGAGAGAGGGAGAGCTCAGAGTGGGAGAGAGACTGATAGAGAGTTCAGAGAGGGAGAGAGGAATGTCAGAGAGGGAGAGAGAGAGTTCAGAGAGGGTGGTGGAGCAGGAGAGTGATAGAGAGAGAGAGATGTCAGAGATGTAAAGAGAGAGAAGTCAGGGAGGGAGAGAGAGATAGGTCAGAGAGGTAGAGAGAGAGAAAGGTCAGAGTGGGAGAGGAAGAGAGATAGAGATGGCAGAGAGGGAGAGAGAGCTCAGAGATTGAGAGAGAGGGAATTCAGAGAGGGAGAGAGTGAGATCTGAGAGAGAGAGAGAGAGGTCAGACACGGAGAGAGAGAGGTCAGAGGGGGGAGAGAGAGAGAGGTCAGAGAGGGACAGAGAGTCAGAGTTCAGAGTGGGAGAGAGAGAGAGTGAGAGGTCAGAGAGGGGGAGAAAGAGAGGTCAGAGAGGGAGAGAGAGGTCAGAGAGGGAGAGAGAGAGAGGTCACAGAGGGAGAGCGAGAGAAGTCAGAGAGGGAGAGGGAGAGGAAGAGAGAGAGAGAGAGGTCAGAGAAGGAGAGAGGGAGAGGTAAGAGTGGGGGAGAGACTGAGAGAGAGTTCAGAGAGGGAGAGAGGAATGTCAGAGAGGGAGAGAGAGATAGAGACAGAGGTCAGAGAGGGAGAGAGAGAGAGAGTTCAGAGAGGGAGGTGGAGCAGGAGAGTGATATAGAGAGAGAGAGGTTAGAGAGGGAAAGAGAGAGAAGTCAGGGAGGGAGAGAGAGATAGGTCAGAGAGGTAGAGAGAGAGAGGTCAGAGTGGGAGAGGAAGAGAGATAGAGAGTTCAGAGAGGGAGAGAGCTCAGAGAGTGAGAGAGAGAGAATTCAGAGACGGAGAGAGAGTGAGATCTGAGAGGGAGAGAGAGAGAGAGGTCAGACATGGAGAGAGAGGTCAGAGGAGGAGAGCGAGATAGAAAGAGGTCAGAGAATGATAGAAAGAGAGGTCAGAGAGTGAGGGAGAGAGAGATGTCAGTGAGGGAGAGAGAGAGAGAGGTCAGAGAGGCAGCGGGAGAGGAAAAGAGAGAGAGAGAGAGGTCAGAGAGGGACAGAGCGAGAGAGGTCAGAGTGGGCGTGGGAGAGAGGTCAGAGAGGGAGAGCGAGAGAATTCAGAGAGGCAGAGAGAGAGTGAGATCTGAGAGGAAGAGAGAGAGAGAGGTCAGGCAGGGAGAGAGAGAGGTCAGAGGGGGAGAGAGAGATAGAGAGAGGGGTCAGAGAATGAGAGAGAGAGAGGTCAGAGAGGGAGAGAGAGAGAGCAGTCAGAGAGGGAGAGAGAGAGATAGAGGTACGTCAGAGAGAGAGACAGGTCAGAGAGGGAGAGAGAGAGGTCAGAGAGGGAGAGGGAGAGAGAGTGAGAGAGGTCAGAGAGTGAGAGAGAGAGAGATATTTCAGGCAGCAGGAGAGAGAGAGAGAGGACATAGAGGGGGAGAGATAGAGAGTGAGGGCCGAGAGGAATAGGGAGAGAGAGAGAGAGGTCAGAGAGAGAGAGAGAGGTCAGAAAGGGAGGGAGAGAGAGAGGTCAGAGAGGGAGAGAGAGAGAGAGAGAAAGAGAGAGAGAGAAGTCAGAGAGCGAGAGAGAGAGAGATGTCAGAGAGAGAGAAAGAGAGAGAGAGTTCAGAGAGGTAGAGAGAGACAGAGTGGTCATAGGGTGAGTGAGAGAGCGGTCAGAGAGGGAGAGGGAGAGAAGTCAGAGAGAGAGAGAGAAATAGAGGTCAGAGAGGGAGAAAGAGGTCGGAGAGGGAGAGAGAGAGGTCAGAGAGGGAGAGAGAGAGGACAGAGAGGGAGAGGTCGGAGAGGGAGAGAGAGAGATAGAGGTCAGAGGGAGAGAGAGGGAGGTCAGAGGGAGAGAGAGGGGGAGACGTCAGAGAGGGAAAGAGAGAGTTCAGAGAGGGAGTGGGAGAGTTAGGTCAGAGAGGGAGAGATTGAGGTCACAGAGAGGGAGAGAGAGAGAGAGAGGTGAGAGAGGGACAGGTAGAGGTAGAGAGTGAGAGGCCAGAGAGGGACAGGGAGAGGAAGAGAGAGAAAGAGATCAGAGAAGGAGAGAGAGAGGTCAGAGAGGGAGAGAGAGTCAGAGTTCAGAGAGGGAGAGTGGGATGTCAGAGAGGGAGAGAGAGATAGTGAGAGAGGTCAGAGAGGGAGAGAGAGAGAGAATTCAGAGTGGGAGAGAGAGAGAGTGAGAGGTCAGAGAGGGGGAGAGAGAGAGAGTTCAGAGTGGGAGAGGGAGAGAGAGATAGGTCAGAGAGGGAGAGCGAGGGAAGTCAGAGTGGGAGAGGCAGAGGAAGAGAGAGAGAGGTCAGAGAGGGAGGGAGAGCTCAGAGTGGGAGAGAGAGTGAGAGAGAGTTCAGAGAAGGAGAGAGGAATGTCAGAGAGGGAGAGAGAGATAGAGACAGAGGTCAGAGAGGGAGAGAGAGAGAGAGTTCAGAGAGGGAGGTGGAGCAGGAGAGTGATAGAGAGAGAGAGAGGTCAGAGAGGTAAAGAGAGAGAAGTCAAGGAGGGAGAGAGAGATAGGTCAGAGAGGTAGAGAGAGAGAGGTCAGATTGGGAGAGGAAGAGAGATAGAGAGGTCAGAGAGGGAGAGAGAGCTCAGAGAGTGAGAGATAGAGAATTCAGAGAGGGAGAGAGAGAGTGAGATCTGAGAGGGAGAGAGAGAGAGAGGACAGACATGGAGAGAGAGAGAGAGGTCAGAGGGGGAGAGAGAGATAGTAAGAGGTCAGAGAATGATAGAGAGAGAAGTCAGAGAGTGAGGGTGAGAGAGAGGTCAGAGAGGGAGACAGAGAGGGAGAGAAAGGTCAGAGAGGCAGTGGGAGAGGAAGAGAGAGAGAGAGAGGTCAGAGAGAGAGAGAGAGAGAGAGAGGTCAGAGAGGGAGAGAGCGAGAGAGGTCAGAGTGGGAGAGGGAGAGAGAGAGAGAAGTCGGAAAGGGAGAGAGAGAGAGAGGTCAGAGAGGGAGAGCGAGAGAATTCAGAGAGGCAGAGAGAGAGTGAGATCAGAGAGGGAGAGAGAGAGAGAGAGGTCAGACAGGGAGAGAGAGAGGTCAGAGGGGGAGAGTGAGATATAGAGAGAGGTCAGAGAATGAGAGAGAGAGAGCTCTGAGAAGTAGAGAGAGAGAGAGAGGTACGTCAGAGAGAGAGAGACAGGTCAGAGAGGGAGAGCGAGAGGTCAGAGAGGGAGAGGGAGAGAGAGTGAGAGAGGTCAGAGAGTGAGAGAGAGAGAGATAGTTCAGGGAGAGGGAGAGAGAGAGAGAGGACATAGAGGGATCAGAGAGAGAGAGAGAGTGAGGTCCGAGAGGGATAGAGAGAGAGAGAGAGAGGTCAGAGAGAGAGAGAGGTCAGAGAGGGAGAGGGAGAGAGAGAGCTCAGAAAGGGAGGGAGAGAAAGAAAAAGAGAAAGAGAGGTCACAGAGGGAGAGAGAGAGAGATGTCAGAGAGAGAGAAAGAGAGAGAGAGAGGTCAGAGAGGGAGAGAGAGACAGAGTGGTCAGAGGGTGAGTGAGAGAGCGGTCAGAGAGGGAGAGGGAGAGAAGTCAGAGAGGGAGAGAGAAATAGAGGTCAGAGAGGGAGAAAGAGGTCGGAGAGGGAGAGAGAGAGGTCAGAGAGGGAGAGAGAGAGGTCAGAGAGGGAGAGGTCGGAGAGGGAGAGACAGAGATAGAGGTCAGAGGCAGAGAGAGGGAGGTCAGAGGGAGAGAGAGGGAGAGACGTCAGAGAGGGAAAGAGAGGGAAGTCAGAGAGGGAGTGGGAGAGATAGGTCAGAGAGGGAGAGATTGAGGTCACAGAGGGGGAGAGAGAGAAAGAGAGGTGAGAGAGGGACAGGTAGAGATAGAGAGAGAGACATCAGAGAGGGAGAGGGAGAGGAAGAGAGAGAGAGAGGTCAGAGAAGGAGAGAGAGAGGCAGAGAGGGAGAGAGAGAGGGAGGTCAGAGAGGGAGAGGGAGAGGGAGAGGAAGAGAGAGAGAGAGGTCAGAGAGGAAGAGAGAGGTCAGAGAGGGAGAGAGATTCAGATTTCAGAGAGGGAGAGTGGGATGTCAGAGAGGGAGAGAGAGATAGTGAGAGAGGTCAAAGAAGGAGAGAGAGAGAGAGAGTTCAGAGTGGGAGAAAGGGAGAGCGAGAGAAGTCAGAGAGGGAGAGGCAGAGGAAGAGAGAGAGAGAGAGGTCAGAGAGGGAGAGAGGGAGATTTCAGAGTGGGATAGAGAATGAGAGAGAGTTCAGAGAGGGAGAGAGGAATGTCAGAGAGGGAGAGAGAAATAGAGACAGAGGTCAGAGAGGGAGAGAGAGAGAGTTCAGAGAGGGAGGTGGAGCAGGAGAGTGATAGAGAGAGAGAGGTTAGAGAGGGAAAGAGAGAGAAGTCAGGGAGGGAGAGAGAGATAGGTCAGAGAGGTAGAGAGAGAGTGGTCAGCGTGGGAGAAGAAGAGAGATAGAGAGTTCAGAGAGGGAGAGAGAGCTCAGAGAGTGAGAGAGAGAGAAGTCAGAGAGGGAGAGGGAGAGGAAGAGAGAAAGAGAGGTCAGAGAGGGAGAGGTAAGAGTGGCGGAGAGACTGAGAGAGAGTTCAGAGAGGGAGAGAGGAATGTCAGAGAGGGAGAGAGAGATAGAGACAGAGGTCAGAGAGGGAGAGAGAGAGACAGTTCAGAGAGGGAGGCGGAGCAGGAGAGTGATATAAAGAGAGAGAGCTCAGAGAGGGAAAGAGAGAGAAGTCAGGGAGGGAGAGAGAGATAGGTCAGAGAGGTAGAGAGAGAGAGAGGTCAGAGTGGGAGAGGAAGAGAGATAGAGAGTTCAGAGAGGGAGAGAGAGCTCAGAGAGTGAGAGAGAGAGAATTCAGAGAGGGAGAGAGAGAGTGAGATCTGAGAGGGAGACTGAGAGAGAGGTCCGACACGGAGAGAGAGCTCAGAGTGGGGGAGAGAGAGAGAGTCCAGAGAGGGAGAGAGAGAGAAAGAGAGAGAAAGAGAGAGGTCAGAGAGGGAGAGAGAGACAGAGTGGTCAGAGGGTGAGTGAGAGAGCAGTCAGAGAGGGAGAGGGAGAGAAGTCAGAGAGGGAGAGAGAGGTCAGAGAGGGAGAGAGAAAGGTCAGAGTGGGAGAGGTCGGAGAGGGAGAGAGAGAGGGAGAGGGCAGAGGGAGAGAGAGGGAGGTCAGAGGGAGAGAGAGAGAGAGAGAGGTCAGAGAGGGAGAGTGAGAGAAAGAGTGAGAGAGGGCAGAGAGGGAAAGAGAGAAAAGTCTGAGAGGGAGGGGGAGAGATAGGTCAGAGAGGGAGAGATTGAGGTCACAGAGGGGGAGAGAGGGAGAGAGGTGAGAGAGGGACAGGTAGAGGTAGAGAGAGAGAGAGGTCAGAGAGGGAGAGGGAGAGGAAGAGAGAGAGAGAGGTCAGAGAAGGAGAGAGAGAGGTCAGAGAGGGAGAGAGAGAGGGATGTCAGAGAGGGAGAGAGAGAGGGAGAGGAAGAGAGAGAGAGACGTCAGAGAGCGAGAGAGAGAGGTCAGAGAGGGAGAGAGAGTCAGAGTTCAGAGTGGGAGAGAGAGAGTCAGAGGTCAGAGAGGGGGAGAGAGAGAAGTCAGAGAGGGAGAGAGAGAGAGGTCAGAGAGGGAGAGCGAGAGAAGTCAGAGAGGGAGAGGGAGAGGAAGAGAGAAAGAGAGGTCAGAGAGGGAGAGGTAAGAGTGGCGGAGAGACTGAGAGAGAGTTCAGAGAGGGAGAGAGGAATGTCAGAGAGGGAGAGAGAGATAGAGACAGAGGTCAGAGAGGGAGAGAGAGAGACAGTTCAGAGAGGGAGGCGGAGCAGGAGAGTGATATAAAGAGAGAGAGCTCAGAGAGGGAAAGAGAGAGAAGTCAGGGAGGGAGAGAGAGATAGGTCAGAGAGGTAGAGAGAGAGAGAGGTCAGAGTGGGAGAGGAAGAGAGATAGAGAGTTCAGAGAGGGAGAGAGAGCTCAGAGAGTGAGAGAGAGAGAATTCAGAGAGGGAGAGAGAGAGTGAGATCTGAGAGGGAGACTGAGAGAGAGGTCAGACACGGAGAGAGAGAGGTCAGAGGAGGAGAGAGAGATAGAAAGAAATCAGAGAATGATAGAGAGAGAGGTCAAAGAGTGAGGGAGAGAGAGAGGTCAGAAAGGGAAGGGGAGATAGAGGTCAGAGAGGGAGAGAGAGAGAGAGCTCAGAGAGGGAGAGAGAGAGAAAGAGAGAGAGAGGTCAGAGAGGGAGAGAGAAACAGAGTGGTCAGAGGGTGAGTGAGAGAGCAGTCAGAAAGGGAGAGGGAGAGAAGTCAGAGAGGGAGAGAGAGGTCGGAGAGGGAGAGAGATAGGTCAGAGAGGAAGAGAGAGAGAGGTCAGAGTGGGAGAGGAAGAGAGATAGAGAGTTCAGAGAGGGAGAGAGAGCTCAGAGAGTGAGAGAGAGAGAATTCAGAGAGGGAGAGAGAGAGTGAGATCTGAGAGGGAGAGTGAGAGAGAGGTCAGACATGGAGAGAGAGAGGTCAGAGGAGGAGAGAGAGATAGAAAGAGGTCATAGAATGATAGAGAGAGAGGTCAGAGAGTGAGGGAGAGAGAGATGTCAGAAAGGGAAGGGGAGAGAGAGGTCAGAGAGGGAGAGAGAGAGAGAGAGAGTTCAGAGAGGGAGAGAGAGAGAGAAAGAGAGAGAGAGAGAGAGGTCAGAGAGGGAGAGAGAGAGAGAGATGTCAGAGAGAGACAATGAGAGAGAGAGATGTCAGAGAGGGAGAGAGAGACAGAGTGGTCAGAGGGTGAGTGAGAGAACAGTCAGAGAGGGAGAGGGAGAAAAGTCAGAGAGGGAGAGAGAGGTCGGAGAGGGAGAGAGAGAGGTCAGAGAGGGAGAGCGAGAGGTCAGATTGGGAGAGGTCGGAGAGGGAGAGAGAGAGGGAGAGGTCAGAGGGAGAGAGAGAGAGAGGTCAGAGAGGGAGAGAGAGAGAAAGAGAGAGAGAGAGGGCAGAGAGTGAAAGAGAGAGAAGTCTGAGAGGGAGTGGGAGAGATAGGTCAGAGAGGGAGAGATTGAGGTCACAGAGGGGGGGAGAGAGAGAGGTGAGAGAGGGACAGGTAGAGGTAGAGAGAGAGAGAGGTCAGAGAGAGAGAGGGAGAGGAAGAGAGAGAGAGAGGTCAGAGAAGGAGAGAGAGAGGTCAGAGAGGGAGAGAGAGAGATTGTTCAGAGAGCAGTTGAGAGAGAGAGAGGACATATAGGGGGAGAGAGAGGGAGAGTGAGGTCCGAGAGGGATAGAGAGAGAGAGAGAGAGGTCAGAGAGAGAGAGAGGTCAGAGAGGGAGAGGGAGAGAAAGAGGTCAGAGAGGGAGGGAGAGAAAGAGGTCAGAGACGGAGAGAGAGAGAGAGAGAGATAGAGAGGGGTCAGAGAGGGAGAGAGAGAGAGATGTTAGAGAGAGAGAAAGAGAGAGAGGTCAGAGAGGGAGAGAGAGACAGAGTGGTCAGAGGGTGAGTGGGAGAGCGGTCAGAGAGGGAGAGGGAGAGACGTCAAAGATGGAGAGAGAAATTGAGGTCAGAGAGGGAGAAAGAGGTCGGAGAGGGAGAGAGAGAGGTCAGAGATGGAGAAAGAGAGGTCAGAGAGAGAGAGGTCAGAGGGAGAGAGAAGGAGGTCAGAGGGAGAGAGAGAGAGAGGTTAGAGAGGGAAAGAGAGAGAAGTCTGAGAGGGAGTGGGAGAGATAGGTCAGAGAGGGAGAGATTGAGGTCACAGATGGGGAGAGAGAGAGAGAGAGGTGATAGAGGGACAGGTAGAGGAAGAGAGAGAGAGAGGTCAGAGAACGAGAGAGAGAGGTCAAAGAGGGAGAGAGAGAGGGAGGTCAGAGAGTGAGAGGGAGAGGAAGAGAGAGAGAGAGAGGTCAGAGCGGGAGAGAGAGAGGTCAGAGAGGGAGTAATAGTGAGAGTTCAGAGAGGGAGAGAGGGATGTCAGAGGGGGAGAGAGAGATAGAGAGAGAGGTCAGAGAAGGAGAGAGAGAGTTCAGAGAGGGAGAGGGAGAGAGAGTGAGAGATTTCAGAGAGGGAGGGGGAGCAGGAGAAAGATAGAGAGAGAGATGTCAGAGAGGGAAAGAGAGAGAAGTCAGAGACGGATAGAGAGGGAGAGGTCAGAGAGGGAGAGAGAGAGAGTCAGAGGTCAGAGAGGGGGAGAGAGAGAGGTCAGAGAGGGAAAGAGAGAGAGGTCAGAGAGGGAGAGCGAGAGAAGTCAGAGAGGGAGAGGGAGAGGAAGAGAGAGAGAGAGAGGTCAGAGAGGGAGAGAGGGAGAGGTAAGAGTGGGAGAGAGACTTAGAGAGAGTTCAGAGAGGGAGAGAGGAATGTCAGAGAGGGAGAGAGAGATAGAGACAAAGGTCAGAGAGGGAGAGAGAGAGAGAGTTCAGAGAGGGAGGTGGAGCAGGAGAGAGATAGAGAGAGAGAGAGGTCAGAGACGGAAAGAGAGAGAAGTCAGGGAGGGAGAGAGAGATAGGTCAGAGAGGAAGAGAGAGAGAGAGGTCAGAGTGGGAGAGGAAGAGAGATAGTGAGAGGGAGTGGGAGAGATAGGTCAGAGAGGGAGAGATTGAGGTCACAGAGGGGGAGAGAGAGAAAGGTGAGAGAGGGACAGGTAGAGGTAGAGAGAGAGAGGTCAGAGAGAGAGAGAGAGAGGTCAGAGAGGGAGAGAGAGAGGGATGTCAGAGAGGGAGAGAGAGAGGGAGAGGAAGAGAGCGAGAGAGGTCAGAGAGCGAGAGACAGAGTTCAGATTGGGAGAGAGAAAGAGTGAGAGGTCAGAGGGGGGAGAGAGAGAGAGGTCAGAGAGGGAGAGAAAGAGAGGTCAGAGAGGGACAGCGAGAGAAGTTAGAGAGGGAGAGGGAGAGGGAGAGGAAGAGAGAGAGAGAGAGGTCAGAGAGGGAGAGAGGGAGAGCTCAGAGTGGGAGAGAGACTGAGAGAGAGTTCAGAGAGGGAGAGAGGAATGTCAGAGAGAGAGAGAGACATAGAGACAGAGGTCAGAGAGGGAGAGAGAGAGAGAGTTCAGAGAGGGAGGTGGAGCAGGAGAGTGATAGAGAGAGAAAGAGATCAGAGAGGGAAAGAGAGAGGTCAGGGAGGGAGAGAGAGTTAGGTCAGAGATGTAGAGAGAGAGAGAGTTCAGAGAGGGAGGTGGAGCAGGAGAGTGATAGAGAGAAAAAGAGGTCAGAGAGGGAAAGAGAGAGAAGTCAGGGAGTGAGAGAGAGATAGGTCAGAGATGTAGAGAGAGAGAGGTCAGAGACGGAGAGAGAGAGTTCAGAGAGTGAGAGAGAGAGAATTCAGAGAGGGAGAAGAGAGTGAGATCTGAGAGGGAGAGAGAGAGAGAGGTCAGACACGGAGAGAGAGAGGTCAGAGGGGGAGAGAGAGATAGATAAAGGTCAGAGAATGATACAGAGAGAGGTCAGAGAGTGAGGGAGAGAGAGAGGTCAGTGAGGGAGAGAGAGAGGTCAGACAGGGAGGGAGAGAGGTCAGAGGGGGAGAGAGAGATAGAGAGAGAGGTCAGATAATGAGAGAGAGAGAGGTCGGAGAGGGAGAGAGAGAGAGAGTGAGGTCAGAGAGGGAGAGGGAGCAGGAGAGAGATAGAGAGAGACGTCAGAGAGGGAGAGAGAGAGAGAGAGGTACATCAGAGAGAGAGAGACAGGTCAGAGAGGGAGAGAGAGAGGTCAGAGAGGGAGAGGGAGAGAGAGTGAGAGAGGTCAGAGAGTGAGAGAGAGAGATTGTTCAGAGAGCAGTTGAGAGAGAGAGAGGACATATAGGGGGAGAGAGAGGGAGAGTGAGGTCCGAGAGGGATAGAGAGGTCAGAGCGGGAGAGGGAGAGAGAGAGGTCAGAGAGGGAGGGAGAGAAAGAGGTCAGAGATGGAGAGAGAGAGAGAGAGAGAGAAAGAGAGATAGAGAGGGGTCAGAGAGGGAGAGAGAGAGAGATGTTAGAGAGAGAGAAAGAGAGAGAGAGGTCAGAGAGGGAGAGAGAGACAGAGTGGTCAGAGGGTGAGTGGGAGAGCGGTCAGAGAGGGAGAGGGAGAGATGTCAAAGATGGAGAGAGAAATTAAGGTCAGAGAGGGAGAAAGAGGTCGGAGAGGGAGAGAGAGAGGTCAGAGATGGAGAGAGAGAGGTCAGAGAGAGAGAGGTCAGAGGGAGAGAGAAGGAGGTCAGAGGGAGAGAGAGAGAGAGGTTAGAGAGGGATAGAGAGAGAAGTCTGAGAGGGAGTGGGAGAGATAGGTCAGAGAGGGAGAGATTGAGGTCACAGATAGGGAGAGAGAGAGAGAGAGGTGATAGAGGGACAGGTAGAGGAAGAGAGAGAGAGAGGTCAGAGAAGGAGAGAGAGAGGTCAAAGAGGGAGAGAGAGTGGGAGGTCAGAGAGTGAGAGGGAGAGGAAGAGAGAGAGAGAGAGGTCAGAGAGGGAGAGAGAGAGGTCAGAGAGGGAGTGATAGTGAGAGTTCAGAGAGGGAGAGAGGGATGTCAGAGAGGGAGAGAGAGATAGAGAGAGAGGTCAGAGAAGGAGAGAGAGAGTTCAGAGAGGGAGAGGGACAGAGAGTGAGAGATTTCAGAGAGGGAGGGGGAGCAGGAGAAAGATAGAGAGAGAGATGTCAGAGAGGGAAAGAGAGAGAAGTCAGAGAGGGATAGAGAGGGAGAGGTCAGAGAGGGAGAGAGAGAGAGAGGTCAGAGAAGGAGAGAGACAGAGGTCAGAGGGACCGAGAGAGAGAGGTCAGAAAGGGAGAGAGAGAGAGGTCAGAGAGGGAGAGAGAGAGAGGTCTGAGAGGGAGAGAGAGAGAGGTCAGCATGGGCGAGGGAGAGAGAGAGAGAGAGGTCAGAGTGGGCGAGGCAGAGAGAGAGAGGTCAGAGAGGGAGAGAGAGAGAGAGATCAGAGAGGGAGAGCGAGGGAAGTCAGAGATGGAGAGGGAGAGGGAGAGGAATAGAAAGAGAGAGGTCAGTGAGGGAGAGATAGAAAGGTCAGAGAGGGAGGGAGAGTGAGAGAAAGTTCAGAGAGGTAAAGAGAGAGAAGTCTGAGAGGGAGTGGGAGAGATAGGTCAGAGAGGGAGAGATTGAGGTCACAGAGGGGGAGAGAGAGAGAGGTGAGAGAGGGACAGTTAGAGGTAGAGAGAGAGAGAGGTCAGAGAGGGAGAGGGAGAGGAAGAGAGAGAGAGAGGTCAGAGAAGGAGAGAGAGATGTCAGAGAGGGAGAGAGAGAGGGATGTCAGAGAGGGAGAGAGAGAGGGAGAGGAAGAGAGAGAGAGAGGTCAGAGAGCGAGAGAGGTCAGAAAGGGAGAGAGAGTCAGAGTTCAGAGTGGGAGAGAGAGAGAGTGAGAGGTCAGAGAGGGGGAGAGAGAGAGGTCAGAGAGGGAAAGAGAGAGAGGTCAGAGAGGGAGAGCGAGACAAGTCAGAGAGGGAGAGGGAGAGGAAGAGAGAGAGAGAGAGGTCAGAGAGGGAGAGAGGGAGAGGTAAGAGTGGGGGAGAGACTGAGAGAGAGTTCAGAGAGGGAGAGAGGAATGTCAGAGAGGGAGAGAGAGATAGAGACAGAGGTCAGAGAGGGAGAGAGAGAGACAGTTCAGAGAGTGAGGTGGAGCAGGAGAGAGATAGAGAGAGAGAGAGGTCAGAGAGGGAAAGAGAGAGAAGTCAGGGAGGGAGAGAGAGATAGGTCAGAGAAGTAGAGAGAGAGAGAGGTCAGAGTGGGAGAGGAAGAGAGATAGAGAGTTCAGAGAGGGAGAGAGAGCTCAGAGAGTGAGAGAGAGAGAATTCAGAGAGGGAGAGAGAGAGTGAGATCTGAGAGGGAGAGAGAGAGAGGTCAGACACGGAGAGAGAGAGGTCAGAGGAGGAGAGAGAGATCGAAAGAGGTCAGAGGATGATAGAGAGAGAGGTCAGAGAGTGAGGGAGAGAGAGAGGTCAGTGAGGGAGAGAGAGAGAGAGAAAGGTCAGAGAGGGAGTGGGAGAGGAAGAGGGAGAGAGAGGTCAGAGAGGGAGAGAGAGAGAGAGAGGTCAGAGAGGGAGAGAGCGAGAGAGGTCAGAGTGGGAGAGGGAGAGAGAGAGAGAGGTCGGAGAGGGAGAGAGAGAGGTCAGAGAGGGAGAGCGAGAGAATTCAGAGAGGCAGAGAGAGAGTGAGATCTGAGAGGGAGAGAGAGAGAGAGAGTTCAGACAGGGAGAGAGAGAGGTCAGAGGGGGAGAGAGAGATAGAGAGAGAGGTCAGAGAATGAGAGAGAGAGAGGTCAGAGAGGGAGAGAGAGATGTCAGAGAGGGAGAGGGAGAGAGAGTGAGAGAGATAAGAGAGTGAGAGATAGAGAGATAGTTCAGAGAGCGGGAGAGAGAGAGAGGACATAGAGGGGGAGAAAGAGAGAGAGTGAAGTCCGAGAGGGATAGAGAGAGAGAGGTCAGAAAGAGAGAGAGGTCAGGGAGGGAGAGGGAGAGAGAGAGGTCAGAAAGGGAAGGAGAGAGAGAGGTCAGAGGGGGGGGAGAGAGAGAGAGTTCAGAGAGGGAGAGAGAGAGAAAGAGAGAGAGAGATGTCAGAGAGGTCAGAGAGGGAGAGAGAGAGAGATGTCAGAGAGAGAGAAAGAGAGAGAGAGAGGTCAGAGAGGGAGAGAGAAACAGAGTGGTCAGAGGGTGAGTGAGAGAGCAGTCAGAGAGGGAGAGGGAGAGAAGTCAGAGAGGGAGAGAGAGGTCGGAGAGGGAGAGAGAGAAGTCAGAGAGGGAGAGAGAGAGGTCAGAGTGGGAGAGGTCGGAGAGGGAGAGAGCGAGAGAGAGGTCAGAGGGAGAGAGAGGGAGGTCAGAGGGAGAGAGAGAGAGAGAGAGAGGTCAGAGAGGGAGAGAGAGAGAAAGAGAGAGAGAGTGAGGTCAGAGAGGGAAAGAGAGAGAAGTCTGAGAGGGAGTGGAAGAGATAGGTCAGAGAGGGAGAGATTGAGGTCACAGAGGGGGAGAGAGAGAAAGGTGAGAGAGGGACAGGTAAAGGTAGAGAGAGAGAGGTCAGAGAGGGAGAGGGAGAGGAAGAGAGAGAGAGAGGTCAGAGAAGGAGAGAGAGAGGTCAGAGAGGGAGAGAGAGAGGGATGTCAGAGAGGGAGAGAGAGAGGGAGAGGAAGAGAGCGAGAGAGGTCAGAGAGCGAGAGAGAGAGGTCAGAGAGGGAGAGAGAGTCAGAGTTCGGAGTGGGAGAGAGAGAGAGTGAGAGTTCAGAGAGGGGGAGAGAGAGAGAGGTCAGAGAGGGAGAGAGAGAGAGGTCAGAGAGGGACAGCAAGAGAATTCAGAGAGGGAGAGGGAGAGGGAGAGGAAGAGAGAGAGAGAGAGAGGTCAGAGAGGGAGAGAGGGAGAGCTCAGAGTGGGAGAGAGACTGAGAGAGAGTTCAGAGAGGGAGAGTGGAATGTCAGAGAGAGAGAGAGACATAGAGACAGAGGTCAGAGAGGGAGAGAGAGAGTTCAGAGAGGGAGGTGGAGCAGGAGAGTGCTAGAGAGAGAAAGAGGTCAGAGAGGGAAAGAGAGAGGTCAGGGAGGGAGAGAGAGATAGGTCAGAGATGTAGAGAGAGAGAGAGATCAGAGTGGGAGAGTGAGAGAGAGAGGTCAGAGAGGGATAGTGAAAGAATTCAGAGAGGGTAAGAGAGAGTGAGATCTGAGAGGGAGAGAGAGAGGTCAGACAGGGAGGGAGAGAGGTCAGAGGGGGAGAGAGAGATAGAGAGAGAGGTCAGAGAATGAGAGAGAGAGAGGTCAGAGAGGGAGAGAGAGAGAGAGTGAGGTCAGAGAGGGAGAGGGAGCAGGAGAGAGATAGAGAGAGACGTCAGAGAGGGAGAGAGAGACAGGTACGTCAGAGAGAGAGAGACAGGTCAGAGAGGGAGAGAGAGAGGTCAGAGAGGGAGAGGGAGAGAGAGTGAGAGAGGTCAGAGAGTGAGAGAGAGAGATTGTTCAGAGAGCAGTTGAGAGAGAGAGAGGACATATAGGGGGAGAGAGAGGGAGAGTGAGGTCCGAGAGGGATAGAGAGAGAGAGAGAGAGGTCAGAGAGAGAGAGAGGTCAGAGAGGGAGGGAGAGAAAGAGGTCAGAGATGGAGAGAGAGAGAGAGAGAGAGAGAGATAGAGAGGGGTCAGAGAGGGAGAGAGAGAGAGATGTTAGAGAGAGAGAAAGAGAGAGAGAGGTCAGAGAGGGAGAGAGAGACAGAGTGGTCAGAGGGTGAGTGGGAGAGCGGTCAGAGAGGGAGAGGGAGAGACGTCAAAGATGGAGAGAGAAATTGAGGTCAGAGAGGGAGAAAGAGGTCGGAGAGGGAGAGAGAGAGGTCAGAGATGGAGAGGGAGAGGTCAGAGAGAGAGAGGTCAGAGGGAGAGAGAAGGAGGTCAGAGGGAGAGAGAGAGAGAGGTTAGAGAGGGAAAGAGAGAGAAGTCTGAGAGGGAGTGGGAGAGATAGGTCAGAGAGGGAGAGATTGAGGTCACAGATGGGGAGAGAGAGAGAGAGAGGTGATAGAGGGACAGGTAGAGGAAGAGAGAGAGAGAGGTCGGAGAAGGAGAGAGAGAGGTCATAGAGGGAGTGATAGTGAGAGTTCAGAGAGGGAGAGAGAGATGTCAGAGAGGGAGAGAGAGATAGAGAGAGAGGTCAGAGAAGGAGAGAGAGAGTTCAGAGAGGGAGAGGGTGAGAGATTTCAGAGAGGGAGGCGGAGCAGGAGAAAGATAGAGAGAGAGATGTCAGAGAGGGAAAGAGAGAGAAGTCAGAGAGGGATAGAGAGGGAGAGGTCAGAGAGGGAGAGAGAGAGAGAGGTCAGAGAAGGAGAGAGACAGAGGTCAGAGGGAGCGAGAGAGAGAGGTCAGAAAGGGAGAGAGAGAGAGAGAGGTCAGAGAGGGAGAGAGAGAGAGGTCTGAGAGGGAGAGAGATAGAGGTCAGAGAGGGAGAGAGAGAGAGGTCAGCATGGGCGAGGGAGAGAGAGAGAGAGAGAGAGAGAGAGGTCAGAGAGGGAGAGAGAGAGAGAGGTCAGAGTGGGCGAGGGAGAGAGAGAGAGGTCAGAGAGGGAGAGAGAGAGAGAGGTCAGAGAGGGAGAGCGAGGGAAGTCAGAGATGGAGAGGGAGAGGGAGAGGAATAGAGAGAGAGAGGTCAGTGAGGGAGAGAGAGAGAGGTCAGAGAGGGAGAGAGAGTGAGAGAAAGTTCAGAGAGGGAGAGAGGAATGTCAGAGAGGGAGTGATAGTGAGAGATAGAGAGAGATAGAGAGAGAGGTCTGAGAAGGAGAGAGAGAGGTCAGAGAGGGAGAGGGAGAGAGAGAGAGAGAGTTCAGAGAGGGAGGGGGATCAGGAGAGAGATAGAGATAGAGAGAGAGGTCAGAGAGGGATAGAGAGAGAAAGGTCAGAGAGGGAGAGAGAGAGAGAGATCAGAGAAGGAAAGAGAGAGAGGTCAGAGAGTGAGAGAGAGAGAGGTCAGTGAGGGAAAGAGAGAGGTCAGAGAGGGAGGGAGACAAAGAGAGAGAAGTCAGAGAGGGCGAGGGAGAGGAAGCGAGAGAGAGAGGTCAGAGAGGGAGAGAGAGGGTTCAGAGAGGGGAGAGAGAGAGGTCAGAGTGGTAGAGGGAGAGACAGTGAGGTCAGAGAGGGAGAGAGAGTGAGATCTGAGAGGGAGAGAGAGAGAGAGGTTAAACAGGGAGAGAGATAGGTCGGAGAGGGAGAGAGAGAGAGAGTTCAGAGGGGGAGAGGGAGAGACGTCAGTGAGGGAGAGAGAGATAGTGAGAGAGGTCAGAGAGGGAGAGAGAGAGGTCAGAGAGGGAGAGGGAGAGAGTGAGAGAGAGGTCAGAGAGGGAGAGCGAGAGGTCAGATTGGGAGAGGTCGGAGAGGGAGAGAGAGAGGGAGAGGTCAGAGGGAGAGAGAGAGAGAGGTCAGAGAGGGAGAGAGAGAGAAAGAGAGAGAGAGAGGGCAGAGAGTGAAAGAGAGAGAAGTCTGAGAGGGAGTGGGAGAGATAGGTCAGAGAGGGAGAGATTGAGGTCACAGAGGGGGAGAGAGAGAGAGGTGAGAGAGGGACAGGTAGAGGTAGAGAGAGAGAGAGGTCAGAGAGAGAGAGGGAGAGGAAGAGAGAGAGAGAGGTCAGAGAAGGAGAGAGAGAGGTCAGAGAGGGAGAGAGAGAGATTGTTCAGAGAGCAGTTGAGAGAGAGAGAGGACATATAGGGGGAGAGAGAGGGAGAGTGAGGTCCGAGAGGGATAGAGAGAGAGAGAGAGAGGTCAGAGAGAGAGAGAGGTCAGAGAGGGAGAGGGAGAGAAAGAGGTCAGAGAGGGAGGGAGAGAAAGAGGTCAGAGACGGAGAGAGAGAGAGAGAGAGATAGAGAGGGGTCAGAGAGGGAGAGAGAGAGAGATGTTAGAGAGAGAGAAAGAGAGAGAGGTCAGAGAGGGAGAGAGAGACAGAGTGGTCAGAGGGTGAGTGGGAGAGCGGTCAGAGAGGGAGAGGGAGAGACGTCAAAGATGGAGAGAGAAATTGAGGTCAGAGAGGGAGAAAGAGGTCGGAGAGGGAGAGAGAGAGGTCAGAGATGGAGAAAGAGAGGTCAGAGAGAGAGAGGTCAGAGGGAGAGAGAAGGAGGTCAGAGGGAGAGAGAGAGAGAGGTTAGAGAGGGAAAGAGAGAGAAGTCTGAGAGGGAGTGGGAGAGATAGGTCAGAGAGGGAGAGATTGAGGTCACAGATGGGGAGAGAGAGAGAGAGAGGTGATAGAGGGACAGGTAGAGGAAGAGAGAGAGAGAGGTCAGAGAACGAGAGAGAGAGGTCAAAGAGTGAGAGAGAGAGGGAGGTCAGAGAGTGAGAGGGAGAGGAAGAGAGAGAGAGAGAGGTCAGAGCGGGAGAGAGAGAGGTCAGAGAGGGAGTAATAGTGAGAGTTCAGAGAGGGAGAGAGGGATGTCAGAGGGGGAGAGAGAGATAGAGAGAGAGGTCAGAGAAGGAGAGAGAGAGTTCAGAGAGGGAGAGGGAGAGAGAGTGAGAGATTTCAGAGAGGGAGGGGGAGCAGGAGAAAGATAGAGAGAGAGATGTCAGAGAGGGAAAGAGAGAGAAGTCAGAGACGGATAGAGAGGGAGAGGTCAGAGAGGGAGAGAGAGAGAGTCAGAGGTCAGAGAGGGGGAGAGAGAGAGGTCAGAGAGGGAAAGAGAGAGAGGTCAGAGAGGGAGAGCGAGAGAAGTCAGAGAGGGAGAGGGAGAGGAAGAGAGAGAGAGAGAGGTCAGAGAGGGAGAGAGGGAGAGGTAAGAGTGGGAGAGAGACTGAGAGAGAGTTCAGAGAGGGAGAGAGGAATGTCAGAGAGGGAGAGAGAGATAGAGACAAAGGTCAGAGAGGGAGAGAGAGAGAGAGTTCAGAGAGGGAGGTGGAGCAGGAGAGAGATAGAGAGAGAGAGAGGTCAGAGACGGAAAGAGAGAGAAGTCAGGGAGGGAGAGAGAGATAGGTCAGAGAGGAAGAGAGAGAGAGAGGTCAGAGTGGGAGAGGAAGAGAGATAGTGAGAGGGAGTGGGAGAGATAGGTCAGAGAGGGAGAGATTGAGGTCACAGAGGGGGAGAGAGAGAAAGGTGAGAGAGGGACAGGTAGAGGTAGAGAGAGAGAGGTCAGAGAGAGAGAGAGAGAGGTCAGAGAGGGAGAGAGAGAGGGATGTCAGAGAGGGAGAGAGAGAGGGAGAGGAAGAGAGCGAGAGAGGTCAGAGAGCGAGAGACAGAGTTCAGATTGGGAGAGAGAAAGAGTGAGAGGTCAGAGAGGGGGAGAGAGAGAGAGGTCAGAGAGGGAGAGAAAGAGAGGTCAGAGAGGGACAGCGAGAGAAGTTAGAGAGGGAGAGGGAGAGGGAGAGGAAGAGAGAGAGAGAGAGGTCAGAGAGGGAGAGAGGGAGAGCTCAGAGTGGGAGAGAGACTGAGAGAGAGTTCAGAGAGGGAGAGAGGAATGTCAGAGAGAGAGAGAGACATAGAGACAGAGGTCAGAGAGGGAGAGAGAGAGAGAGTTCAGAGAGGGAGGTGGAGCAGGAGAGTGATAGAGAGAGAAAGAGATCAGAGAGGGAAAGAGAGAGGTCAGGGAGGGAGAGAGAGTTAGGTCAGAGATGTAGAGAGAGAGAGAGTTCAGAGAGGGAGGTGGAGCAGGAGAGTGATAGAGAGAAAAAGAGGTCAGAGAGGGAAAGAGAGAGAAGTCAGGGAGTGAGAGAGAGATAGGTCAGAGATGTAGAGAGAGAGAGAGGTCAGAGACGGAGAGAGAGAGTTCAGAGAGTGAGAGAGAGAGAATTCAGAGAGGGAGAAGAGAGTGAGATCTGAGAGAGAGAGAGAGAGAGAGGTCAGACACGGAGAGAGAGAGGTCAGAGGGGGAGAGAGAGATAGATAAAGGTCAGAGAATGATACAGAGAGAGGTCAGAGAGTGAGGGAGAGAGAGAGGTCAGTGAGGGAGAGAGAGAGGTCAGACAGGGAGGGAGAGAGGTCAGAGGGGGAGAGAGAGATAGAGAGAGAGGTCAGATAATGAGAGAGAGAGAGGTCGGAGAGGGAGAGAGAGAGAGAGTGAGGTCAGAGAGGGAGAGGGAGCAGGAGAGAGATAGAGAGAGACGTCAGAGAGGGAGAGAGAGAGAGAGAGGTACATCAGAGAGAGAGAGACAGGTCAGAGAGGGAGAGAGAGAGGTCAGAGAGGGAGAGGGAGAGAGAGTGAGAGAGGTCAGAGAGTGAGAGAGAGAGATTGTTCAGAGAGCAGTTGAGAGAGAGAGAGGACATATAGGGGGAGAGAGAGGGAGAGTGAGGTCCGAGAGGGATAGAGAGGTCAGAGCGGGAGAGGGAGAGAGAGAGGTCAGAGAGGGAGGGAGAGAAAGAGGTCAGAGACGGAGAGAGAGAGAGAGAGAGAGAAAGAGAGATAGAGAGGGGTCAGAGAGGGAGAGAGAGAGAGATGTTAGAGAGAGAGAAAGAGAGAGAGAGGTCAGAGAGGGAGAGAGAGACAGAGTGGTCAGAGGGTGAGTGGGAGAGCGGTCAGAGAGGGAGAGGGAGAGATGTCAAAGATGGAGAGAGAAATTAAGGTCAGAGAGGGAGAAAGAGGTCGGAGAGGGAGAGAGAGAGGTCAGAGATGGAGAGAGAGAGGTCAGAGAGAGAGAGGTCAGAGGGAGAGAGAAGGAGGTCAGAGGGAGAGAGAGAGAGAGGTTAGAGAGGGATAGAGAGAGAAGTCTGAGAGGGAGTGGGAGAGATAGGTCAGAGAGGGAGAGATTGAGGTCACAGATAGGGAGAGAGAGAGAGAGAGGTGATAGAGGGACAGGTAGAGGAAGAGAGAGAGAGAGGTCAGAGAAGGAGAGAGAGAGGTCAAAGAGGGAGAGAGAGTGGGAGGTCAGAGAGTGAGAGGGAGAGGAAGAGAGAGAGAGAGAGGTCAGAGAGGGAGAGAGAGAGGTCAGAGAGGGAGTGATAGTGAGAGTTCAGAGAGGGAGAGAGGGATGTCAGAGAGGGAGAGAGAGATAGAGAGAGAGGTCAGAGAAGGAGAGAGAGAGTTCAGAGAGGGAGAGGGACAGAGAGTGAGAGATTTCAGAGAGGGAGGGGGAGCAGGAGAAAGATAGAGAGAGAGATGTCAGAGAGGGAAAGAGAGAGAAGTCAGAGAGGGATAGAGAGGGAGAGGTCAGAGAGGGAGAGAGAGAGAGAGGTCAGAGAAGGAGAGAGACAGAGGTCAGAGGGACCGAGAGAGAGAGGTCAGAAAGGGAGAGAGAGAGAGGTCAGAGAGGGAGAGAGAGAGAGGTCTGAGAGGGAGAGAGAGAGGTCAGCATGGGCGAGGGAGAGAGAGAGAGAGAGGTCAGAGTGGGCGAGGGAGAGAGAGAGAGGTCAGAGAGGGAGAGAGAGAGAGAGGTCAGAGAGGGAGAGCGAGGGAAGTCAGAGATGGAGAGGGAGAGGGAGAGGAATAGAAAGGGAGAGGTCAGTGAGGGAGAGATAGAAAGGTCAGAGAGGGAGGGAGAGTGAGAGAAAGTTCAGAGAGGGAGAGAGGAATGTCAGAGAGGGAGAGAGAGAGGTCAGAGTGGGAGAGGTCGGAGTGGGAGAGAGAGAGGGAGAAGTCAGAGGGAGAGAGAGGGAGGTCAGAGGGAGAGAGAGAGAGAGATGTCAGAGAGGGAGAGAGAGAGAAAGAGAGAGAGAGAGAGGGCAGAGAGGTAAAGAGAGAGAAGTCTGAGAGGGAGTGGGAGAGATAGGTCAGAGAGGGAAAGATTGAGGTCACAGAGGGGGAGAGAGAGAGAGGTGAGAGAGGGACAGTTAGAGGTAGAGAGAGAGAGAGGTCAGAGAGGGAGAGGGAGAGGAAGAGAGAGAGAGAGGTCAGAGAAGGAGAGAGAGATGTCAGAGAGGGAGAGAGAGAGGGATGTCAGAGAGGGAGAGAGAGAGGGAGAGGAAGAGAGAGAGAGAGGTCAGAGAGCGAGAGAGGTCAGAAAGGGAGAGAGAGTCAGAGTTCAGAGTGGGAGAGAGAGAGAGTGAGAGGTCAGAGAGGGGGAGAGAGAGAGGTCAGAGAGGGAAAGAGAGAGAGGTCAGAGAGGGAGAGCGAGACAAGTCAGAGAGGGAGAGGGAGAGGAAGAGAGAGAGAGAGAGGTCAGAGAGGGAGAGAGGGAGAGGTAAGAGTGGGGGAGAGACTGAGAGAGAGTTCAGAGAGGGAGAGAGGAATGTCAGAGAGGGAGAGAGAGATAGAGACAGAGGTCAGAGAGGGAGAGAGAGAGACAGTTCAGAGAGTGAGGTGGAGCAGGAGAGAGATAGAGAGAGAGAGAGGTCAGAGAGGGAAAGAGAGAGAAGTCAGGGAGGGAGAGAGAGATAGGTCAGAGAAGTAGAGAGAGAGAGAGGTCAGAATGGGAGAGGAAGAGAGATAGAGAGTTCAGAGAGGGAGAGAGAGCTCAGAGAGTGAGAGAGAGAGAATTCAGAGAGGGAGAGAGAGAGTGAGATCTGAGAGGGAGAGAGAGAGAGGTCAGACACGGAGAGAGAGAGGTCAGAGGAGGAGAGAGAGATCGAAAGAGGTCAGAGGATGATAGAGAGAGAGGTCAGAGAGTGAGGGAGAGAGAGAGGTCAGTGAGGGAGAGAGAGAGAGAGAAAGGTCAGAGAGGGAGTGGGAGAGGAAGAGAGAGAGAGAGGTCAGAGAGGGAGAGAGAGAGAGAGAGGTCAGAGAGGTCAGAGAGAGAGAGAGGTCAGAGTGGGAGAGGGAGAGAGAGAGAGAGGTCGGAGAGGGAGAGAGAGAGGTCAGAGAGGGAGAGCGAGAGAATTCAGAGAGGCAGAGAGAGAGTGAGATCTGAGCGGGAGAGAGAGAGAGAGAGTTCAGACAGGGAGAGAGAGAGGTCAGAGGGGGAGAGAGAGATAGAGAGAGAGGTCAGAGAATGAGAGAGAGAGAGGTCAGAGAGGGAGAGAGAGATGTCAGAGAGGGAGAGGGAGAGAGAGTGAGAGAGATAAGAGAGTGAGAGATAGAGAGATAGTTCAGAGAGCGGGAGAGAGAGAGAGGACATAGAGGGGGAGAAAGAGAGAGAGTGAAGTCCGAGAGGGATAGAGAGAGAGAGGTCAGAAAGAGAGAGAGGTCAGGGAGGGAGAGGGAGAGAGAGAGGTCAGAAAGGGAAGGAGAGAGAGAGGTCAGAGAGGGGGGGAGAGAGAGAGAGTTCAGAGAGGGAGAGAGAGAGAAAGAGAGAGAGAGATGTCAGAGAGGTCAGAGAGGGAGAGAGAGAGAGATGTCAGAGAGAGAGAAAGAGAGAGAGAGAGGTCAGAGAGGGAGAGAGAAACAGAGTGGTCAGAGGGTGAGTGAGAGAGCAGTCAGAGAGGGAGAGGGAGAGAAGTCAGAGAGGGAGAGAGAGGTCGGAGAGGGAGAGAGAGAAGTCAGAGAGGGAGAGAGAGAGGTCAGAGTGGGAGAGGTCGGAGAGGGAGAGAGCGAGAGAGAGGTCAGAGGGAGAGAGAGGGAGGTCAGAGGGAGAGAGGGAGAGAGAGAGGTCAGAGAGGGAGAGAGAGAGAAAGAGAGAGAGAGTGAGGTCAGAGAGGGAAAGAGAGAGAAGTCTGAGAGGGAGTGGAAGAGATAGGTCAGAGAGGGAGAGATTGAGGTCACAGAGGGGGAGAGAGAGAAAGGTGAGAGAGGGACAGGTAAAGGTAGAGAGAGAGAGGTCAGAGAGGGAGAGGGAGAGGAAGAGAGAGAGAGAGGTCAGAGAGGGAGAGAGAGAGGTCAGAGAGGGAGAGGGAGAGAGAGTGAGAGAGGTCAGAGAGTGAGAGAGAGAGATTGTTCAGAGAGCAGTTGAGAGAGAGAGAGGACATATAGGGGGAGAGAGAGGGAGAGTGAGGTCCGAGAGGGATAGAGAGAGAGAGAGAGAGAGGTCAGAGAGAGAGAGAGGTCAGAGAGGGAGGGAGAGAAAGAGGTCAGAGACGGAGAGAGAGAGAGAGAGAGAGAGAGAGATAGAGAGGGGTCAGAGAGGGAGAGAGAGAGAGATGTTAGAGAGAGAGAAAGAGAGAGAGAGGTCAGAGAGGGAGAGAGAGACAGAGTGGTCAGAGGGTGAGTGGGAGAGCGGTCAGAGAGGGAGAGGGAGAGACGTCAAAGATGGAGAGAGAAATTGAGGTCAGAGAGGGAGAAAGAGGTCGGAGAGGGAGAGAGAGAGGTCAGAGATGGAGAGGGAGAGGTCAGAGAGAGAGAGGTCAGAGGGAGAGAGAAGGAGGTCAGAGGGAGAGAGAGAGAGAGGTTAGAGAGGGAAAGAGAGAGAAGTCTGAGAGGGAGTGGGAGAGATAGGTCAGAGAGGGAGAGATTGAGGTCACAGATGGGGAGAGAGAGAGAGAGAGGTGATAGAGGGACAGGTAGAGGAAGAGAGAGAGAGAGGTCAGAGAAGGAGAGAGAGAGGTCATAGAGGGAGTGATAGTGAGAGTTCAGAGAGGGAGAGAGAGATGTCAGAGAGGGAGAGAGAGATAGAGAGAGAGGTCAGAGAAGGAGAGAGAGAGTTCAGAGAGGGAGAGGGTGAGAGATTTCAGAGAGGGAGGCGGAGCAGGAGAAAGATAGAGAGAGAGATGTCAGAGAGGGAAAGAGAGAGAAGTCAGAGAGGGATAGAGAGGGAGAGGTCAGAGAGGGAGAGAGAGAGAGAGGTCAGAGAAGGAGAGAGACAGAGGTCAGAGGGAGCGAGAGAGAGAGGTCAGAAAGGGAGAGAGAGAGAGAGAGAGGTCAGAGAGGGAGAGAGAGAGAGGTCTGAGAGGGAGAGAGAGAGAGGTCAGAGAGGGAGAGAGAGAGAGGTCAGCATGGGCGAGGGAGAGAGAGAGAGAGAGAGAGAGAGGTCAGAGAGGGAGAGAGAGAGAGAGGTCAGAGTGGGCGAGGGAGAGAGAGAGAGGTCAGAGAGGGAGAGAGAGAGAGAGGTCAGAGAGGGAGAGCGAGGGAAGTCAGAGATGGAGAGGGAGAGGGAGAGGAATAGAGAGAGAGAGGTCAGTGAGGGAGAGAGAGAGAGGTCAGAGAGGGAGAGAGAGTGAGAGAAAGTTCAGAGAGGGAGAGAGGAATGTCAGAGAGGGAGTGATAGTGAGAGATAGAGAGAGATAGAGAGAGAGGTCTGAGAAGGAGAGAGAGAGGTCAGAGAGGGAGAGGGAGAGAGAGAGAGAGAGTTCAGAGAGGGAGGGGGATCAGGAGAGAGATAGAGATAGAGAGAGAGGTCAGAGAGGGATAGAGAGAGAAAGGTCAGAGAGGGAGAGAGAGAGAGAGATCAGAGAAGGAGAGAGACAGAGGTCAGAGGGAGCGAGAGAGTTAGGTCAGAAAGGGAGAGAGAGAGAGAAGTCAGAGAAGGAAAGAGAGAGAGGTCAGAGAGTGAGAGAGAGAGAGGTCAGTGAGGGAAAGAGAGAGGTCAGAGAGGGAGGGAGACAAAGAGAGAGAAGTCAGAGAGGGCGAGGGAGAGGAAGCGAGAGAGAGAGGTCAGAGAGGGAGAGAGAGGGTTCAGAGAGGGGAGAGAGAGAGGTCAGAGTGGTAGAGGGAGAGACAGTGAGGTCAGAGAGGGAGAGAGAGTGAGATCTGAGAGGGAGAGAGAGAGAGAGGTTAAACAGGGAGAGAGATAGGTCGGAGAGGGAGAGAGAGAGAGAGTTCAGTGGGGGAGAGGGAGAGACGTCAGTGAGGGAGAGAGAGATAGTGAGAGAGGTCAGAGAGGGAGAGAGAGAGGTCAGAGAGGGAGAGGGAGAGAGTGAGAGAGAGGTCAGAGAGGGAGAGCGAGAGGTCAGATTGGGAGAGGTCGGAGAGGGAGAGAGAGAGGGAGAGGTCAGAGGGAGAGAGAGAGAGAGGTCAGAGAGGGAGAGAGAGAGAAAGAGAGAGAGAGAGGGCAGAGAGTGAAAGAGAGAGAAGTCTGAGAGGGAGTGGGAGAGATAGGTCAGAGAGGGAGAGATTGAGGTCACAGAGGGGGAGAGAGAGAGAGGTGAGAGAGGGACAGGTAGAGGTAGAGAGAGAGAGAGGTCAGAGAGAGAGAGGGAGAGGAAGAGAGAGAGAGAGGTCAGAGAAGGAGAGAGAGAGGTCAGAGAGGGAGAGAGAGAGATTGTTCAGAGAGCAGTCGAGAGAGAGAGAGGACATATAGGGGGAGAGAGAGGGAGAGTGAGGTCCGAGAGGGATAGAGAGAGAGAGAGAGAGGTCAGAGAGAGAGAGAGGTCAGAGAGGGAGAGGGAGAGAAAGAGGTCAGAGAGGGAGGGAGAGAAAGAGGTCAGAGACGGAGAGAGAGAGAGAGAGAGATAGAGAGGGGTCAGAGAGGGAGAGAGAGAGAGATGTTAGAGAGAGAGAAAGAGAGAGAGGTCAGAGAGGGAGAGAGAGACAGAGTGGTCAGAGGGTGAGTGGGAGAGCGGTCAGAGAGGGAGAGGGAGAGACGTCAAAGATGGAGAGAGAAATTGAGGTCAGAGAGGGAGAAAGAGGTCGGAGAGGGAGAGAGAGAGGTCAGAGATGGAGAAAGAGAGGTCAGAGAGAGAGAGGTCAGAGGGAGAGAGAAGGAGGTCAGAGGGAGAGAGAGAGAGAGGTTAGAGAGGGAAAGAGAGAGAAGTCTGAGAGGGAGTGGGAGAGATAGGTCAGAGAGGGAGAGATTGAGGTCACAGATGGGGAGAGAGAGAGAGAGAGGTGATAGAGGGACAGGTAGAGGAAGAGAGAGAGAGAGGTCAGAGAACGAGAGAGAGAGGTCAAAGAGTGAGAGAGAGAGGGAGGTCAGAGAGTGAGAGGGAGAGGAAGAGAGAGAGAGAGAGGTCAGAGCGGGAGAGAGAGAGGTCAGAGAGGGAGTAATAGTGAGAGTTCAGAGAGGGAGAGAGGGATGTCAGAGGGGGAGAGAGAGATAGAGAGAGAGGTCAGAGAAGGAGAGAGAGAGTTCAGAGAGGGAGAGGGAGAGAGAGTGAGAGATTTCAGAGAGGGAGGGGGAGCAGGAGAAAGATAGAGAGAGAGATGTCAGAGAGGGAAAGAGAGAGAAGTCAGAGACGGATAGAGAGGGAGAGGTCAGAGAGGGAGAGAGAGAGAGTCAGAGGTCAGAGAGGGGGAGAGAGAGAGGTCAGAGAGGGAAAGAGAGAGAGGTCAGTGAGGGAGAGCGAGAGAAGTCAGAGAGGGAGAGGGAGAGGAAGAGAGAGAGAGAGAGGTCAGAGAGGGAGAGAGGGAGAGGTAAGAGTGGGAGAGAGACTGAGAGAGAGTTCAGAGAGGGAGAGAGGAATGTCAGAGAGGGAGAGAGAGATAGAGACAAAGGTCAGAGAGGGAGAGAGAGAGAGAGTTCAGAGAGGGAGGTGGAGCAGGAGAGAGATAGAGAGAGAGAGAGGTCAGAGACGGAAAGAGAGAGAAGTCAGGGAGGGAGAGAGAGATAGGTCAGAGAGGAAGAGAGAGAGAGAGGTCAGAGTGGGAGAGGAAGAGAGATAGTGAGAGGGAGTGGGAGAGATAGGTCAGAGAGGGAGAGATTGAGGTCACAGAGGGGGAGAGAGAGAAAGGTGAGAGAGGGACAGGTAGAGGTAGAGAGAGAGAGGTCAGAGAGAGAGAGAGAGAGGTCAGAGAGGGAGAGAGAGAGGGATGTCAGAGAGGGAGAGAGAGAGGGAGAGGAAGAGAGCGAGAGAGGTCAGAGAGCGAGAGACAGAGTTCAGATTGGGAGAGAGAAAGAGTGAGAGGTCAGAGAGGGGGAGAGAGAGAGAGGTCAGAGAGGGAGAGAAAGAGAGGTCAGAGAGGGACAGCGAGAGAAGTTAGAGAGGGAGAGGGAGAGGGAGAGGAAGAGAGAGAGAGAGAGGTCAGAGAGGGAGAGAGGGAGAGCTCAGAGTGGGAGAGAGACTGAGAGAGAGTTCAGAGAGGGAGAGAGGAATGTCAGAGAGAGAGAGAGACATAGAGACAGAGGTCAGAGAGGGAGAGAGAGAGAGAGTTCAGAGAGGGAGGTGGAGCAGGAGAGTGATAGAGAGAGAAAGAGATCAGAGAGGGAAAGAGAGAGGTCAGGGAGGGAGAGAGAGTTAGGTCAGAGATGTAGAGAGAGAGAGAGTTCAGAGAGGGAGGTGGAGCAGGAGAGTGATAGAGAGAAAAAGAGGTCAGAGAGGGAAAGAGAGAGAAGTCAGGGAGTGAGAGAGAGATAGGTCAGAGATGTAGAGAGAGAGAGAGGTCAGAGACGGAGAGAGAGAGTTCAGAGAGTGAGAGAGAGAGAATTCAGAGAGGGAGAAGAGAGTGAGATCTGAGAGAGAGAGAGAGAGAGAGGTCAGACACGGAGAGAGAGAGGTCAGAGGGGGAGAGAGAGATAGATAAAGGTCAGAGAATGATACAGAGAGATGTCAGAGAGTGAGGGAGAGAGAGAGGTCAGTGAGGGAGAGAGAGAGGTCAGACAGGGAGGGAGAGAGGTCAGAGGGGGAGAGAGAGATAGAGAGAGAGGTCAGATAATGAGAGAGAGAGAGGTCGGAGAGGGAGAGAGAGAGAGAGTGAGGTCAGAGAGGGAGAGGGAGCAGGAGAGAGATAGAGAGAGACGTCAGAGAGGGAGAGAGAGAGAGAGAGGTACATCAGAGAGAGAGAGACAGGTCAGAGAGGGAGAGAGAGAGGTGAGAGAGGGAGAGGGAGAGAGAGTGAGAGAGGTCAGAGAGTGAGAGAGAGAGATTGTTCAGAGAGCAGTTGAGAGAGAGAGAGGACATATAGGGGGAGAGAGAGGCAGAGTGAGGTCCGAGAGGGATAGAGAGGTCAGAGCGGGAGAGGGAGAGAGAGAGGTCAGAGAGGGAGGGAGAGAAAGAGGTCAGAGACGGAGAGAGAGAGAGAGAGAGAGAAAGAGAGATAGAGAGGGGTCAGAGAGGGAGAGAGAGAGAGAGTGGTGAGGGTGAGTGGGAGAGCGGTCAGAGAGGGAGAGGGAGAGATGTCAAAGATGGAGAGAGAAATTAAGGTCAGAGAGGGAGAAAGAGGTCGGAGAGGGAGAGAGAGAGGTCAGAGATGGAGAGAGAGAGGTCAGAGAGAGAGAGGTCAGAGGGAGAGAGAAGGAGGTCAGAGGGAGAGAGAGAGAGAGGTTAGAGAGGGATAGAGAGAGAAGTCTGAGAGGGAGTGGGAGAGATAGGTCAGAGAGGGAGAGATTGAGGTCACAGATAGGGAGAGAGAGAGAGAGAGGTGATAGAGGGACAGGTAGAGGAAGAGAGAGAGAGAGGTCAGAGAAGGAGAGAGAGAGGTCAAAGAGGGAGAGAGAGTGGGAGGTCAGAGAGTGAGAGGGAGAGGAAGAGAGAGAGAGAGAGGTCAGAGAGGGAGAGAGAGAGGTCAGAGAGGGAGTGATAGTGAGAGTTCAGAGAGGGAGAGAGGGATGTCAGAGAGGGAGAGAGAGATAGAGAGAGAGGTCAGAGAAGGAGAGAGAGAGTTCAGAGAGGGAGAGGGACAGAGAGTGAGAGATTTCAGAGAGGGAGGGGGAGCAGGAGAAAGATAGAGAGAGAGATGTCAGAGAGGGAAAGAGAGAGAAGTCAGAGAGGGATAGAGAGGGAGAGGTCAGAGAGGGAGAGAGAGAGAGAGGTCAGAGAAGGAGAGAGACAGAGGTCAGAGGGACCGAGAGAGAGAGGTCAGAAAGGGAGAGAGAGAGAGGTCAGAGAGGGAGAGAGAGAGAGGTCTGAGAGGGAGAGAGAGAGAGGTCAGCATGGGCGAGGGAGAGAGAGAGAGAGAGGTCAGAGTGGGCGAGGGAGAGAGAGAGAGGTCAGAGAGGGAGAGAGAGAGAGAGGTCAGAGAGGGAGAGCGAGGGAAGTCAGAGATGGAGAGGGAGAGGGAGAGGAATAGAAAGAGAGAGGTCAGTGAGGGAGAGATAGAAAGGTCAGAGAGGGAGGGAGAGTGAGAGAAAGTTCAGAGAGGGAGAGAGGAATGTCAGAGAGGGAGAGAGAGAGGTCAGAGTGGGAGAGGTCGGAGTGGGAGAGAGAGAGGGAGAGGTCAGAGGGAGAGAGAGGGAGGTCAGAGGGAGAGAGAGAGAGAGAGAGGTCAGAGAGGGAGAGAGAGAGAAAGAGAGAGAGAGAGAGGGCAGAGAGGTAAAGAGAGAGAAGTCTGAGAGGGAGTGGGAGAGATAGGTCAGAGAGGGAGAGATTGAGGTCACAGAGGGGGAGAGAGAGAGAGGTGAGAGAGGGACAGTTAGAGGTAGAGAGAGAGAGAGGTCAGAGAGGGAGAGGGAGAGGAAGAGAGAGAGAGAGGTCAGAGAAGGAGAGAGAGATGTCAGAGAGGGAGAGAGAGAGGGATGTCAGAGAGGGAGAGAGAGAGGGAGAGGAAGAGAGAGAGAGAGGTCAGAGAGCGAGAGAGGTCAGAAAGGGAGAGAGAGTCAGAGTTCAGAGTGGGAGAGAGAGAGAGTGAGAGGTCAGAGAGGGGGAGAGAGAGAGGTCAGAGAGGGAAAGAGAGAGAGGTCAGAGAGGGAGAGCGAGACAAGTCAGAGAGGGAGAGGGAGAGGAAGAGAGAGAGAGAGAGGTCAGAGAGGGAGAGAGGGAGAGGTAAGAGTGGGGGAGAGACTGAGAGAGAGTTCAGAGAGGGAGAGAGGAATGTCAGAGAGGGAGAGAGAGATAGAGACAGAGGTCAGAGAGGGAGAGAGAGAGACAGTTCAGAGAGTGAGGTGGAGCAGGAGAGAGATAGAGAGAGAGAGAGGTCAGAGAGGGAAAGAGAGAGAAGTCAGGGAGGGAGAGAGAGATAGGTCAGAGAAGTAGAGAGAGAGAGAGGTCAGAATGGGAGAGGAAGAGAGATAGAGAGTTCAGAGAGGGAGAGAGAGCTCAGAGAGTGAGAGAGAGAGAATTCAGAGAGGGAGAGAGAGAGTGAGATCTGAGAGGGAGAGAGAGAGAGGTCAGACACGGAGAGAGAGAGGTCAGAGGAGGAGAGAGAGATCGAAAGAGGTCAGAGGATGATAGAGAGAGAGGTCAGAGAGTGAGGGAGAGAGAGAGGTCAGTGAGGGAGAGAGAGAGAGAGAAAGGTCAGAGAGGGAGTGGGAGAGGAAGAGAGAGAGAGAGGTCAGAGAGGGAGAGAGAGAGAGAGAGGTCAGAGAGGGAGAGAGCGAGAGAGGTCAGAGTGGGAGAGGGAGAGAGAGAGAGAGGTCGGAGAGGGAGAGAGAGAGGTCAGAGAGGGAGAGGGAGAGAATTCAGAGAGGCAGAGAGAGAGTGAGATCTGAGCGGGAGAGAGAGAGAGAGAGTTCAGACAGGGAGAGAGAGAGTTCAGACAGGGAGAGAGAGAGGTCAGAGGGGGAGAGAGAGATAGAGAGAGAGGTCAGAGAATGAGAGAGAGAGAGGTCAGAGAGGGAGAGAGAGATGTCAGAGAGGGAGAGGGAGAGAGATTGAGAGAGATAAGAGAGTGAGAGATAGAGAGATAGTTCAGAGAGCGGGAGAGAGAGAGAGGACATAGAGGGGGAGAAAGAGAGAGAGTGAAGTCCGAGAGGGATAGAGAGAGAGAGGTCAGAAAGAGAGAGAGGTCAGGGAGGGAGAGGGAGAGAGAGAGGTCAGAAAGGGAAGGAGAGAGAGAGGTCAGAGAGGGGGGGAGAGAGAGAGAGTTCAGAGAGGGAGAGAGAGAGAAAGAGAGAGAGAGATGTCAGAGAGGTCAGAGAGGGAGAGAGAGAGAGATGTCAGAGAGAGAGAAAGAGAGAGAGAGAGGTCAGAGAGGGAGAGAGAAACAGAGTGGTCAGAGGGTGAGTGAGAGAGCAGTCCGAGAGGGAGAGGGAGAGAAGTCAGAGAGGGAGAGAGAGGTCGGAGAGGGAGAGAGAGAAGTCAGAGAGGGAGAGAGAGAGGTCAGAGTGGGAGAGGTCGGAGAGGGAGAGAGCGAGAGAGAGGTCAGAGGGAGAGAGAGGGAGGTCAGAGGGAGAGAGAGAGAGAGAGAGGTCAGAGAGGGAGAGAGAGAGAAAGAGAGAGAGAGTGAGGTCAGAGAGGGAAAGAGAGAGAAGTCTGAGAGGGAGTGGAAGAGATAGGTCAGAGAGGGAGAGATTGAGGTCACAGAGGGGGAGAGAGAGAAAGGTGAGAGAGGGACAGGTAAAGGTAGAGAGAGAGAGGTCAGAGAGGGAGAGGGAGAGGAAGAGAGAGAGAGAGGTCAGAGAAGGAGAGAGAGAGGTCAGAGAGGGAGAGAGAGAGGGATGTCAGAGAGGGAGAGAGAGAGGGAGAGGAAGAGAGCGAGAGAGGTCAGAGAGCGAGAGAGAGAGGTCAGAGAGGGAGAGTGAGTCAGAGTTCGGAGTGGGAGAGAGAGAGAGTGAGAGTTCAGAGAGGGGGAGAGAGAGAGAGGTCAGAGAGGGAGAGAGAGAGAGGTCAGTGAGGGACAGCAAGAGAATTCAGAGAGGGAGAGGGAGAGGGAGAGGAAGAGAGAGAGAGAGAGAGGTCAGAGAGGGAGAGAGGGAGAGCTCAGAGTGGGAGAGAGACTGAGAGAGAGTTCAGAGAGGGAGAGTGGAATGTCAGAGAGAGAGAGAGACATAGAGACAGAGGTCAGAGAGGGAGAGAGAGAGTTCAGAGAGGGAGGTGGAGCAGGAGAGTGCTAGAGAGAGAAAGAGGTCAGAGAGGGAAAGAGAGAGGTCAGGGAGGGAGAGAGAGATAGGTCAGAGATGTAGAGAGAGAGAGAGATCAGAGTGGGAGAGTGAGAGAGAGAGGTCAGAGAGGGATAGTGAAAGAATTCAGAGAGGGTAAGAGAGAGTGAGATCTGAGAGGGAGAGAGAGAGGTCAGACAGGGAGGGAGAGAGGTCAGAGGGGGAGAGAGAGATAGAGAGAGAGGTCAGAGAATGAGAGAGAGAGAGGTCAGAGAGGGAGAGAGAGAGAGAGTGAGGTCAGAGAGGGAGAGGGAGCAGGAGAGAGATAGAGAGAGACGTCAGAGAGGGAGAGAGAGACAGGTACGTCAGAGAGAGAGAGACAGGTCAGAGAGGGAGAGAGAGAGGTCAGAGCGGGAGAGGGAGAGAGAGTGAGAGAGGTCAGAGAGTGAGAGAGAGAGATTGTTCAGAGAGCAGTTGAGAGAGAGAGAGGACATATAGGGGGAGAGAGAGGGAGAGTGAGGTCCGAGAGGGATAGAGAGAGAGAGAGAGAGAGGTCAGAGAGAGAGAGAGGTCAGAGAGGGAGGGAGAGAAAGAGGTCAGAGACGGAGAGAGAGAGAGAGAGAGAGAGAGATAGAGAGGGGTCAGAGAGGGAGAGAGAGAGAGATGTTAGAGAGAGAGAAAGAGAGAGAGAGGTCAGAGAGGGAGAGAGAGACAGAGTGGTCAGAGGGTGAGTGGGAGAGCGGTCAGAGAGGGAGAGGGAGAGACGTCAAAGATGGAGAGAGAAATTGAGGTCAGAGAGGGAGAAAGAGGTCGGAGAGGGAGAGAGAGAGGTCAGAGATGGAGAGGGAGAGGTCAGAGAGAGAGAGGTCAGAGGGAGAGAGAGAGAGAGGTTAGAGAGGGAAAGAGAGAGAAGTCTGAGAGGGAGTGGGAGAGATAGGTCAGAGAGGGAGAGATTGAGGTCACAGATGGGGAGAGAGAGAGAGAGAGGTGATAGAGGGACAGGTAGAGGAAGAGAGAGAGAGAGGTCAGAGAAGGAGAGAGAGAGGTCATAGAGGGAGTGATAGTGAGAGTTCAGAGAGGGAGAGAGAGATGTCAGAGAGGGAGAGAGAGATAGAGAGAGAGGTCAGAGAAGGAGAGAGAGAGTTCAGAGAGGGAGAGGGTGAGAGATTTCAGAGAGGGAGGCGGAGAAGGAGAAAGATAGAGAGAGAGATGTCAGAGAGGGAAAGAGAGAGAAGTCAGAGAGGGATAGAGAGGGAGAGGTCAGAGAGGGAGAGAGAGAGAGAGGTCAGAGAAGGAGAGAGACAGAGGTCAGAGGGAGCGAGAGAGAGAGGTCAGAAAGGGAGAGAGAGAGAGAGAGGTCAGAGAGGGAGAGAGAGAGAGGTCAGAGAGGGAGAGAGAGAGAGGTCAGCATGGGCGAGGGAGAGAGAGAGAGAGAGAGAGAGAGGTCAGAGAGGGAGAGAGAGAGAGAGGTCAGAGTGGGCGAGGGAGAGAGAGAGAGGTCAGAGAGGGAGAGAGAGAGAGAGGTCAGAGAGGGAGAGCGAGGGAAGTCAGAGATGGAGAGGGAGAGGGAGAGGAATAGAGAGAGAGAGGTCAGTGAGGGAGAGAGAGAGAGGTCAGAGAGGGAGAGAGAGTGAGAGAAAGTTCAGAGAGGGAGAGAGGAATGTCAGAGAGGGAGTGATAGTGAGAGATAGAGAGAGATAGAGAGAGAGGTCTGAGAAGGAGAGAGAGAGGTCAGAGAGGGAGAGGGAGAGAGAGAGAGAGAGTTCAGAGAGGGAGGGGGATCAGGAGAGAGATAGAGATAGAGAGAGAGGTCAGAGAGGGATAGAGAGAGAAAGGTCAGAGAGGGAGAGATTGAGGTCACAGAGGGGGAGAGAGAGAGAGGTGAGAGAGGGACAGGTAGAGGTAGAGAGAGAGAGAGGTCAGAGAGAGAGAGAGGGAGAGGAAGAGAGAGAGAGAGGTCAGAGAAGGAGAGAGAGAGGTCAGAGAGGGAGAGAGAGAGATTGTTCAGAGAGCAGTTGAGAGAGAGAGAGGACATATAGGGGGAGAGAGAGGGAGAGTGAGGTCCGAGAGGGATAGAGAGAGAGAGAGAGAGGTCAGAGAGAGAGAGAGGTCAGAGAGGGAGAGGGAGAGAAAGAGGTCAGAGAGGGAGGGAGAGAAAGAGGTCAGAGACGGAGAGAGAGAGAGAGAGAGATAGAGAGGGGTCAGAGAGGGAGAGAGAGAGAGATGTTAGAGAGAGAGAAAGAGAGAGAGGTCAGAGAGGGAGAGAGAGACAGAGTGGTCAGAGGGTGAGTGGGAGAGCGGTCAGAGAGGGAGAGGGAGAGACGTCAAAGATGGAGAGAGAAATTGAGGTCAGAGAGGGAGAAAGAGGTCGGAGAGGGAGAGAGAGAGGTCAGAGATGGAGAAAGAGAGGTCAGAGAGAGAGAGGTCAGAGGGAGAGAGAAGGAGGTCAGAGGGAGAGAGAGAGAGAGGTTAGAGAGGGAAAGAGAGAGAAGTCTGAGAGGGAGTGGGAGAGATAGGTCAGAGAGGGAGAGATTGAGGTCACAGATGGGGAGAGAGAGAGAGAGAGGTGATAGAGGGACAGGTAGAGGAAGAGAGAGAGAGAGGTCAGAGAACGAGAGAGAGAGGTCAAAGAGGGAGAGAGAGAGGGAGGTCAGAGAGTGAGAGGGAGAGGAAGAGAGAGAGAGAGAGAGGTCAGAGCGGGAGAGAGAGAGGTCAGAGAGGGAGTAATAGTGAGAGTTCAGAGAGGGAGAGAGGGATGTCAGAGGGGGAGAGAGAGATAGAGAGAGAGGTCAGAGAAGGAGAGAGAGAGTTCAGAGAGGGAGAGGGAGAGAGAGTGAGAGATTTCAGAGAGGGAGGGGGAGCAGGAGAAAGATAGAGAGAGAGATGTCAGAGAGGGAAAGAGAGAGAAGTCAGAGACGGATAGAGAGGGAGAGGTCAGAGAGGGAGAGAGAGAGAGTCAGAGGTCAGAGAGGGGGAGAGAGAGAGGTCAGAGAGGGAGAGCGAGAGAAGTCAGAGAGGGAGAGGGAGAGGAAGAGAGAGAGAGAGAGGTCAGAGAGGGAGAGAGGGAGAGGTAAGAGTGGGAGAGAGACTGAGAGAGAGTTCAGAGAGGGAGAGAGGAATGTCAGAGAGGGAGAGAGAGATAGAGACAAAGGTCAGAGAGGGAGAGAGAGAGAGAGTTCAGAGAGGGAGGTGGAGCAGGAGAGAGATAGAGAGAGAGAGAGGTCAGAGACGGAAAGAGAGAGAAGTCAGGGAGGGAGAGAGAGATAGGTCAGAGAGGAAGAGAGAGAGAGAGGTCAGAGTGGGAGAGGAAGAGAGATAGTGAGAGGGAGTGGGAGAGATAGGTCAGAGAGGGAGAGATTGAGGTCACAGAGGGGGAGAGAGAGAAAGGTGAGAGAGGGACAGGTAGAGGTAGAGAGAGAGAGGTCAGAGAGAGAGAGAGAGAGGTCAGAGAGGGAGAGAGAGAGGGATGTCAGAGAGGGAGAGAGAGAGGGAGAGGAAGAGAGCGAGAGAGGTCAGAGAGCGAGAGACAGAGTTCAGATTGGGAGAGAGAAAGAGTGAGAGGTCAGAGAGGGGGAGAGAGAGAGAGGTCAGAGAGGGAGAGAAAGAGAGGTCAGAGAGGGACAGCGAGAGAAGTTAGAGAGGGAGAGGGAGAGGGAGAGGAAGAGAGAGAGAGAGAGGTCAGAGAGGGAGAGAGGGAGAGCTCAGAGTGGGAGAGAGACTGAGAGAGAGTTCAGAGAGGGAGAGAGGAATGTCAGAGAGAGAGAGAGACATAGAGACAGAGGTCAGAGAGGGAGAGAGAGAGAGAGTTCAGAGAGGGAGGTGGAGCAGGAGAGTGATAGAGAGAGAAAGAGATCAGAGAGGGAAAGAGAGAGGTCAGGGAGGGAGAGAGAGTTAGGTCAGAGATGTAGAGAGAGAGAGAGTTCAGAGAGGGAGGTGGAGCAGGAGAGTGATAGAGAGAAAAAGAGGTCAGAGAGGGAAAGAGAGAGAAGTCAGGGAGTGAGAGAGAGATAGGTCAGAGATGTAGAGAGAGAGAGAGGTCAGAGACGGAGAGAGAGAGTTCAGAGAGTGAGAGAGAGATAGATAAAGGTCAGAGAATGATACAGAGAGAGGTCAGAGAGTGAGGGAGAGAGAGAGGTCAGTGAGGGAGAGAGAGAGGTCAGACAGGGAGGGAGAGAGGTCAGAGGGGGAGAGAGAGATAGAGAGAGAGGTCAGATAATGAGAGAGAGAGAGGTCGGAGAGGGAGAGAGAGAGAGAGTGAGGTCAGAGAGGGAGAGGGAGCAGGAGAGAGATAGAGAGAGACGTCAGAGAGGGAGAGAGAGAGAGAGAGGTACATCAGAGAGAGAGAGACAGGTCAGAGAGGGAGAGAGAGAGGTCAGAGAGGGAGAGGGAGAGAGAGTGAGAGAGGTCAGAGAGTGAGAGAGAGAGATTGTTCAGAGAGCAGTTGAGAGAGAGAGAGGACATATAGGGGGAGAGAGAGGGAGAGTGAGGTCCGAGAGGGATAGAGAGGTCAGAGCGGGAGAGGGAGAGAGAGAGGTCAGAGAGGGAGGGAGAGAAAGAGGTCAGAGACGGAGAGAGAGAGAGAGAGAGAGAAAGAGAGATAGAGAGGGGTCAGAGAGGGAGAGAGAGAGAGATGTTAGAGAGAGAGAAAGAGAGAGAGAGGTCAGAGAGGGAGAGAAAGACAGAGTGGTCAGAGGGTGAGTGGGAGAGCGGTCAGAGAGGGAGAGGGAGAGATGTCAAAGATGGAGAGAGAAATTAAGGTCAGAGAGGGAGAAAGAGGTCGGAGAGGGAGAGAGAGAGGTCAGAGATGGAGAGAGAGAGGTCAGAGAGAGAGAGGTCAGAGGGAGAGAGAAGGAGGTCAGAGGGAGAGAGAGAGAGAGGTTAGAGAGGGATAGAGAGAGAAGTCTGAGAGGGAGTGGGAGAGATAGGTCAGAGAGGGAGAGATTGAGGTCACAGATAGGGAGAGAGAGAGAGAGAGGTGATAGAGGGACAGGTAGAGGAAGAGAGAGAGAGAGGTCAGAGAAGGAGAGAGAGAGGTCAAAGAGGGAGAGAGAGTGGGAGGTCAGAGAGTGAGAGGGAGAGGAAGAGAGAGAGAGAGAGGTCAGAGAGGGAGAGAGAGGGGTCAGAGAGGGAGTGATAGTGAGAGTTCAGAGAGGGAGAGAGGGATGTCAGAGAGGGAGAGAGAGATAGAGAGAGAGGTCAGAGAAGGAGAGAGAGAGTTCAGAGAGGGAGAGGGACAGAGAGTGAGAGATTTCAGAGAGGGAGGGGGAGCAGGAGAAAGATAGAGAGAGAGATGTCAGAGAGGGAAAGAGAGAGAAGTCAGAGAGGGATAGAGAGGGAGAGGTCAGAGAGGGAGAGAGAGAGAGAGGTCAGAGAAGGAGAGAGACAGAGGTCAGAGGGACCGAGAGAGAGAGGTCAGAAAGGGAGAGAGAGAGAGGTCAGAGAGGGAGAGAGAGAGAGGTCTGAGAGGGAGAGAGAGAGAGGTCAGCATGGGCGAGGGAGAGAGAGAGAGAGAGGTCAGAGTGGGCGAGGGAGAGAGAGAGAGGTCAGAGAGGGAGAGAGAGAGAGAGGTCAGAGAGGGAGAGCGAGGGAAGTCAGAGATGGAGAGGGAGAGGGAGAGGAATAGAAAGAGAGAGGTCAGTGAGGGAGAGATAGAAAGGTCAGAGAGGGAGGGAGAGTGAGAGAAAGTTCAGAGAGGGAGAGAGGAATGTCAGAGAGGGAGAGAGAGAGGTCAGAGTGGGAGAGGTCGGAGTGGGAGAGAGAGAGGGAGAGGTCAGAGGGAGAGAGAGGGAGGTCAGAGGGAGAGAGAGAGAGAGAGAGGTCAGAGAGGGAGAGAGAGAGAAAGAGAGAGAGAGAGAGGGCAGAGAGGTAAAGAGAGAGAAGTCTGAGAGGGAGTGGGAGAGATAGGTCAGAGAGGGAGAGATTGAGGTCACAGAGGGGGAGAGAGAGAGAGGTGAGAGAGGGACAGTTAGAGGTAGAGAGAGAGAGAGGTCAGAGAGGGAGAGGGAGAGGAAGAGAGAGAGAGAGGTCAGAGAAGGAGAGAGAGATGTCAGAGAGGGAGAGAGAGAGGGATGTCAGAGAGGGAGAGAGAGAGGGAGAGGAAGAGAGAGAGAGAGGTCAGAGAGCGAGAGAGGTCAGAAAGGGAGAGAGAGTCAGAGTTCAGAGTGGGAGAGAGAGAGAGTGAGAGGTCAGAGAGGGGGAGAGAGAGAGGTCAGAGAGGGAAAGAGAGAGAGGTCAGAGAGGGAGAGCGAGACAAGTCAGAGAGGGAGAGGGAGAGGAAGAGAGAGAGAGAGAGGTCAGAGAGGGAGAGAGGGAGAGGTAAGAGTGGGGGAGAGACTGAGAGAGAGTTCAGAGAGGGAGAGAGGAATGTCAGAGAGGGAGAGAGAGATAGAGACAGAGGTCAGAGAGGGAGAGAGAGAGACAGTTCAGAGAGTGAGGTGGAGCAGGAGAGAGATAGAGAGAGAGAGAGGTCAGAGAGGGAAAGAGAGAGAAGTCAGGGAGGGAGAGAGAGATAGGTCAGAGAAGTAGAGAGAGAGAGAGGTCAGAATGGGAGAGGAAGAGAGATAGAGAGTTCAGAGAGGGAGAGAGAGCTCAGAGAGTGAGAGAGAGAGAATTCAGAGAGGGAGAGAGAGAGTGAGATCTGAGAGGGAGAGAGAGAGAGGTCAGACACGGAGAGAGAGAGGTCAGAGGAGGAGAGAGAGATCGAAAGAGGTCAGAGGATGATAGAGAGAGAGGTCAGAGAGTGAGGGAGAGAGAGAGGTCAGTGAGGGAGAGAGAGAGAGAGAAAGGTCAGAGAGGGAGTGGGAGAGGAAGAGAGAGAGAGAGGTCAGAGAGGGAGAGAGAGAGAGAGAGGTCAGAGAGGGAGAGAGCGAGAGAGGTCAGAGTGGGAGAGGGAGAGAGAGAGAGAGGTCGGAGAGGGAGAGAGAGAGGTCAGAGAGGGAGAGGGAGAGAATTCAGAGAGGCAGAGAGAGAGTGAGATCTGAGCGGGAGAGAGAGAGAGAGAGTTCAGACAGGGAGAGAGAGAGTTCAGACAGGGAGAGAGAGAGGTCAGAGGGGGAGAGAGAGATAGAGAGAGAGGTCAGAGAATGAGAGAGAGAGAGGTCAGAGAGGGAGAGAGAGATGTCAGAGAGGGAGAGGGAGAGAGATTGAGAGAGATAAGAGAGTGAGAGATAGAGAGATAGTTCAGAGAGCGGGAGAGAGAGAGAGGACATAGAGGGGGAGAAAGAGAGAGAGTGAAGTCCGAGAGGGATAGAGAGAGAGAGGTCAGAAAGAGAGAGAGGTCAGGGAGGGAGAGGGAGAGAGAGAGGTCAGAAAGGGAAGGAGAGAGAGAGGTCAGAGAGGGGGGGAGAGAGAGAGAGTTCAGAGAGGGAGAGAGAGAGAAAGAGAGAGAGAGATGTCAGAGAGGTCAGAGAGGGAGAGAGAGAGAGATGTCAGAGAGAGAGAAAGAGAGAGAGAGAGGTCAGAGAGGGAGAGAGAAACAGAGTGGTCAGAGGGTGAGTGAGAGAGCAGTCCGAGAGGGAGAGGGAGAGAAGTCAGAGAGGGAGAGAGAGGTCGGAGAGGGAGAGAGAGAAGTCAGAGAGGGAGAGAGAGAGGTCAGAGTGGGAGAGGTCGGAGAGGGAGAGAGCGAGAGAGAGGTCAGAGGGAGAGAGAGGGAGGTCAGAGGGAGAGAGAGAGAGAGAGAGGTCAGAGAGGGAGAGAGAGAGAAAGAGAGAGAGAGTGAGGTCAGAGAGGGAAAGAGAGAGAAGTCTGAGAGGGAGTGGAAGAGATAGGTCAGAGAGGGAGAGATTGAGGTCACAGAGGGGGAGAGAGAGAAAGGTGAGAGAGGGACAGGTAAAGGTAGAGAGAGAGAGGTCAGAGAGGGAGAGGGAGAGGAAGAGAGAGAGAGAGGTCAGAGAAGGAGAGAGAGAGGTCAGAGAGGGAGAGAGAGAGGGATGTCAGAGAGGGAGAGAGAGAGGGAGAGGAAGAGAGCGAGAGAGGTCAGAGAGCGAGAGAGAGAGGTCAGAGAGGGAGAGTGAGTCAGAGTTCGGAGTGGGAGAGAGAGAGAGTGAGAGTTCAGAGAGGGGGAGAGAGAGAGAGGTCAGAGAGGGAGAGAGAGAGAGGTCAGTGAGGGACAGCAAGAGAATTCAGAGAGGGAGAGGGAGAGGGAGAGGAAGAGAGAGAGAGAGAGAGGTCAGAGAGGGAGAGAGGGAGAGCTCAGAGTGGGAGAGAGACTGAGAGAGAGTTCAGAGAGGGAGAGTGGAATGTCAGAGAGAGAGAGAGACATAGAGACAGAGGTCAGAGAGGGAGAGAGAGAGTTCAGAGAGGGAGGTGGAGCAGGAGAGTGCTAGAGAGAGAAAGAGGTCAGAGAGGGAAAGAGAGAGGTCAGGGAGGGAGAGAGAGATAGGTCAGAGATGTAGAGAGAGAGAGAGATCAGAGTGGGAGAGTGAGAGAGAGAGGTCAGAGAGGGATAGTGAAAGAATTCAGAGAGGGTAAGAGAGAGTGAGATCTGAGAGGGAGAGAGAGAGGTCAGACAGGGAGGGAGAGAGGTCAGAGGGGGAGAGAGAGATAGAGAGAGAGGTCAGAGAATGAGAGAGAGAGAGGTCAGAGAGGGAGAGAGAGAGAGAGTGAGGTCAGAGAGGGAGAGGGAGCAGGAGAGAGATAGAGAGAGACGTCAGAGAGGGAGAGAGAGACAGGTACGTCAGAGAGAGAGAGACAGGTCAGAGAGGGAGAGAGAGAGGTCAGAGCGGGAGAGGGAGAGAGAGTGAGAGAGGTCAGAGAGTGAGAGAGAGAGATTGTTCAGAGAGCAGTTGAGAGAGAGAGAGGACATATAGGGGGAGAGAGAGGGAGAGTGAGGTCCGAGAGGGATAGAGAGAGAGAGAGAGAGAGGTCAGAGAGAGAGAGAGGTCAGAGAGGGAGGGAGAGAAAGAGGTCAGAGACGGAGAGAGAGAGAGAGAGAGAGAGAGATAGAGAGGGGTCAGAGAGGGAGAGAGAGAGAGATGTTAGAGAGAGAGAAAGAGAGAGAGAGGTCAGAGAGGGAGAGAGAGACAGAGTGGTCAGAGGGTGAGTGGGAGAGCGGTCAGAGAGGGAGAGGGAGAGACGTCAAAGATGGAGAGAGAAATTGAGGTCAGAGAGGGAGAAAGAGGTCGGAGAGGGAGAGAGAGAGGTCAGAGATGGAGAGGGAGAGGTCAGAGAGAGAGAGGTCAGAGGGAGAGAGAGAGAGAGGTTAGAGAGGGAAAGAGAGAGAAGTCTGAGAGGGAGTGGGAGAGATAGGTCAGAGAGGGAGAGATTGAGGTCACAGATGGGGAGAGAGAGAGAGAGAGGTGATAGAGGGACAGGTAGAGGAAGAGAGAGAGAGAGGTCAGAGAAGGAGAGAGAGAGGTCATAGAGGGAGTGATAGTGAGAGTTCAGAGAGGGAGAGAGAGATGTCAGAGAGGGAGAGAGAGATAGAGAGAGAGGTCAGAGAAGGAGAGAGAGAGTTCAGAGAGGGAGAGGGTGAGAGATTTCAGAGAGGGAGGCGGAGAAGGAGAAAGATAGAGAGAGAGATGTCAGAGAGGGAAAGAGAGAGAAGTCAGAGAGGGATAGAGAGGGAGAGGTCAGAGAGGGAGAGAGAGAGAGAGGTCAGAGAAGGAGAGAGACAGAGGTCAGAGGGAGCGAGAGAGAGAGGTCAGAAAGGGAGAGAGAGAGAGAGAGGTCAGAGAGGGAGAGAGAGAGAGGTCAGAGAGGGAGAGAGAGAGAGGTCAGCATGGGCGAGGGAGAGAGAGAGAGAGAGAGAGAGAGGTCAGAGAGGGAGAGAGAGAGAGAGGTCAGAGTGGGCGAGGGAGAGAGAGAGAGGTCAGAGAGGGAGAGAGAGAGAGAGGTCAGAGAGGGAGAGCGAGGGAAGTCAGAGATGGAGAGGGAGAGGGAGAGGAATAGAGAGAGAGAGGTCAGTGAGGGAGAGAGAGAGAGGTCAGAGAGGGAGAGAGAGTGAGAGAAAGTTCAGAGAGGGAGAGAGGAATGTCAGAGAGGGAGTGATAGTGAGAGATAGAGAGAGATAGAGAGAGAGGTCTGAGAAGGAGAGAGAGAGGTCAGAGAGGGAGAGGGAGAGAGAGAGAGAGAGTTCAGAGAGGGAGGGGGATCAGGAGAGAGATAGAGATAGAGAGAGAGGTCAGAGAGGGATAGAGAGAGAAAGGTCAGAGAGGGAGAGATTGAGGTCACAGAGGGGGAGAGAGAGAGAGGTGAGAGAGGGACAGGTAGAGGTAGAGAGAGAGAGAGGTCAGAGAGAGAGAGAGGGAGAGGAAGAGAGAGAGAGAGGTCAGAGAAGGAGAGAGAGAGGTCAGAGAGGGAGAGAGAGAGATTGTTCAGAGAGCAGTTGAGAGAGAGAGAGGACATATAGGGGGAGAGAGAGGGAGAGTGAGGTCCGAGAGGGATAGAGAGAGAGAGAGAGAGGTCAGAGAGAGAGAGAGGTCAGAGAGGGAGAGGGAGAGAAAGAGGTCAGAGAGGGAGGGAGAGAAAGAGGTCAGAGACGGAGAGAGAGAGAGAGAGAGATAGAGAGGGGTCAGAGAGGGAGAGAGAGAGAGATGTTAGAGAGAGAGAAAGAGAGAGAGGTCAGAGAGGGAGAGAGAGACAGAGTGGTCAGAGGGTGAGTGGGAGAGCGGTCAGAGAGGGAGAGGGAGAGACGTCAAAGATGGAGAGAGAAATTGAGGTCAGAGAGGGAGAAAGAGGTCGGAGAGGGAGAGAGAGAGGTCAGAGATGGAGAAAGAGAGGTCAGAGAGAGAGAGGTCAGAGGGAGAGAGAAGGAGGTCAGAGGGAGAGAGAGAGAGAGGTTAGAGAGGGAAAGAGAGAGAAGTCTGAGAGGGAGTGGGAGAGATAGGTCAGAGAGGGAGAGATTGAGGTCACAGATGGGGAGAGAGAGAGAGAGAGGTGATAGAGGGACAGGTAGAGGAAGAGAGAGAGAGAGGTCAGAGAACGAGAGAGAGAGGTCAAAGAGGGAGAGAGAGAGGGAGGTCAGAGAGTGAGAGGGAGAGGAAGAGAGAGAGAGAGAGAGGTCAGAGCGGGAGAGAGAGAGGTCAGAGAGGGAGTAATAGTGAGAGTTCAGAGAGGGAGAGAGGGATGTCAGAGGGGGAGAGAGAGATAGAGAGAGAGGTCAGAGAAGGAGAGAGAGAGTTCAGAGAGGGAGAGGGAGAGAGAGTGAGAGATTTCAGAGAGGGAGGGGGAGCAGGAGAAAGATAGAGAGAGAGATGTCAGAGAGGGAAAGAGAGAGAAGTCAGAGACGGATAGAGAGGGAGAGGTCAGAGAGGGAGAGAGAGAGAGTCAGAGGTCAGAGAGGGGGAGAGAGAGAGGTCAGAGAGGGAGAGCGAGAGAAGTCAGAGAGGGAGAGGGAGAGGAAGAGAGAGAGAGAGAGGTCAGAGAGGGAGAGAGGGAGAGGTAAGAGTGGGAGAGAGACTGAGAGAGAGTTCAGAGAGGGAGAGAGGAATGTCAGAGAGGGAGAGAGAGATAGAGACAAAGGTCAGAGAGGGAGAGAGAGAGAGAGTTCAGAGAGGGAGGTGGAGCAGGAGAGAGATAGAGAGAGAGAGAGGTCAGAGACGGAAAGAGAGAGAAGTCAGGGAGGGAGAGAGAGATAGGTCAGAGAGGAAGAGAGAGAGAGAGGTCAGAGTGGGAGAGGAAGAGAGATAGTGAGAGGGAGTGGGAGAGATAGGTCAGAGAGGGAGAGATTGAGGTCACAGAGGGGGAGAGAGAGAAAGGTGAGAGAGGGACAGGTAGAGGTAGAGAGAGAGAGGTCAGAGAGAGAGAGAGAGAGGTCAGAGAGGGAGAGAGAGAGGGATGTCAGAGAGGGAGAGAGAGAGGGAGAGGAAGAGAGCGAGAGAGGTCAGAGAGCGAGAGACAGAGTTCAGATTGGGAGAGAGAAAGAGTGAGAGGTCAGAGAGGGGGAGAGAGAGAGAGGTCAGAGAGGGAGAGAAAGAGAGGTCAGAGAGGGACAGCGAGAGAAGTTAGAGAGGGAGAGGGAGAGGGAGAGGAAGAGAGAGAGAGAGAGGTCAGAGAGGGAGAGAGGGAGAGCTCAGAGTGGGAGAGAGACTGAGAGAGAGTTCAGAGAGGGAGAGAGGAATGTCAGAGAGAGAGAGAGACATAGAGACAGAGGTCAGAGAGGGAGAGAGAGAGAGAGTTCAGAGAGGGAGGTGGAGCAGGAGAGTGATAGAGAGAGAAAGAGATCAGAGAGGGAAAGAGAGAGGTCAGGGAGGGAGAGAGAGTTAGGTCAGAGATGTAGAGAGAGAGAGAGTTCAGAGAGGGAGGTGGAGCAGGAGAGTGATAGAGAGAAAAAGAGGTCAGAGAGGGAAAGAGAGAGAAGTCAGGGAGTGAGAGAGAGATAGGTCAGAGATGTAGAGAGAGAGAGAGGTCAGAGACGGAGAGAGAGAGTTCAGAGAGTGAGAGAGAGAGAATTCAGAGAGGGAGAAGAGAGTGAGATCTGAGAGAGAGAGAGAGAGAGGTCAGACACGGAGAGAGAGAGGTCAGAGGGGGAGAGAGAGATAGATAAAGGTCAGAGAATGATACAGAGAGAGGTCAGAGAGTGAGGGAGAGAGAGAGGTCAGTGAGGGAGAGAGAGAGGTCAGACAGGGAGGGAGAGAGGTCAGAGGGGGAGAGAGAGATAGAGAGAGAGGTCAGATAATGAGAGAGAGAGAGGTCGGAGAGGGAGAGAGAGAGAGAGTGAGGTCAGAGAGGGAGAGGGAGCAGGAGAGAGATAGAGAGAGACGTCAGAGAGGGAGAGAGAGAGAGAGAGGTACATCAGAGAGAGAGAGACAGGTCAGAGAGGGAGAGAGAGAGGTGAGAGAGGGAGAGGGAGAGAGAGTGAGAGAGGTCAGAGAGTGAGAGAGAGAGATTGTTCAGAGAGCAGTTGAGAGAGAGAGAGGACATATAGGGGGAGAGAGAGGCAGAGTGAGGTCCGAGAGGGATAGAGAGGTCAGAGCGGGAGAGGGAGAGAGAGAGGTCAGAGAGGGAGGGAGAGAAAGAGGTCAGAGACGGAGAGAGAGAGAGAGAGAGAGAAAGAGAGATAGAGAGGGGTCAGAGAGGGAGAGAGAGAGAGAGTGGTGAGGGTGAGTGGGAGAGCGGTCAGAGAGGGAGAGGGAGAGATGTCAAAGATGGAGAGAGAAATTAAGGTCAGAGAGGGAGAAAGAGGTCGGAGAGGGAGAGAGAGAGGTCAGAGATGGAGAGAGAGAGGTCAGAGAGAGAGAGGTCAGAGGGAGAGAGAAGGAGGTCAGAGGGAGAGAGAGAGAGAGGTTAGAGAGGGATAGAGAGAGAAGTCTGAGAGGGAGTGGGAGAGATAGGTCAGAGAGGGAGAGATTGAGGTCACAGATAGGGAGAGAGAGAGAGAGAGGTGATAGAGGGACAGGTAGAGGAAGAGAGAGAGAGAGGTCAGAGAAGGAGAGAGAGAGGTCAAAGAGGGAGAGAGAGTGGGAGGTCAGAGAGTGAGAGGGAGAGGAAGAGAGAGAGAGAGAGGTCAGAGAGGGAGAGAGAGAGGTCAGAGAGGGAGTGATAGTGAGAGTTCAGAGAGGGAGAGAGGGATGTCAGAGAGGGAGAGAGAGATAGAGAGAGAGGTCAGAGAAGGAGAGAGAGAGTTCAGAGAGGGAGAGGGACAGAGAGTGAGAGATTTCAGAGAGGGAGGGGGAGCAGGAGAAAGATAGAGAGAGAGATGTCAGAGAGGGAAAGAGAGAGAAGTCAGAGAGGGATAGAGAGGGAGAGGTCAGAGAGGGAGAGAGAGAGAGAGGTCAGAGAAGGAGAGAGACAGAGGTCAGAGGGACCGAGAGAGAGAGGTCAGAAAGGGAGAGAGAGAGAGGTCAGAGAGGGAGAGAGAGAGAGGTCTGAGAGGGAGAGAGAGAGGTCAGCATGGGCGAGGGAGAGAGAGAGAGAGAGGTCAGAGTGGGCGAGGGAGAGAGAGAGAGGTCAGAGAGGGAGAGAGAGAGAGAGGTCAGAGAGGGAGAGCGAGGGAAGTCAGAGATGGAGAGGGAGAGGGAGAGGAATAGAAAGGGAGAGGTCAGTGAGGGAGAGATAGAAAGGTCAGAGAGGGAGGGAGAGTGAGAGAAAGTTCAGAGAGGGAGAGAGGAATGTCAGAGAGGGAGAGAGAGAGGTCAGAGTGGGAGAGGTCGGAGTGGGAGAGAGAGAGGGAGAGGTCAGAGGGAGAGAGAGGGAGGTCAGAGGGAGAGAGAGAGAGAGAGGTCAGAGAGGGAGAGAGAGAGAAGAGAGAGAGAGAGAGAGGGCAGAGAGGTAAAGAGAGAGAAGTCTGAGAGGGAGTGGGAGAGATAGGTCAGAGAGGGAAAGATTGAGGTCACAGAGGGGGAGAGAGAGAGAGGTGAGAGAGGGACAGTTAGAGGTAGAGAGAGAGAGAGGTCAGAGAGGGAGAGGGAGAGGAAGAGAGAGAGAGAGGTCAGAGAAGGAGAGAGAGGTGTCAGAGAGGGAGAGAGAGAGGGATGTCAGAGAGGGAGAGAGAGAGGGAGAGGGAGAGAGAGAGAGAGGTCAGAGAGCGAGAGAGGTCAGAAAGGGAGAGAGAGTCAGAGTTCAGAGTGGGAGAGAGAGAGAGTGAGAGGTCAGAGAGGGGGAGAGAGAGAGGTCAGAGAGGGAAAGAGAGAGAGGTCAGAGAGGGAGAGAGAGATAGAGACAAAGGTCAGAGAGGGAGAGAGAGAGAGAGTTCAGAGAGGGAGGTGGAGCAGGAGAGAGATAGAGAGAGAGAGAGGTCAGAGACGGAAAGAGAGAGAAGTCAGGGAGGGAGAGAGAGATAGGTCAGAGAGGAAGAGAGAGAGAGAGGTCAGAGTGGGAGAGGAAGACAGATAGTGAGAGGGAGTGGGAGAGATAGGTCAGAGAGGGAGAGATTGAGGTCACAGAGGGGGAGAGAGAGAAAGGTGAGAGAGGGACAGGTAGAGGTAGAGAGAGAGAGGTCAGAGAGAGAGAGAGGTCAAAGAGGGAGAGAGAGAGGGATGTCAGAGAGGGAGAGAGAGAGGGAGAGGAAGAGAGCGAGAGAGGTCAGAGAGCGAGAGACAGAGTTCAGATTGGGAGAGAGAAAGAGTGAGAGGTCAGAGAGGGGGAGAGAGAGAGAGGTCAGAGAGGGAGAGAAAGAGAGGTCAGAGAGGGACAGCGAGAGAAGTTAGAGAGGGAGAGGGAGAGGGAGAGGAAGAGAGAGAGAGAGAGGTCAGAGAGGGAGAGAGGGAGAGCTCAGAGTGGGAGAGAGACTGAGAGAGAGTTCAGAGAGGGAGAGAGGAATGTCAGAGAGAGAGAGAGACATAGAGACAGAGGTCAGAGAGGGAGAGAGAGAGAGAGTTCAGAGAGGGAGGTGGAGCAGGAGAGTGATAGAGAGAGAAAGAGATCAGAGAGGGAAAGAGAGAGGTCAGGGAGGGAGAGAGAGTTAGGTCAGAGATGTAGAGAGAGAGAGAGTTCAGAGAGGGAGGTGGAGCAGGAGAGTGATAGAGAGAAAAAGAGGTCAGAGAGGGAAAGAGAGAGAAGTCAGGGAGTGAGAGAGAGATAGGTCAGAGATGTAGAGAGAGAGAGAGGTCAGAGACGGAGAGAGAGAGTTCAGAGAGTGAGAGAGAGAGAATTCAGAGAGGGAGAAGAGAGTGAGATCTGAGAGAGAGAGAGAGAGAGAGGTCAGACACGGAGAGAGAGAGGTCAGAGGGGGAGAGAGAGATAGATAAAGGTCAGAGAATGATACAGAGAGAGGTCAGAGAGTGAGGGAGAGAGAGAGGTCAGTGAGGGAGAGAGAGAGGTCAGACAGGGAGGGAGAGAGGTCAGAGGGGGAGAGAGAGATAGAGAGAGAGGTCAGATAATGAGAGAGAGAGAGGTCGGAGAGGGAGAGAGAGAGAGAGAGAGGTCAGAGAGGGAGAGAGAGAGGTGAGAGAGGGAGAGGGAGAGAGAGTGAGAGAGGTCAGAGAGTGAGAGAGAGAGATTGTTCAGAGAGCAGTTGAGAGAGAGAGAGGACATATAGGGGGAGAGAGAGGGAGAGTGAGGTCCGAGAGGGATAGAGAGAGAGAGAGAGAGAGGTCAGAGAGAGAGAGAGGTCAGAGAGGGAGGGAGAGAAAGAGGTCAGAGACGGAGAGAGAGAGAGAGAGATAGAGAGGGGTCAGAGAGGGAGAGAGAGAGAGATGTTAGAGAGAGAGAAAGAGAGAGAGAGGTCAGAGAGGGAGAGAGAGACAGAGTGGTCAGAGGGTGAGTGGGAGAGCGGTCAGAGAGGGAGAGGGAGAGACGTCAAAGATGGAGAGAGAAATTGAGGTCAGAGAGGGAGAAAGAGGTCGGAGAGGGAGAGAGAGAGGTCAGAGATGGAGAGGGAGAGGTCAGAGAGAGAGAGGTCAGAGGGAGAGAGAAGGAGGTCAGAGGGAGAGAGAGAGAGAGGTTAGAGAGGGAAAGAGAGAGAAGTCTGAGAGGGAGTGGGAGAGATAGGTCAGAGAGGGAGAGATTGAGGTCACAGATGGGGAGAGAGAGAGAGAGAGGTGATAGAGGGACAGGTAGAGGAAGAGAGAGAGAGAGGTCAGAGAAGGAGAGAGAGAGGTCATAGAGGGAGTGATAGTGAGAGTTCAGAGAGGGAGAGAGAGATGTCAGAGAGGGAGAGAGAGATAGAGAGAGAGGTCAGAGAAGGAGAGAGAGAGTTCAGAGAGGGAGAGGGTGAGAGATTTCAGAGAGGGAGGCGGAGCAGGAGAAAGATAGAGAGAGAGATGTCAGAGAGGGAAAGAGAGAGAAGTCAGAGAGGGATAGAGAGGGAGAGGTCAGAGAGGGAGAGAGAGAGAGAGGTCAGAGAAGGAGAGAGACAGAGGTCAGAGGGAGCGAGAGAGAGAGGTCAGAAAGGGAGAGAGAGAGAGAGAGGTCAGAGAGGGAGAGAGAGAGAGGTCTGAGAGGGAGAGAGAGAGAGGTCAGAGAGGGAGAGAGAGAGAGGTCAGCATGGGCGAGGGAGAGAGAGAGAGAGAGAGAGAGAGGTCAGAGAGGGAGAGAGAGAGAGAGGTCAGAGTGGGCGAGGGAGAGAGGTCTGAGAGGGAGAGAGAGAGAGGTCAGAGAGGGAGAGAGAGAGAGGTCAGCATGGGCGAGGGAGAGAGAGAGAGAGAGAGAGAGAGGTCAGAGAGGGAGAGAGAGAGAGAGGTCAGAGAGGGAGAGCGAGGGAAGTCAGAGATGGAGAGGGAGAGGGAGAGGAATAGAGAGAGAGAGGTCAGTGAGGGAGAGAGAGAGAGGTCAGAGAGGGAGAGAGAGTGAGAGAAAGTTCAGAGAGGGAGAGAGGAATGTCAGAGAGGGAGTGATAGTGAGAGATAGAGAGAGATAGAGAGAGAGGTCTGAGAAGGAGAGAGAGAGGTCAGAGAGGGAGAGGGAGAGAGAGAGAGAGAGTTCAGAGAGGGAGGGGGATCAGGAGAGAGATAGAGATAGAGAGAGAGGTCAGAGAGGGATAGAGAGAGAAAGGTCAGAGAGGGAGAGAGAGAGAGAGATCAGAGAAGGAGAGAGACAGAGGTCAGAGGGAGCGAGAGAGTTAGGTCAGAAAGGGAGAGAGAGAGAGAAGTCAGAGAAGGAAAGAGAGAGAGGTCAGAGAGTGAGAGAGAGAGAGGTCAGTGAGGGAAAGAGAGAGGTCAGAGAGGGAGGGAGACAAAGAGAGAGAAGTCAGAGAGGGCGAGGGAGAGGAAGCGAGAGAGAGAGGTCAGAGAGGGAGAGAGAGGGTTCAGAGAGGGGAGAGAGAGAGGTCAGAGTGGTAGAGGGAGAGACAGTGAGGTCAGAGAGGGAGAGAGAGTGAGATCTGAGAGGGAGAGAGAGAGAGAGGTTAAACAGGGACAGAGATAGGTCGGAGAGGGAGAGAGAGAGAGAGTTCAGAGGGGGAGAGGGAGAGACGTCAGTGAGGGAGAGAGAGATAGTGAGAGAGGTCAGAGAGGGAGAGAGAGAGGTCAGAGAGGGAGAGGGAGAGAGTGAGAGAGAGGTCAGAGAGGGAGAGCGAGAGGTCAGATTGGGAGAGGTCGGAGAGGGAGAGAGAGAGGGAGAGGTCAGAGGGAGAGAGAGAGAGAGGTCAGAGAGGGAGAGAGAGAGAAAGAGAGAGAGAGAGGGCAGAGAGTGAAAGAGAGAGAAGTCTGAGAGGGAGTGGGAGAGATAGGTCAGAGAGGGAGAGATTGAGGTCACAGAGGGGGAGAGAGAGAGAGGTGAGAGAGGGACAGGTAGAGGTAGAGAGAGAGAGAGGTCAGAGAGAGAGAGGGAGAGGAAGAGAGAGAGAGAGGTCAGAGAAGGAGAGAGAGAGGTCAGAGAGGGAGAGAGAGAGATTGTTCAGAGAGCAGTTGAGAGAGAGAGAGGACATATAGGGGGAGAGAGAGGGAGAGTGAGGTCCGAGAGGGATAGAGAGAGAGAGAGAGAGGTCAGAGAGAGAGAGAGGTCAGAGAGGGAGAGGGAGAGAAAGAGGTCAGAGAGGGAGGGAGAGAAAGAGGTCAGAGACGGAGAGAGAGAGAGAGAGAGATAGAGAGGGGTCAGAGAGGGAGAGAGAGAGAGATGTTAGAGAGAGAGAAAGAGAGAGAGGTCAGAGAGGGAGAGAGAGACAGAGTGGTCAGAGGGTGAGTGGGAGAGCGGTCAGAGAGGGAGAGGGAGAGACGTCAAAGATGGAGAGAGAAATTGAGGTCAGAGAGGGAGAAAGAGGTCGGAGAGGGAGAGAGAGAGGTCAGAGATGGAGATAGAGAGGTCAGAGAGAGAGAGGTCAGAGGGAGAGAGAAGGAGGTCAGAGGGAGAGAGAGAGAGAGGTTAGAGAGGGAAAGAGAGAGAAGTCTGAGAGGGAGTGGGAGAGATAGGTCAGAGAGGGAGAGATTGAGGTCACAGATGGGGAGAGAGAGAGAGAGAGGTGATAGAGGGACAGGTAGAGGAAGAGAGAGAGAGAGGTCAGAGAACGAGAGAGAGAGGTCAAAGAGGGAGAGAGAGAGGGAGGTCAGAGAGTGAGAGGGAGAGGAAGAGAGAGAGAGAGAGAGGTCAGAGCGGGAGAGAGAGAGGTCAGAGAGGGAGTAATAGTGAGAGTTCAGAGAGGGAGAGAGGGATGTCAGAGGGGGAGAGAGAGATAGAGAGAGAGGTCAGAGAAGGAGAGAGAGAGTTCAGAGAGGGAGAGGGAGAGAGAGTGAGAGATTTCAGAGAGGGAGGGGGAGCAGGAGAAAGATAGAGAGAGAGATGTCAGAGAGGGAAAGAGAGAGAAGTCAGAGACGGATAGAGAGGGAGAGGTCAGAGAGGGAGAGAGAGAGAGTCAGAGGTCAGAGAGGGGGAGAGAGAGAGGTCAGAGAGGGAAAGAGAGAGAGGTCAGAGAGGGAGAGCGAGAGAAGTCAGAGAGGGAGAGGGAGAGGAAGAGAGAGAGAGAGAGGTCAGAGAGGGAGAGAGGGAGAGGTAAGAGTGGGAGAGAGACTGAGAGAGAGTTCAGAGAGGGAGAGAGGAATGTCAGAGAGGGAGAGAGAGATAGAGACAAAGGTCAGAGAGGGAGAGAGAGAGAGAGTTCAGAGAGGGAGGTGGAGCAGGAGAGAGATAGAGAGAGAGAGAGGTCAGAGACGGAAAGAGAGAGAAGTCAGGGAGGGAGAGAGAGATAGGTCAGAGAGGAAGAGAGAGAGAGAGGTCAGAGTGGGAGAGGAAGAGAGATAGTGAGAGGGAGTGGGAGAGATAGGTCAGAGAGGGAGAGATTGAGGTCACAGAGGGGGAGAGAGAGAAAGGTGAGAGAGGGACAGGTAGAGGTAGAGAGAGAGAGGTCAGAGAGAGAGAGAGAGAGGTCAGAGAGGGAGAGAGAGAGGGATGTCAGAGAGGGAGAGAGAGAGGGAGAGGAAGAGAGCGAGAGAGGTCAGAGAGCGAGAGACAGAGTTCAGATTGGGAGAGAGAAAGAGTGAGAGGTCAGAGAGGGGGAGAGAGAGAGAGGTCAGAGAGGGAGAGAAAGAGAGGTCAGAGAGGGACAGCGAGAGAAGTTAGAGAGGGAGAGGGAGAGGGAGAGGAAGAGAGAGAGAGAGAGGTCAGAGAGGGAGAGAGGGAGAGCTCAGAGTGGGAGAGAGACTGAGAGAGAGTTCAGAGAGGGAGAGTGGAATGTCAGAGAGAGAGAGAGACATAGAGACAGATGTCAGAGAGGGAGAGAGAGAGTTCAGAGAGGGAGGTGGAGCAGGAGAGTGCTAGAGAGAGAAAGAGGTCAGAGAGGGAAAGAGAGAGGTCAGGGAGGGAGAGAGAGATAGGTCAGAGATGTAGCGAGAGAGAGAGATCAGAGTGGGAGAGGGAGAGAGAGAGGTCAGAGAGGGATAGTGAAAGAATTCAGAGAGGGTAAGAGATCTGAGAGGGAGAGAGAGAGGTCAGACAGGGAGGGAGAGAGGTCAGAGGGGGAGAGAGAGATAGAGAGAGAGGTCAGAGAATGAGAGAGAGAGAGGTCAGAGAGGGAGAGAGAGAGAGAGTGAGGTCAGAGAGGGAGAGGGAGCAGGAGAGAGATAGAGAGAGACGTCAGAGAGGGAGAGAGAGACAGGTACGTCAGAGAGAGAGAGACAGGTCAGAGAGGGAGAGAGAGAGGTCAGAGAGGGAGAGAGGGAGAGCTCAGAGTGGGAGAGAGACTGAGAGAGAGTTCAGAGAGGGAGAGAGGAATGTCAGAGAGAGAGAGAGACATAGAGACAGAGGTCAGAGAGGGAGAGAGAGAGAGAGTTCAGAGAGGGAGGTGGAGCAGGAGAGTGATAGAGAGAGAAAGAGATCAGAGAGGGAAAGAGAGAGGTCAGGGAGGGAGAGAGAGTTAGGTCAGAGATGTAGAGAGAGAGAGAGTTCAGAGAGGGAGGTGGAGCAGGAGAGTGATAGAGAGAAAAAGAGGTCAGAGAGGGAAAGAGAGAGAAGTCAGGGAGTGAGAGAGAGATAGGTCAGAGATGTAGAGAGAGAGAGAGGTCAGAGACGGAGAGAGAGAGTTCAGAGAGTGAGAGAGAGAGAATTCAGAGAGGGAGAAGAGAGTGAGATCTGAGAGGGAGAGAGAGAGAGAGGTCAGACACGGAGAGAGAGAGGTCAGAGGGGGAGAGAGAGATAGATAAAGGTCAGAGAATGATACAGAGAGAGGTCAGAGAGTGAGGGAGAGAGAGAGGTCAGTGAGGGAGAGAGAGAGGTCAGACAGGGAGGGAGAGAGGTCAGAGGGGGAGAGAGAGATAGAGAGAGAGGTCAGATAATGAGAGAGAGAGAGGTCGGAGAGGGAGAGAGAGAGAGAGTGAGGTCAGAGAGGGAGAGGGAGCAGGAGAGAGATAGAGAGAGACGTCAGAGAGGGAGAGAGAGAGAGAGAGGTACATCAGAGAGAGAGAGACAGGTCAGAGAGGGAGAGAGAGAGGTCAGAGAGGGAGAGGGAGAGAGAGTGAGAGAGGTCAGAGAGTGAGAGAGAGAGATTGTTCAGAGAGCAGTTGAGAGAGAGAGAGGACATATAGGGGGAGAGAGAGGGAGAGTGAGGTCCGAGAGGGATAGAGAGGTCAGAGCGGGAGAGGGAGAGAGAGAGGTCAGAGAGGGAGGGAGAGAAAGAGGTCAGAGACGGAGAGAGAGAGAGAGAGAGAGAAAGAGAGATAGAGAGGGGTCAGAGAGGGAGAGAGAGAGAGATGTTAGAGAGAGAGAAAGAGAGAGAGAGGTCAGAGAGGGAGAGAAAGACAGAGTGGTCAGAGGGTGAGTGGGAGAGCGGTCAGAGAGGGAGAGGGAGAGATGTCAAAGATGGAGAGAGAAATTAAGGTCAGAGAGGGAGAAAGAGGTCGGAGAGGGAGAGAGAGAGGTCAGAGATGGAGAGAGAGAGGTCAGAGAGAGAGAGGTCAGAGGGAGAGAGAAGGAGGTCAGAGGGAGAGAGAGAGAGAGGTTAGAGAGGGATAGAGAGAGAAGTCTGAGAGGGAGTGGGAGAGATAGGTCAGAGAGGGAGAGATTGAGGTCACAGATAGGGAGAGAGAGAGAGAGAGGTGATAGAGGGACAGGTAGAGGAAGAGAGAGAGAGAGGTCAGAGAAGGAGAGAGAGAGGTCAAAGAGGGAGAGAGAGTGGGAGGTCAGAGAGTGAGAGGGAGAGGAAGAGAGAGAGAGAGAGGTCAGAGAGGGAGAGAGAGGGGTCAGAGAGGGAGTGATAGTGAGAGTTCAGAGAGGGAGAGAGGGATGTCAGAGAGGGAGAGAGAGATAGAGAGAGAGGTCAGAGAAGGAGAGAGAGAGTTCAGAGAGGGAGAGGGACAGAGAGTGAGAGATTTCAGAGAGGGAGGGGGAGCAGGAGAAAGATAGAGAGAGAGATGTCAGAGAGGGAAAGAGAGAGAAGTCAGAGAGGGATAGAGAGGGAGAGGTCAGAGAGGGAGAGAGAGAGAGAGGTCAGAGAAGGAGAGAGACAGAGGTCAGAGGGACCGAGAGAGAGAGGTCAGAAAGGGAGAGAGAGAGAGGTCAGAGAGGGAGAGAGAGAGAGGTCTGAGAGGGAGAGAGAGAGAGGTCAGCATGGGCGAGGGAGAGAGAGAGAGAGAGGTCAGAGTGGGCGAGGGAGAGAGAGAGAGGTCAGAGAGGGAGAGAGAGAGAGAGGTCAGAGAGGGAGAGCGAGGGAAGTCAGAGATGGAGAGGGAGAGGGAGAGGAATAGAAAGAGAGAGGTCAGTGAGGGAGAGATAGAAAGGTCAGAGAGGGAGGGAGAGTGAGAGAAAGTTCAGAGAGGGAGAGAGGAATGTCAGAGAGGGAGAGAGAGAGGTCAGAGTGGGAGAGGTCGGAGTGGGAGAGAGAGAGGGAGAGGTCAGAGGGAGAGAGAGGGAGGTCAGAGGGAGAGAGAGAGAGAGAGAGGTCAGAGAGGGAGAGAGAGAGAAAGAGAGAGAGAGAGAGGGCAGAGAGGTAAAGAGAGAGAAGTCTGAGAGGGAGTGGGAGAGATAGGTCAGAGAGGGAGAGATTGAGGTCACAGAGGGGGAGAGAGAGAGAGGTGAGAGAGGGACAGTTAGAGGTAGAGAGAGAGAGAGGTCAGAGAGGGAGAGGGAGAGGAAGAGAGAGAGAGAGGTCAGAGAAGGAGAGAGAGATGTCAGAGAGGGAGAGAGAGAGGGATGTCAGAGAGGGAGAGAGAGAGGGAGAGGAAGAGAGAGAGATAGGTCAGAGAGCGAGAGAGGTCAGAAAGGGAGAGAGAGTCAGAGTTCAGAGTGGGAGAGAGAGAGAGTGAGAGGTCAGAGAGGGGGAGAGAGAGAGGTCAGAGAGGGAAAGAGAGAGAGGTCAGAGAGGGAGAGCGAGACAAGTCAGAGAGGGAGAGGGAGAGGAAGAGAGAGAGAGAGAGGTCAGAGAGGGAGAGAGGGAGAGGTAAGAGTGGGGGAGAGACTGAGAGAGAGTTCAGAGAGGGAGAGAGGAATGTCAGAGAGGGAGAGAGAGATAGAGACAGAGGTCAGAGAGGGAGAGAGAGAGACAGTTCAGAGAGTGAGGTGGAGCAGGAGAGAGATAGAGAGAGAGAGAGGTCAGAGAGGGAAAGAGAGAGAAGTCAGGGAGGGAGAGAGAGATAGGTCAGAGAAGTAGAGAGAGAGAGAGGTCAGAGTGGGAGAGGAAGAGAGATAGAGAGTTCAGAGAGGGAGAGAGAGCTCAGAGAGTGAGAGAGAGAGAATTCAGAGAGGGAGAGAGAGAGTGAGATCTGAGAGGGAGAGAGAGAGAGGTCAGACACGGAGAGAGAGAGGTCAGAGGAGGAGAGAGAGATCGAAAGAGGTCAGAGGATGATAGAGAGAGAGGTCAGAGAGTGAGGGAGAGAGAGAGGTCAGTGAGGGAGAGAGAGAGAGAGAAAGGTCAGAGAGGGAGTGGGAGAGGAAGAGAGAGAGAGAGGTCAGAGAGGGAGAGAGAGAGAGAGAGGTCAGAGAGGGAGAGAGCGAGAGAGGTCAGAGTGGGAGAGGGAGAGAGAGAGAGAGGTCGGAGAGGGAGAGAGAGAGGTCAGAGAGGGAGAGCGAGAGAATTCAGAGAGGCAGAGAGAGAGTGAGATCTGAGCGGGAGAGAGAGAGAGAGAGTTCAGACAGGGAGAGAGAGAGGTCAGAGGGGGAGAGAGAGATAGAGAGAGAGGTCAGAGAATGAGAGAGAGAGAGGTCAGAGAGGGAGAGAGAGATGTCAGAGAGGGAGAGGGAGAGAGAGTGAGAGAGATAAGAGAGTGAGAGATAGAGAGATAGTTCAGAGAGCGGGAGAGAGAGAGAGGACATAGAGGGGGAGAAAGAGAGAGAGTGAAGTCCGAGAGGGATAGAGAGAGAGAGGTCAGAAAGAGAGAGAGGTCAGGGAGGGAGAGGGAGAGAGAGAGGTCAGAAAGGGAAGGAGAGAGAGAGGTCAGAGAGGGGGGGAGAGAGAGAGAGTTCAGAGAGGGAGAGAGAGAGAAAGAGAGAGAGAGATGTCAGAGAGGTCAGAGAGGGAGAGAGAGAGAGATGTCAGAGAGAGAGAAAGAGAGAGAGAGAGGTCAGAGAGGGAGAGAGAAACAGAGTGGTCAGAGGGTGAGTGAGAGAGCAGTCAGAGAGGGAGAGGGAGAGAAGTCAGAGAGGGAGAGAGAGGTCGGAGAGGGAGAGAGAGAAGTCAGAGAGGGAGAGAGAGAGGTCAGAGTGGGAGAGGTCGGAGAGGGAGAGAGCGAGAGAGAGGTCAGAGGGAGAGAGAGGGAGGTCAGAGGGAGAGAGGGAGAGAGAGAGGTCAGAGAGGGAGAGAGAGAGAAAGAGAGAGAGAGTGAGGTCAGAGAGGGAAAGAGAGAGAAGTCTGAGAGGGAGTGGAAGAGATAGGTCAGAGAGGGAGAGATTGAGGTCACAGAGGGGGAGAGAGAGAAAGGTGAGAGAGGGACAGGTAAAGGTAGAGAGAGAGAGGTCAGAGAGGGAGAGGGAGAGGAAGAGAGAGAGAGAGGTCAGAGAAGGAGAGAGAGAGGTCAGAGAGGGAGAGAGAGAGGGATGTCAGAGAGGGAGAGAGAGAGGGAGAGGAAGAGAGCGAGAGAGGTCAGAGAGCGAGAGAGAGAGGTCAGAGAGGGAGAGACAGTCAGAGTTCGGAGTGGGAGAGAGAGAGAGTGAGAGGTCAGAGAGGGGGAGAGAGAGAGAGGTCAGAGAGGGAGAGAGAGAGAGGTCAGAGAGGGACAGCAAGAGAATTCAGAGAGGGAGAGGGAGAGGGAGAGGAAGAGAGAGAGAGAGAGAGGTCAGAGAGGGAGAGAGGGCGAGATCAGAGTGGGAGAGAGACTGAGAGAGAGTTCAGAGAGGGAGAGAGGAATGTCAGAGAGGGAGAGAGAGATAGAGACAGAGGTCAGTGAGGGAGAGAGAGAGAGAGTTCAGAGAGGGAGGTGGAGCAGGAGAGAGATAGAGAGAGAGAGGTCAGAGAGGGAAAGAGAGAGAAGTCAAGGAGGGAGAGAGAGATAGGTCAGAGAGGTAGAGAGAGAGAGAGGTCAGAGTGGGAGAGGAAGAGAGATAGAGATGGCAGAGAGGGAGAGAGAGCTCAGAGATTGAGAGAGAGGGAATTCAGAGAGGGAGAGAGTGAGATCTGAGAGGGAGAGAGAGAGGTCAGACACGGAGAGAGAGAGGTCAGAGGGGGAGAGAGAGAGGTCAGTAAGGGAGAGAGAGAGGTCAGAGAGGGAGAGAGAGAGAGAGAGGTCAGAGTGGGAGAGAGTGAGAGAGAGAAGTCGGAGAGGAAGAGAGAGAGAGGTCAGAGAGGGAGAGAGCGAGAGAGGTCAGAGTGGGAGAGGGAGAGAGAGAGAGTGAGGTCGGAGAGGGAGAGAGAGAGAGGTCAGAGAGGGAGAGAGGGAGAGCTCAGAGTGGGAGAGAGAGGTCAGAGAGGTAGAGAGAGAGAGAGGTCAGTGTGGGAGAGGAAGAGAGTTAGAGAGGTCAGAGAGGGAATGAGAGCTCAGAGAGTGAGAGAGAGGGAATTCAGAGAGGGAGAGAGTGAGATCTGAGAGGGAGAGAGAGAGAGTTCAGACACAGAGAGATAGAGGTCAGAGGGTGAGAGAGATAGAAAGAGGTCAGAGAGTGATAGAGAGAGAGGTCAGAGATTGGGGGAGAGAGAGAGGTCAGTGAGGGAGAGAGAGAGGTCAGAGAGGGAGAGAGAGAGAGAGGTCATAGTGGGAGAGGGAGAGAGAGAGAGAAGTCAGAGAGGGAGAGATAGAGAGGTCAGAGAGGGAGAAAGCGAGAGAGGTCAGAGTGGGAGAGGGAGAGAGAGAGAAAGAGGTCAGAGAGGGAGAGAGAGAGGTCAGAGAGGGAGAGAGGGAGAGCTCAGAATGGGAGAGAGACTGAGAGAGAGTTCAGAGAGGGAGAGAGGAATGTCAGAGAGGGAGAGAGAGATAGAGACAGAGGTCAGAGTGTGAGAGAGAGAGAGAGAGTTCAGAGAGGGAGGTGGAGCAGGAGAGAGATAGAGAGAGACAGAGGTCAGAGAGGGAAAGAGAGAGAAGTCAGGGAGGGAGAGAGATAGGTCAGAGAGTTAGAGAGAGAGAGAGGTCAGAGTGGGAGAGGAAGAGAGATAGAGAGGTCAGAGAGGGAGAGAGAGAGTGAGATCTGAGAGGGAGAGAGAGAGGTCAGACACGGAGAGAGAGATGTCAGAGGGGGAGAGAGATAGAAAGAGGTCAGAGAATGATAGAGAGAGAGGTCAGAGATTGAGGGAGAGAGAGAGGTCAGTGAGGGGGGTGAGAGAGAGAGGTTAGAGAGGGAGAGAGAGAGAGGTCAGAGAGGGAGAGAGAGAGAGTTCAGAGTGCGAGAGGGAGAGAGTGAGAGGTCAGAGATTGGGAGACAGGGAGAGGTCAGAGAGGGAGAGGAAGAGAGAGAGAGGTCAGAGAGGGAGAGAGGGAGAGCTCAGAGTGGGAGAGAGACTGATAGAGAGTTCAGAGAGGGAGAGAGGAATGTCAGAGAGGGAGAGAGAGAGAGAGTTCAGAGAGGGTGGTGGAGCAGGAGAGTGATAGAGAGAGAGAGATGTCAGAGATGTAAAGAGAGAGAAGTCAGGGAGGGAGAGAGAGATAGGTCAGAGAGGTAGAGAGAGAGAAAGGTCAGAGTGGGAGAGGAAGAGAGATAGAGATGGCAGAGAGGGAGAGAGAGCTCAGAGATTGAGAGAGAGGGAATTCAGAGAGGGAGAGAGTGAGATCTGAGAGAGAGAGAGAGGTCAGACACGGAGAGAGAGAGGTCAGAGGGGGAGAGAGAGAGAGGTCAGAGAGGGACAGAGAGTCAGAGTTCAGAGTGGGAGAGAGAGAGAGTGAGAGGTCAGAGAGGGGGAGAAAGAGAGGTCAGAGAGGGAGAGAGAGGTCAGAGAGGGAGAGAGAGAGAGGTCACAGAGGGAGAGCGAGAGAAGTCAGAGAGGGAGAGGGAGAGGAAGAGAGAGAGAGAGAGGTCAGAGAAGGAGAGAGGGAGAGGTAAGAGTGGGGGAGAGACTGAGAGAGAGTTCAGAGAGGGAGAGAGGAATGTCAGAGAGGGAGAGAGAGATAGAGACAGAGGTCAGAGAGGGAGAGAGAGAGAGAGTTCAGAGAGGGAGGTGGAGCAGGAGAGTGATATAGAGAGAGAGAGGTTAGAGAGGGAAAGAGAGAGAAGTCAGGGAGGGAGAGAGAGATAGGTCAGAGAGGTAGAGAGAGAGAGGTCAGAGTGGGAGAGGAAGAGAGATAGAGAGTTCAGAGAGGGAGAGAGCTCAGAGAGTGAGAGAGAGAGAATTCAGAGACGGAGAGAGAGTGAGATCTGAGAGGGAGAGAGAGAGAGAGGTCAGACATGGAGAGAGAGGTCAGAGGAGGAGAGCGAGATAGAAAGAGGTCAGAGAATGATAGAAAGAGAGGTCAGAGAGTGAGGGAGAGAGAGATGTCAGTGAGGGAGAGAGAGAGAGAGGTCAGAGAGGCAGCGGGAGAGGAAAAGAGAGAGAGAGAGAGGTCAGAGAGGGACAGAGCGAGAGAGGTCAGAGTGGGCGTGGGAGAGAGGTCAGAGAGGGAGAGCGAGAGAATTCAGAGAGGCAGAGAGAGAGTGAGATCTGAGAGGGAGAGAGAGAGAGAGGTCAGGCAGGGAGAGAGAGAGGTCAGAGGGGGAGAGAGAGATAGAGAGAGGGGTCAGAGAATGAGAGAGAGAGAGGTCAGAGAGGGAGAGAGAGAGAGCAGTCAGAGAGGGAGAGAGAGAGATAGAGGTACGTCAGAGAGAGAGACAGGTCAGAGAGGGAGAGAGAGAGGTCAGAGAGGGAGAGGGAGAGAGAGTGAGAGAGGTCAGAGAGTGAGAGAGAGAGAGATATTTCAGGCAGCAGGAGAGAGAGAGAGAGGACATAGAGGGGGAGAGATAGAGAGTGAGGGCCGAGAGGAATAGGGAGAGAGAGAGAGAGGTCAGAGAGAGGGAGAGAGGTCAGAAAGGGAGGGAGAGAGAGAGGTCAGAGAGGGAGAGAGAGAGAGAGAGAAAGAGAGAGAGAGAAGTCAGAGAGCGAGAGAGAGAGAGATGTCAGAGAGAGAGAAAGAGAGAGAGAGTTCAGAGAGGTAGAGAGAGACAGAGTGGTCATAGGGTGAGTGAGAGAGCGGTCAGAGAGGGAGAGGGAGAGAAGTCAGAGAGAGAGAGAGAAATAGAGGTCAGAGAGGGAGAAAGAGGTCGGAGAGGGAGAGAGAGAGGTCAGAGAGGGAGAGAGAGAGGACAGAGAGGGAGAGGTCGGAGAGGGAGAGAGAGAGATAGAGGTCAGAGGGAGAGAGAGGGAGGTCAGAGGGAGAGAGAGGGGGAGACGTCAGAGAGGGAAAGAGAGAGTTCAGAGAGGGAGTGGGAGAGTTAGGTCAGAGAGGGAGAGATTGAGGTCACAGAGAGGGAGAGAGAGAGAGAGAGGTGAGAGAGGGACAGGTAGAGGTAGAGAGTGAGAGGCCAGAGAGGGACAGGGAGAGGAAGAGAGAGAGAGAGATCAGAGAAGGAGAGAGAGAGGTCAGAGAGGGAGAGAGAGTCAGAGTTCAGAGAGGGAGAGTGGGATGTCAGAGAGGGAGAGAGAGATAGTGAGAGAGGTCAGAGAGGGAGAGAGAGAGAGAATTCAGAGTGGGAGAGAGAGAGAGTGAGAGGTCAGAGAGGGGGAGAGAGAGAGAGTTCAGAGTGGGAGAGGGAGAGAGAGATAGGTCAGAGAGGGAGAGCGAGGGAAGTCAGAGTGGGAGAGGCAGAGGAAGAGAGAGAGAGGTCAGAGAGGGAGGGAGAGCTCAGAGTGGGAGAGAGAGTGAGAGAGAGTTCAGAGAAGGAGAGAGGAATGTCAGAGAGGGAGAGAGAGATAGAGACAGAGGTCAGAGAGGGAGAGAGAGAGAGAGTTCAGAGAGGGAGGTGGAGCAGGAGAGTGATAGAGAGAGAGAGAGGTCTGAGAGGTAAAGAGAGAGAAGTCAAGGAGGGAGAGAGAGATAGGTCAGAGAGGTAGAGAGAGAGAGGTCAGATTGGGAGAGGAAGAGAGATAGAGAGGTCAGAGAGGGAGAGAGAGCTCAGAGAGTGAGAGATAGAGAATTCAGAGAGGGAGAGAGAGAGTGAGATCTGAGAGGGAGAGAGAGAGAGAGGACAGACATGGAGAGAGAGAGGTCAGAGGGGGAGAGAGAGATAGTAAGAGGTCAGAGAATGATAGAGAGAGAAGTCAGAGAGTGAGGGTGAGAGAGAGGTCAGAGAGGGAGACAGAGAGGGAGAGAAAGGTCAGAGAGGCAGTGGGAGAGGAAGAGAGAGAGAGAGAGGTCAGAGAGAGTGAGAGAGAGAGGTCAGAGAGGGAGAGAGCGAGAGAGGTCAGAGTGGGAGAGGGAGAGAGAGAGAGAAGTCGGAAAGGGAGAGAGAGAGAGGTCAGAGAGGGAGAGGGAGTGAGAGGGAGAGGTCAGAGAGTGAGAGAGAGAGGTCAGAGAGGGAGAGAGAGACAGGGACGTCAGAGACGGGGAGAGAGAGAGAATGGTCAGAGAGGGCGAGAGAGAGGTCAGAGAGGGAGAGACAGGTCAGTGAAAGAGAGAGAGAGGTCAGAGAGGGAGAGAGGTCGGTCGGTCAGAGAGGGATTGAGGTCGGTCGGTCAGAGAGGGAGAGAGTGCAAGATGTCAGAGAGGGAGAGAGGTCAGAGAGGGAGATCAGAGAGGGAGATCAGAGAAAGAGAGATCACAGAGCAGGGTCAAGCAGAGTGAGAGAGAGAGTTCAGAGTGAGAGGGATCTGAGAAAGCGATCAGAGAGAATGTTAGATCAAATAGACAGATATACCAGATAGAGAGATAGGTCCAATAGCGAGGAAGAGCTGATAGAGAGATAGATCAGAGAGACTGATCAATCAGAGAGACTGATTGATCAGAGAGAGAGAGAGATCAAAGAGGGAGAGAGAGAGAGAGGTCAGAGGGAGAGAGAGAGAGGTGAGAGCGTGTGAGAGAGAGAGAGAGAGTTCAGAGATGGATAGAGAGAGAGCAAGTTCAGAGAGAGAGAGAGGTCAGAGAGAGGGAGAGGTCAGAGAGGGAGAGAGAGAGAGAGAGGGCAGAGAGGGAGAGAGCGAGAGACAGAGAGAGGTCAGAAATGGAGAGAGAGCAGGAGAGAGAGAGAGAGAGGTCAGAGAGGGAGAGAGAGAGAGACGTCAGAGACAGAGAGAGACGTCAGAGTGGGAGAGAGAGAGATCAGAGAGGGTGAGAGAGAGGTCAGAGAGGGAGAGGGAGTGAGAGGGAGAGGTCAGAGAGTGAGAGAGAGAGGTCAGAGAGGGAGAGAGAGACAGGGACGTCAGAGACGGGGAGAGAGAGAGAATGGTCAGAGAGGGCGAGAGAGAGGTCAGAGAGGGAGAGACAGGTCAGTGAAAGAGAGAGAGAGGTCAGAGAGGGAGAGAGGTCGGTCGGTCAGAGAGGGATTGAGGTCGGTCGGTCAGAGAGGAAGAGAGTGCAAGATGTCAGAGAGGGAGAGAGGGAGAGAGGTCAGAGAGGGAGATCAGAGAGGGAGATCAGAGAAAGAGAGATCACAGAGCAGGGTCAAGCAGAGTGAGAGAGAGAGTTCAGAGTGAGAGGGATCTGAGAAAGCGATCAGAGAGAATGTTAGATCAAATAGACAGATATACCAGATAGAGAGATAGGTCCAATAGCGAGGAAGAGCTGATAGAGAGATAGATCAGAGAGACTGATCAATCAGAGAGACTGATTGATCAGAGAGAGAGAGAGAGATCAGAGAGAGATAGATAGATCAGGGAGACAGAGATAGATCGGAGAGAGACAGAGATAGATCAGAGAGAGATAGATAGATCAGATACAGAGAGCCTATTTTCTCTGCTGGAAGGCCTATGAGAGATGAAAAATCTGTCTATCCCAGCCTTAAATCTATTTAGTGATGGAGCATCTACACCCTCTGGGGTTGAGAATTCCAATGAATCACATCTGTTTGGAAAAAAGACTTTCTCCTCTTCTCAGTCCTTAAAGCCCTGAGACTGTGCCCCCATGTTCTAGATTCCCCGACCAGTGGTAATAACTTATCAGTGTTCAATCTGTCAAGCCCCATCAGAATCAACAGTGACTGTATTCTTTTTTTTAAAATTCAGTCACTGGATGTGGTCTTTGCTGACTGGGCCAGCATTTATTGCCCATTACTAATTGCCCTTGAGAAGATGGTGATGAGCTGCCTTCTTGAACCGCTGCAGTTCATGTGGTGTTAGGGAGGGAGTGCCAGGATTTTGATCCAGCGACAGTGAAGGAACAGTGATATATTTCCAAGTTGGGATGGTGAGTGACTTGGTGGGGATCTTCCAGGTGGTGGTGTTCCCATTTATCTGCTGCCTTTGTCCTTCTAGATGGTAGCGGTTATTGGTTTGGAAGGTGTTGTCAAAGGAGCCTTGGTGACTTCCTGCAGTGCATCTTGTAGATGGTACACACTGCTGCCACTGTGTGTCGGTGGTGGAGGGAGTGAATGTTTGTGGATGTGGTCCCAATCAAATGGGCTGCTTTGTCCTGGGTGGTGTCAAGCTTCTTGAGTGTTGTGGGAGCTGCACTCATCTAGGGAAGAGGGAAGTCTTCCATCACACTCCTGACTTGGGCCTTGTAGATGGTGACACGCTTTGGGGAATCAAGTGGTGAGTTACTCCTTGCACGATTCCTAGCCTCTGAGTTGCTCTTGTAGCCACAGTATTTATATGGCTAGTCCAGTTCAGGTTCTGGTCAATGGTAACCCCGCCAGAATGGTAACCCCCAGGATTTTGAAAGTGGGGGATTCAGTGATGGTAGTGCCATTGAACATCAAGGGGCAATGGTTAGATTCTCTCTAGTTGGAGATGGTCATTGCCTGACACTTATGTGGGGAGAATGTTATTTACCACTTTTCAGACCAAACTTGGATATTTTCCAGGTCTTGCTGCTTTTGGATATGGGCTGCTTCACGGGACCAGTATTAAAGATCGACAGTAACCAGCATGCGATCAGTGAGTGGAGACTTTGGCCTGAGTGAGACAGAGACTGAGTGAGTGAATTTGATTCAAGTGGGAATTTGGTACATAGGGAGAAAGAGGTGCTTTAGGTAAGATTTACTGCAAGAAGTGCGACTTAGTATATAATGCTGCGATTTGGGTAATTAAGGGAGTTAGGGAAGGAGGGGAAAGAGGTGCTTTTTTGCTTTCTGCTTTCTAACTTTCTCAGCCTTCACCAAGTGGTCCTACTCTGCTACAGGAGAAGAAGCGAGTTATTTGGTGAGTATCTGGTGACTAAGGTTTATTCTGTTCTAAAGGTTCAAAATAGTCTAGTAACTGGTGGTAAGGTTAATAAAATATATAAAAACAGTAGTAAATATATAATTGAATAAAATAGTTAAATAATTAGAACATATTATGGATGTCAGTACAAGTGATGTATCACAGCTGCAGCATGTGGGAGCCCCTGGGTGCCGGTTTGATCCAGGGCAAACACGTCTGCAGTAAGTGTTTGATGTTTGAGCAGCTTTGGCTCAGAGTTTATGAGCTGGAGGCTCAACTGCAGACACTGCAATGCATTAGGGAGGGGGAAGGTTACTTGGATTCTTTGTACCAGGAAGCAGTCACACATCTTAGGACAGGGTCTTCTGAATTGGTCAGTGACCAGGGAGAGGAGGGTGTGACTGCGAGTGAAGCAGCTAAGGTGACCCAGAGGGCAGGAGTGCAGGAGTGTGAGCCTCTGTAATTGTCCAACGGGTTTGAGGTTCTCTCAACTTGTTTGGATGCGAGTGGGGGCTACAGGCTGGATGAGCATGGCACCGTGGTACAGGAAGCCATCCAAGTCAGGGGAGGAATGTAGTGGTAGTAGGGGACAGTATAATCAGTTGCATTGACACTGTTTTCTACAGCAAAGAGCTGTGTTGCCTGCCTTGTACCAGGGTCAGGGACATCCGCTAGGGGCTGGAGAGGAACTTGCAGTGGGAGGGGGAGGACCCAGTCATCGTTTTCCATGTTGGCACCAACTACATAGGCAGGACAAAGAAAGAGGTTCTGCACAGTCAGTATGACGAGCTTGGCACCAAATTAAGAAGCGGAACCTCAAAGGTCCTAATCTCTGGATTATTACCTGAGCCACGTGCAATTTGGCATAGGACAAATCAGATTAGGGAGATGAGTCCGTGCCTCAAAGGCTGGTGTGGGAGAAGTGGGTTCCAGTTCGTGAGGCACTGGCAGAAATATTGGGAAAATTGGGATCTGTACCATTGGGATGGTCTACACCTGAACCATGACCAGTGTTCTTGCAAGCTGCATAACTAAGATTTCTACCATTGGGATGGTCTACACCTGAACCATGACCAGTGGTTTTGCAAGCTGCATAACTAGGGAAGTAGAGAGGGTTTTAAACTAAGTAGTGGGGGGGCAAGGGATCAAATTTGGGAAGATATGGTCAATCAAAGAGCGGAGACAAGGCAAAAAAAAAGGTATTATCACAGGTAATGAAAACCAGACGGTGACAGGAAGGAATAGGGAGTACAAATGTAACAATAAATCAACAGATGAAATTAGAGGTTATAAAAAGAATAATAGGATAAAACTAAAGACTCTGTATCTGAATGCACAAAGCATTTGAAACAAAACAGATGAACTTTTTTTTTGTTCGTTCATGGGATGTGGGTATCGCTGGCTTGGCCAGCATTAATTGCCCATCTCTAATTGCTCTTGTTCAGTGGGCAGTTAAGAGTCAACACATTGCTGTGGGTCTGGAATCACATGTTGGCCAGACCAGGTAAGGACAACAGATTTCCTTCCCTAAAGGACATTAGTGAACCATATGGGTTTTTACAACAATTGACAATGGTTTCTTGGTCATCATCAGACTTTTCGTTCCAGATTTTTATTGAATTCAAATTTCACCATCTGCTGTTGTGGGATTCAAACCCAGATCCCCAGAGCATTACCCAGGGTCACTGGAATACTAGTCCTGTGATAATACCGCTATACCACTACCTCCCTGAGACCGCACATAAAAATAAATAACTGTGATTTGATAGCCATTTACAGAGACATGGCTGCAGGACGACATGGATTGGGACCTGCATATTGAAGGGTACAGGGTACTCAGGAAGGACAGAAAGCGAGGAAAAGGTGGAGCGATGGCTCTGTCAGTTAATGATGGTATTGGCACAATAGGGAGGGATGAACTAAGTTTAAGAAACCAGGATGTGGAAATGGTTTGGGTAGAGATGAGAAATGATAAAGGCAAAAAGTCACTTGTGGGAGTTGTATACAGGCCCCCTATCAGTAACCGTATGATAGGGTGGAGCATAATGGATGAAATAATTGGAGCTTGTCAGAAAAGCACGGTGATAATCAAGGAAGAATTTAATTTACATATAGGCAGGAAAAGTCAGATGGGCAAAGAAAGCCTAGATGAGGAGCACATTGAATGTTTTTGGGATAGTTTCTTAGAACATCATGTTCTAGAGCCAACCAGAGAGCAGGCTATACCAGACCTGGTATTGTGCAATGAGATGGGAGTAATTAATGATCTCATAGTGAAGGCGCCCCTCGGTAGCAATGACCATAATATGATTGAATTTTACATTCAGTTTGAGGGAGAGAGGAGTGGGCCTGAGATGAAGATTTTAAGCTTAAATAAAGGCAATTATGAGGGCATGAAAGCTGAGCTGGTTAAAGTGAATTGGCAAATTAAGTTAATGGATAGGTCAATAGAGACACAGTGGCTAATATTTAAGGGGATATTTAAGAATGCACAGAATAGTGTGATGGAAGTATAATAATTTTCAAAATATTTTTCTGATTTATTGTAAATTAGGTTTACAAGGGTAAGTATAGGTGGGTCTGTCTGATTTAATTGTGTTTGGAGTCAAGAAGACTGCAAGTTTTAAATTATCAAAAGAAGCTAGGTGCTTGACATGCTAATGAGCAAACATGGATGCTGGCTTAGCATGTATGGTGTGATGGGAATTTGAAATTTTCGATAAATGAAGGGATTTAGATTTCAAAGGGATCTTCGTTTGTTTACAACTAGTCAGATAAGCAAGGCTAAGGAGTATTTTTATTTTCCCCAAAGGTTACTGACAATATTGGCAACGTGAAAGCTTTATATTATGAGGGAGATACAATTTCAAAGACATATGGAACAATAGAATTTACAGATTAAAAACAGAGAAACATATATAAAGGAGAATGAAAGTCTATGTGGAAGATGGCCATGTAACAGGAGTGTGCAAAATGGCCTTAATGAAGCTTCCAGCCATTTGTGCATGAGTCTGCTATGTAATGAAACTGAAGCTGGGTAAAAGCCATTTGGAATGCCACTGTCAAGTGGGTATTTTGTTAACTTGCTGTTTCTATTTTAAACCTAAAATCTATTTTGGACTGTTGCCTTAAATGGGGTGTAACTGGGGGTCAGGTTAATTAGGAATTTTAGGATTTGTTGTAGTAGTAATTGATTGCGGTCTCATGTATGTGCTTGAAATCTTTTTTGTTAATAAATATTTTAATTTAATATTTAAAATCTCTAAAGGTCTTGGTGTACTTATTACTTCTGAATTCAGTGCACATATCTCATAATAAATTCAAATTGCAAAGCCATTGTGATAGCACAATCAAGTTTCCCTTGTCGCTTTGGTCTGCCTGGCGCACATCACCTGCCATGTCATAACAATAGATACATTCCAACGAATAAGGAAAAGTCCAAGGGGCGGACATACCATTTGTGGTTAACTAGAAGGGTTAAAGATGGTATCAAGCTTAAAGAAAAAGTGTATAATTGTATAAAGATGTGTGGCAAGTCAGGAGATTGGAGAGAATATAAGGAGTAGCAAAGAATGACTAAAAGACTAATAAGGAGGGAAAAATTAGAGTACGAGAGAAAGCTAGCCAGAAATATAAAAACAGATAGTAAGAGTTTTTATAAATATTTAAAAAAGAGAAGAGTTAACAAAGTGAGCATTGGTCTGATAGAAAGTGACACTGGAGAATTGATAATGGAAAACAAAGAGATGGCAGGTAAATTGAACAAAAGTTTTGCATCAGTTTTCACTATGGAGGATACAAGTAACATCCCAGAAGCAGCTATAAACCAAAAATAGAAGTGGGGGCGGAAGGCAGAAAAATTAGTCACCAGAGAACTGGTACTGAGTAAATTGTTGGAGCTGTGGGCTGACAAGTGCTCGGGTCCTGACGGACTTCATTCTAGGGTCTTAAAAGAAGTGTCTAGTGAGATAGTTGATGCATTGGCTTTAATTTTCCACAATTCCCTAGATTCGGGGAAGGTTCCAGTAGATTGGAAAATAGCAAATATAACTCCAGTATTCAAAAAGGGAGGGAGACAAAGCGGGAAACTACAGGCTAGTTAGCTTAAAATCTGTCATGGGGAAAATGTTGGAAGCTATTAAAGAAGTTATGGCAGGGCATCTGGATAAGTTCAAGGTCATCAGGCAGAACCGTGAGTCTTTGGAGCTCTCTTCCTGAAAGAGTGGTGGAAGCAGAGTCTTTAAATATTTTTAAGGCAGAGGTGGATAGATTCTTGGTAAACAAGGGGTTGGTAGGTTATTGGCGGTAGGTGGGATGCAGATTTGAGGTTACTTTCAGATCAGCCATTATCTTAGTAAATGGTGGAGCAGGCTTGAGAGGCTAAATTGCCTACCCCTCCTTGTTCACATGTTCATAATAATCCAGAGAGCTGGAGTTTGAATCACACTAGAGCAGTTTGAAAATTTGAATTTAGTTTTTTTACAACAATGGAAATAAAAAGCTGGTGTAGTGAAATTTACCACGAGGTAGTCAGAATTTAGTAAATTTCTCAGGCTAGTGTCCCAGGCACTTACACAGCAATAACTTGCTCACTGACACTCAGCTCCTGACCTCATTGCAGTCTTGGTTCAAACATGGACAAAAGAGCTGAACTCCCGAGGTGAGGTGAGAGTGACTGCCCTTGAAATCTTGGCTGCATTTGACTGAGTGTGGCATCAAGGAGCCCTAGCAAAACTGGAGTCAGTGAGAATCAGTGGGAAAACTCTCCATTAGTTGGGGTCATACCTAGCACAAAGGAAGATGGTTGTGGTTGTTGGAGGTCAGTCATCTTAACTCCAGGACATTACTGCAGGAGTTCCTCAGGGTAGTCTCCTCGGCCCAACCATCTACAGCTGCTTCATCAATGATCTTCCTTCCATCATGAGGTCAGAAGTGGGGATGTTCGTTGATGATTGCACAATGTTCAATACCATTTGCGGCTCCTCAGATACTGAAGCAGCCCATGTCCAAATGCAGCAAGACCTGGACAATATCCAGGCTTGAGCTGACAAGTGGCAAGTAACATTCGCACCACACAAGTGCCAGACGATGACTATCTCCAACAAGAAAGAATCCAACCATTGCCCTTTGATGTTCAATGGCATTACCATCACTAAATCTCCACTATCAACATCCTGGGGGGTTTCCATTGACCAGAAACTGAACTGGACTAGCCATATAAACACTATGGCTACAAGAACAGCTCATAGGCTAGGAATCCTGCAGAGGATAACTCATGATGGCGGATCATAATCCGAATTACTTACAGACATATTGAACTTTTAAGTAAGATGTTTTTTTTAAAAAAGGACATACAAGCAAAAGCTGGCTGAGACTGTAAAGTAACCACTTGCTGGAAAATTCCTATGTGGATTACACTTGACCAACTAGCTCAGAGAACGCATTGCCACACCTAAAAAGGTGTCAAGGCCTATGTCAGACAGAGACACTTCAAAGGGAAAGATGCAATGCAAAAACTGAACTGTAACTCCTATGGTTCCGGAGATAATGAAGGCTGATTACCATGTCAGCAGAAACCATCTCCTGTGAGTTATAGCACAGACTGTGGACGTGAACTGAGTTGAAAGATAGTAGTTTTTGGGCAAAAGAAGTGTTTGTTTTTTCCCTCCAGGAATACACAAGAAAAGGGGTTAAAAGCCTCTGCAACCCTAAATCTGTGTGTTACTTTTGGTGTTCCAGGCCTGGTGCTGTGAAGATCATAGCAAAAGAACATCAATTAGGCATCCCTGCACTTTCAGGTAAGAAGGTCTCTCTCTGATTGATGGAAGTAAGTTACAACAGCAAAACCACAGTCACAAAGGAAACAGGACAGCTCCTTTCAGCTAACCTGCAGAACCAAGAATCTCCAAAACAACTGCTCAACAGACAATGATAGCCCTCCTGGAATCACCCCAACTTAGTGGCCACAATGTTTCGCCATCTTCTCTTCATGGAAAACCCAAAGACTGATCCGTATATTTTTTTTAGCCTTTATTTCTGGATCCACTCCCTATTTCTAAACCGTGAGTATGTGTATTGCGTTTTTTATCATTTGGTCTTGCATTTTAGTGACTAATAAGCTCACTCTTTTTTTGACTCAAGGAATCCTGGTTAAATTGGCTCCTTTTAAAAGGTATCCACGAGGGAAGGGATCCTTTTTAAATTAACCTTGTTGCGACCAACCAAGGGGGTTGAATAAAGAGGAGGAGGCAGTTCATCCCTCCTCACCCAGCGCCATAACAATTTGGAGTATCACGTCCAGGATCATAACAAATTAGGGGGCCCTCACCCACGGACCGGTCATAACATAACTCACCTCCTGACTCCTCAAAGTTCACCATCTACAAGGCACAAGTCAGGAGTGCGATGGAATAATCTCCACTTGCCTGGATGAGTGCAGCTGCCACAACACTCAAGAAGATCAACACCATCCAGCACAAAGCAGCCACTTGATTGACACCCCTTCAACAAACATTCACTCCCTCCATCATTGACACACTGCATTGCACTGCATCAACTCACCAAGCTTCCTTTGACAACACCTTCCAAACGCATAACCGCTAATATCTAGAAGGACGAGGGCAGCAGGTAGATGGGAACACCACCATCTGGAAGTTCTCCCCCAAGTCACTCACCATCCTGTCAGCTACTGGAACTTTTCGTGACCCTTGAAGACCAAGTCTAGACAATGAATGCCAGCAGGAATTTCAGTCACAACCAAAGACTGATTCTGTACTCACCCAATTCTTGGACATTCTCAGAACCCTGGCTGATTTCCTCCCTCCTTCAGGGGCACAAAGACAAAATGTGGATGTGCCCACTACTCCCCTGGCTACGATGTGATAACATAGAAAATGTGTGAGGTATTTCTGCCATTGACCATTGAACCCACCAGAGGGCAGCATTGTGCTGTATTTTGAAATACAGTCAGAAAAATGCTGGAAACACTCAGAAGGTCAGGCAGCATCTGTGGAGAGAGAGATAGAGGGCAGAATTTTCTGTGCCCATTGGCTGCAGGCGTGAGTGGACCAACATGGCAAGAAGGCCAAAAATCAGTTTCACGATATTTTGCAACCAGTTTGCAATCAACCGCTCTGCTCGTCTATGTCAGGCTGTGTTTCCCACTGTCGGATGTTGGGAACGTCATTTTAATACATCTGCATCTAATGATAAGCCCTGCTCACCGGAACCTTCCGCACCATGTCAAATTTACCACCTACATTGGGGGGAAATCATGCTGGTGCAGAACACATCTTGACAACTGTGACGTACAGAAGCCAGGACTTACCCGCCAGGGCCTTGCTCACATCGCAGACACCCGAGGAGCAGAAGATGCTGGAACCCGACGGCAACGGGACCCTGGAGGAGCCTCCATCACACGCTGGGCGGATTCTCATGGACAAGGCTCACTGAAGGTGGAAAAGTCAGCGTTGAGGGTCTGTTTCGGGACATCAGGGTCTTGGCCGTGGTCTGCTACAGACGATCATCGAGGGGGTGGAGAGGAAGGTCCAGCTGTGAGTGGGAGAGGAAAGTTTACCAGGGGTGGGAGGGGAAGGTGTAGGTTTGACTGAGAGAAGGTGGTGCACCGGGGGAGGGGAGGAGTTTGGGAGGGGGGAAATGAAGGGAAGGAGGAGGTGATGAGGGACTACGGGGGAGGAGGGGGTAATGGGGAGAATACAGCAACTGAGGAGGTAGGTGTAAGGGGGGAGGAAAGTGTAAGGGAAGGAGTTCAGAGGGGGAAAGCAGTCCAGGGTGAGGAAGGAGTGCAGAGAGGGGAAGGAATAAGGCTAGAGAAAGGAGTCAGGAAAGGGGGAGGACTAAGGGGGTGGTGAATGAGTCTGGGGGTGGGGGGAGAATGAGTTTTGTGGTGGGCGTGATATCCAGGTGAACGTGCAAAGGAGGGGTCTGTGGAGTCGATGACTGCCTCCTGGGACCGAAATGAGGATAGGAGTGGTAGGAGGAAATGGTGAGAACGAGAAAGGGCAGAGTGAGGTGGGAGGGTGAGAGTGCGATGGTAGCGTTAGAAGAGATGGCGAGGGTGGTTGGTGGAGACTTGGAGGCAGACACAGACCCTTGGGGTGGAAAGGAGGTCAGAGAGGTCAGTATACATGGAGGTGGGATTCTTGGGAAGGTAGGGGAAGTGCACTTTCACCTGGACATCCCCAAAAGAAAAGGATTGTGCCTGGTAGGTGACAGTGGGGAGGCGGGAGGCGATGCCAGGGGCTGGACAGTGATGGGGGAAAGGAAATGGGTGACTGGGGTAGGGAAAAGGCCGGGGGAGTTGAAGACAAATTTTACCAGCCCCATGCTTCTAAAACAAAAAAATGAAAGGGGATTCATGTTGGGCGGGAACAGGTGCTGCATGGGAATGAGGTCAGTGGGTGGGTGGAGTTGCAGGTCAGCTCAGATGGACAACTGAAAGAGAATGCCAGCAGGCAGCATTGAAAATGCTTGGGACCATAAGCTGAGTGAGATGGATGAAGGCTCCATGTGCGTGGAAGAGCCCTTGCACAAGGCTCCGAAAGCCCCTGCCACACACACATTTCTCCCTCCAGAATCACTCGTGGGCTGGCTGTGTGCTGGGGTGGGGGCAGGGAGGAGAGATGCAGGGGGAGGACTTGCAAAGCCTGTAAACGAAGCTGAAAGGCCCCATTACACATTATTCAGTGAATAATTCAATGCCAGGGATCAACCCTGGTTCAATGAAGAGTGTAGGAGGGCATGTTGTGAGCAGCACCAGACATATCTAAAAATAGGTATCAACCTGATGAAGCTACAATACAGGACTACTTGCGTGCCAAACAGCATAAGCAGCAAGTGACAGACAGGGATAAGCAATCCCACAACCAACAGATCAGATCCAAGCTCTGCAGTACTGCCACATCCAGTCGTGAATGGTGGTGGACAATTAAACAACTCACTGGAGGAGGAGGCTCCATAAATATCCCCATCTTCAATGATGGAGCCCAGCACATCAGTGCAAAAGATAAGGCTGAAGCATTTGCTACAATATTCAGCCAGAAGTGCTGAGTGGATGATCCATCTCAGCCTCCTCCAGAGGTCCCCAGCATCACAGATGCCAGTCTTCAGCCAGTTTGATTCACCCCACATGATATCAAGAAACGGCTGAAGGCACTGGTTACTGCAAAGGCTATGGGCCCTGACAACATTCCAGCAATATTACTGAAGACTTGTGCTCCAGAACTTGCCCACGCCCCTAGCCAAGCTGCTCCAGTACAGCTACAACACTGGCATCTACCCACCTTTGTGGAATATTGCCCAGGTATGTCCTGTACACAAAAAGCAGGACAAATCCAACTCAGCCAATTACCGCCACGTCAGTCTACTCTCGATCAGTGAAGTGATAGAAGGGGTCATCAACAGTGCTATCAAGCGGCACTTTCTTAGCAATAACCTGCTCACTGATGCCCACTTTGGGTTCCGCCAGGGCCACTCAGCTCCTGACCTCATTACAGCCTTGGTTCAAACATGGACAAAAGAGCTGAACCCCAGAGGTGAGGTGAGAGTGACTGCCCTTGGCATCAAGGCAGCAGTTGACCAAGTGTGGCATCAAGGAGCCGTAGTGAAACTGGAGTCAATGGAAATCAGGGGGATAACTCTCCGCTGGTTGGAGTCATACCTAGCACAAAGGAAGATGGTTGTGGTCATTAGAGGTCAGTCATCTCAGCTCCGGGACATTGTTGCAGGAGTTCCTCAGGGTAGTGTCCTAGGCACAAATATTTTCAGCTGCTTCATCAATGACCTTCCTTCCATCATGAGGTCAGAAGTGGGGATGTTCGCTGATGATTGCACAATGTTCAGCAACATTCATAACTCCTCAGATACTGAAGCAGTCAATGTCCAAATGCAGCAAGACCTGGACAATATTCAGGCTTGGGCTGACAAGTGGCAAGTAACATTTGCGCCACACAAGTGCCAGGCAATGACCATCTCCAACAAGAGAGAATCTAACCATCGCCCCTTGACATTTAAGGGCATTACCATCACTGAACGCTCCACTATCAACATCCGGAGGTTACCATTGATCAGAAGCCGAACTGGACGAGCCATATAAATACTGTGGCAACAAGAAGAGGTCAGAGTCTAGGAATCCTGCAATGAGTAACTCATCTCCTGATTCTCTAAAGCCTGTTCATCATCTACAAGGCACAAGTCAGGCATGTGATGGAATACTCTCCACTTGCCTGGATGAGTGTAGCTCCAACAACACTCCAGAAGCTTGACTGTCCAGGACAAAGCAGCCCACTTGATTGGCACCACATCCACAAACATTCATTTCCTCCACCGCTGACACACAGTAGCAGCAGTGTGTACCATCCACAAGATGCACTGCAGAAGCTCACCAAGGCTCCTTCGACAGCACCTTCCAAACCCATGACCACTACCACCTAGAAGGTCAAGGGCAGCAGTTAGATGGGAACCTGGAAGTTCCCCTCCAAGTCACTCACCATCCTGATTTGGAAATATATCACCGTTTCTTCACTGTCGCTGGGTCAAAAACCTGGAACTCCCTCCCTAACAGCACTGTGGGTGTACCTACACCACATGGACTGCAGCGGCTCAAGAAGGCAGCTCGCCACCACCTTCTCAAGGGCAACTAGGGATGGGCAATAACCATTGGCCCAGCCAACGATGCCCACATCCTGTGAATGAGTTAAAAATAAGGTGAAAATATTTTCAGATTATAAAGTGACAAAATGTGTTCTCCTGTGCAACCAACTTTAATCAGAATCTCTTAACTTTTCTGGGCCTAACATTTCTAATTTCTGCCCTGACATCTGCAGCAGGGGTGGAGACAGCCCGTGCAATAATTGGCCCTGTTGCCTCTGATGTGCGTCCTCTGGAGAACCGCGGCCTTGAGGGCCCCAGTTTGCTTTGGTTGTCCTCCTGTGGGCCAGCTGTTCCTCTGCGGTGACAGAGGATGAAGTTGAGGGGGTCACAGGCAAAAGGGGACTCGGAGGGAGAGGACAGGCTCTGAGATTCCTGAGTAGATGACCCAGGGGTGTCCAGCGGCCACTCCTCCTCCTTTAGGGTGCCCGAGGGCCCTGGCCTGACTCCTTGAGGGAAAGGAGCACCTAAAGGGATGTCGATGTTCCCAGTTTCCCTCTCGTGTTGCCATTGCAGGAACTCACTCATGGCTACCGCAATGGAGTGCAGTTCTGTTCTGGTCCGCGTTCTGCTAGACCAGGGTCTCCATGGCCTCTGCCATCCTCTCATGGAGACCTCCATACGGGCACATGTGGGCACCACTACATCAGAGAGCAGGTGAATGCCCTCCTCTGACTCGTGTGCCACTCTGTTGAGAGCTTCCAACATCTCCGTGTGATGTTCCCCTGCTTTCTGCTGACTCTCCAGGATGAGCTGGAAGGCTGAATCAAGAGGCTCATCATCTGACTCGGACCTCACAGATGCCTCTTCCCCAGCAGCCCTCCTAGTGCCGGGGAACTCGGCTAAACCTGCCCCCGCCTGCTGCTGCAGACATGTGTCTGTGCGGTAACCACCAGATTGTGAACCCGAGCCTGCTCTAGATCTAGGTCCCACCGAGGTGTGTGCCTCTGTGCTGGTGCAGGGTGTGGGTAAGTGCTGTGATGGGTCTTCCAGGCTGCTTATTTCTAGCTCTTCAATGGAGGAGGTGTCCTCTTGGCTGGAGGGGAGGACATGGATAGAGCTGAGGGACTGGCTGGCTGAGGGTGTCAGTCACTTGGCAGAGCTCCCTGTGAACCAAAGTAGAGTTAATTAGTACTTGGCAGCAGAGTCAAAAGCAGGAGAGAAAGCACTCACAGTGGTGATGAGAGAGGGATGATGTGGTGCAGGATCCTCACGTGGGTGTTCACCGCCAACCTCACCGTCACCACAGGCAGGGTCCACATCCTCACCAGTCAGCACAATGGCACGCTCCTCAAATGGAGTGAGGGGCCTAATGTGGGCCACTCCACTCCCAGTCTGGGGCCTCTCCCTGCTGTTATGAGCCAGCTTCTCCTGCATGGGAACAGATGGAGAGAGTGTGAACAGGACACATGGCACAGCATGGAATGTTTGTGAGGTGGGCGGAGCCATGGATGGGATGAGGATGTGAGCTCCAGAGGATATGAGCCTGATGGAGATGTGAGGGTGTGTGAGTTAGAGATGTTGTCCCTTGAGGTGTGAGATCCCTATGGATGTGTGATGGGTTTGTGAGTGTGTGAGTTGAGAGTGATGAGAAGAGTGAGTTACCCTGGCGGAATGGATGTGACCATTTATCCTGTAGCGACACTGGGTGGCTGTCCTCTTTTGCAAGGCATTGGCACTGACCACCACTGCCACTGCCTCCCATGCTGGATTGATGATGCCACTGCCCATCCTGCAGTCACGACTGGGATAGAGGACATCACGGCGGGCCTCCACATTATTCAAAAGGCACTCAGATGACATGCCATTACACCACGGGGATGCAGTCTTATTGCCTTTCAGGGCCACCCAGCCTTTAAGCAGCAGTTGTGGACTGGAAGCTCTGAGAGGTGTCAGTGCGGCTAGAGTTTAAATGCAGTGGCCGGCGTGAGGAAGTGGTGAGGTGATAGCATGGCGGGCATGTTACCCGGGAATGTATGATTAATGATGTAGCTTTGCGGCCAGCGGGTAAAACGTTCTCGCATTCGCCCGATACTGTACTTACCACACAGGACGATTCAGCCCAGAATTAACGTTTCAGGTCTGTGACCTTTCATCAGAACTTGGATCAGTTAGCGATGTAATAGGCAAGTGAAAGGGTGAAGGGGTAAAAAAGGACAAAAGGGAAGATCTGTGATGGGGGGAAGTTAGGAGGGAATAAGATAACAAAAAGTGGGGTGCAGGGTCAGACAGAAAAGAGAATAAGGAAAGGAACATAAGTGGTGTCCAGAGTGGGTGTGAATAATAAAATGATGAAAAGTTGCGATTGAAAGATAGGGAGCAACAGTGAGACTGGATGAAATAACTAGGGATCAGCAGTGAAGGTTAATGATCGAACCAGGTATCAGCAGTGGGGGTTAATGAACTAACCAGGGATCTGCAGTGAGGACAGATGAACTAACTATGGAGCAGCAGTGAGTATTGATGATTTAACAAGGGATCAGCAGTGAAACGGGGTGAACTAACGAGAGAGAAGCAGGGAGGGTTGGTGGATTAACCAGGCAAAAGCAGTAAGGGTTGAAGGATTAATTCGGGTTCGGTACTGAGGGCTGATGGATTAACTAGGGGTCAGCAATGAGGGCCAATGGATTAATTAGGTATCAGCAGTAAGGCCTGGTGGATTAACTAGGGATCAACAGTGAGGATTGATGAATTAAATAGAGCTCACCAGTGGGTACTCATGAATTAACTCAGGATCAGCAATGAGTGCTGATGGATTAACTAGGGATCAGCAGTGAAGATAGATGTATTAACTAGTGATCAGCAGTGAGGGCTGATGGATTAAGTAGGGATCAGTAGTGAGGATTGATGAATTAACTAGGGATCAGCAGTGAGGCCTGGGGGTATAACTAGGGATCAGCAGTGAGGCATGGTGGGTTAACTAGGGATCAGGAGTGAAGATTGATAAATTAACTCAGGATCAGCAATGAGGTCTGGTGGATTAACCAGGCATCAGCAGTGAGCATTGATGAATTAACTAGGCATCAACAGTGAGAATTGATGAATTAACTAGGTATCAGCAGAGAGGGCTGATGGATTAAATAGGGATCAGCAGTGAGGATTGATTACTTAACTACGGATCAGCAGTGAGGATTGATGAATTAACTAGGGATCAGCAGTGAGAGCTGATGGATTAACTAGGGAACAGCAGTTAGGGATGGTAAATTAACTAGGGATCAGCAGTGAGGCCTTGTGGACTAACCAGTGATCATAAGCAAGTCCTGGTGGATTAACTAAGGATCAGCAGTGAGGACTGATGAATTAACTCAGGATCAGCAGTGGGGCCTGGTAGACTAACTAGGTATCAGCAGTGGGGATTGATGGATTAACTAGGGGTCAACAGTGAGACCAGATGAACTGACTAGTAATAAGTAGAGATGGCTGATGGATTAGCCATGGATCAGCAGTGAGGGCCGATGGATTAACTAGGGATCAGCAGTGGGTGCTCATGGATTAACGAGGGATCAGCAATGTGTGCTGATGGATTAAATGGGATCAGCAGTGAGTCCTGGTGGATCAACTATGGATCAGCAGTGAGGGCTGGCGGATTAACTAGGGATCAGCAGTGAAGCTAGATGAATTAAATAGGGAAAAGTGATGAGGGCTAATGTATTAACTAGTGATCAGAAGTGAGATCTGATGGATTAAGTAGGGATCAGCAATGAGCCCTGAAGGATTAACTAGGGATCAGCAGTGTGGGCTGATGGATTAACTAGGGATCAGGAGTGAAGATTTATGAATTAACTCAGGATCAGCAATGAGGCCTGGAGGATTAACTAGGGATCAGCAGTGAGAATTGATAAATTAACTAGGGATCAGCTGTGAGTACTGGTGGATTAACTAGGGAACAGCAGTGTGACCTACTGGATTAACTAGGAATCAGCAGTGAGGCCTGGTGGATTAAACAGGGATCAGCAGTGAAGACTGATGAATTAACTAGAGATCAGCAGTGAGGGCTGATGAATTAACTAGTGAGCATAAGTAAGGACTGGTGGATTAACTAGGATCAGCAGTGAAGATTCATGAATTAACTTGGAATCAGCAATGCGGATTGATGAAGTAGCTAGGGATCAGCAGTGAGGGCTGATGGACTGACTAGGGATAAGCAGTGAGGCCTGGTGGATTAACTAGGATTCAGCAGTGAGGATTGATGAATTAACTAGGGATCAGCAGTGAGGATTGAATAATTAACTAGGTATCAGCAGTGAGGGCTGATGGATTAACCAGGGATCAGCAATGAGGACTGGTGAATTAAATAGGGATCAGGATTGAGGGCTGATGGATTAAATGGGATCAGCAGTGAGGATTGATTACTAAACTACGAATCAGCAGTGAGGATTGATTACTAAACTATGAATCAGCAGTGAGGATTGATTACTTAACTAGGGATCAGCAGTGTGGATTGATGGATTAACCAGGGATCATCAGTGAGGTTTGATGGATTAACTGGGGATCGGTAGTGAGAATTGATGAATTAACTAGGGATCAGCAGTGAGGCATGGTGGGTAAACTATGGATCAGGAGTGAAGATTGATGAATTACTCAGGATCAGCGGTGGGGCCTGGTGGATTAACTAGGTATCAGCAGTGGGGATTGATGGATTAACTAAGGGTCAGCAGTGAGACCAGATGAAATGACTAGTGATAAGTAGAGAGGGCTGATGGATTAGCCAGGGATCAGCAGTGAGGGCCAATGGATTAATTAGGGATCAGCAGTAAGGGCTGATGGATTAATTAAGGATCAGCAGTGGGTGCTCATGGATTAACGAGGGATCAGCAATGAGTGCTGCTAGATTAAATGAGATCAGCGGTGAGGGCTGGTGGATCAACTATGGATCAGCATTGAGGGCTGGTGGATTAACTAGCGATCTGAAGTGAGGGCTGATGAATTAAGTAGGGATCAGCAATGAGCGCTGATGGATTAACTAGGGATCAGGAGTGAAGATTGATGAAATAACTCAGGATCAGCAAATTGTCCTGGAGGATTAACTAGGGATCAGCAGTGTGGATTGATTACTTATCTACGGATCAGAAGTGTGGATTGAGAAATTAACTAGGCATCAGCAGTGAGTGCTGATGGATTAACTGGGGAACAGCAGTGTGACCTGCTGGATTAACCAGGGATCAGCAGTGAGGACTGATGAATTAACTAGAGATCAGCAATGCGGATTGATGAAGTAACTAGGGATCAGCAGTGAGGCTTGCTGAATTAACTAGGGATCAGCAGTGAGGATTGAATAATTAACTAGGTATCAGCAGTGAGGGATGATGGATTAACCAGGGATTGGCAATGAGGATTGATTACTTAACTAAGGATCAGCAGTGAGGGTTGATAAATTAACTAGAGATCAGCAGTGAGGACTGGTCAATTAAATAGGGATCAGGAATGAGGGCTGATGGATTAACTATGGATCAGCAGTGAGGATTGATTACTAAACTAGGAATCAGCAATGAGGATTGATTACTTAACTAGGGATCAGCAGTGAGGATTGTTGAATTAAATAGGGATCAGCAATGAGGGCTGATGAATTAACTAGGGATCAGCAATGAGGATTGATGAATTAACTAGTGATCAGCAGTAAGGGCTGATGGATTAACTAGTGATTAGCAGTGAGGATTGATTACTTAACTAGGGATCAGCAGTGAGGATTGATGAATTAAATAGGGATCAGCAATGAGGGCTGATGGATTAACTAGGATCAGCAGTGAGGATTGATGAATTAACTAGTGATCAGCAGTGAGGGCTGATGGATTAACTAGAGATCAGCTGTGAGGGCTGATGTATTAAATAGGGATCAGCAGTGAGGATTGATGACTTAACTACGGATCAGCTTTGAGGATTGATGAATTACTTAGGGATCAGCAATGAGGCCTGGAGGATTAACTAGGGATCAGCAGTGAGGATTGTTGAATTAACTAGTGATGAGCAGTGAGGGCTGATGGATCAATTACTTATCAGCAGTGAGGGCTGGTGAACTACCTAGGGATCAGCAGTGAGGATTGATGAATTAACTAGGGATCAGCAGTGAGGCCTGGAGGATTAACTGGTGATCAGCAATGAGGGCAGGTGGGTTAACTAGGGATCAGCAGTGAGGATTGATGAATTAACTAGGGATCAGCAGTGGGGCCTGGTGGTATAACTAGGGATCAACAGTGAGGCACTAGGGATCAGGTGTGAAGATTGATGAATTAACTAGGCATCAGCAGTGAGAATTGATGAATTAACTAGGTATCAGCAGAGAGGGCTGATGAATTAACTAGGTATCAGCAGAGGGGGCTGATGGATAAAATAGGGCTCAGAGGTGAGGATTGATGAATTAACTAGGGATCAGCATTGCGAGCTGATGAAATAACTAGGGATCAGCAGTGACGCCTGGAGGATTAACTAGGGATCAGCAGTGACGGCTGGTGGATTAACTAGGGATCAGCAGTGAGGCATGGTGGGTTAACTAGGGATCAGGAATGAAGATTGATGAATTAACTCGAGATCAGCAATGAGGCTTGGTGGATTAAATAGGGATCGACAGTGAGGCCTGGAAGATTAACTAGGGATCAGCAGTGAGGATTGTTGAATTAACTAGTGATGAGCAGTGAGGGCTGATGGGTCAACTATTTATCAGCAGTGAGGGCTGGTGAACTACCTAAGGATCAGCAGTGAGGCCTGGAGAATTAACAAGTGAACAGCAATGAGGGCTGGTGGATTAACTAGGGATCAGCAGTGAGGATTGATGAATTAACTAGGTGACAGCAGAGAGGGATGATGGATTAAATAGGGATCAGCATTGAGTGCTGATGAAATACCTATGGATCAGTAATGAGGCCTGCAGGATTAACTAGGCATCAGCAATGAGGATTGATTACTTAACTAGGGATCAGCAGTGAGGATTGTTAACTTAACTAGGGATTAGAAGTGAGGATTGATGGATTAACTAGGGATCAGTAGTGAGGATTGATGAATTAACTAGGGATCAGGAGTGAAGATTGATGAATTACTCAGGATCAGCGGTGGGGCCTGGTGGATTAACTGGGGAACAGCAGTGTGACCTGCTGGATTAACTAGGGATCAGCAGTGAGGCCTGGGGGATTAACCAGGGATCAGCAGCGAGGACTGATGAATTAACTAGAGATCAGCAATGCGGATTGATGAAGTAACTAGGGATCAGCAGTGAGGCTTGCTGAATTAACTAGGGATCAGCAGTGAGGATTGAATAATTAACTAGGTATCAGCAGTGAGGGATGATGGATTAACCAGGGATTGGCAATGAGGATTGATTACTTAACTAGGGATCAGCAGTGAGGGTTGATAAATTAACTAGAGATCAGCAGTGAGGACTGGTGAATTAAATAGGGATCAGGAATGAGGGCTGATGGATTAACTATAGATCAGCAGTGAGGATTGATTACTAAACTAGCAATCAGCAGTGAGGATTGTTAACTTAACTAGGGATTAGAAGTGAGGATTGATGGATTAACTAGGGATCAGTAGTGAGGATTGATGAATTAACTAGGGATCAGGAGTGAAGATTGATGAATTACTCAGGATCAGCGGTGGGGCCTGGTGGATTAACTAGGTATCAGCAGTGGGGATTGATAGATTAACTAGGGGTCAGCAGTGAGACCAGATGAAATGACTAGTGATAAGTAGAGAGGGCTGATGGATTAGCCAGGGATCAGCAGTGAGGGCCGATGGATTAACTAGGGATCAGCAGTGAGGGCCGATGGATTAATTAGGGATCAGCAGTAAGGGCTGATGGATTAATTAGGGATCAGCAGTGGGTGCTCATGGATTAACGAGGGATCAGCAATGAGTGCTGCTGGATTAAATGGGATCAGCGGTGAGGACTGGTGGATCAACTAGGGATCAGCAGTGAGGCTTGCTGAATTAACTAGGGATCAGCAGTGAGGATTGAATAATTAACTAGGTATCAGCAGTGAGGGATGATGTATTAACCAGGGATTAGCAATGAGGATAGCTTACCTAACTAGGGATCAGCAGTGATGATTGATAAATTAACTAGAGATCAGCAGTGAGGACTGGTCGATTAAATAGGGATCAGGAATGAGGGCTGATGGATTAACTAGGGATCAGGAGTGAAGATTGATGAAATAACTCAGGATCAGCAAATTGTCCTGGAGGATTAACTAGGGATCTGCAGTGTGGATTGATTACTTAACTACGGATCAGCAGTGTGGATTGAGAAATTAACTAGGCATCAGCAGTGAGTGCTGATGGATTAACTGGGGAACAGCAGTGTGACCTGCTGGATTAACTAGGGATCAGCAGTGAGGCCTGGGGGATTAACCAGGGATCAGCAGCGAGGACTGATGAATTAACTAGAGATCAGCAATGCGGATTGATGAAGTAACTAGGGATCAGCAGTGAGGCTTGCTGAATTAACTAGGGATCAGCAGTGAGGATTGAATAATTAACTAGGTATCAGCAGTGAGGGATGATGGATTAACCAGGGATTGGCAATGAGGATTGATTACTTAACTAGGGATCAGCAGTGAGGGTTGATAAATTAACTAGAGATCAGCAGTGAGGACTGGTCAATTAAATAGGGATCAGGAATGAGGGCTGATGGATTAACTATGGATCAGCAGTGAGGATTGATTACTAAACTAGGAATCAGCAGTGAGGATTGATTACTTAACTAGGGATCAGCAGTGAGGATTGTTGAATTAAATAGGGATCAGCAATGAGGGCTGATGAATTAACTAGGGATCAGCAATGAGGATTGATGAATTAACTAGTGATCAACAGTAAGGGCTGATGGATTAACTAGTGATTAGCAGTGAGGATTGATTACTTAACTAGGGATCAGCAGTGAGGATTGATGAATTAAATAGGGATCAGCAATGAGGGCTGATGGATTAACTAGGATCAGCAGTGAGGATTGATGAATTAACTAGTGATCAGCAGTGAGGGCTGATGGATTAACTAGGGATCAGCTGTGAGGGCTGATGTATTAAATAGGGATCAGCAGTGAGGATTGATGACTTAACAACGTATCAGCTTTGAGGATTGATGAATTACTTAGGGATCAGCAATGAGGCCTGGAGGATTAACTAGGGATCAGCAGTGAGGATTGTTGAATTAACTAGTGATGAGCAGTGAGGGCTGATGGATCAACTACTTATCAGCAGTGAGGGCTAGTGAACTACCTAGGGATCAGCAGTGAGGATTGATGAATTAACTAGGGATCAGCAGTGAGGCCTGGAGGATTAACTGGTGATCAGCAATGAGGGCAGGTGGGTTAACTAGGGATCAGCCGTGAGGATTGATGAATTAACTAGGGATCAACAGTGAAGCACTAGGGATCAGGTGTGAAGATTGATGAATTAACTAGGCATCAGCAGTGAGAATTGATGAATTAACTAGGTATCAGCAGAGAGGGCTGATGAATTAACTAGGTATCAGCAGAGGGGGCTGATGGATAAAATAGGGCTCAGAGGTGAGGATTGACGAATTAACTAGGGATCAGCATTGCGAGCTGATGAAATAACTAGGGATCAGCAGTGACGCCTGGAGGATTAACTAGGGATCAGCAGTGAGGCATGGTGGGTTAACTAGGGATCAGGAGTGAAGATTGATGAATTAACTCGAGATCAGCAATGAGGCTTGGTGGATTAAATAGGGATCGACAGTGAGGCCTGGAAGATTAACTAGGGATCAGCAGTGAGGATTGTTGAATTAACTAGTGATGAGCAGTGAGGGCTGATGGGTCAACTATTTATCAGCAGTGAGGGCTAGTGAACTACCTAAGGATCAGCAGTGAGGCCTGGAGGATTAACAAGTGAACAGCAATGAGGGCTGGTGGATTAACTAGGGATCAGCAGTGAGGATTGATGAATTAACTAGGTGACAGCAGAGAGGGCTGATGGATTAAATAGGGATCAGCATTGAGTGCTGATGAAATACCTATGGATCAGTAATGAGGCCTGCAGGATTAACTAGGCATCAGCAATGAGGATTGATTACTTAACTAGGGATCAGCAGTGGGGACTGGTGAATTAAATAGGGATCAGGAATGAGGGCTGGTGGATTAACTAGGGATCAGCAGTGAGGATTGATGAATTAACTAGGTGACAGCAGAGAGGGCTGATAGATTAAATAGGGATCAGCATTGAGTGCTGATGAAATACCTATGGATCAGTAATGAGGCCTGCAGGATTAACTAGGCATCAGCAATGAGGATTGATTACTTAACTAGGGATCAGCAGTGGGGACTGGTGAATTAAATAGGGATCAGGAATGAGGGCTGATGGATTAACTATGGATCAGCAGTGAGGATTGATTACTAACCTAGCAATCAGCAGTGAGGATTGTTAACTTAACTAGGGATTAGAAGTGAGGATTGATGGATTAACTAGGGATCAGTAGTGAGGATTGATGAATTAACTAGGGATCAGGAGTGAAGATTGATGAATTACTCAGGATCAGCGGTGGGGCCTGGTGGATTAACTAGGTATCAGCAGTGGGGATTGATGGATTAACTAGGGGTCAGCAGTGAGACCAGATGAAATGACTAGTGATAAGTAGAGAGGGCTGATGGATTAGCCAGGGATCAGCAGTGAGGGCCGATGGATTAACTAGGGATCAGCAGTGAGGGCCGATGGATTAATTAGGAATTAGCAGTAAGGGCTGATGGATTAATTAGGGATCAGCAGTGGGTGCTCATGGATTAACGAGGGATCAGCAATGAGTGCTGCTGGATTAAATGGGATCAGCGGTGAGGGCTGGTGGATCAACTAGGGATCAGCAGTGAGGCTTGCTGAATTAACTAGGGATCAGCAGTGAGGATTGAATAATTAACTAGGTATCAGCAGTGAGGGATGATGTATTAACCAGGGATTAGCAATGAGGATAGATTACTTAACTAGGGATCAGCAGTGATGATTGATAAATTAACTAGAGATCAGCAGTGAGGACTGGTCGATTAAATAGGGATCAGGAATGAGGGCTGATGGATTAACTAGGGATCAGGAGTGAAGATTGATGAAATAACTCAGGATCAGCAAATTGTCCTGGAGGATTAACTAGGGATCAGCAGTGTGGATTGATTACTTAACTACGGATCAGCAGTGTGGATTGAGAAATTAACTAGGCATCAGCAGTGAGTGCTGATGGATTAACTGGGGAACAGCAGTGTGACCTGCTGGATTAACTAGGGATCAGCAGTGAGGACTGATGAATTAACTAGAGATCAGCAATGCGGATTGATGAAGTAACTAGGGATCAGCAGTGAGGCTTGCTGAATTAACTAGGGATCAGCAGTGAGGATTGAATAATTAACTAGGTATCAGCAGTGAGGGATGATGGATTAACCAGGGATTGGCAATGAGGATTGATTACTTAACTAGGGATCAGCAGTGAGGGTTGATAAATTAACTAGAGATCAGCAGTGAGGACTGGTCAATTAAATAGGGATCAGGAATGAGGGCTGATGGATTAACTATGGATCAGCAGTGAGGATTGATTACTAAACTAGGAATCAGCAGTGAGGATTGATTACTTAACTAGGGATCAGCAGTGAGGATTGTTGAATTAAATAGGGATCAGCAATGAGGGCTGATGAATTAACTAGGGATCAGCAATGAGGATTGATGAATTAACTAGTGATCAACAGTAAGGGCTGATGGATTAACTAGTGATTAGCAGTGAGGACTCGTCGATTAAATAGGGATCAGGAATGAGGGCTGATGGATTAACTAGGGATCAGGAGTGAAGATTGATGAATTAACTCAGGATCAGCAAATTGGCCTGCAGGATTAATTAGGGATTAGCAGTGTGGATTGATTACTTAACTACAGATCAGCAGTGTGGATTGAGAAATTAACTAGGGATCAGCAGTGAGGGATGATGTATTAACCAGGGATTAGCAATGAGGATAGATTACTTAACTAGGGATCAGCAGTGAGGATTGATAAATTAACTAGAGATCAGCAGTGAGGACTGGTCGATTAAATAGGGATCAGGAATGAGGGCTGATGGATTAACTAGGGATCAGGAGTGAAGATTGATGAAATAACTCAGGATCAGCAAATTGTCCTGGAGGATTAATTAGGGATCAGCAGTGTGGATTGATTACTTAACTACAGATCACCAGTGTGGATTGAGAAATTAACTAGGGATCAGCAGTAAGTGCTGATGGATTAACTGGGGAACAGCAGTGTGACCTGCTGGATTAACTAGGGATCAGCAGTGAGGCCTGGTGGATTAACCAGGGATCAGCAGTGAGGACTGATGAATTAACTAGAGATCAGCAATGCGGATTGATGAAGTAACTAGGGATCAGCAGTGAGGGCTGATGGATTGACTAGGGATCAGCAGTGAGGCTTGCTGAATTAACTAGGGATCAGCAGTGAGGATTGAATAATTAACTAGGTATCAGCAGTGAGGGATGATGGATTAACCAGGGATTGGCAATGAGGATTGATTACTTAACTAGGGATCAGCAGTGAAGATTGATAAATTAACTAGAGATCAGCAGTGAGGACTGGTCAATTAAATAGGAATCAGGAATGAGGGCTGATGGATTAATTAGGGATCAGCAGTGAAGATTGATTACTTAACTAGGGATCAGCAGTGAGGATTGAATAATTAACTAGGTATCAGCAGTGAGGGATGATGGATTAACCAGGGATTGGCAATGAGGATTGATTACTTAACTAGGGATCAGCAGTGAAGATTGATAAATTAACTAGAGATCAGCAGTGAGGACTGGTCAATTAAATAGGAATCAGGAATGAGGGCTGATGAATTAATTAGGGATCAGCAGTGAGGATTGATTACTTAACTAGGGATCAGCAGTGAGGATTGTTGAATTAAATAGGGATCAGCAATGAGGGCTGATGGATTAACTAGGGATCAGCAGTGAGGATTGATGAATTAACTAGTGATCTGCAGTGAGGGCTGATGGATTAACTAGGGATCAGCAGCGAGGACTGGTGAATTTACTAGGGATCAGCAGTAAGGGCTGATGGATTAACTAGTGATCGGCAGTAAGGATTGATTACTTAACTAGGGATCAGCAGTGAGGATTGATGAATTAAATAGGGATCAGCAATGAGGGCTGATGGATTAACTAGGGATCAGCAGTGCCGATTGATGAACGAACTAGTGATCAGCAGTCAGGGCTGGTGGATTAACTAGGGATGAGCAGCGTGGACTGGTGAATTTACTAGGGATCAGCTGTGAGGGCTGATGTATTAACTAGGGATCAGCAGTAAGGGCTATTGGATTAAATAGCGATCAGCAGTGAGGATTGATGACTTAACTACGGATCAGCTTTGAGGATTGATGAATTAATTAGGGATCAGCAGCGAGCCCTGGAGAATTAACTAGGGATCAGCAGTGAGGATTGTTGAATTAACTTGTGATGAGCAGTGAGGGCTGGTGAACTACCTAGGGATCAGCAGTGAGGATTGATGAATTAACTAGGGATCAGCAGTGAGGCCTGGAGGATTAACTGGTGCTCAGCAATGAGCGCTGGTGGGTTAACTAGGGATCAGCCGTGAGGATTGATGAATTAACTAGGGATCAGCAGTGGGGCCTGGTGGTATAACTAGGGATCAACAGTGAGGCACTAGGGATCAGCAGTGAGAATTGATGAATTAACTAGGCATCAGCAGTGAGAATTGATGAATTAACTAGGTATCAGCAGAGGCGGCTGATGGATAAAATAGGGCTCAGAGGTGAGGATTGGTTACTTAACTATGGATCAGCAGTGAGGATTGATGAATTAACTAGGGATCAGCAGTGAGGATTGATGAATTAACTAGGGATCAGCAGTGAGGATTGATGAATTAACTAGGGATCAGCAGTGAGGCCTGGAGGATTAACTAGGGATCAGCAATGAGGGCTGCTGGATTAACTAGTGATCAGCATTGAAGATAGATGAATTAAATAGGGAGAAGGAGTGAGGGCTGATGTATTAACTTGTGATCAGCAGTGAGGGCTGATGGATTAACTAGCGATCAGCAATATGCGCTGATGGATTAACTAGGGATCAGCAATATGCACTGATGGATTAACTAGGGATCAGCAATATGCGCTGATGGATTAACTAGGGATCAGCAGTGAGGCCTTGTGGTTTAACTAGGGATCAGCAATGAAGGCTGGTGGATTAACTAGGGATCAGCAATGAGGCCTGGTGAATTAACTAGAGATTGGCAGTGAGGGCTCATGTATTAACTAGGGATCAGCAGTGAGGATTGTTGAATTAACTAGTGATGAGCAGTGAGGGCTGATGGATTAACTAGGGATCAGCAGTGAGGCCTTGTGGTTTAACTAGGGATCAGCAATGAGGGCTGGTGGATTAACTAGGGATCAGCAATGAGGCCTGGTGAATTAACTAGTGATGAGCAGTGAGGGCTGATGGATCAAGTATTTATCAGCAGTGAGGGCTGGTGAACTACCTAAGGATCAGCAGTGCGGCCTGGAGGATTAACTAACGATCACCAATGAGGGCTGGTGGATTAACTAGGGATCAGCAGTGAGGAATGGTGGGTTAACCAGGGATCATGAGTGAAGATTGATGACTTAACTCAGGATCAGCAATGAGGCCTGGTGGATTAACTAGGCATCATCAGTGAGAATTGATGAATGAACTAGCTATCAGCAGAGAGGGCTGATGGATTAAATAGTGATCAGCAGTGAGGATTGATGAATTAAGTAGGGATCAGCAGTGAGGCCTAGAGGATTAACTAGGGATCAGCAGTGAGGATTGTTGAATTAACTAGTGATGATGAGCAGTGAGGGCTGATGGATCAACTATTGTTCAGCAGTGAGTGCTGATGGATTAACTAGGGATCAGCAGTGAGGGCTGATGGATTAAGTAGTGATTAGCAGTGAGGATTGATTACTTAACTAGGGATCAGCAGTGAGGATTGATGAATTAACTAGGGATCAGCAGTGAAGTCTGATGGATTAACTAGGGAACAGCAGTGAGGGATGGTGGTTTAAGTAAGGATCAGCAGTGAGGCCTTGTGGACTAACCAGGGATTAGCAGTAAGGACTGATGAATTAACTAGTGATCATAAGTAAGGCCTGGTGGATTAAATAGGGATCAGCAGGGAGGATTGATGAATTAACTAGGGACCAGCAATGCTGATTGATGAATCAACTAGGGATCAGCAGTGAGGATTGGTGAATTAAATATGGCTCATGAGTGGGTGCTCATGGATTAACTAGGGATCTGCAGTGAGGGCCGATGGATTAAATGGGATCAGCAGTGAGGTCTGGTGAACTAACTAGGGCTCAGCAGTGAGGTCTGGAGGATTAACTAGCGATCAGCATGAGCGCTGGTGGATTTACTAGGGATCAGCAGTGAGGGGGTGATGGATTAACTCAGGATCAGCAATGAGCACTGATGGCTCACCGAGGGAGCAGCAGCAAGGACTGATGAATTAACTAGTGGTCAGCAGAGAGGATTGATGAATTAAATAGGGATCAGCAGTGAGGATTGATTAATTAACTAAGGATCAGCAATGAGACCTGGTGGATTAACTAGGCATCAGCAGTGAGGGTTGATTTCTTAACTAGGGATTAGCTTTGAGGATTGGTGAATTAAATATGGCTCGCCAGTGGGTGCTCATCATTAACTAGGGATCAGCAATGAGTGCTGATGGATTAAATGGGATCAGCAGTGAGGCCCGTTGAACTACCCAGGGCTCAGCAGTGAGGCCTGGAGGATTAACTAGCGATCAGCAATGATCGCTGGTGGATTAACTACGGATCAGCAGTGAGGGGTGATGGATTAACTCAGGATCAGCAATGAGCACTGATGGATTAACTAGGGAGCAGCAGTGAGGGCTGATGAATTAATTAGGGATCAGCAGTGAGGCCTGGTGCATTAACTAGGGTTCAGCAGTGAGGATTGATGAATTAACTTGGGATAAGCAGTGAGGATTAAATAAGTAACTAGGTATCAGCAGTGAGGGCTGATGGAGTAACCAGGGATCAGCAATGAGGAATGATGAATTAACTAATGATCAGCAGTGAGGGCTGATGGATTAGCTAGGGATCAGCAGCAAGGACTGATAATTAACTAGTGATCTGGTGTGGCCTGGTGAATTAACTAGGGATCAACAGTGAGGGTTGATGAACTAAATAGGCATCAGCAGTGAGGTTTGATTAATTAACTAGGGATCAGCTTTCAGGATTGGTGAATTAAATATGGCTCACAAGTGGGTTCTCAGGGATTAACTAAGGATCAGCAGTGAGGGCCGATGGTTTAAATGGGATCAGCAGTGAGGCCTGGTGAACTACCTAGGGCTCAGCAGTGAGGCCTGGAGGATTAACTAGCAATCAGCAATGAGCGCTGGTGGATTAACTAAGGATCAGCAGTGAGGCCTTGTGGTTTAACTAGGGATCAGCAATGAGTGCTGATGGATTAACTTGGAATCAGCAGTGACGATTAAATAGGTAACTAGGCATAAGCAGTGCGGGCTGATGGATTAACCAGGGAGCAGCAATGAGTACTGATGAATTAACTAAGGATCAGCAGTGATGCCTGGTGAATTAACTAGGGATCAGCAGTGAGGATTGATTACTTAACTAGGGATCAGCTTTGAGGATTGGTGAATTAAATATGGCTCACGAGTAGGTTCTCATGGATTAACTAGGGATCAGCAATGAGTGCTGATGGATTAAATGGGATCAGCAGTGGGGCCTGTTGAACTACCTAGGGCTAAGCAGTGCGGCCTGGAGGATTAACCAGCGATCAGCAATGAAGGCTGGTGGATTAACTAGGGATCAACAGTGAGGCTGGGAGGATAAACTAGCGATCAGCAATGAGTGCTTGTGGATTAAATAGGTATCAGCAGAGAGGGCTGATGGATTAAATAGGGATTAACAGTGATGATTGTTTACTTAACTACGGATCAGCAGTAAGGATTGATGAATTAACTAGGGATCAGCAGTGAGGCCTGTTGAACTACCCAGGGGTCAGCAGTGAGGCCTGCAGGATTAACTAGCGATCAGCAATGAGCGCCGGTGGATTAACTAGGGATCAGCAGTGAGTGGTGATGGATTAACTCAGGATCAGCAATGAGCACTGATGGATTTACTAGGGAGCAGCAGTGAGGGCTGAAGGATTAACTAGGGATCAGCAGTGAGACCTGGTGCATTAACTAGGGTTCAGCAGTGACAAATGATGAATTAACTTGGGATAAGCAGTGAGGATTAAATAAGTAAATTGGTATCAGCAGTGAGGACTGATGGAGTAACCAGGGATCAGCAATGAGGACTGATGAATTAACTAGTGATCAGCAGTGAGGGCTGACGGATTAACTAGGGATTAGCAGCAAGGACAGCTGAATTAACTAGGGATCAGCAGTGAGGATAGATGAATTAAATAGGGATCAGCAGTGAGGATTGATTAATTAACTAAGGATCAGCAGTGAAACCTGGTGGATTAACTAGCAATCAGCAATGAGCGCTGGTGGATTAACTAGGGATCAGCAGTGAGGGGTGATGGATTAACTCAGGAACAGCAATGAGCACTGATGGATTAACTAGGGAGCAGCAGCAAGGACTGATGAATTAACTAGTGATCATAAGTAAGGCCTGGTGGATTAAATAGGGATCAGCAGTGAGGATTGATGAATTCACTAGGGATCAGCAATGCTGATTTTTGAATTAATTAGGGATCAGCAGTGAGGATTGATGAATTCACTAGGGGTCAGCAGTGAGGGCTGATGGATTAACTAGGGATCAGCAGTGAGGATTGATGGATTGACTAGGGATCAGCAGTGAGGATTGATGAATTAACTTGGGATAAACTGTGAGGATTAAATAAGTAACTAGGTATCAGCAGTGAGGCTTTGTCGATTAACTAAGGATCAGCAGTGAGACCTGGTGCATTAACTAAGCATCAGCAGTGAGGATTGATTACTTAACTAGGGATCAGCTTTGAGGATTGGTGAATTAAATATGGCTCACCAGTGGGTGCTCATGGATTAACTAGGGATCAGCAATGAGTGCTGATGGATTAAATGGGATCAGCAGTGAGGGGTGATGGATTAAGTCAGGATCAGCAATGAGCACTGATGGATTAACTAGGGAGCAGCAGCAAGGACTGATGAATTAACTAGTGATCAGCAGTGAGGCCTGGTGGATTAACTAGGGATCAGCAATGAGGCCTGGTGGATTAACTAGGGTTCAGCAGTGAGGATTGATGAATTAACTTGGGATAAGCATTGAGGATTAAATAAGTAAATAGGTATCAGCAGTGAGGGCTGATGGATTAACTAGGGACAGCAGTGACAATTAAATAAGTAACTATGTATCAGCAGTGCGGCCTGATGGATTAACCAGGGATCAGCAATGAGGACTAATGAATTAACTAGTTAACAGCAGTGAGGCCTGGTGAATTAACTAGGGATCAGCAGTGAGGATTGATGAATTAACTAGGGATCAAGAGAGAGGGCTGATGGATTAAATAGGGATTAGCAGTGAGGATTGATTTCTTAACTACGGTTCAGCAGTGAGGATTGATGAATTAACTAAGGATCAGCAGTTAGGGCTGTTGGATTAACTAGGGAACAGCAGTGAGGTATGGTGAATTAACTAGGAATCAGCAGTGAGGCCTGGTGGACTAACCAGGGATTAGCAGTGAGGACTGATGAATTAACTAGGGATCAGCAATGCTGATTGATGAATTAATTAGTGATCAGCAGTGAGGATTGATGAATTAACTAGGGATCAGCAATGCGGATTGATGAATTAATTAAGGATCAGCAGTGAGGGCTGATGGATTAACTAGGGTTCAGCAGTGAGGATTGATGAATTAACTTGGGATAGGCAGTGAGGATTAAATAAGTAATTAGGTATCAGCAGTGAGGGCTGATCGAGTAACCAGGGATCAGCAATGAGGAATGATAAATTAACTAGTGATCAGCAGTGAGGGCTGATGGATTAACTAAGGATCAGCAACAAGGACTGATGAATTAACTAGGAATCAGCAGTGAGGCCTGGTGAATTAACTAGGGATCAGCAGTGAGACCTGGTGAACTACCTAGGGATCAGCAGTGAGGATTGATTACTTTACTAGGGATCAGCTTTGAGGATTGGTGAATTAAGTATGGCTCACCGGTGGGTGCTCATGGATTAACTAGGGATCAGCAATGAGTGCTGATGGATTAAATGGGATCAGCAGTGAGGGGTTATGGATTAACTAGGGAGCAGCAGCAAGGACTGATGAATTAACTAGTGATCAGCAATGAGGCCTGGTGGATTAACTAGGGATCAGCAGGGAGGCCTGGTGCATTAACTAGGGTTCAGCAGTGAGGATTGATGAATTAACTTGGGATAAGCATTGAGGATTAAATAAGTAAATAGGTATCAGCAGTGAGGGCTGATGGATTAACTAGGGACAGCAGTGACAATTAAATAAGTAACTATGTATCAGCAGTGCGGGCTGATGGATTAACCAGGGATCAGCAATGAGGGCCAATGAATTAACTAGTTAACAGCAGTGAGGCTTGGTGAATTAACTAGGGATCAGCAGTGAGGATTGATGAATTAACTAGGGATCAGCAGTGAGGATTGATTACTTAACTAGGGATCAGCTTTGAGGATTGATGAATTAACTTGGGATAAACTGTGAGGATTAAATAACTAACTAGGTATCAGCACTGAGGGCTGATGGATTAACTAGGGATGTGGAGTGAAGATTGATAAATCAACTCAGGATCAGCAATGAGGTCTGGTGGATTAACGAGGGATCAGCAGTGAGCATTGATGAATTAACTAGGCATCAACAGTGAGAATTGATGAATTAACTAGGTATCAGCAGAGAGGGCTGATGGATTAAATAGGGATCAGCAACAAGGACTGATGAATTAAATAGGGATCAGCAGTGAGGCCTGGTGAATTAACTAGGGATCAGCAGTGAGACCTGGTGAACTACCTAGGGATCAGCAGTGAGGATTGATTACTTAACTAGGGATCAGCTTTGAGGATTGGTGAATTAAGTATGGCTCACCAGTGGGTGCTCATGGATTAACTAGGGATCAGCAATGAGTGCTGATGGATTAAATGGGATCAGCAGTGAGGGGTGATGGATTAACTCAAGATCAGCAATGAGCACTGATGGATTAACTAGGGAGCAGCAGCAAGGACTGATGAATTAACTAGGGATCAGCAGTGAGGCCTGGTGGATTAACTAGGGTTCAGCAGTGAGGATTGATGTATTAACTTGGGATAAGCATTGAGGATTAAATAAGTAAATAGGTATCAGCAGTGAGGGCTGATGGATTAACGAGGGACAGCAGTGACGATTAAATAAGTAACTATGTATCAGCAGTGCGGGCTGATGGATTAACCAGGGATCAGCAATGTGGACTAATGAATTAACTAGTTATCAGCAGTGAGGCTTGGTGAATTAACTAGGGATCAGCAGTGAGGATTGATGAGTTAACTAGGGATCAGCAGTGAGGATTGATTACTTAACTAGGGATCAGCTTTGAGGATTGATGAATTAACTTGGGATAAACTGTGAGGATTAAATAACTAACTAGGTATCAGCACTGAGGGCTGATGGATTAACTAGGGATGTGGAGTGAAGATTGATAAATCAACTCAGGATCAGCAATGAGGTCTGGTGGATTAACGGAGGATCAGCAGTAAGCATTGATGAATTAACTAGGCATCAACAGTGAGAATTGATGAATTAACGAGGTATCAGCAAAGAGGGCTGATGGATTAAATAGGGATTAGTAGTGATGATTGATTACTTAAATTCAGATCAGCAGTGAGGATTGATGAATTAACTAGGGATCAGCAGTGAAGTCTGATGGATTACCTAGGGAACAGCAGTGAAGGATGGTAGATTAACTAAGGATCAGCAGTGAGGCCTTGTGGAGTAACCAGGGATTAGCAGTGACAACTGATGAATCAACTGGAGATCAGCAGAGAGGACTGATGAATTAACTAGTGATGGTAAGTAAGGCCTGGTGGATTAACTAGGGATCAGCAGTGAGGATTGATGAATTCACTAGGGATCAGCAATGCTGATTGATGAATTAATTAGGGATCATCAGTGAGGACTGATGAATTAACAAGGGATCAGCAATGCGGATTGATGAATTAACTAGGGATCAGCAGTGAGGGCTGGTGAATTAACTAGGGATCAGCAGTGAGGCCTGGTGGATTAACTAGGGTTCAGCAGTGAGGATTGATGAATTAACTTGGGATAAACTGTGAGGATTAAATAAGTAACTAGGTATCAGCAGTGAGGCCTGATGGATTAACTAGGGGTCAGCAGTGAGGCCTGGTGATTAACTAGGGTTCAACAGTGAGGATTGATGAATTAACTAGGCATCAACAGTGAGAATTGATGAATTAACGAGGTATCAGCAGAGAGGGCTGATTGATTAACCAGGGATCAGCAGTGAGGCTGGAGGATTAATTAGCGATCAGAAATGAGTGCTGGTGAATTAACTAGGGATCAGCAGTGAAGTCTGATGGATTACCTAGGGAACAGCAGTGAAGGATGGTAGATTAACTAAGGATCAGCAGTGAGGCCTTGTGGATTAACCAGGGATTAGCAGTGAGGACTGATGAATCAACTGGAGATCAGCAGAGAGGACTGATGAATTAACTAGTGATGGTAAGTAAGGCCTGGGATCAGCAGTGAGGATTGATGAATTCACTAGGGATCAGCAATGCTGATTGATGAATTAATTAGGGATCATCAGTGAGGACTGATGAATTAACAAGGGATCAGCAATGCGGATTGATGAATTAACTAGCGATCAGCAGTGAGGGCTGGTGGATTAACTAGGGATCAGCAATGAGGCCTGGTGGAATAACTAGGGGTCAGCAGTGAGGCCTGGTGATTAACTAGGGTTCAACAGTGAGGATTGATGAATTAACTAGGCATCAACAGTGAGAATTGATGAATTAACTAGGTATCAGCAGAGAGGACTGATGGATTAACCAGGGATCAGCAGTGAGGCTGGAGGATTAATTATCGATCAGAAATGAGTGCTGGTGAATTAACTAGGGATCAGCAGTGAGGGCTGATGGGTTAACTAGGGATGAGGAGTGAAGATTGATAAATTAACTCAGGATCAGCAGTGAGGTCTGGTGGATTAACTGGGAATCAGCAGTGAGCATTGGTGAATTAACTAGGCATCAACAGTGAGAATTGATTAATTAACTAGGTATCAGCAGAGAGATCTGATGGATTAAATAGGGATTAGCAGTGAGGATTGATTACTTAACTACGGATCAGCAGTGAGAATTGATCAATTAACTAGGGATCAGCAGTGAGGGCTGTTGGATTAACTACGGAACAGCAGTGAGGGATGGTGGATTAACACTGGATGAGCAGTGAGGCCTTGTGAACTAACCAGGGATTAGCAGTGAGAACTGATGAATTAACTAGGGATCAGCATTGAGGATAGATGAATTAACTAGGGATCAGCAGTGCTGATTGATGAATTAACTAGTGATCAGCAGTGAGGATTGATGAATTAACTAGGGATCAGCAGTGAGGGCTGATGGATTAACTAGGGAACAGCAGTGAGGGATGGTGGATTAACTAAGGATCAGCAGTCAGGCCTTGTGGACTAACCAGGGATTAGCAGTGAGGACTGATGAATTAACTGGAGATCAGCAGTGAGGACTGATGAATTAACTAGTGATCATAAGTAAGGCCTGGTGGATTAACCAGGAATCAGCAGTGAGGATTGATGAATTAACTAGGGATCAGCAATGCGGATTGATGAATTAACTGTGGATCAGCACTGAGGATTGATGAATTAACTAGGGATCAGCAATGCGGATTGATGAATTAACTAAGGATCAGCAGTGAGGGCTGATGGATTAACTAGGGGTCAGCAGTGAGGCCTGGTGCATTAACTAGGGTTCAGCAGTGAGGATTGATGTATTAACTTGGGATAAGCAGTGAGGATTAAATAAGAATCTAGGTATCAGCAGTGAGGGCTGATGGAGTAACCAGGGATCAGCAATGAGGACTGATGAATTAACTAGTGATCAGCAGCGAGGGCTGATGAAATAACTAGTGATCAGCAGTGAGGCCTGGTGAGTTAACTAGGGATCAGCAGTGAGGATAGATGAATTAAAAAGGGATCAGTAGTGAGGATTGATGAATTAAATAGGGATCAGCAGTTAGGGGTGATGGATTAACTCAGGAACAGTAATGAGCACTGATGGATTAACTAGGGAGCAGCAGCAAGGACTGATGAATTAATTAGTGATCAGCAGTGAGGTCTGGTGAATTAACTAGGGATAAGCTGTGAAAATTGATGAATTAAATAGGTATCAGCAGTGAGGATTGATTAATTAACTAAGGATCAGCAGTGAGACCTGGTGGATTAACTAGGCATCAGCAGCGAGGGTTGATTACTTATCTAGGGATCAGCGTTGAGTATTGGTGAATTAAATATGGCTCACCAGTGGGAGCTCATGGATTAACTAGGGATCAGCAATGAGGGCTGATGGTTTAAATGGGATCAGCAGTGAGGCCTGGTGAACTACCTAGGGCTCAGCAGTGAGGCCTGGAGGATTAACTAGCGATCAGCAATGAGCGCTGGTGGATTAACTAGGGATCAACGGTGAGGGGTGATGGATTAATTTAGGATCAGCAATGAGCACTGATGGATTAACAAGGGAGCAGCAGCAAGGACTGATGAATTAACTAGTGATCAGCAGTGAAGCCTGATGGATTAACTAGGGTTCAGCAGTGAGGATTGATGAATTAACTTGGGTTAAGCAGTGAGGATTAAGTAAGTAAATTGATATCAGCAGTGAGGGCTGATGGAGTAACCAGGGATCAGCAATGAGGACTGATGAATTAACTGGAGATCAGCAGTGAGGACTGATGAATTAACTAGTGATCATAAGTAAGGCCTGGTGGATTAACTAGGGATCAGCAGCAAGGACTGATGAATTAACTAGTGATCAGCAGTGAGGCCTGGTGAATTAACTAGGGACCAGCAGTGATGATTGATGAATAAATTAGGGATGAACATTGAGGCACGGTGGGTTAACTAGGGATGAGGAGTGAGCATTGATGAATTAACTAGGCATCAACAGTGAGAATTGATTAATTAACTAGGTATCAGCAGAGAGGGCTGATGGATTAAATGGGGATTAGCAGTGAGGATTGATTTCTTAACTACAGTTCAGCAGTGAAGATTGATGAATTAACTAGGGATCAGCAGTGAGGATTGATGAATTAACTAGGGATCAGCAGTGAGGGCTGTTGGATTAACTAGGGAACAGCAGTGAGGGATGGTGGATTAACTAGGGTTCAGCAGTGAGGCCTTGTGGACTAACCAGGGATTAGCAGTGAGGACTAATGAATTAACTAGGGATCAGCAGTGAGGATAGATGAATTAACTAAGGTTCAGCAGTGAGCATTGATGAATTAACTAGGCATCAACAGTGAGAATTGATTAATTAACTAGATATCAGCAGTGAGGATTGATGAATTAACTAGGTATCAGCAGAGAGGGCTGATGGATTAAATAGGGATTAGCAGTGAGGATTGATTACTTAACTACAGTTCAGCAGTGAGGCCTTGTGGACTAACCAGGGATTAGCAGTGAGGACTAATGAATTAACTAGGGTTCAGCAGTGAGCATTGATGAATTAACTAGTGATCAGCAGTGCGGATTGATGAATTAATTAGGGATCAGCAGTGAGGGCAGATGGATTCACTAGGGTTCAGCAGTGAGGATTGATGAATTAACTTGGGATAAGCAGTGAGAATTGAATAAGTAATTAGGTATCAGCAGTGAGGGCTGATGGAGTAACCAGGGAACAGCAAAGGGGAATGATGAATTAACTAGTGATCAGCAATGAGGTCCGATGGATTAACTAGGGATCAGCAACAAGGACTGATGAATTAACTAGTGATCAGAGTGAGGCCTGGTGAATTAACTAGGGATCAGCAGTGAGGATTGATGAATTAAATAGGGATCAGCAGTGAGGATTGATTGATTAACTAAGGATCAGCAGTGAGACCTGGGGCATTAACTAGGCATCAGCAGTGAGGATTGATTACTTAACTAGGTATCAGCTTTGAGGATTGGTGAATTAAATATGGCTCACCAGTGGGTGCTCATGGATTAACTAGGGATCAGCAATGAGTGCTGATGGATTAAATGGGATCAGCAGTGAGGGGTGATGGATTAAGTCAGGATCAGCAATGAGCACTGATGGATTAACTAGGGAGCAGCAGCAAGGACTGATGAATTAACTAGGGATCAGCATTGAGGGCTGATGGATTAACTAGGGATCAGAAGTGAGGCCTGGTGGATTAACTAGGGATCAGCAGTGAGGATTGTTTAATTAACTAATGGATCAGCAGTGAGACCTGATGGATTAACGGGGGATCAGCAGTGAGGATTGATTACTTAACTAGGGATCAGCTTTCAGGATTGGTGAATTAAATATGGCTCACAAGTGGGTTCTCATGGATTAACTAAGGATCAGCAATGAGTGCTGATGGATTACCTAGGAATCAGCAGTGAGGTGTGATGGATTAACTTAGGATCAGCAATGAGCACTGATCGATTAACTAGGGAGCAGCAGTGAGGCCTTGTGGATTAACTAGGGATCAGCAGTGAGGGCTGATGGATTAACTAGGGAACAGCAGTGAGGGATGGTGGATTAACTAAGGATCAGCAGTGAGGCCTTGTGGACTAACCAGTGATTAGCAGTGAGGACTGATGAATTAACTAGGGATCAGCAGAGCGGACTGATGAATTCACTAGGGATCAGCAATGCGGATTGATGAATTAACTAGGGATCAGCAGTGAGGGCTGATGGATTATCTAGGGATCAGCAGTGAGGCTGGTGGATTAACTAGGCTTCAGCAGTGAGGATTGATGAATTAACTTGGGATAAACTGTGAGGATTAAATAAATAACTAGGTATCAGCAGTGAGGCCTGATGGATTAATTAGGGATCAGCAGTGAGGCCTGGTGATTAACTAGGGTTCAACAGTGAGGATTGATGAATTAACTAAGCATCAACAGTGAGAATTGATGAATTAACTAGGTATCAGCAGAGAGGGCTGATGGATTAACCAGAGATCAGCAGTGAGGCCTGGAGGATTAACTAGCGATCAGCAATGAGTGCTGGTGGATTAACTAGGGATCAGCAGTGAGGGCTGATGGGTTAACTAGGGATGAGGAGTGAAGATTGATAAATTAACTCAGGATCAGCAGTGAGGTCTGGTGGATTAACTGGGGATCAGCAGTGAGCATTGATGAATTAACTAGGTATCAGCAGAGAGGGCTGATGGATTAAATAGGGATTAGCAGTGAGGATTGATTACTTAACTACGGATCAGCAGTGAGGATTGATGAATTAACCAGGGATCAGCAGTGAGGGCTGTTGGATTAACTAGGGAACAGCAGTGAGGGATGGTGGATTAACCAGGGATCAGCAGTGAGGCCTTGTGGACTAACCACTGATTAGCAACAAGGACTGATGAATTAACTGGGGATCAGCAGTGAGGATAGATGAATTAACTAGGGATCAGCAATGCGGATTGATGAATTAATTAGGGATCAGCAATGCTGATTGATGAATTAATTAGGGATCAGCAGTGAGGCCTGGTGGATTAACTAGGGTTCAGCAGTGAGGATTGATGAATTAACTTGGGATAAGCAGTGAGTATTAAATAAGTAATTAGGTATCAGCAGTGAGGGCTGATGGAGTAACCAGGGATCAGCAATGAGGAATGATGAATTAACTAGTGATCAGCAGTGAAGGCTGATGGATTGACTAGGGATCAGCAGCAAGGACTGATGAATTAACTAGTGATCAGAGTGAGGCCTGGTGAATTAACTAGGGATCAGCAGTGAGGATTGATGAACTAAATAGGGATCAGCAGTGAGGATTGATTGATTAACTAAGGATCAGCAGTGAGACCTGGTGCATTAACTAAGCATCAGCAGTGAGGATTGATTACTTAACTAGGGATCAGCTTTCAGGATTGGTGAATTAAATATGGCTCACAAGTGGGTTCTCATGGATTAACTAAGGATCAGCAATGAGTGCTGATGGATTAACTAGGAATCAACAGTGAGGGGTGATGGATTAACTTAGGATCAGCAATGAGCACTGATCAATTAACTAGGGAGCAGCAGTGAGGCCTTGTGGATTAACTAGGGATCAGCAGTGAGGGCTGATGGATTAACTAGGGAACAGCAGTGAGGGATGGTGGATTAACTAAGGATCAGCAGTGAGGCCTTGTGGACTAACCAGTGATTAGCAGTGAGGACTGATGAATTAACTAGGGATCAGCAGAGCGGACTGATGAATTCACTAGGGATCAGCAATGCGGATTGATGAATAAACTAGGGATCAGCAGTGAGGGCTGATGGATTATCTAGGGATCAGCAGTGAGGCTGGTGGATTAACTAGGGTTCAGCAGTGAGGATTGATGAATTAACTTGGGATAAGCAGTGAGTATTAAATAAGTAATTAGGTATCAGCAGTGAGGGCTGATGGAGTAACCAGGGATCAGCAATGAGGAATGATGAATTAACTAGTGATCAGCAGTGAAGGCTGATGGATTGACTAGGGATCAGCAGCAAGGACTGATGAATTAACTAGTGATCAGAGTGAGGCCTGGTGAATTAACTAGGGATCAGCAGTGAGGATTGATGAACTAAATAGGGATCAGCAGTGAGGATTGATTGATTAACTAAGGATTAGCAGTGAGACCTGGTGCATTAACTAAGCATCAGCAGTGAGGATTGACTAGGGATCAGCGTTGAGTATTGGTGAATTAAGTATGGCTCACCAGTGGGTGCTCATGGATTAACTAGGGATCAGCAATGAGTGCTGATGGATTAAATGGGATCAGCAGTGAGGGGTGATGGATTAAGTCAGGATCAGCAATGAGCACTGATGGATTAACTAGGGAGCAGCAGTGAGGACTGATGAATTAACTAGTGATCAGCATTGAGGCCTGGTGGATTAACTAGGGATCGGCAGTGAGGCCTGGTGGATTAACTAGGGGTCAGCAGTGAGGATTGATGAATTAACTAAGGATCAGCAGTGACGATTAAATAAGTAACTAAGTATCAGCAGTGCGGGCTGATGGATTAACCTGGGATCATCAATGAGGACTGATGAATTAACTAGTGATCAGCAGTGTAGGCTGATGGATTGACTAGGGATCAACAACAAGGACTGATGAATTAACTAGTGATCAGAGTGAGGCCTGGTGAATTAATTAGGGATCAGCAACAAGGACTGATGAATTAAATATGGATCAGCAGTGAGGATTGATTGATTAACTAAGGATCAGCAGTGAGACCTGGTGCATTAACTAAGCATCAGCAGTGAGGATTGAATACTTAACTAGGGATCAGCTTTGAGGATTGGTGAATTAAGTATGGCTCACAAGTGGGTGCTCATGGGTTAACTAGGGATCAGCAATGAGTGCTGATGGATTAAATGGGATCAGCAGTGAGGGGTGATGGATTAAGTCAGGATCAGCAATGAGCACTGATGGATTAACTAGGGAGCAGCAGTAAGGACTGATGAATTAACTAGTGATCAGCATTGAGGCCTGGTGGATTAACTAGGGATCAGCAGTGAGGCCTGGTGGATTAACTAGGGATAAAGAGTGAGGGTCGATGAATTAACTAGGGATTAGCAGTGAGGCTTTGTCGATTAACTAGGGATCAGCAGTGAGGTCTTGAGATTGACTAGGAATTAGCAGTAAAGCCTGGTGGATAATGAATAATCAACAGTGACGTCTGATGGATTAAGTAGGGGTCAACAGTGGGGATTGATGAATTAACTAGGGATCATCAGAGAGGATTGATGACTTAACTAGGGATCATAAGTGATGCTTGATGAATTAACTGGGGATCATCAGTGAGGATTGATGAATTAAACAGGGATCAGCAGTGAATGCTGATGGATCATCTACAGATCAGCAATGAAGCCTGGTGGATTAACTAGGGATCTGCAGTGAGGCCTGGTCGATTTTCTAAGGATCAGCAGTGAGGGCTGTTGGATTTAATAGGGATCAGCAATGAGGTCTGATGGATTATCTAGGGATCAACAGAGAGGGGTGATGAATTAACTAGGGATCAGCAGTGATGCCTGGTGGATTAAATAGGGATCAGCAGTGAGGATTGATGAATTAATGAGGAATCAGCAGTGAGGGCTGATGAATTAACTCAGTATTACTAGTCAGAGCTGTTGGATTAACTAGGAATCAGCAATGAAGGCTGATGGATTAATTCGGGATCAGCAGTGAGGCCTGGTGGATTAACTAGGGATCAGCAATGAGGGCTGATGGATTAAATAGGGATCAGCAATGAGGGCTGATGGATTAACTAGGGATCAGCAATGAGGGCTGATAGATTAAATAGGGATCAGCATTGAGGGCTGATGGATTAAATAGGGATCAGCAGTGAGTTCTAGAGGATAGACTAGGAGTTAGCAGTAAGGCCTGGTGGATAAATAAGCATCAGCAGTGAGGGCTGATGGATTAAGTAGGGATCAGCAGTGAGGACTGATGAATTAACTAGTTATAATCAGTGAGGATTGGTGAATTAACTAGGGATCATCAGTGAGAATTGATGAATTAACCAGGGATCAGCAGTGAATGCTGATGGATTATCTACAGATCAGCAATGAAGCCCGGTGGATTAATTAAGGATTAGCAGTGATTCCTGGTCGATTAACTCGGGATCAGCAGTGCGGCCTGGTAGATTAGCCAGGGATTAGCAGTGAGGGCTGATGGATTAAGTTGGGATCAACAGTTAAGACTGCTGCATTAACTAGGGAAAAGCAATGACGGCTGATGGATGAATTCGGGAACAGCAGTGAGGCCTAGTGGATTAACTAGTGATCAGGAAATAGGGCTGATGGATTAACTAGGGATCAGCTGTGAGGGCTGATGTGTTAAATAGGGATCAGCAATGAGGGTTGATGGATTAAATAGGGGTCAAAAGTGAGCATTGATGAATTAACTAGGGATCAGCAGTGAGGTCTGATGGATTAATTAGAGATCGGTAATGAGGGCTGATGTACTAGCTAGGGATCAGCAGTGATGACTGGCGGATTAACTAGGGATCAGCAGTCAGGGCTGATGAATTAACTCAGTATTAGTAGTCAGGGCTGATGGATTAACTAGGAATCAGCAATGAACGCTGATGGATTAATTTGGGATCAGCAGTGAGGCCTGGTGGATTAACTAGGGATCAGCAGTGAGGCCTAGTGGATTAATAGGGATCACTAATGAGGGCTGATGAACTTACTAGGGATCAGCAGTGAGGCCTCGTGGATTAACTAGCGATAAGCAATGAAGGCTGATGGATTAATTCGGGATCAGCAGTGAGGCCTAGTTGATTAACTAGTGATCAGCAAGTAGGGTTGATGTTTTAATGAGGGATCAACAGTGAGGGCTGATGGATTAAATAGGGATCAGCAATGAGGGCTGATGAATTAACTAGGGATCAATAGTGAGGATGATGAATTAACTAGGGATCAATAGTGAGGATGATGAATTAACTAGGGATCTGCAGTGATGCCTGGTGGTTAAACTACGGATCAGCAATGAGGATTGATGAATTAACGAGGGATCAGCAGTGAGGGCTGATGAATTAACTAGGAATCAGCAATGAAGGCTGATGGATTAACGAGGGATCAGCAGTGAGGCCTGGTGGATTGAATAGTGATCAGCAGTGAGAATTGATGAATTAACTTGGGATCAGCAGTGAATGCTGAAAGATAAACTATGGATCAGCAGTGGAGCCTGCTGGATTTACTAGGGATCAGCAGTGAGGCCTGGTCAATTAACTAAGGATCAGCAGTTCGGATTGATGAATTTACTAGAGATCAGCGGTGAGGGCTGATGGATTAACTAGAGATCAGCAGTGAGCCCTGGTGGATTAACCAGGTATCAGCAGTGAGGAATGATGAATTAACTAGGGACCAGCAGTGAGAATTGATGAATTAACTAGGCATCAGCAATGAGAGCTGATGGATTAACTAAGGATCAGCAGTGAATGCTGATGGATTATCGACAGATCAGCAATGAAGCCTGGTCGATTAACTAGGAATCAGCAGTGAGGCCTGGTCGATTAACTAGGGATCAGCAGTGAAGCCTGGTCGATTTACTAGTGATCAGCAGTGAGGTCCTGAGGATTGACTAGGAATCAGCAGTAAAGCCTGGTGGATTAACTAGGGATCAGCAGGGAGGGCTGATGGATTAACTAGTCATCAGAAAATAGTGCTGATGGATTAAGTAGGGGTCAAAAGTGAACATTGATGAATTAACTAGGAATCAGCAGTGAGGCCTGGTGGATTAACTGGCGCTAAACAATAAAGGCTGATGGATTAATTCGGGATCAGCAGTGAGTCCTAGTGGATTAACTAGTGATCAGCAATGTGGGTTGATGTTTTAACGAGGGATCAGCAGTGAGGGCTGATGGATTAAATAGGGATCTGCAATGAGGTCTGATGGATTAACTAGGGATCAACCGTGAGGCGTGATGAATTAACTAGGGATCAGCAGTGATGCCTGCTGGTTTAACTAGGGATCAGCAATGAGGATTGATGAATTAACGAGGGATCAGCAGTGAGGGCTGATGAATTAACTAGGAATCAGCAATGAAGGCTGATGGATTAATTCGAGATCAGCAGTGAGGCCTGGTGGATTGACTAGTGATCAGCAGTGAGAATTGATGAATTAACTTGGGATCAGCAGTGAATGATGATAGATAAACTATGGATCAGCAGTGAAGCCTGGTGGATTTACTAGGGATCAGCAGAGAGGCCTGGTCAATTAACTAAGGATCAGCAGTTCGGATTGATGAATTTACTACAGATCAGCAGTGAGGCCTGGTGGATTAACCAGGTATCAGCAGTGAGGAATGATGAATTAACTAGAGATCAGCAATGAGAATTGATGAATTAACTAGACATCAGCAGTGAGGGCTGATGGATTAACTAAGGATCAGCAGTGAATGCTGATGGATTATCGACAGATCAGCAATGAAGCCTGGTCGATTAACTAGGGATCAGCAGTGAAGCCTGGTCAATTTACTAGTGATCAGCAGTGAGGTCCTGAGGATTGACTAGGAATCAGCAGTAAAGCCTGGTGGATTAACTAGGGATCAGCAGAGAGGGCTGATGGATTAACTAGTCATCAGAAAATAGTGCTGATGGATTAAGTAGGGGTCAAAAATGAACATTGATGAATTAACGAGGGATCAGCAGTGAGGGCTGTTGAATTAACTAGGAATCAGCAATGAGGGCTGATGGATTAACGAGGGATCAGCAGTGAGGCCTGGTGGATTAACTAGGGATCAGCAGTGATGTCTGATGGATTAACTAGCGATCAGTAATGAGGGCTGATGAACTAGCTAGGGATCAGCAGTGAGGCCTGGTGGATTGAATAGTGATCAGCAGTGAGAATTGATGAATTAACTTGGGATCAGCAGTGAATGCTGATAGATAAACTATGGATCAGCAGTGGAGCCTGCTGGATTTACTAGGGATCAGCAGTGAGGCCTGGTCAATTAACTAAGGATCAGCAGTTTGGATTGATGAATTTACTAGAGATCAGCGGTGAGGGCTGATGGATTAACTAGAGATCAGCAGTGAGCCCTGGTGGATTAACCAGGTATCAGCAGTGAGGAATGATGAATTAACTAGGGATCAGCAGTGAGAATTGATGAATTAACTAGGCATCAGCAATGAGGGCTGATGGATTAACTAAGGATCAGCAGTGAATGCTGATGGATTATCAACAGATCAGCAATGAAGCCTGGTCGATTAACTAGAAATCAGCAGTGAAGCCTGGTCAATTTACTAGTGATCAGCAGTGAGGTCCTGAGGATTGACTAGGAATCAGCAGTAAAGCCTGGTGGATTAACTAGGGATCAGCAGAGAGGGCTGATGGATTAACTAGTCATCAGAAAATAGTGCTGATGTATTAAGTAGGGGTCAAAAGTGAACATTGATGAATTAACTAGGGATCAGCAGTGAGGTCTGGTGGATTAATTAGAGATCAGCAATGATGGCTGATGAACTACCAAGGGGTCATAAGTGAGGACTGATGTATTAACAAAGCTTCAGCATTGACGTTTGTTGGATTAACTAGGAATCAGCAGTGCGGCCCGGTAGATTAACCAGGGATTAGCAGTGAGGGCTGATGGATTAAGCTGGGATCAAGACTTAGGACTGATGAATTAACTTGGGATCAGCAGTGAGAATTGATGAATTAACCAGGGATCAGCGATAAGGGATTATGTATTAAATAGGGATCAGCAGTGAGGCCTGGTGGATTAACTCGGGATCAGCAGTGCGGATTGCTGAATTTACGAGGGATCAGCAATGAGGGCTGATTGATTAACTAGGGGTCACCAGTGAGGATTGATTAATCAACTATTGAACACCAGTGAGTGCTGGTGGATTAACTTGGGATCAGCAGGGAGGGTTGATGGATTAACTAGTCATCAGAAAATAGTGCTGATGGATTAAGTAGGGGTCAAAAGTGAACATTGATGAATTAACTAGGGATCAGTAGTGAGGCCTGGTGGATTAACTGGCGCTAAACAATAAAGGCTGATGGATTAATTCGGGATCAGCAGTGAGTCCTAGTGGATTAACTAGTGATCAGCAAGTAGGGTTGATGTTTTAACGAGGGATCAGCAGTGAGGGCTGATGGATTAAATAGGGATCAGCAATGAGGTCTGATGGATTAACTAGGGATCAACAGTGAGGAGTGTTGAATTAACTAGGGATCAGCAGTGATGCCTGCTGGTTTAACTAGGGATCAGCAATGAGGATTGATGAATTAACGAGGGATCAGCAGTGAGGGCTGATGGATTAATTCGAGATCAGCAGTGAGGCCTAGTGGATTGACTAGTGATCAGCAGTGAGAATTGATGAATTAACTTGGGATCAGCAGTGAATGATGATAGATAAACTATGGATCAGCAGTGAAGCCTGGTGGATTTACTAGGGATCAGCAGAGAGGCCTGGTCAATTAACTAAGGATCAGCAGTTCGGATTGATGAATTTACTACAGATCAGCAGTGAGGCCTGGTGGATTAACCAGGTATCAGCAGTGAGGAATGATGAATTAACTAGAGATCAGCAATGAGAATTGATGAATTAACTAGACATCAGCAGTGAGGGCTGATGGATTATCGACAGATCAGCAATGAAGCCTGGTCGATTAACTAGGGATCAGCAGTGAAGCCTGGTCAATTTACTAGTGATCAGCAGTGAGGTCCTGAGGATTGACTAGGAATCAGCAGTAAAGCCTGGTGGATTAACTAGGGATCAGCAGAGAGGGCTGATGGATTAACTAGTCATCAGAAAATAGTGCTGATGGATTAAGTAGGGGTCAAAAGTGAACATTGATGAATTAACTAGGGATCAGCAGTGAGGCCTGGTGGATTAACTAGGGATCAGCAATGAGGTCTGGTGGATTAATTAGAGATCAGCAATGATGGCTGATGAACTACCAAGGGGTCATAAGTGAGGACTGATGTATTAAAAGGCTTCAGCATTGACGTTTGTTGGATTAACTAGGAGTCAGCAGTGCGGCCTGGTAGATTAACCAGGGATTAGCAGTGAGGGCTGATGGATTAAGCTGGGATCAAGAGTTAGGACTGATGAATTAACTAGGGATCAGCAGTGAGAATTGATGATTTAACCAGGGATCAGCGATAAGGGATTATGTATTAACTAGGGATCAGCAGTGAGGCCTGGTGGATTAACTCGGGATCAGTAGTGTGGATTGATGAATTAACGAGGGATCAGCAATGAGGGCTGATTGATTAACTAGGGGTCACCAGTGAGGATTGATTAAACAACTATTGAACACCAGCGAGTGCTGGTGGATTAACTTGGGATCAGCAGGGAGGGTTGATGGATTAACTAGTCATCAGAAAATAGTGCTGATGGATTAAGTAGGGGTCAAAAGTGAACATTGATGAATTAACTAGGGATCAGCAGTGAGGCCTGGTGGATTAACTGGCACTAAGCAATAAAGGCTGATGGATTAATTCGGGATCAGCAGTGAGTCCTAATGGATTAACTAGTGATCAGCAAGTAGGGTTGATGTTTTAACGAGGGATCAGCAGTGAGGGCTGATGGATTAAATAGGGATCAGCAATGAGGTCTGATGGATTAACTAGGGATCAACAGTGAGGAGTGTTGAATTAACTAGGGATCAGCAGTGATGCCTGCTGGTTTAACTAGGGATCAGCAATGAGGATTGATGAATTAACGAGGGATCAGCAGTGAGGGCTGATGAATTAACTAGGAATCAGCAATGAAGGCTGATGGATTAATTCGAGATCAGCAGTGAGGCCTAGTGGATTGACTAGTGATCAGCAGTGAGAATTGATGAATTAACTTGGGATCAGCAGTGAATGATGATAGATAAACTATGGATCAGCAGTGAAGCCTGGTGGATTTACTAGGGATCAGCAGAGAGGCCTGGTCAATTAACTAAGGATCAGCAGTTCGGATTGATGAATTTACTACAGATCAGCAGTGAGGCCTGGTGGATTAACCAGGTATCAGCAGTGAGGAATGATGAATTAACTAGAGATCAGCAATGAGAATTGATGAATTAACTAGACATCAGCAGTGAGGGCTGATGGATTATCGTCAGATCAGCAATGAAGCCTGGTCGATTAACTAGGAATCAGCAGTGAGGCCTGGTCGATTAACTAGGGATCAGCAGTGAAACCTGGTCGATTTACTAGTGATCAGCAGTGAGGTCCTGAGGATTGACTAGGAATCAGCAGTAAAGCCTGGTGGATTAACTAGGGATCAGCAGGGAGGGCTGATGGATTAACTAGTCATCAGAAAATAGTACTGATGGATTAACTAGGGGACAAAAGTGAACATTGATGAATTAACTTGGGATCAGCAGTGAGGCCTGGTGGATTAACGAGGGATCAGCAATGAGGTCTGGTGGATTAATTAGAGATCACCAATGATGGCTGATGAACTAGCAAGGGTCAGCAGTGAGGACTGATGTATTAACAAGGCTTCAGCAGTGACGGCTGATGGATTAATTAGGGATCAGCAGTGAGGACTGGAGGATTAACTAGGAATCAGCAGTGCGGCCTGGTAGATTAACCAGGGATTAGCAGTGAGGGCTGATGGATTAAGCTGGGATCAAGAGTTAGGACTGATGAATTAACTAGGGATCAGCAGTGAGAATTGATGAATTAACCAGGGATTAGCGGTGAGGGATTATGTATTAACTAGGGATCAGCAGTGAGGCCTGGTGGATTAACTCGGGATCAGCCGTGCAGATTGATGAATTTACAAGGGATCAGCAATGAGGGCTGATTGATTAACTAGGGGTCACCAGTGAGGATTGATTAATCAACTATGGAACACCAGTGAGTGCTGGTGGATTAATTTGGGATCAGCAGGGAGGGTTGATGGATTAACTAGTCATCAGAAAATAGTGCTGATGGATTAAGTAGGGGTCAAAAGTGAACATTGATGAATTAACTAGGGATCAGCAGTGAGGCCTGGTGGATTAACTGGCGCTAAGCAATAAAGGCTGATGGAGTAATTCGGGATCAGCAGTGAGTCCTAGTGGATTAACTAGTGATCAGCAGGTAGGGTTGATGTTTTAACAAGGGATCAACAGTGAGGGCTGATGGATTAGATGGGGATCAGCAATGACGTCTGATGGATTAACTAGGGATCAACAGTGAGGAGTGATGAATTAACTAGGGATCAGCAGTGATGCCTGCTGGTTTAACTAGGGATCAGCAATGAGGATTGATGAATTAACGAGAGATCAGCAGTGAGGGCTGATGAATTAACTTGGGATCAGCAGTGAATGATGATAGATAAACTATGGATCAGCAGTGAGGCCTGATGGATTAACTAGGAATCAGCAATGAAGGCTGATGGATTAATACGGGATCAGCAGTGAGGCCTGGTGGATTGACTAGGGATCAGCAAGTAGGGCTGATGGATTAACCAGGGATCAACAGTGAGGATTGATGAATTAACTTGGGATCAGCAGTGAGGGCTGATGAATTAAATCGGGATATAAGGCAGGGCTGATGGATTAACGAGGGATCAGCAGTGAGGCCTGTTGGATTGACTAGTGATCAGCAGTGAGAATTGATGAATTAACTTGGGATCAGCAGTGAGAATTGATGAATTAATTAGGCATCAGCAGTGAGGCCTGGTCGTTTTAGTAAGGATCAGCAATGAGGTCTGGTGGATTAACTAGGGATTAGCATTGAGGATTGATGAATTAACTCGGGATCAGCAATCAAGGCTGATGGATTAACTAGGAATCAACAATGAAGGCTGATGGATTAATTCAGAATCAGCAGTGAGGCCTGGTTGGTTAACTCGGGATCGGCAGTGAGGGCTGATGGATTAATTAGGGATCAGCAATGAGGTCTGGTGGATTAATTAGAGATCAGCAATGATGGCTGATAAACTACCGAGGGGTCATAAGTGAGGACTAATGAATTAACAAGGCTTCAGCAGTGACGGCTGATGGATTAACTAGGGATCAGCAGTGAGGACTGGAGGATTAACTAGGAAGCAGCAATGTGGCCTGGTAGACTAACCAGGGATTAGCAGTGAGGGCTGATGGATTATGTTGGGATCAAGAGTTAGGACTGTTGAAGTAACTAGGGATCAGCAGTAAGAATTGATGAATTAACTAGGGATCAGCAGTGAAAATTGATGAATTAACCAGGGATCAGCAGTGAGGGATTATATATTAACTAGAGATCAGCAGTGAGGCCAGGTGGATTACCTCATGATCAGCAGTGCAGATTGATGAATTAACAAGGGATCAGCAGTGAGGACTGATGGATTAACTAGGGGTCACCAGTGAGGATTGATTAATCAAATATGGAACACCAGTGAGTGCTGGTGGATTAACTAGGGATCAGCAGTGATGTCCGGTGGATTAACTAGGTACCAGCAATGAGGTCTGTTGGTTTAATTCGGTATCAGCAGAGAGGTCTGTTGAACTAGAGATCAGTAATGAAGGCTGATGAACTAGCTAGGGATCAGTAGTGAGGCCTCGTGGATTAAGTAGGGATCAGCAATGAGGTCTGATGGATTAATTAGAGATCAGCAATGATGGCTGATGAACTACCAAGGGGTCATAAGTGAGGACTGATGAATTAACAAGGCTTCAGCAGTTATGGCTGATGGATTAGCTAGGGATCAGCAGTGAGGACTTGAGGATTAACTAGGAATCAGCAGTGTGGCCTGGTAGATTAGCCAGGGATTAGCAGTGAGGGCTGATGGATTAAATTGGGATCAAGAGGTAGGACTGATGAAGTAACTAGGGATCAGCAGTGAGAATTGATGAATTAACCAGGGATCAGCAGTGAGGGATTATGTATTAACTAGAGATCAGCAGTGAGTCCAGGTGGATTAACTCGTGATCAGCAGTGTGGATTGATGAATTAACAAGCGATCAGCAGTGAGGGCTGATGGATTAACTAGGGGTCACCAGTGAGGATTGGTTAATCAACTATGGAACACCAGTGAGGCCTGGTGGATTAACTAGGGATCAGCAGTGAGGCCTGGTGGTTTAACTAGCGATAAGCAATGAAGGCCGATGGATTAATTCGGGATCAGCAGTGAGGCCTAGTGGATTAACTAGTGATCAGCAAGTAGGGTTGATGTTTTAATGAGGGATCAACAGTGAGGGCTGATGGATTAAATAGGGATCAGCAGAGAGGATTGATGAATTAAAGAGGAATCAGCAGTGAGGGCTGATGAATTAAGTCAGTATTACTAGTCAGGGCTGATAGATTATCTAGAAATCAGCAATGAAGGCTGATGGATTAATTCGGTATCAGCAGAGAGGTCTGTTGAACTAGAGATCAGTAATGAAGGCTGATGAACTAGCTAGGGATCAGTAGTGAGGCCTCGTGGATTAAGTAGGGATCAGCAATGAGGTCTGATGGATTAATTAGAGATCAGCAATGATGGCTGATGAACTACCAAGGGGTCATAAGTGAGGACTGATGAATTAACAAGGCTTCAGCAGTTATGGCTGATGGATTAGCTAGGGATCAGCAGTGAGGACTTGAGGATTAACTAGGAATCAGCAGTGTGGCCTGGTAGATTAGCCAGGGATTAGCAGTGAGGGCTGATGGATTAAATTGGGATCAAGAGGTAGGACTGATGAAGTAACTAGGGATCAGCAGTGAGAATTGATGAATTAACCAGGGATCAGCAGTGAGGGATTATGTATTAACTAGAGATCAGCAGTGAGTCCAGGTGGATTAACTCGTGATCAGCAGTGTGGATTGATGAATTAACAAGCGATCAGCAGTGAGGGCTGATGGATTAACTAGGGGTCACCAGTGAGGATTGGTTAATCAACTATGGAACACCAGTGAGGCCTGGTGGATTAACTAGGGATCAGCAGTGAGGCCTGGTGGTTTAACTAGCGATAAGCAATGAAGGCCGATGGATTAATTCGGGATCAGCAGTGAGGCCTAGTGGATTAACTAGTGATCAGCAAGTAGGGTTGATGTTTTAATGAGGGATCAACAGTGAGGGCTGATGGATTAAATAGGGATCAGCAGAGAGGATTGATGAATTAAAGAGGAATCAGCAGTGAGGGCTGATGAATTAAGTCAGTATTACTAGTCAGGGCTGATAGATTATCTAGAAATCAGCAATGAAGGCTGATGGATTAATTCGGGATCAGCAGTGAGGCCTGGTGGATTAACTTGGGATCAGCAAGTAGGGCTGATGGATTAAATAGAGTTCAGCAATGAGGGCTGATGGATTAACTAGGTATCAACAGTGCGGCCTGGTGGATTAACTAGTGAGCAGCAGTGAGGGCTGATGGATTGACTAGGGATCAGCATTGAGGGCTGATGGATTAAATAGGGATAAACAATGAGGGCTGGTGGATTAACTAGGGATCAGCAGTGAGTTCTAGAGGATAGACTAGGAATTAGCAGTGAGGCCTGGTGGATAAGTAAGCACTAGCAGTGAGTGCTGATGGATTAAGTAGGGATCAGCAGTGAGGACTGATGAATTAACTGGGGATAATCAGTGAAGATTGATGAATTAAGTAGGGATCATCAGTAAGGCTTGATGAATTAACTAGGGATCATCAGTGATGATTGATGAATTAACCAGGGATCAGCACTGAATGCTGATGGATTATCTACAGATCAGCAATGAAGCCTGGTGGATTAATTAGGGATTAGCAGTGAGATATGGTCGATTAACTAGGCATCAACAGTGTGGCCTGGTAGATTAACCAGGGACTAGCAGTGAGGGCTGATGGATTAAGTTGGGATCAGCAGTGAGGTCTAGTGGATTGACTAGTGATCAGCAAGTAGGTTTGATGTTTTAATGAGGGATCAACAGTGAGGCCTGGTTGTATAACTAGGGATCAGCAATGAGGATTGATGAATTAATGAGGGATCAGCAGTGAGGGCTGATGAATTAACTAGGAATCAGCAATGAAGGCTGATGGATTAATACGGGATTAGCAGTGAGGCCTGGTGGATTAACTAGGGATCAGCAAGTAGGGCTGAGGGATTAACTAGGGATCAACAATGAGGATTGATGAATTTACTAGGGATCAGCAGTGAGGGCTGATGAATTAACTCGGGATATAAGGCAGGGCTGATGGATTAATGAGGGATCAGCAGTGAGGCCTGGTGGATTGACTAGTGATCAGCAGTGAGAATTGATGGATTAACTTGGGATCAGCAGTGAATGCTGATGGATTTACTAGGAATCAGCAATGAAGGCTGATGGATTAATTCGGGATCAGCAGTGGAGCCTGGTGGATTTACTAGGGATCAGCAGTGAGGCCTGGTCAATTAACTAAGGAGCAGCAGTGAGAATTGATGAATTAACTAGGCATCAGCAGTGAGGGCTGGTGGATTAACTAAGGATCAGCAGTGAATGCTGATGGATTATCGACAGATCAGCAATGAAGCCTGGTGGATTAACAAGGAATCAGCAGTGAGGCCTGGTCGATTAACGAGTGATCAGCAGTGAGGCCAGGTCAATTTACTAGTGATCGGGGCAGTGAGGTCCTGAGGATTGATTAGGAATCAGCAGTAAATCCTGGTGGATTAACTAGGAATCAGCAGTGAGTGCTGATGGATTAACTAGGGGTCAAAAGTGAACATTGATGAATTAACTAGGGATCAGCAGTGAGGCCTGGTGGATTAACTAGGGATCAGCAATGATGTCTGGTGGATTAACTAGGGATCAGCAGTGAGGGCTGATGGATCAAGTAGGGGTCAATTGTGAGGCCTGATGAATTAACTAGGGATCAGAAGTTAGGATTGATGAATTGACCAGGGATCAGCAGTGAGGGCTGTTGCATTAACTAGAGATTAGCATTGAGGATTGATGAATTAACTCGGGATCAGCAGTCAAGGCTGATGGATTAACTAGGAATCAACAATGAAGGCTGATGGATTAATTTGGAATCGGCAGTGAAGCCTGGTTGGTTAACTAAGGATCAGCAGTGAGGGCTGATGGATTAAATAGGGATCAGCAATGAGGGCTGATGGATTAACTAGAGAGCAGCAGTGAGGATTGATGAATTAACTAGGGATCAGCAGTGAGTTCTGATGGATTAACTAGGGATCAGCAGTGAGGATTGATGGATTAATTCGGGATCAGCAGTGAGGCCTGGTACATTAACTAGGGATCAGCAGTGATGTCTGATGGATTAACTAGCGATCAGTAATGAGGGCTGATGAACTAGCTAGGGATCAGCAGTGAGGTCTAGTGGATTAACTAGTGATCAGCAAGTAGGTTTGATGTTTTAACGAGGGATCAACAGTGAGGCCTGGTGATATAACTAGGGATCAGCAATGAGGATTGATGAATTAACGAGGGATCAGCAGTGAGGGCTGATGAATTAACTAGGAATCAGCAATGAAGGCTGATGGATTAATTCGGGATCAGCAGTGAGGCCTGGTGGTTTAACTAGGGATCAGCAAGTAGGGCTGATGGATTAACTAGGGATCAACAGTGAGGATTGATGAATTTACTAGGGATCAGCAGTGAGGGCTGAAGAATTAACTCGGGATATAAGGCAGGGCTGATGGATTAATGAGGGATCAGTAGTGAGGCCTGCTGGACTGACTAGTGATCAGCAGTGAGAATTGATGAATTAACTTGGGATGAGCAGTGAATGCTGATGGATTAACTATGGTTCAGCAGTGGAGCCGGGCGGATTTACTAGGGATCAGCAGTGAGGCCTGGTCAGTTAACTAAGGAGCAGCAGTTCGGATTGATGAGTTTACTAGAGATCAGCCGTGAGGGCTGAAGGATTAATTAGAGATCAGCAGTGAGCCCTGGTGGATTAACTAGGGATCAGCAGTGAGGAATGAAGAATTAAATCGGGATCAGCAGTGAGAATTGATGAATTAACTAGGCATCAGCAGTGAGGGCTGTTGGATTAACTAAGGATCAGCAGTGAATGCTGATGGATTATCGACAGATCAGCAATGAAGCCTGGTCGATTAACTAGGAATCAGCAGTGAGGCCTGGTCGATTTACTAGGGATCGGCAGTGAGGTTCTGAGGATTGACTAGGAATCAGCAGTAAAGACTGGTGGATTAACTAGGGATCAGCAGTGAGTGCTGATGGATTAACTAGGCATCAGAAAATAGTGCTGATGGATTAACTAGGGGTCAAAATTGAACATTGATGAATTAACTAGGGATCAGCAGTGAGGCCTGGTGGATTAACTAGCAATCAGCAATGATGTCTGGTGGATTAACTAGGGATCAGCAGTGAGGGCTGGTGGATTAAGTAGGGATCAATTGTGAGGCCTGATGAATTAACTAGGGATCAGTAGATCGGATTATGAATTGACCAGGGATCAATAGTGAGGGCTGTTGCATTAACTAGAGATTAGCATTGAGGATTGATGAATTAACTCGGGATCAGCAGTCAGGCTGATGGATTAACTAGGAATCAACAATGAAGGCTGATGGAGTAATTTGGAATCGGCAGTGAAGCCTGGTTGGTTAACCAGGGATCAGCAGTGAGGACTGATGGATTAACTAGGGATCAGCAATGAGGGCTGATGAATTAACTAGAGAGCAGCAGTGAGGATTGATGAATTAACTAGGCATCAGCAGTGAGGCCTGGTGGATTAACTAGGGATCAGCAATGAGGTCTGGTGGATTAATTAGAGATCAGCAATGATGGCTGATGAACTACCAAGGGGTCATAAGTGAGGACTGATGAATTAACAAGGCTTCAGCAGTGGCGGCTGATGGATTAACTAGGGATCAACAGTGAGGACTGGAGGATTAACTAGGAATCAGCAGTGCGTCCTGGTAGATTAACCAGGGATTAGCAGTGAGGGCTGATGGATTAAGTTGGGATCAAGAGTTAGGACTGTTGAAGTAACTAGGGATCAGCAGTAAGAACTGATGAATTAACTAGGGATCAACAGTGAGAATTGATGAATTAACCAGGGATCAGCAGTGAGGGATTATATATTAACTAGAGATCAGCAGTGAGGCCAGGTGGATTACCTCATGATCAGCAGTGCAGATTGATGAATTAACGAGGGATCGGCAGTGAGGGCTGATGAATTAACTAGGAATCAGCAGTGAAGGCTGATGGATTAATTCGGGATCAGCAGTGAGGCCTGGTGGATTAACTAGGGATCAGCAAGTAGGGCTGATGGATTAACTAGGGATCAACAGTGAGGATTGATGAATTTACTAAGGATCAGCAGTGAGGGCTGATGAATCAACTCGGGATATAAGGCAGGGCTGATGGATTAATGAGGGATCAGCAGTGAGGCCTGGTGGATTAAATAGGGAACAGCAATGAGGGCTGATGAATTAACTAGAGAGCAGCAGTGAGGATTGATGAATTAACTAGGGATCAGCAGTGAGTTCTGATGGATTAACTAGGGATCAGCAGTGAGGATTGATGAATTAACTCGGGATCAGCAGTCAAGGCTGATGGATTAACTAGGAATCAACAATGAAGGCTGATGGATTAATTTGGAATCGGCAGTGAAGCCTGGTTGGTTAACTAGGGATCAGCAGTGAGGGCTGATGGATTAAATAGGGATCAGCAATGAGGGCTGATGGATTAACTAGGGATCAACAATGAATGCTGATGGCTTAATTCAGGATCAGCAGTGAGGCCTGGTGGATTAACTAGGGATCAGCAGTGATGTCTGATGGATTAACTAGCGATCAATAAAGAGGGCTGATGAACTAGCTAGGGATCAGCAGTGAGGTCTAGTGGATTAACTAGTGATCAGCAAGTAGGTTTGATGTTTTAACGAGGGATCAACAGTAAGGCCTGGTGTTATAACTAGGGATCAGCAATGAGGATTGATGAATTAACGAGGGATCAGCAGTGAGGGCTGATGAATTAACTAGGAATCAACAGTGAGGACTGATGGATTAACTAGGGATCAGCAATGAGGATTGATGAATTAACGAGGGATCAGCAGTGAGGGCTGATGAATTAACTAGGAATCAGAAATGAAGGCTGATGGATTAATTCGGGATCAGCAGTGAGGCCTGGTGGATTAACTAGGGATCAGCAAGTAGGTCTGATGGATTAACTAGGGATCAACAGTGAGGATTGATGAATTAACGAGGGATCAGCAGTGAGGGCTGATGAATTAACTAGGAATCAGCAATGAAGGCTGATGGATTAATTCGGGATCAGCAGTGAGGCCTGGTGGATTAACTAGGGATCAGCAAGTAGGGCTGATGGATTAATTAGGGATCAACAGTGAGGATTGATGAATTTACTAAGAATCAGCAGTGAGGGCTGATGAATTAACTCGGGATATAAGGCAGGGCTGATGGATTAATGAGGGACCAGCAGTGAGGCCTGGTGGATTAAATAGGGATCAGCAATGAGGGCTGATGGATTAACTAGAGAGCAGCAGTGAGGATTGATGAGTTAACTAGGGATCAGCAGTGAGTTCTGATAGATTAACTAGGGATCAGCAGTGAGGACTGGAGGATTAACTAGGAATCAGCAGTGCGTCCTGGTAGATTAACCAGGGATTAGCAGTGAGGGCTGATGGATTAAGTTGGGATCAAGAGTTAGGACTGTTGAAGTAACTAGGGATCAGCAGTAAGAACTGATGAATTAACTAGGGATCAACAGTGAGAATTGATGAATTAACTAGGGATCAGCAGTGAGTTCTGATGGATTAACTAGGGATCAGCAGTGAGGATTGATGAATTAACTCGGGATCAGCAGTCAAGGCTGATGGATTAACTAGGAATCAACAATGAAGGCTGATGGATTAATTTGGAATCGGCAGTGAAGCCTGGTTGGTTAACTAGGGATCAGCAATGAGGGCTGATGGATTAACTAGGGATCAACAATGAATGCTGATGGCTTAATTCAGGATCAGCAGTGAGGCCTGGTGGATTAACTAGGGATCAGCAGTGATGTCTGATGGATTAACTAGCGATCAATAAAGAGGGCTGATGAACTAGCTAGGGATCAGCAGTGAGGTCTAGTGGATTAACTAGTGATCAGCAAGTAGGTTTGATGTTTTAACGAGGGATCAACAGTGAGGCCTGGTGTTATAACTAGGGATCAGCAATGAGGATTGATGAATTAACGAGGGATCAGCAGTGAGGGCTGATGAATTAACTAGGAATCAACAGTGAGGACTGATGGATTAACTAGGGATCAGCAATGAGGATTGATGAATTAACGAGGGATCAGCAGTGAGGGCTGATGAATTAACTAGGAATCAGCAATGAAGGCTGATGGATTAATTCGGGATCAGCAGTGAGGCCTGGTGGATTAACTAGGGATCAGCAAGTAGGTCTGATGGATTAACTAGGGATCAACAGTGAGGATTGATGAATTAACGAGGGATCAGCAGTGAGGGCTGATGAATTAACTAGGAATCAGCAATGAAGGTTGATGGATTAATTCGGGATCAGCAGTGAGGCCTGGTGGATTAACTAGGGATCAGCAAGTAGGGCTGATGGATTAACTAGGGATCAACAGTGAGGATTGATGAATTTACTAAGAATCAGCAGTGAGGGCTGATGAATTAACTCGGGATTTAAGGCAGGGCTGATGGATTAATGAGGGATCAGCAGTGAGGCCTGGTGGATTAAATAGGGATCAGCAATGAGGGCTGATGGATTAACTAGAGAGCAGCAGTGAGGATTGATGAATTAACTAGGGATCAGCAGTGAGTTCTGATAGATTAACTAGGGATCAGCAGTGAGGACTGGAGGATTAACTAGGAATCAGCAGTGCGTCCTGGTAGATTAACCAGGGATTAGCAGTGAGGGCTGATGGATTAAGTTGGGATCAAGAGTTAGGACTGTTGAAGTAACTAGGGATCAGCAGTAAGAACTGATGAATTAACTAGGGATCAACAGTGAGAATTGATGAATTAACCAGGGATCAGCAGTGAGGGATTATATATTAACTAGAGATCAGCAGTGAGGCCAGGTGGATTACCTCATGATCAGCAGTGCAGATTGATGAATTAACGAGGGATCAGCAGTGAGGGCTGATGAATTAACTAGGAATCAGCAATGAAGGCTGATGGATTAATTCGGGATCAGCAGTGAGGCCTGGTGGATTAACTAAGGATCAGCAAGTAGGGCTGATGGATTAACTTGGGATCAACAGTGAGGATTGATGAATTTACTAAGGATCAGCAGTGAGGGCTGATGAATCAACTCGGGATATAAGGCAGGGCTGATGGATTAATGAGGGATCAGCAGTGAGGCCTGGTGGATTAAATAGGGAACAGCAATGAGGGCTGATGAATTAACTAGAGAGCAGCAGTGAGGATTGATGAATTAACTAGGGATCAGCAGTGAGTTCTGATGGATTAACTAGGGATCAGCAGTGAGGATTGATGAATTAACTCGGGATCAGCAGTCAAGGCTGATGGATTAACTAGGAATCAACAATGAAGGCTGATGGATTAATTTGGAATCGGCAGTGAAGCCTGGTTGGTTAATTAGGGATCAGCAGTGAGGGCTGATGGATTAAATAGGGATCAGCAATGAGGGCTGATGGATTAACTAGGGATCAACAATGAATGCTGATGGCTTAATTCAGGATCAGCAGTGAGGCCTGGTGGATTAACTAGGGATCAGCAGTGATGTCTGATGGATTAACTAGCGATCAATAAAGAGGGCTGATGAACTAGCTAGGGATCAGCAGTGAGGTCTAGTGGATTAACTAGTGATCAGCAAGTAGGTTTGATGTTTTAACGAGGGATCAACAGTGAGGCCTGGTGTTATAACTAGGGATCAGCAATGAGGATTGATGAATTAACGAGGGATCAGCAGTGAGGGCTGATGAATTAACTAGGAATCAACAGTGAGGACTGATGGATTAACTAGGGATCAGCAATGAGGATTGATGAATTAACGAGGGATCAGCAGTGAGGGCTGATGAATTAACTAGGAATCAGCAATGAAGGCTGATGGATTAATTCGGGATCAGCAGTGAGGCCTGGTGGATTAACTAGGGATCAGCAAGTAGGTCTGATGGATTAACTAGGGATCAACAGTGAGGATTGATGAATTAACGAGGGATCAGCAGTGAGGGCTGATGAATTAACTAGGAATCAGCAATGAAGGCTGATGGATTAATTCGGGATCAGCAGTGAGGCCTGGTGGATTAACTAGGGATCAGCAAGTAGGGCTGATGGATTAACTAGGGATCAACAGTGAGGATTGATGAATTTACTAAGAATCAGCAGTGAGGGCTGATGAATTAACTCGGGATTTAAGGCAGGGCTGATGGATTAATGAGGGATCAGCAGTGAGGCCTGGTGGATTAAATAGGGATCAGCAATGAGGGCTGATGGATTAACTAGAGAGCAGCAGTGAGGATTGATGAATTAACTAGGGATCAGCAGTGAGTTCTGATGGATTAACTAGGGATCAGCAGTGAGGATTGATGAATTAACGTGGGATCAGCAGTGAGGGCTGATGGATTAACTAGGAATCAGCAATGAAGGCTGATGGATTAATTCAGGATCAGCAGTGAGGCCTGGTGGATTAACTAGGGATCAGCAGTGATGTCTGATGGATTAACTAGCGATCAGTAATGAGGGCTGATGAACTAGCTAGGGATCAGCAGTGAGGTCTAGTGGATTAACTAGTGATCAGCAAGTAGGTTTGATGTTTTAACGAGGGATCAACAATGAGGCCTGGTGGTATAACTAGGGATCAGCAATGAGGATTGATGAATTAACAAGGGATCAGCAGTGAGGGCTGATGAATTAACTAGGAATCAGCAATGAAGGCTGATGGATTAATTCGGGATCAGCAGTGAGGCCTGGTGGATTAACTAGGGATCAGCAAGTAGGGCTGATGGATTAACTAGGGATCAACAGTGAGGATTGATGAATTTACTAAGGATCAGCAGTGAGGGCTGATGAATTAACTCGGGATATAAGGCAGGGCTGATGGATTAATAAGGGATCAACAGTGAGGCCTGGTGGATTGACTAGTGATCAGCAGTGAGAATTGATGAATTAACTTGGGATGAGCAGTGAATGCTGATGGATTAACTATGGTTCAGCAGTGGAGCCGGGCAGATTTACTAGGGATCAGCAGTGAGGCCTGGTCAGTTAACTAAGGAGCAGCAGTTCGGATTGATGAGTTTACTAGAGATCAGCCGTGAGGGCTGAAGGATTAATTAGAGATCAGCAGTGAGCCCTGGTGGATTAACTAGGGATCAGCAGTGAGGAATGAAGAATTAAATCGGGATCAGCAGTGAGAATTGATGAATTAACTAGGCATCAGCAGTGAGGGCTGTTGGATTAACTAAGGATCAGCAGTGAATGCTGATGGATTATCGACAGATCAGCAATGAAGCCTGGTCGATTAACTAGGAATCAGCAGTGAGGCCTGGTCGATTTACTAGGGATCGGCAGTGAGGTTCTGAGGATTGACTAGGAATCAGCAGTAAAGCCTGGTGGATTAACTAGGGATCAGCAGTGAGGCCTGGTGGATTAACTAGCATTCAGCAATGATGTCTGGTGGATTAACTAGGGATCAGCAGTGAGGGCTGATGGATTAAGTAGGGGTCAATTGTGAGGCCTGATGAATTAACTAGGAATCAGTAGTTAGGATTGCTGTATTGACCAGGGATCAGTAGTGAGGGCTGTTGCATTAACTAGAGATTAGCATTGAGGATTAATGAATTAACTCGGGATCAGCAGTCAAGGCTGATGGATTAACTAGGAATCAACAATGAAGGCTGATGGAGTAATTTGGAATCGGCAGTGAAGCCTGGTTGGTTAACTAGGGATCAGCAGTGAGGCCTGGTGGATTAACTAGCAATCAGCAATGATGTCTGGTGGATTAACTAGGGATGAGCAGTGAGGGCTGATGGATTAAGTAGGGGTCAATTGTGAGGCCTGATGAATTAACTATGGATCAGTAGTTAGGATTGATGAATTGACCAGGGATCAGTAGTGAGGGCTGTTGCATTAACTAGAGATTAGCATTGAGGATTGATGAATTAACTCGAGATCAGCAGTCAAGGCTGATGGATTAACTAGGAATCAACAATGAAGGCTGATGGAGTAATTCGGAATCGGCAGTGAAGCCTGGTTGGTTAACTAAGGATCAGCAGTGAGGGCTGATGGATTAATTAGGGATCAGCAATGAGGGCTGATGGATTAACTAGAGAGCAGCAGTGAGGATTGACGAATTAACTAGGGATCAGCAGTGAGGCCTGGTGGATTAACTAGGGATCAGCAATGAGGTCTGATGGATTAATTAGAAATCAGCAATGATGGCTGATGAACTACCGAGGGGTCATAAGTGAGGACTGATGAATTAACAAGGCTTCAGCAGTGGCGGCTGATGGATTAACTAGGGATCAGCAGTGAGGACTGGAGGATTAACTAGGAATCAGCAGTGCGTCCTGGTAGATTAACCAGGGATTAGCAGTGAGGGCTGATGGATTAAGTTGGGATCAAGAGTTAGGACTGTTGAAGTAACTAGGGATCAGCAGTAAGAACTGATGAATTAACTAGGGATCAGCAGTGAGATTTGATGAATTAACCAGGGATCAGCAGTGAGGGATTATATATTAACTAGAGATCAGCAGTGAGGCCAGGTGGATTAACTCATGATCAGCAGTGCAGATTGATGAATTAACGAGGGATCAGCAGTGAGGGCTGATGGATTAACTACGGGTCACCAGTGGGGATTGATTAATCAAATATGGAACACCAGTGAGTGCTGGTGGATTAACTTGGGATCAGCAGTGATGTCCAGTGGATTAACTAGTGATCAGCAATGAAGACTGATGGATTAATTCTGGATCTGTGGTGAGGGCTAGTCATCAGAAAATAGTGCTGATGGATTAACTAGGGGTCAAAAGTGAACATTGATGAATTAACTAGGGATCAGCAGTGAGGCCTGGTGGATTAACTAGGGATCAGCAATGAGGTCTGGTGGATTAACTAGAGATCAGTAATGAGGGCTGATGAACTAGCTAGGGATCAGCAATGAGGCCTGGTGGATTAACTAGAGATAAGCAATGAAGGCTGATGGATTAATTTGGGATCAGCAGTGAGGTCTAGTGGATTAACTAGTGATCAGCAAGTAGGGTTGATGTTTTAACGAGAGATCAGCAGTGAGGGCTGATGGATTAACTAGGGATCAGCAATGGGGGTTGATGAATTAACGAGGGACCAGCAGTGAGGGCTGATGAATTAACTCAGTATTAGTAATCAGGGCTGATGGATTAACTAGGAATCAGCAATGAAGACTGATGGATTAATTCAGGATCGGCAATGAAGCTTGGTGGATTAACTAGGGGTCAGCAAGTAGTGCTGATGGATTAAATAGGGATCAGCAATGGGGGCTGATGGATTAACTAGGGATCAGCAGTGAGGGCTCGTGGATTAACTAGTGATCAGGAAATAGTGATGATGGATTAACTAGGGATCGGTATGAGGGCTGATGTATTAAATAGGGATCAGCATTGAGGGCTGATGGATTAACAAGGGGTCAAATGTGAGCATTGATAATTTAACAAGGGGTCAGCAGTGAGGCCTGGTGGATTAACTAGGAATCAGCAATGAGGGCTGTTAGATTAATAGAGATCAGCAATGATGGCTGATGAACTAGCTAGGGATTAGCAGTGAGGACTGGTGGATTAGATAGCCATAAGCAATGAAGGCTGATGGATTAATTCGGGATCAGCAGTGAGGCCTGGTGGATTAACTAGGGATCAGCAGTGAGGGCTGTTAGATTAATAGAGATCAGCAATGATGGCTGATGAACTAGCTAGGGATTAGCAGTGAGGACTGGTGGATTAGATAGCCATAAGCAATGAAGGCTGATGGATTAATTCGAGATCAGCAGTGAGAGCTAGTGGATTAACTAGTCATCAGAAAATAGTGCTGATGGATTAACTAGGGGGTCAAAAGTGAACATTGATGAATTAACTAGGGATCAGCCATGAGGCCTAGTAGATTAACTTGTGATCAGCAAGTAGTGTTGATGTTTTAACAAGGGATCAGCAATGAGGGCTGATGGATTAAATAGGGATCAACAGTGAGGACTGATGAATTTACTAGGGATCAGCAGTGATGCCTGGTTGATTGACTAGCGATCAGCAATGGGGGCTGATGAATTAACTCGGTATTAGTAGTCAGGGCTGATGGATTAACTAGGAATCAGCAATGAAGGCTGATGGATTAATTCGGGAACGGCAATGAGGCCTGGTGGATTAACTAGGGATCAGCAATGTCTGATGGATTAACTAGGGATCAACAGTGCAGCTTGGTAGATTAACTAGTGAGCAGCAGTGAGGGCTGATGGATTAACTAGGAATCAGCAGTGAGGGCTAGTGGATTAACTAGTCATCAGGAAATACTGCTGATGGATTAACTAGGGATCAGCATGAAGGCTGATGTATTAAATAGGGGTCAAAAGTGAGCATTGATAAATTAACTAGGGATCAGCAGTGAGGCCTGGTGTATTAACTCAGTATTAGTAGTCAGGGCTGATGGATTAACTAGGAATCAGCAATGAAGGCTGATGGATTAATTCGGGATCAGCAGTGAGGCCTGGTGGATTAACTAGGGATTAGCATTGATGGCTGATGGATTTATTAGGGATCAGCAATGAGGATTGATGAATTAACGAGGGATCAGCAGTGAGGCCTGATGGATTAACTCAGTATTAGTAGTCAGGGCTGATGGATTAACTAGGAATCAGCAATGAAGGCTGATGGATTAATTCGGGATCAGCAGTGAGGCCTGGTGGATTAACTAGGGATCAGCAGTGAGGGCTGATGGATTTAATAGGGATCAGCAATGAGGACTGATGAATTAACTAGGGATCAGCAGTGAGGTCTGATGGATTAACTAGAGATCATTAATGAGGGCTGATGAACTTGCTAGGGGTCAGCAGTGAGGCTTCGTGGATTAACTAGTGATAAGCAATGAAGGCTGATGGATTAATTCGGGATCAGCAGTGAGGCCTAGTGGTTTAACTAGTGATCAGCAAGTATGCTTGATGTTTTAACGAAGGATCAACAGTAAGGGCTGATGGGTTAAATAGGGATCAGCAATGAGGTCTGATGGATTAACTAGGGATCAACAGTGCGGCCTGATGGATTAACTAGTGAGCAGCAGTGAGGGTTGATGGATTAATTAGGGATGAACAGTGAGGATTCATCAATTAACTAGGGATCAGCAATGAGGGCTGGTGGATTAACTAGGGATCAGCAGTGAGGCCTGGTTGATTAGCTAGGGGTCAGCAGTGATGTCTGGTGGATTAACTAGGGATTAGTAATCAGGGCTGATGGATTAACAAGGGATCAGCAGTTGGGCCTGGTGGATTGACTAGTGATCAGCAATGAGGATTGATGAATTAACAAGGGATCAGCAGTGAGGGCTGATGAATTAAGTCAGTCTTAGTAGTCAGGGTTTATGGATTTACTAGCAATGAAGGCTGATGGATTAATTCGGGATCAGAAGTGAGGCCTGGTGGATTAACTAGGGCTCAGCAAGAAGGGCTGATAGATTAAATAGGGATCAGCAATGAGGGCTAATGGATTAACTAGGGATCAATAGTGAGGATTGATGAATTTACTAGGGGTCAGCAGTGCGGGCTGATGAGTTAACTCAGGATTAGTAGTCAGGGCTGATGGATTAACGAGGGATCAGCAGTGAGGCCTGGTGGATCGACTAGTGATCAGCATTGAGAATTGAATTAACTTGGGATCAGCAGTGAATGCTGATGGATTAATTATGGATCAGCAGTGGAGCCTGGTGGATTTACTAGGGATCAGCAGTGAGGCCTGGTCAATTAACTAAGGATCAGCAATTCGGATTGATGAATTTACTAGAGATCAGCGGTGAGGTCTGATGGATTAACTCGGGATCAGCAATGAGGATTCAGCAGTGAGGGCCTGAGGATTGACAAGGAATCAGCAGTAAAGCCTGGTGGATTAACTAGGGATAAGCAGTGAGGTCTGATGGATTAAGTAGGGATCAATTGTGAGGCCTGATGAATTAACTAGGGATCAGTCATTAGGATTGATGAATTAACCAGGGATCAGCAGTGAGGGCTGTTGGATTAACTAGGGATCAGCAAGTAGGGCTGATGTATTACATAGGGATCAGCAATGAGGGCTGATGGATTAACTAGGGATCAACAGTGCGGCCTGGTGGATTAACTAGTGAGCAGCAGTGAGGGCTGATGGATTAACTAGGGATCAGCAATGAGGGCTAATGGATTAACTAGTGATCAGGAAATAGTGCTGATGGATTAACTAGGAATTGGCATGAGGGCTGATGGATTAACTAGGGATCACCAGTGTGGCCTGGTGGATTAACTAGTGAGCAGCAGTGAGGGCTGATGGATTAACTAGGGATCAGCAATGAGGGCTAATGGATTAACTAGTGATCAGGAAATAGTGCTGATGGATTAACTAGGGATCAGCATTGAGGGCTGATGGATTAACTAGGGGTCAAAAGTGAGCATTGATAAATTAGCTAGGGATCAGCAGTGATGCCTCGTGGATTAACTAGGGATCAGCAATGAGGTCTGGTGGATTAACTAGGGATCAGCAGTGAGGTCTGATGGATTAACTCAGTATTAGTAGTCAGGGCTGATGGATTAACTAGGAATAGTAATGAAGGCTGATGGATTAATTTGGGATCAGCAGTGAGGCCTGGTGGATTAACTAGGGATCAGCAGTGAGGGCTGATGAATTAACTAGGGATCAGCTGTGAGGACCGCAGGATTGACTAGGAATCAGCAGTTAGGCCTGGTGGATTAACTAGGGATCAGCAGTGAGGGCTGATGGATTAACCAGGGCTCAGCAGTGAGGTCTGATGGATTAACTAGGGACCAGCAGTGATGCCTGGTGAATTAACTAGGGATCAACAATGAGGATTGATGAATTTACGAGGGATCAGCAGTGAGGGCTGATGGATTAACTAGGAATCAGCAATGAAGTCTGATGGATTAATTCAAGATCAGCAGTGAGGCCTGGTGGATTAACTAGGGATCAGCAAGCAGGGCTGATGGATTAAATAGGGATCAGCAAGGAGGGCTAATGAATTAACTTCTGAGCAACAGTGAGTATTGATGAATTTACTAGGGATCCACAGTGAGGGCTGACGGATTAACTCGGGATTAGAAATCAGGGCTGATGGACTAACTAGGGATCAGCAGTGAGGATTAATGAATTTACTAGGGATCTGCTGTGAGGGCTGATGGATTAACTAGGGATCAACACTGAGGTCTAGTGGATTTATTCGGGATTAGCAGTGAGGTCTGATGGATTAAATAGGGATCAGCAATGAGGGCTGATGGATTAACTAGGGATCAGCAATGAGGGCTGATTGATTAACTAGGGATCAGCAGTAAGGTCTGATTGATTAACTAGGGATCAGCAGTAAGGTCTGATGGATTAACTAGGGATTGGCAGTGAGGGCTGATTGATTAACTAGGGATCAGCAGTAAGGTCTGATTGATTAACGATGGCTCAGCAGTCAGGCCTAGTGGATGAACTAGTGCTGAGCAAGTAGGGCTGTTTAAATATGGATCAGCAATGAGGGCTGATGGATTAACTATGGATCAGCAGTGAGGATTGATTAATTTACTAGGCATCAGCAGTGAGGGGTGATGAATTAACTCAGGAGCAGGAATCAGGGCTGATGGATTAACTAGGGATCAGCAGTGAGGCCTGGTGGATTGACTAGTGTTCAGCAGTGAAGTCTGATAGATTAAATTGGGATCAGCAGTGAGGCCTGATGGATTAACTAGGGATCAGCAGTGAGGCCTGATGGATTAACTAGGGATCATTAATGAGGGCTGATGAACTTGCTAGGGATCAACAGTGAGGCATCGTGGATTAACTAGCAATAAGCAATGAAGGCTGATAGATTAATTTGGGATCAGCAATGAGGCCTAGTGGATTAACTAGTGATCAGCAAGTAGTGTTGATGTTTTAATGAGGGATCAACAGTAAGCGCTGATGAATTAAATAGGAATCAGCAATGAGGTCTGATGGATTAACTAAGGATCAACAGTGAGGATTGATGAATTTACTAAGGATCAGCAGTGAGGGCTGATGAATTATCTCGGGATTAGTAGTCAGGGCTGATGGATTAACGAGGGATCAGCAGTGAGGCCTGGTGGATTGACTAGTGATCAGCAGTGAGGTCTGGAGGATTGACTAGGAATTAGCAGTCAGGCATGGTGGATAACTAAGGATCAGCAGTGAGGGTTGATGGATTAACTAGGGATCAACAGTGAGGACTGATGAATTAACTAGGAATCAGCAGTGAAGCCTGGTGGATTAACTAGGGATCAGCAGTGAGGTCCTGAGGATTGACTAGGTAACAGCAGTAAGACCTGGTGGATTAACTAGGGAGCAGCAATGAGGGCTGATGGATAAATTAGGGATCAAAACTGAGGATTGATGAATTAACTTGTATCAGCAGTGAGGTCTGAATGATTAACGAGGGATCAATAATGAGGGCTGATGAACTAGCTAGGAGCTTGGCCTAAATAGCCAAGTGGTTATGTTACTGGGCTTATAACCCCAAGATCAAGAGTTCAAATCTCATAATGGCAACCTATGAAACAATATAACTTCATCTGAAAACTGATGGAAATGTGTGCTCGAAAGAGTATCAAGAGTTCAAATCTCACCATGGCAAACTATGAAACAATGAACTAGCTAGGGATCAGCAGTGAGGCCTGGTGGATTAACTAGTGAGCAGCATGTAGGGCTGATGGATTAACTAGGGATCAGCAGTAAGCCGAGTGGATGAACTAGTGAGCAGCATGTAGAGCTGATGGATTAACTAGGGATCAGCAGTGAGGCCTGGTGGATTGACTAGTGATCAGCAGTGAGAATTGATGAGTTAGCTAGGGAACAGCAGTGAGTATTGATGAATTAACTAGGCATCAGCAGTTCGGTTTGATGAATTTACTAGCGATCAACAGTGAGGCTTGATGGATTATCTTGATATCAGCAGTGAGGCCTAGTGTATTAGCTAGGTATCAGCAGTGGGGATTGATGAATTAACTAGGGATCAACAGTGAGGATTGATGAATTAACTAGGCATCAGCAGTGAGGGCTGATGAATTAACTAGGGATCAGCAGTGAGGGCTGATGGATTAACCAGGGCTCAGCAGTGAGGTCTGATGGATTAACCAGGGACAAGCAGTGATGCCTGGTGGATTAACTAGGAATCAGCAATGAAGGCTGATTGTTTAATTCGGGATCAGCAGTGAGGCCTGGTGAATTAACTAGGCATCCGCAAGTAGGGCTGATGGATTAAATAGGGATCAGCAATGAGAGCTGATGGATTAACTAGGGATCAACAGTGAGGATTAATGAATTTACTAGGGATTAGCAGTGAGGGCTGATGAATTAACTCGGGATATAAGGCAGGGCTGGTGGATTAACGAGGGATCAGCAGTGAGGTCTGGTGGATTAACTAGGGACAAGCAATGACGGCTGATGGATGAATTCGGGCACAGCAGTGAGGCCAAGTGGATTAACTAGTGATCAGGAAATAGGGCTGATGGATTAACTAGGGATCAGCAGTGAGGTCTGGTGGATTAACTAGGTATCAGCAGTGAGGTCTGATGGATTAACTAGAGATCAGTAATGAGGGTTGATGTACTAGCTAGGGATCGGCTGTGATGCCTGGCGGATTAACTAGGGATCAGCAATGAGGATTGATGAATTAACGAGGGATCAGCAGTCAGGGCTGATGGATTAACTAGGTATCAGCAATGAAGTTTGATGGATTAATTCAGCAGTGGGGCCTGGTCAATTAACTAAGGATCAGCAGTTCGGATTGATGAATTTACTAGAGATCAGCGGTGAGGGCTGATGGATTAACTAGGTATCAGTAATGAGGGCTGGTGAACTTGCTAGGGATCAGCAATGAGGGCTGATGGATTAACTAGGTATCGGTAATGAGGGCTGGTGAACTTGCTAGGGATCAGCAATGAGGGCTGATGGATTAACTAGGGATAAGCAATGAAGGCTGATGGATTAATTTGGGATCAGCAGTGAGGCCTAGTGGATTAACTAGTGATCAGAAAGTAGGACTGATGAATTAATTAGGGATCAACAGTGAGGACTGAGAATTTACTAGGGATCAGCAGTGAGGGCTGTTGCATTAAGTCGTCATTAGTAGTCAGGGCTGATGGATTAACTAGGGATCAGCAGTGAGGCCTGGTGGATTGACTAGGGATCAGCAGTCAGGATTGATGAATTTACTAGGGATCAGCAGTGAGGACTGATGAATTAACTATGGATGAACAGTGGAGCCTGGTGGATTTACTAGGGATCAGCAGTGAGGTCTGATGGATTAACCAGGGACAAGCAGTGATGCCTGGTGGATTAACTAGGGATCAGCAATGAGGATTGATGAATTAACGAGGGATCAGCAGTGAGGGCTGATGGATTAACTAGGAATCAGCAATGAAGGCTGATTGTTTAATTCGGGATCAGCAGTGAGGCCTGGTGAATTAACTAGGCATCCGCAAGTAGGGCTGATGGATTAAATTGGGATCAGCAATGAGAGCTGATGGATTAACTAGGGATCAACAGTGAGGATTAATGAATTTACTAGGGATTAGCAGTGAGGGCTGATGAATTAACTCGGGATATAAGGCAGGGCTGGTGGATTAACGAGGGATCAGCAGTGAGGTCTGGTGGATTAACTAGGGATAAGCAATGACGGCTGATGGATGAATTCGGGCACAGCAGTGAGGCCGAGTGGATTAACTAGTGATCAGGAAATAGGGCTGATGGATTAACTAGGGATCAGCAGTGAGGTCTGGTGGATTAACTAGGGATCAGCAGTGAGGTCTGATGGATTAACTAGAGATCAGTAATGAGGGTTGATGTACTAGCTAGGGATCGGCTGTGATGCCTGGCGGATTAACTAGGGATCAACAATGAGGATTGATGAATTAACGAGGGATCAGCAGCAGGGCTGATGGATTAACTAGGTATCAGCAATGAAGTTTGATGGATTAATTCAGCAGTGGGGCCTGGTCAATTAACTAAGGATCAGCAGTTCGGATTGATGAATTTACTAGAGATCAGCGGTGAGGGCTGATGGATTAACTAGGTATCAGTAATGAGGGCTGGTGAACTTGCTAGGGATCAGCAATGAGGGCTGATGGATTAACTAGGTATCGGTAATGAGGGCTGGTGAACTTGCTAGGGATCAGCAATGAGGGCTGATGGATTAACTAGGGATAAGCAATGAAGGCTGATGGATTAATTTGGGATCAGCAGTGAGGCCTAGTGGATTAACTAGTGATCAGAAAGTAGGACTGATGAATTAATTAGGGATCAACAGTGAGGACTGAGAATTTACTAGGGATCAGCAGTGAGGGCTGTTGCATTAAGTCGTCATTAGTAGTCAGGGCTGATGGATTAACTAGGGATCAGCAGTGAGGCCTGGTGGATTGACTAGGGATCAGCAGTCAGGATTGATGAATTTACTAGGGATCAGCAGTGAGGGCTGATGAATTAACTATGGATGAACGGTGGAGCCTGGTGGATTTACTAGGGATCAGCAGAGAGGCCTGGTCAATTAACTAAGGATCAGCAGTTTGGTTTGATGAATTTACTAGAGATCAGTGGTGAAGGCTGATGGATTAACTAGGGGTCAGCAGTGAGCCCTGGTGGATTAACTAGGTATCAGCAATGAGGATTGATGAATTAACTAGGGATCTGCAGTGAGGTCTGATGGATTAACTAGGCATCAGCAGTGAAGTCTGGAGGATTAACTAGGGATCAGCAGGGAGGTCTGGAGGATTGACTAGGAACTAGAAGTAAGGCCTGGTGGATAACTAAGGATCAACAGTGAGGACTGATGAATTAACCAGGGATCATCAGTGAGCATTGATGAATTAACTCGGGATCATCAGTGAGGCTTGATAAATTAACTAGAGATCATTAGTGAGGATTGATGAATTAACCAGGGATCAGCAGTGAATGATCATGGATTATCTACAGATCAGCAGTGAAGCCTGGTGGATTAACTGGAGATCAGCAGTGAGGACTGGTCGATTAACTAGGGATCAGCAGTGCCGTCCTGAGGATTGACTAGGAATCAGCAGTAAGGCCTGGTGGATTAACTAGGGATCAGCAATGAGATCTGGGTGTTTAACTAGAGATCAGCAGTGAGGCCTGGTGGATTTTTTAGGGATCAGCAATGAGTGATGATGAATTAACGAGGGATCAGCAGTGAGGGCCGATGAATTAACTCAGTATTAGTAGTCAGGGCTGATGGATTAATTCAGGATCAGCAGTTAGGCCTGGGGAATTAACTAGGGATCAGCAATGTGTGCTGATGGATTAACTAGGGATCAGCAGTGTGGTCTGATGGATTAACTAGAGATCAGTAATGAAGGCTGATGAACTTGCGAGGGATCAGCAGTGAGGCCTGTTGGATTAACTAGCGATAAGCAATGAAGGCTGATGGATTAATTCGGGATCAGCAGTGAGGGCCGATGAATTAACTCAGTATTAGTAGTCAGGGCTGATGGATTAATTCAGGATCAGCAGTTAGGCCTGGGGAATTAACTAGGGATCAGCAATGTGGGCTGATGGATTAACTAGGGATCAGCAGTGTGGTCTGATGGATTAACTAGAGATCAGCAATGAGGATTGATGAATTAACTAGAGATCAACAGTGAGGACTGATGAATTAACCAGGGATCATCAGTAAGCATTGATGAATTAACACGGGATCATCAGTGAGGCTTGATGAATTAACTAGAGATCATCAGTGTGGATTGATGAATTAACCAGGGATCAGCAGTGAGTGCTCATGGATTATCTACAGATCAGCAGTGAAGCCTGGTGGATTAACTAGAGATCAGCAGTAAGGCCTGGTGGATTAACGAGGGATCAGCAATGAGGTCTGGGTGTTTAACTAGAGATCGGCAGTGAGGCCTCGTGGATTAACTAGGGATCAGCAGTGAGGGCTGATGAATTAACTCAGTATTAGTAATCAGGGCTGATGGATTAATTCCGGATCAGCAGTGAGGCCTGGGGGATTAACTAGGGATCAGCAGTGAGGCCTGGGGGATTAACTAGGGATCAGCAGTGAGGCCTGGGGGATTAACTAGGGATCAGCAGTGAGGGCTGATGGATTAACTAGTGATCAGAAAGTGGGGTTGATGTTTTAACGAGGTATCAGCAGTGAGGTCTGATGGATTAACTAGGGAACAACAGTGAGGAGTGAAAATTTACTAGGGATCAGCAGTGATGTCTGGTGGATTAACTAGGGATCAGCAATGAGGATTGATGAATTAACGTTGGATCAGCAGTGAGGGCTGATGAATTAACTCAGTATTAGTAGTCAGGTCTAATGGACTAACTAGGAATCAGCAATGAAGGCTGATTGGTTAATTCGGGATCAGCAGTGAGGCCTGGTGGATTAACTAGGGATCAGCAAGTAGGGCTGATGGATTAAACAGGGATCAGCAATGAGAGCTGATGGATTAACTAGGGATCAACAGTGAGGATTGATGAATTTACTAGGGATTAGCAGTGAGGGCTAATGAATTAACTCGGGATTAGTAGTCAGGCTGATGGATTAACTAGAGATCAGCAGTGAGGCCTGGTGGATTGACTAGTGATCAACAGTGAGAATTAATGAATTAACTTGGGATCAGCAGTGAATGCTGATGGACTAACTATGGATCAGCAGTGGAGCCTGGTGGATTTACTAGGGATCAGCAGTGAGGCCTGGTCAATTAATTAAGGATCAGCAGTTCGGATTGATGAATTTACTAGAGATCAGCGGTGAGGGCTGATGGATTAACTAGGTATCAGCAGTGAGGATTGATGAATTACCTAGGGATCAGCAGTGAGGACTAATGAATTAACAAGGGATCAACAGTGCAGCCTGGTGGATTAACTAGTGAGCAGATTTGAGGGCTGATAGATTAACTAGGCATCAGCAGGGAGTTCTGGAGGAGTAACCAGGGATCAGCAGTGAGGCCTGGTGAATTAACTAGGGATCAGCAGTGAGGGCTGATGGATTACCTAGGGATCAGCAATGAGGATTGATGAATTAACTAGAGATCAACAGTGAGGACTGATGAATTAACCAGGGATCATCAGTAAGCATTGATGAATTAACACGGGATCATCAGTGAGGCTTGGTGAATTAACTAGAGATCATCAGTGTGGATTGATGAATTAACCAGGGATCAGCAGTGAGTGCTCATGGATTATCTACAGATCAGCAGTGAAGCCTGGTGGATTAACTAGAGATCAGCAGTAAGGCCTGGTGGATTAACGAGGGATCAGCAATGAGGTCTGGGTGTTTAACTAGAGATCGGCAGTGAGGCCTCGTGGATTAACTAGGGATCAGCAGTGAGGGCTGATGAATTAACTCAGTATTAGTAATCAGGGCTGATGGATTAATTCCGGATCAGCAGTGAGGCCTGGGGGATTAACTAGGGATCAGCAGTGAGGCCTGGGGGATTAACTAGGGATCAGCAGTGAGGCCTGGGGGATTAACTAGGGATCAGCAGTGAGGTCTGATGGATTAACTAGAGATCAGTAATGAGGGCTGATGAACTTGCGAGGGATCAGCAGTGAGGTCTGTTGGATTAACAAGCGATAAGCAATGAATGCTGATGGATTAATTCGGGATCAGCAGTGTGGCCTGGGGGATTAAATGGGGATCAGCAATGAGGGCTGATGGATTAACTAGTGATCAGAAAGTGGGGTTGATGTTTTAACGAGGTATCAGCAGTGAGGTCTGATGGATTAACTAGGGAACAACAGTGAGGAGTGAAAATTTACTAGGGATCAGCAGTGATGTCTGGTGGATTAACTAGGGATCAGCAATGAGGATTGATGAATTAACGTTGGATCAGCAGTGAGGGCTGATGAATTAACTCAGTATTAGTAGTCAGGTCTAATGGACTAACTAGGAATCAGCAATGAAGGCTGATTGGTTAATTCGGGATCAGCAGTGAGGCCTGGTGGATTAACTAGGGATCAGCAAGTAGGGCTGATGGATTAAACAGGGATCAGCAATGAGGGCAGATGGATTAACTAGGGATCAACAGTGAGGATTGATGAATTTACTAGGGATTAGCAGTGAGGGCTAATGAATTAACTCGGGATTAGTAGTCAGGCTGATGGATTAACTAGAGATCAGCAGTGAGGCCTGGTGGATTGACTAGTGATCAGCAGTGAGAATTAATGAATTAACTTGGGATGAGCAGTGAATGCTGATGGACTAACTATGGATCAGCAGTGGAGCCTGGTGGATTTACTAGGGATCAGCAGTGAGGCCTGGTCAATTAACTAAGGATCAGCAGTTCGGATTGATGAATTTACTAGAGATCAGCAGTGAGGGCTGATGGATTAACTAGGTATCAGCAGTGAGGATTGATGAATTAACGAGGGATCAGCAGTGAGGGCTGATGAATTAACTAGGAATCAGCAATGAAGGCTGATGGATTAATTCGGGATCAGCAGTGAGGCCTGGTGGATTAACTAAGGATCAGCAAGTAGGGCTGATGGATTAACTTGGGATCAACAGTGAGGATTGATGAATTTACTAAGGATCAGCAGTGAGGGCTGATGAATCAACTCGGGATATAAGGCAGGGCTGATGGATTAATGAGGGATCAGCAGTGAGGCCTGGTGGATTAAATAGGGAACAGCAATGAGGGCTGATGAATTAACTAGAGAGCAGCAGTGAGGATTGATGAATTAACTAGGGATCAGCAGTGAGTTCTGATGGATTAACTAGGGATCAGCAGTGTGGATTGATGAATTAACTCGGGATCAGCAGTCAAGGCTGATGGATTAACTAGGAATCAACAATGAAGGCTGATGGATTAATTTGGAATCGGCAGTGAAGCCTGGTTGGTTAATTAGGGATCAGCAGTGAGGGCTGATGGATTAAATAGGGATCAGCAATGAGGGCTGATGGATTAACTAGGGATCAACAATGAATGCTGATGGCTTGATTCAGGATCAGCAGTGAGGCCTGGTGGATTAACTAGGGATCAGCAGTGATGTCTGATGGATTAACTAGCGATCAATAAAGAGGGCTGATGAACTAGCTAGGGATCAGCAGTGAGGTCTAGTGGATTAACTAGTGATCAGCAAGTAGGTTTGATGTTTTAACGAGGGATCAACAGTGAGGCCTGGTGTTATAACTAGGGATCAGCAATGAGGATTGATGAATTAACGAGGGATCAGCAGTGAGGGCTGATGAATTAACTAGGAATCAACAGTGAGGACTGATGGATTAACTAGGGATCAGCAATGAGGATTGATGAATTAACGAGGGATCAGCAGTGAGGGCTGATGAATTAACTAGGAATCAGCAATGAAGGCTGATGGATTAATTCGGGATCAGCAGTGAGGCCTGGTGGATTAACTAGGGATCAGCAAGTAGGTCTGATGGATTAACTAGGGATCAACAGTGAGGATTGATGAATTAACGAGGGATCAGCAGTGAGGGCTGATGAATTAACTAGGAATCAGCAATGAAGGCTGATGGATTAATTCGGGATCAGCAGTGAGGCCTGGTGGATTAACTAGGGATCAGCAAGTAGGGCTGATGGATTAACTAGGGATCAACAGTGAGGATTGATGAATTTACTAAGGATCAGCAGTGAGGGCTGAAGAATTAACTCGGGATATAAGGCAGGGCTGATGGATTAATGAGGGATCAGCAGTGAGGCCTGGTGGATTAAATTGGGATCAGCAATGAAGGCTGATGGATTAACTAGAGAGCAGCAGTGAGGATTGATGAATTAACTAGGGATCAGCAGTGAGTTCTGATGGATTAACTAGGGATCAGCAGTGAGGATTGATGAATTAACGTGGGATCAGCAGTGAGGGCTGATGGATTAACTAGGAATCAGCAATGAAGGCTGATGGATTAATTCAGGATCAGCAGTGAGGCCTGGTGGATTAACTCGGGATCAGCAGTGATGTCTGATGGATTAACTAGTGATCAGTAATGAGGGCTGATGAACTAGCTAGGGATCAGCAGTGAGGTCTAGTGGATTAACTAGTGATCAGCAAGTAGGTTTGATGTTTTAACGAGGGATCAACAATGAGGCCTGGTGGTATAACTAGGGATCAGCAATGAGGATTGATGAATTAACAAGGGATCAGCAGTGAGGGCTGATGAATTAACTAGGAATCAGCAATGAAGGCTGATGGATTAATTCGGGATCAGCAGTGAGGCCTGGTGGATTAACTAGGGATCAGCAAGTAGGGCTGATGGATTAACTAGGGATCAACAGTGAGGATTGATGAATTTACTAAGGATCAGCAGTGAGGGCTGATGAATTAACTCGGGATATAAGGCAGGGCTGATGGATTAATAAGGGATCAACAGTGAGGCCTGGTGGATTGACTAGTGATCAGCAGTGAGAATTGATGAATTAACTTGGGATGAGCAGTGAATGCTGATGGATTAACTATGGTTCAGCAGTGGAGCCGGGCAGATTTACTAGGGATCAGCAGTGAGGCCTGGTCAGTTAACTAAGGAGCAGCAGTTCGGATTGATGAGTTTACTAGAGATCAGCCGTGAGGGCTGAAGGATTAATTAGAGATCAGCAGTGAGCCCTGGTGGATTAACTAGGGATCAGCAGTGAGGAATGAAGAATTAAATCGGGATCAGCAGTGAGAATTGATGAATTAACTAGGCATCAGCAGTGAGGGCTGTTGGATTAACTAAGGATCAGCAGTGAATGCTGATGGATTATCGACAGATCAGCAATGAAGCCTGGTCGATTAACTAGGAATCAGCAGTGAGGCCTGGTCGATTTACTAGGGATCGGCAGTGAGGTTCTGAGGATTGACTAGGAATCAGCAGTAAAGCCTGGTGGATTAACTAGGGATCAGCAGTGAGGCCTGGTGGATTAACTAGCATTCAGCAATGATGTCTGGTGGATTAACTAGGGATCAGCAGTGAGGGCTGATGGATTAAGTAGGGGTCAATTGTGAGGCCTGATGAATTAACTAGGAATCAGTAGTTAGGATTGCTGTATTGACCAGGGATCAGTAGTGAGGGCTGTTGCATTAACTAGAGATTAGCATTGAGGATTAATGAATTAACTCGGGATCAGCAGTCAAGGCTGATGGATTAACTAGGAATCAACAATGAAGGCTGATGGAGTAATTTGGAATCGGCAGTGAAGCCTGGTTGGTTAACTAGGGATCAGCAGTGAGGCCTGGTGGATTAACTAGCAATCAGCAATGATGTCTGGTGGATTAACTAGGGATGAGCAGTGAGGGCTGATGGATTAAGTAGGGGTCAATTGTGAGGCCTGATGAATTAACTATGGATCAGTAGTTAGGATTGATGAATTGACCAGGGATCAGTAGTGAGGGCTGTTGCATTAACTAGAGATTAGCATTGAGGATTGATGAATTAACTCGGGATCAGCAGTCAAGGCTGATGGATTAACTAGGAATCAACAATGAAGGCTGATGGAGTAATTCGGAATCGGCAGTGAAGCCTGGTTGGTTAACTAAGGATCAGCAGTGAGGGCTGATGGATTAATTAGGGATCAGCAATGAGGGCTGATGGATTAACTAGAGAGCAGCAGTGAGGATTGACGAATTAACTAGGGATCAGCAGTGAGGCCTGGTGGATTAACTAGGGATCAGCAATGAGGTCTGATGGATTAATTAGAAATCAGCAATGATGGCTGATGAACTACCGAGGGGTCATAAGTGAGGACTGATGAATTAACAAGGCTTCAGCAGTGGCGGCTGATGGATTAACTAGGGATCAGCAGTGAGGACTGGAGGATTAACTAGGAATCAGCAGTGCGTCCTGGTAGATTAACCAGGGATTAGCAGTGAGGGCTGATGGATTAAGTTGGGATCAAGAGTTAGGACTGTTGAAGTAACTAGGGATCAGCAGTAAGAACTGATGAATTAACTAGGGATCAGCAGTGAGATTTGATGAATTAACCAGGGATCAGCAGTGAGGGATTATATATTAACTAGAGATCAGCAGTGAGGCCAGGTGGATTAACTCATGATCAGCAGTGCAGATTGATGAATTAACGAGGGATCAGCAGTGAGGGCTGATGGATTAACTACGGGTCACCAGTGGGGATTGATTAATCAAATATGGAACACCAGTGAGTGCTGGTGGATTAACTTGGGATCAGCAGTGATGTCCAGTGGATTAACTAGTGATCAGCAATGAAGACTGATGGATTAATTCTGGATCTGTGGTGAGGGCTAGTCATCAGAAAATAGTGCTGATGGATTAACTAGGGGTCAAAAGTGAACATTGATGAATTAACTAGGGATCAGCAGTGAGGCCTGGTGGATTAACTAGGGATCAGCAATGAGGTCTGGTGGATTAACTAGAGATCAGTAATGAGGGCTGATGAACTAGCTAGGGATCAGCAATGAGGCCTGGTGGATTAACTAGAGATAAGCAATGAAGGCTGATGGATTAATTTGGGATCAGCAGTGAGGTCTAGTGGATTAACTAGTGATCAGCAAGTAGGGTTGATGTTTTAACGAGAGATCAGCAGTGAGGGCTGATGGATTAACTAGGGATCAGCAATGGGGGTTGATGAATTAACGAGGGACCAGCAGTGAGGGCTGATGAATTAACTCAGTATTAGTAATCAGGGCTGATGGATTAACTAGGAATCAGCAATGAAGACTGATGGATTAATTCAGGATCGGCAATGAAGCTTGGTGGATTAACTAGGGGTCAGCAAGTAGTGCTGATGGATTAAATAGGGATCAGCAATGGGGGCTGATGGATTAACTAGGGATCAGCAGGGAGGGCTCGTGGATTAACTAGTGATCAGGAAATAGTGATGATGGATTAACTAGGGATCGGTATGAGGGCTGATGTATTAAATAGGGATCAGCATTGAGGGCTGATGGATTAACAAGGGGTCAAATGTGAGCATTGATAATTTAACAAGGGGTCAGCAGTGAGGCCTGGTGGATTAACTAGGAATCAGCAATGAGGGCTGTTAGATTAATAGAGATCAGCAATGATGGCTGATGAACTAGCTAGGGATTAGCAGTGAGGACTGGTGGATTAGATAGCCATAAGCAATGAAGGCTGATGGATTAATTCGGGATCAGCAGTGAGGCCTGGTGGATTAACTAGGGATCAGCAGTGAGGGCTGTTAGATTAATAGAGATCAGCAATGATGGCTGATGAACTAGCTAGGGATTAGCAGTGAGGACTGGTGGATTAGATAGCCATAAGCAATGAAGGCTGATGGATTAATTCGAGATCAGCAGTGAGAGCTAGTGGATTAACTAGTCATCAGAAAATAGTGCTGATGGATTAACTAGGGGGTCAAAAGTGAACATTGATGAATTAACTAGGGATCAGCCATGAGGCCTAGTAGATTAACTTGTGATCAGCAAGTAGTGTTGATGTTTTAACAAGGGATCAGCAATGAGGGCTGATGGATTAAATAGGGATCAACAGTGAGGACTGATGAATTTACTAGGGATCAGCAGTGATGCCTGGTTGATTGACTAGCGATCAGCAATGGGGGTTGATGAATTATCGAGGGATCAGCAGTGGGGGCTGATGAATTAACTCGGTATTAGTAGTCAGGGCTGATGGATTAACTAGGAATCAGCAATGAAGGCTGATGGATTAATTCGGGAACGGCAATGAGGCCTGGTGGATTAACTAGGGATCAGCAATGTCTGATGGATTAACTAGGGATCAACAGTGCAGCTTGGTAGATTAACTAGTGAGCAGCAGTGAGGGCTGATGGATTAACTAGGAATCAGCAGTGAGGGCTAGTGGATTAACTAGTCATCAGGAAATACTGCTGATGGATTAACTAGGGATCAGCATGAAGGCTGATGTATTAAATAGGGGTCAAAAGTGAGCATTGATAAATTAACTAGGGATCAGCAGTGAGGCCTGGTGTATTAACTCAGTATTAGTAGTCAGGGCTGATGGATTAACTAGGAATCAGCAATGAAGGCTGATGGATTAATTCGGGATCAGCAGTGAGGCCTGGTGGATTAACTAGGGATTAGCATTGATGGCTGATGGATTTGATAGGGATCAGCAATGAGGATTGATGAATTAACGAGGGATCAGCAGTGAGGCCTGATGGATTAACTCAGTATTAGTAGTCAGGGCTGATGGATTAACTAGGAATCAGCAATGAAGTCTGATGGATTAATTCGGGATCAGCAGTGAGGCCTGGTGGATTAACTAGGGATTAGCAGTGAGGGCTGATGGATTTAATAGGGATCAGCAATGAGGACTGATGGATTAACTAGGGATCAGCAGTGAGGTCTGATGGATTAACTAGAGATCATTAATGAGGGCTGATGAACTTGCTAGGGGTCAGCAGTGAGGCTTCGTGGATTAACTAGTGATAAGCAATGAAGGCTGATGGATTAATTCGGGATCAGCAGTGAGGCCTAGTGGTTTAACTAGTGATCAGCAAGTATGCTTGATGTTTTAACGAAGGATCAACAGTAAGGGCTGATGGGTTAAATAGGGATCAGCAATGAGGTCTGATGGATTAACTAGGGATCAACAGTGCGGCCTGATGGATTAACTAGTGAGCAGCAGTGAGGGTTGATGGATTAATTAGGGATGAACAGTGAGGATTCATCAATTAACTAGGGATCAGCAATGAGGGCTGGTGGATTAACTAGGGATCAGCAGTGAGGCCTGGTTGATTAGCTAGGGGTCAGCAGTGATGTCTGGTGGATTAACTAGGGATTAGTAATCAGGGCTGATGGATTAACAAGGGATCAGCAGTTGGGCCTGGTGGATTGACTAGTGATCAGCAATGAGGATTGATGAATTAACAAGGGATCAGCAGTGAGGGCTGATGAATTAAGTCAGTCTTAGTAGTCAGGGTTTATGGATTTACTAGCAATGAAGGCTGATGGATTAATTCGGGATCAGAAGTGAGGCCTGGTGGATTAACTAGGGCTCAGCAAGAAGGGCTGATAGATTAAATAGGGATCAGCAATGAGGGCTAATGGATTAACTAGGGATCAATAGTGAGGATTGATGAATTTACTAGGGGTCAGCAGTGCGGGCTGATGAGTTAACTCAGGATTAGTAGTCAGGGCTGATGGATTAACGAGGGATCAGCAGTGAGGCCTGGTGGATCGACTAGTGATCAGCATTGAGAATTGAATTAACTTGGGATCAGCAGTGAATGCTGATGGATTAATTATGGATCAGCAGTGGAGCCTGGTGGATTTACTAGGGATCAGCAGTGAGGCCTGGTCAATTAACTAAGGATCAGCAATTCGGATTGATGAATTTACTAGAGATCAGCGGTGAGGGCTGATGGATTAACTCGGGATCAGCAATGAGGCCTGGTCGATTTACTAGTAATCAGCAGTGAGGGCCTGAGGATTGACAAGGAATCAGCAGTAAAGCCTGGTGGATTAACTAGGGATAAGCAGTGAGGTCTGATGGATTAAGTAGGGATCAATTGTGAGGCCTGATGAATTAACTAGGGATCAGTCATTAGGATTGATGAATTAACCAGGGATCAGCAGTGAGGGCTGTTGGATTAACTAGGGATCAGCAAGTAGGGCTGATGTATTACATAGGGATCAGCAATGAGGGCTGATGGATTAACTAGGGATCAACAGTGCGGCCTGGTGGATTAACTAGTGAGCAGCAGTGAGGGCTGATGGATTAACTAGGGATCAGCAATGAGGGCTAATGGATTAACTAGTGATCAGGAAATAGTGCTGATGGATTAACTAGGAATTGGCATGAGGGCTGATGGATTAACTAGGGATCACCAGTGTGGCCTGGTGGATTAACTAGTGAGCAGCAGTGAGGGCTGATGGATTAACTAGGGATCAGCAATGAGGGCTAATGGATTAACTAGTGATCAGGAAATAGTGCTGATGGATTAACTAGGGATCAGCATTGAGGGCTGATGGATTAACTAGGGGTCAAAAGTGAGCATTGATAAATTAGCTAGGGATCAGCAGTGATGCCTCGTGGATTAACTAGGGATCAGCAATGAGGTCTGGTGGATTAACTAGGGATCAGCAGTGAGGTCTGATGGATTAACTCAGTATTAGTAGTCAGGGCTGATGGATTAACTAGGAATAGTAATGAAGGCTGATGGATTAATTTGGGATCAGCAGTGAGGCCTGGTGGATTAACTAGGGATCAGCAGTGAGGGCTGATGAATTAACTAGGGATCAGCTGTGAGGACCGCAGGATTGACTAGGAATCAGCAGTTAGGCCTGGTGGATTAACTAGGGATCAGCAGTGAGGGCTGATGGATTAACCAGGGCTCAGCAGTGAGGTCTGATGGATTAACTAGGGACCAGCAGTGATGCCTGGTGAATTAACTAGGGATCAACAATGAGGATTGATGAATTTACGAGGGATCAGCAGTGAGGGCTGATGGATTAACTAGGAATCAGCAATGAAGTCTGATGGATTAATTCAAGATCAGCAGTGAGGCCTGGTGGATTAACTAGGGATCAGCAAGCAGGGCTGATGGATTAAATAGGGATCAGCAAGGAGGGCTAATGAATTAACTTCTGAGCAACAGTGAGTATTGATGAATTTACTAGGGATCCACAGTGAGGGCTGACAGATTAACTCGGGATTAGAAATCAGGGCTGATGGACTAACTAGGGATCAGCAGTGAGGATTGATGAATTTACTAGGGATCTGCTGTGAGGGCTGATGGATTAAGTTGGGATCAACAGTTAAGACTGCTGCATTAACTAGGGAAAAGCAATGACGGCTGATGGATGAATTCGGGAACAGCAGTGAGGCCTAGTGGATTAACTAGTGATCAGGAAATAGGGCTGATGGATTAACTAGGGATCAGCTGTGAGGGCTGATGTGTTAAATAGGGATCAGCAATGAGGGTTGATGGATTAAATAGGGGTCAAAAGTGAGCATTGATGAATTAACTAGGGATCAGCAGTGAGGTCTGATGGATTAATTAGAGATCGGTAATGAGGGCTGATGTACTAGCTAGGGATCAGCAGTGATGACTGGCGGATTAACTAGGGATCAGCAGTCAGGGCTGATGAATTAACTCAGTATTAGTAGTCAGGGCTGATGGATTAACTAGGAATCAGCAATGAACGCTGATGGATTAATTTGGGATCAGCAGTGAGGCCTGGTGGATTAACTAGGGATCAGCAGTGAGGCCTAGTGGATTAATAGGGATCACTAATGAGGGCTGATGAACTTACTAGGGATCAGCAGTGAGGCCTCGTGGATTAACTAGCGATAAGCAATGAAGGCTGATGGATTAATTCGGGATCAGCAGTGAGGCCTAGTTGATTAACTAGTGATCAGCAAGTAGGGTTGATGTTTTAATGAGGGATCAACAGTGAGGGCTGATGGATTAAATAGGGATCAGCAATGAGGGCTGATGAATTAACTAGGGATCAATAGTGAGGATGATGAATTAACTAGGGATCAATAGTGAGGATGATGAATTAACTAGGGATCTGCAGTGATGCCTGGTGGTTAAACTACGGATCAGCAATGAGGATTGATGAATTAACGAGGGATCAGCAGTGAGGGCTGATGAATTAACTAGGAATCAGCAATGAAGGCTGATGGATTAACGAGGGATCAGCAGTGAGGCCTGGTGGATTGAATAGTGATCAGCAGTGAGAATTGATGAATTAACTTGGGATCAGCAGTGAATGCTGAAAGATAAACTATGGATCAGCAGTGGAGCCTGCTGGATTTACTAGGGATCAGCAGTGAGGCCTGGTCAATTAACTAAGGATCAGCAGTTCGGATTGATGAATTTACTAGAGATCAGCGGTGAGGGCTGATGGATTAACTAGAGATCAGCAGTGAGCCCTGGTGGATTAACCAGGTATCAGCAGTGAGGAATGATGAATTAACTAGGGACCAGCAGTGAGAATTGATGAATTAACTAGGCATCAGCAATGAGAGCTGATGGATTAACTAAGGATCAGCAGTGAATGCTGATGGATTATCGACAGATCAGCAATGAAGCCTGGTCGATTAACTAGGAATCAGCAGTGAGGCCTGGTCGATTAACTAGGGATCAGCAGTGAAGCCTGGTCGATTTACTAGTGATCAGCAGTGAGGTCCTGAGGATTGACTAGGAATCAGCAGTAAAGCCTGGTGGATTAACTAGGGATCAGCAGGGAGGGCTGATGGATTAACTAGTCATCAGAAAATAGTGCTGATGGATTAAGTAGGGGTCAAAAGTGAACATTGATGAATTAACTAGGAATCAGCAGTGAGGCCTGGTGGATTAACTGGCGCTAAACAATAAAGGCTGATGGATTAATTCGGGATCAGCAGTGAGTCCTAGTGGATTAACTAGTGATCAGCAATGTGGGTTGATGTTTTAACGAGGGATCAGCAGTGAGGGCTGATGGATTAAATAGGGATCTGCAATGAGGTCTGATGGATTAACTAGGGATCAACCGTGAGGCGTGATGAATTAACTAGGGATCAGCAGTGATGCCTGCTGGTTTAACTAGGGATCAGCAATGAGGATTGATGAATTAACGAGGGATCAGCAGTGAGGGCTGATGAATTAACTAGGAATCAGCAATGAAGGCTGATGGATTAATTCGAGATCAGCAGTGAGGCCTGGTGGATTGACTAGTGATCAGCAGTGAGAATTGATGAATTAACTTGGGATCAGCAGTGAATGATGATAGATAAACTATGGATCAGCAGTGAAGCCTGGTGGATTTACTAGGGATCAGCAGAGAGGCCTGGTCAATTAACTAAGGATCAGCAGTTCGGATTGATGAATTTACTACAGATCAGCAGTGAGGCCTGGTGGATTAACCAGGTATCAGCAGTGAGGAATGATGAATTAACTAGAGATCAGCAATGAGAATTGATGAATTAACTAGACATCAGCAGTGAGGGCTGATGGATTAACTAAGGATCAGCAGTGAATGCTGATGGATTATCGACAGATCAGCAATGAAGCCTGGTCGATTAACTAGGGATCAGCAGTGAAGCCTGGTCAATTTACTAGTGATCAGCAGTGAGGTCCTGAGGATTGACTAGGAATCAGCAGTAAAGCCTGGTGGATTAACTAGGGATCAGCAGAGAGGGCTGATGGATTAACTAGTCATCAGAAAATAGTGCTGATGGATTAAGTAGGGGTCAAAAATGAACATTGATGAATTAACGAGGGATCAGCAGTGAGGGCTGTTGAATTAACTAGGAATCAGCAATGAGGGCTGATGGATTAACGAGGGATCAGCAGTGAGGCCTGGTGGATTAACTAGGGATCAGCAGTGATGTCTGATGGATTAACTAGCGATCAGTAATGAGGGCTGATGAACTAGCTAGGGATCAGCAGTGAGGCCTGGTGGATTGAATAGTGATCAGCAGTGAGAATTGATGAATTAACTTGGGATCAGCAGTGAATGCTGATAGATAAACTATGGATCAGCAGTGGAGCCTGCTGGATTTACTAGGGATCAGCAGTGAGGCCTGGTCAATTAACTAAGGATCAGCAGTTTGGATTGATGAATTTACTAGAGATCAGCGGTGAGGGCTGATGGATTAACTAGAGATCAGCAGTGAGCCCTGGTGGATTAACCAGGTATCAGCAGTGAGGAATGATGAATTAACTAGGGATCAGCAGTGAGAATTGATGAATTAACTAGGCATCAGCAATGAGGGCTGATGGATTAACTAAGGATCAGCAGTGAATGCTGATGGATTATCAACAGATCAGCAATGAAGCCTGGTCGATTAACTAGAAATCAGCAGTGAAGCCTGGTCAATTTACTAGTGATCAGCAGTGAGGTCCTGAGGATTGACTAGGAATCAGCAGTAAAGCCTGGTGGATTAACTAGGGATCAGCAGAGAGGGCTGATGGATTAACTAGTCATCAGAAAATAGTGCTGATGTATTAAGTAGGGGTCAAAAGTGAACATTGATGAATTAACTAGGGATCAGCAGTGAGGTCTGGTGGATTAATTAGAGATCAGCAATGATGGCTGATGAACTACCAAGGGGTCATAAGTGAGGACTGATGTATTAACAAAGCTTCAGCATTGACGTTTGTTGGATTAACTAGGAATCAGCAGTGCGGCCTGGTAGATTAACCAGGGATTAGCAGTGAGGGCTGATGGATTAAGCTGGGATCAAGACTTAGGACTGATGAATTAACTTGGGATCAGCAGTGAGAATTGATGAATTAACCAGGGATCAGCGATAAGGGATTATGTATTAAATAGGGATCAGCAGTGAGGCCTGGTGGATTAACTCGGGATCAGCAGTGCGGATTGCTGAATTTACGAGGGATCAGCAATGAGGGCTGATTGATTAACTAGGGGTCACCAGTGAGGATTGATTAATCAACTATTGAACACCAGTGAGTGCTGGTGGATTAACTTGGGATCAGCAGGGAGGGTTGATGGATTAACTAGTCATTAGAAAATAGTGCTGATGGATTAAGTAGGGTTCAAAAGTGAACATTGATGAATTAACTAGGGATCAGTAGTGAGGCCTGGCGGATTAACTGGCGCTAAACAATAAAGGCTGATGGATTAATTCGGGATCAGCAGTGAGTCCTAGTGGATTAACTAGTGATCAGCAAGTAGGGTTGATGTTTTAACGAGGGATCAGCAGTGAGGGCTCATGGATTAAATAGGGATCAGCAATGAGGTCTGATGGATTAACTAGGGATCAACAGTGAGGAGTGTTGAATTAACTAGGGATCAGCAGTGATGCCTGCTGGTTTAACTAGGGATCAGCAATGAGGATTGATGAATTAACGAGAGATCAGCAGTGAGGGCTGATGGATTAATTCGAGATCAGCAGTGAGGCCTAGTGGATTGACTAGTGATCAGCAGTGAGAATTGATGAATTAACTTGGGATCAGCAGTGAATGATGATAGATAAACTATGGATCAGCAGTGAAGCCTGGTGGATTTACTAGGGATCAGCAGAGAGGCCTGGTCAATTAACTAAGGATCAGCAGTTCGGATTGATGAATTTACTACAGATCAGCAGTGAGGTCTGGTGGATTAATTAGAGATCAGCAATGATGGCTGATGAACTACCAAGGGGTCATAAGTGAGGACTGATGTATTAACAAAGCTTCAGCATTGACGTTTGTTGGATTAACTAGGAATCAGCAGTGCGGCCTGGTAGATTAACCAGGGATTAGCAGTGAGGGCTGATGGATTAAGCTGGGATCAAGACTTAGGACTGATGAATTAACTTGGGATCAGCAGTGAGAATTGACGAATTAACCAGGGATCAGCGATAAGGGATTATGTATTAAATAGGGATCAGCAGTGAGGCCTGGTGGATTAACTCGGGATCAGCAGTGCGGATTGCTGAATTTACGAGGGATCAGCAATGAGGGCTGATTGATTAACTAGGGGTCACCAGTGAGGATTGATTAATCAACTATTGAACACCAGTGAGTGCTGGTGGATTAACTTGGGATCAGCAGGGAGGGTTGATGGATTAACTAGTCATCAGAAAATAGTGCTGATGGATTAAGTAGGGGTCAAAAGTGAACATTGATGAATTAACTAGGGATCAGTAGTGAGGCCTGGTGGATTAACTGGCGCTAAACAATAAAGGCTGATGGATTAATTCGGGATCAGCAGTGAGTCCTAGTGGATTAACTAGTGATCAGCAAGTAGGGTTGATGTTTTAACGAGGGATCAGCAGTGAGGGCTGATGGATTAAATAGGGATCAGCAATGAGGTCTGATGGATTAACTAGGGATCAACAGTGAGGAGTGTTGAATTAACTAGGGATCAGCAGTGATGCCTGCTGGTTTAACTAGGGATCAGCAATGAGGATTGATGAATTAACGAGAGATCAGCAGTGAGGGCTGATGGATTAATTCGAGATCAGCAGTGAGGCCTAGTGGATTGACTAGTGATCAGCAGTGAGAATTGATGAATTAACTTGGGATCAGCAGTGAATGATGATAGATAAACTATGGATCAGCAGTGAAGCCTGGTGGATTTACTAGGGATCAGCAGAGAGGCCTGGTCAATTAACTAAGGATCAGCAGTTCGGATTGATGAATTTACTACAGATCAGCAGTGAGGCCTGGTGGATTAACCAGGTATCAGCAGTGAGGAATGATGAATTAACTAGAGATCAGCAATGAGAATTGATGAATTAACTAGACATCAGCAGTGAGGGCTGATGGATTATCGACAGATCAGCAATGAAGCCTGGTCGATTAACTAGGGATCAGCAGTGAAGCCTGGTCAATTTACTAGTGATCAGCAGTGAGGTCCTGAGGATTGACTAGGAATCAGCAGTAAAGCCTGGTGGATTAACTAGGGATCAGCAGAGAGGGCTGATGGATTAACTAGTCATCAGAAAATAGTGCTGATGGATTAAGTAGGGGTCAAAAGTGAACATTGATGAATTAACTAGGGATCAGCAGTGAGGCCTGGTGGATTAACTAGGGATCAGCAATGAGGTCTGGTGGATTAATTAGAGATCAGCAATGATGGCTGATGAACTACCAAGGGGTCATAAGTGAGGACTGATGTATTAAAAGGCTTCAGCATTGACGTTTGTTGGATTAACTAGGAGTCAGCAGTGCGGCCTGGTAGATTAACCAGGGATTAGCAGTGAGGGCTGATGGATTAAGCTGGGATCAAGAGTTAGGACTGATGAATTAACTAGGGATCAGCAGTGAGAATTGATGATTTAACCAGGGATCAGCGATAAGGGATTATGTATTAACTAGGGATCAGCAGTGAGGCCTGGTGGATTAACTCGGGATCAGTAGTGTGGATTGATGAATTAACGAGGGATCAGCAATGAGGGCTGATTGATTAACTAGGGGTCACCAGTGAGGATTGATTAAACAACTATTGAACACCAGCGAGTGCTGGTGGATTAACTTGGGATCAGCAGGGAGGGTTGATGGATTAACTAGTCATCAGAAAATAGTGCTGATGGATTAAGTAGGGGTCAAAAGTGAACATTGATGAATTAACTAGGGATCAGCAGTGAGGCCTGGTGGATTAACTGGCACTAAGCAATAAAGGCTGATGGATTAATTCGGGATCAGCGGTGAGTCCTAGTGGATTAACTAGTGATCAGCAAGTAGGGTTGATGTTTTAACGAGGGATCAGCAGTGAGGGCTGATGGATTAAATAGGGATCAGCAATGAGGTCTGATGGATTAACTAGGGATCAACAGTGAGGAGTGTTGAATTAACTAGGGATCAGCAGTGATGCCTGCTGGTTTAACTAGGGATCAGCAATGAGGATTGATGAATTAACGAGGGATCAGCAGTGAGGGCTGATGAATTAACTAGGAATCAGCAATGAAGGCTGATGGATTAATTCGAGATCAGCAGTGAGGCCTAGTGGATTGACTAGTGATCAGCAGTGAGAATTGATGAATTAACTTGGGATCAGCAGTGAATGATGATAGATAAACTATGGATCAGCAGTGAAGCCTGGTGGATTTACTAGGGATCAGCAGAGAGGCCTGGTCAATTAACTAAGGATCAGCAGTTCGGATTGATGAATTTACTACAGATCAGCAGTGAGGCCTGGTGGATTAACCAGGTATCAGCAGTGAGGAATGATGAATTAACTAGAGATCAGCAATGAGAATTGATGAATTAACTAGACATCAGCAGTGAGGGCTGATGGATTATCGTCAGATCAGCAATGAAGCCTGGTCGATTAACTAGGAATCAGCAGTGAGGCCTGGTCGATTAACTAGGGATCAGCAGTGAAACCTGGTCGATTTACTAGTGATCAGCAGTGAGGTCCTGAGGATTGACTAGGAATCAGCAGTAAAGCCTGGTGGATTAACTAGGGATCAGCAGGGAGGGCTGATGGATTAACTAGTCATCAGAAAATAGTACTGATGGATTAACTAGGGGACAAAAGTGAACATTGATGAATTAACTTGGGATCAGCAGTGAGGCCTGGTGGATTAACGAGGGATCAGCAATGAGGTCTGGTGGATTAATTAGAGATCACCAATGATGGCTGATGAACTAGCAAGGGTCAGCAGTGAGGACTGATGTATTAACAAGGCTTCAGCAGTGACGGCTGATGGATTAATTAGGGATCAGCAGTGAGGACTGGAGGATTAACTAGGAATCAGCAGTGCGGCCTGGTAGATTAACCAGGGATTAGCAGTGAGGGCTGATGGATTAAGCTGGGATCAAGAGTTAGGACTGATGAATTAACTAGGGATCAGCAGTGAGAATTGATGAATTAACCAGGGATTAGCGGTGAGGGATTATGTATTAACTAGGGATCAGCAGTGAGGCCTGGTGGATTAACTCGGGATCAGCCGTGCAGATTGATGAATTTACAAGGGATCAGCAATGAGGGCTGATTGATTAACTAGGGGTCACCAGTGAGGATTGATTAATCAACTATGGAACACCAGTGAGTGCTGGTGGATTAATTTGGGATCAGCAGGGAGGGTTGATGGATTAACTAGTCATCAGAAAATAGTGCTGATGGATTAAGTAGGGGTCAAAAGTGAACATTGATGAATTAACTAGGGATCAGCAGTGAGGCCTGGTGGATTAACTGGCGCTAAGCAATAAAGGCTGATGGAGTAATTCGGGATCAGCAGTGAGTCCTAGTGGATTAACTAGTGATCAGCAGGTAGGGTTGATGTTTTAACAAGGGATCAACAGTGAGGGCTGATGGATTAGATGGGGATCAGCAATGACGTCTGATGGATTAACTAGGGATCAACAGTGAGGAGTGATGAATTAACTAGGGATCAGCAGTGATGCCTGCTGGTTTAACTAGGGATCAGCAATGAGGATTGATGAATTAACGAGAGATCAGCAGTGAGGGCTGATGAATTAACTTGGGATCAGCAGTGAATGATGATAGATAAACTATGGATCAGCAGTGAGGCCTGATGGATTAACTAGGAATCAGCAATGAAGGCTGATGGATTAATACGGGATCAGCAGTGAGGCCTGGTGGATTGACTAGGGATCAGCAAGTAGGGCTGATGGATTAACCAGGGATCAACAGTGAGGATTGATGAATTAACTTGGGATCAGCAGTGAGGGCTGATGAATTAAATCGGGATATAAGGCAGGGCTGATGGATTAACGAGGGATCAGCAGTGAGGCCTGTTGGATTGACTAGTGATCAGCAGTGAGAATTGATGAATTAACTTGGGATCAGCAGTGAGAATTGATGAATTAATTAGGCATCAGCAGTGAGGCCTGGTCGTTTTAGTAAGGATCAGCAATGAGGTCTGGTGGATTAACTAGGGATTAGCATTGAGGATTGATGAATTAACTCGGGATCAGCAATCAAGGCTGATGGATTAACTAGGAATCAACAATGAAGGCTGATGGATTAATTCAGAATCAGCAGTGAGGCCTGGTTGGTTAACTCGGGATCGGCAGTGAGGGCTGATGGATTAATTAGGGATCAGCAATGAGGTCTGGTGGATTAATTAGAGATCAGCAATGATGGCTGATAAACTACCGAGGGGTCATAAGTGAGGACTAATGAATTAACAAGGCTTCAGCAGTGACGGCTGATGGATTAACTAGGGATCAGCAGTGAGGACTGGAGGATTAACTAGGAAGCAGCAATGTGGCCTGGTAGACTAACCAGGGATTAGCAGTGAGGGCTGATGGATTATGTTGGGATCAAGAGTTAGGACTGTTGAAGTAACTAGGGATCAGCAGTAAGAATTGATGAATTAACTAGGGATCAGCAGTGAAAATTGATGAATTAACCAGGGATCAGCAGTGAGGGATTATATATTAACTAGAGATCAGCAGTGAGGCCAGGTGGATTACCTCATGATCAGCAGTGCAGATTGATGAATTAACAAGGGATCAGCAGTGAGGACTGATGGATTAACTAGGGGTCACCAGTGAGGATTGATTAATCAAATATGGAACACCAGTGAGTGCTGGTGGATTAACTAGGGATCAGCAGTGATGTCCGGTGGATTAACTAGGTACCAGCAATGAGGTCTGTTGGTTTAATTCGGTATCAGCAGAGAGGTCTGTTGAACTAGAGATCAGTAATGAAGGCTGATGAACTAGCTAGGGATCAGTAGTGAGGCCTCGTGGATTAAGTAGGGATCAGCAATGAGGTCTGATGGATTAATTAGAGATCAGCAATGATGGCTGATGAACTACCAAGGGGTCATAAGTGAGGACTGATGAATTAACAAGGCTTCAGCAGTTATGGCTGATGGATTAGCTAGGGATCAGCAGTGAGGACTTGAGGATTAACTAGGAATCAGCAGTGTGGCCTGGTAGATTAGCCAGGGATTAGCAGTGAGGGCTGATGGATTAAATTGGGATCAAGAGGTAGGACTGATGAAGTAACTAGGGATCAGCAGTGAGAATTGATGAATTAACCAGGGATCAGCAGTGAGGGATTATGTATTAACTAGAGATCAGCAGTGAGTCCAGGTGGATTAACTCGTGATCAGCAGTGTGGATTGATGAATTAACAAGCGATCAGCAGTGAGGGCTGATGGATTAACTAGGGGTCACCAGTGAGGATTGGTTAATCAACTATGGAACACCAGTGAGGCCTGGTGGATTAACTAGGGATCAGCAGTGAGGCCTGGTGGTTTAACTAGCGATAAGCAATGAAGGCCGATGGATTAATTCGGGATCAGCAGTGAGGCCTAGTGGATTAACTAGTGATCAGCAAGTAGGGTTGATGTTTTAATGAGGGATCAACAGTGAGGGCTGATGGATTAAATAGGGATCAGCAGAGAGGATTGATGAATTAAAGAGGAATCAGCAGTGAGGGCTGATGAATTAAGTCAGTATTACTAGTCAGGGCTGATAGATTATCTAGAAATCAGCAATGAAGGCTGATGGATTAATTCGGGATCAGCAGTGAGGCCTGGTGGATTAACTTGGGATCAGCAAGTAGGGCTGATGGATTAAATAGAGTTCAGCAATGAGGGCTGATGGATTAACTAGGTATCAACAGTGCGGCCTGGTGGATTAACTAGTGAGCAGCAGTGAGGGCTGATGGATTGACTAGGGATCAGCATTGAGGGCTGATGGATTAAATAGGGATAAACAATGAGGGCTGGTGGATTAACTAGGGATCAGCAGTGAGTTCTAGAGGATAGACTAGGAATTAGCAGTGAGGCCTGGTGGATAAGTAAGCACTAGCAGTGAGTGCTGATGGATTAAGTAGGGATCAGCAGTGAGGACTGATGAATTAACTGGGGATAATCTGTGAAGATTGATGAATTAAGTAGGGATCATCAGTAAGGCTTGATGAATTAACTAGGGATCATCAGTGATGATTGATGAATTAACCAGGGATCAGCACTGAATGCTGATGGATTATCTACAGATCAGCAATGAAGCCTGGTGGATTAATTAGGGATTAGCAGTGAGATATGGTCGATTAACTAGGCATCAACAGTGTGGCCTGGTAGATTAACCAGGGACTAGCAGTGAGGGCTGATGGATTAAGTTGGGATCAGCAGTGAGGTCTAGTGGATTGACTAGTGATCAGCAAGTAGGTTTGATGTTTTAATGAGGGATCAACAGTGAGGCCTGGTTGTATAACTAGGGATCAGCAATGAGGATTGATGAATTAATGAGGGATCAGCAGTGAGGGCTGATGAATTAACTAGGAATCAGCAATGAAGGCTGATGGATTAATACGGGATTAGCAGTGAGGCCTGGTGGATTAACTAGGGATCAGCAAGTAGGGCTGAGGGATTAACTAGGGATCAACAATGAGGATTGATGAATTTACTAGGGATCAGCAGTGAGGGCTGATGAATTAACTCGGGATATAAGGCAGGGCTGATGGATTAATGAGGGATCAGCAGTGAGGCCTGGTGGATTGACTAGTGATCAGCAGTGAGAATTGATGGATTAACTTGGGATCAGCAGTGAATGCTGATGGATTTACTAGGAATCAGCAATGAAGGCTGATGGATTAATTCGGGATCAGCAGTGGAGCCTGGTGGATTTACTAGGGATCAGCAGTGAGGCCTGGTCAATTAACTAAGGAGCAGCAGTGAGAATTGATGAATTAACTAGGCATCAGCAGTGAGGGCTGGTGGATTAACTAAGGATCAGCAGTGAATGCTGATGGATTATCGACAGATCAGCAATGAAGCCTGGTGGATTAACAAGGAATCAGCAGTGAGGCCTGGTCGATTAACGAGTGATCAGCAGTGAGGCCAGGTCAATTTACTAGTGATCGGGGCAGTGAGGTCCTGAGGATTGATTAGGAATCAGCAGTAAAGCCTGGTGGATTAACTAGGAATCAGCAGTGAGTGCTGATGGATTAACTAGGGGTCAAAAGTGAACATTGATGAATTAACTAGGGATCAGCAGTGAGGCCTGGTGGATTAACTAGGGATCAGCAATGATGTCTGGTGGATTAACTAGGGATCAGCAGTGAGGGCTGATGGATCAAGTAGGGGTCAATTGTGAGGCCTGATGAATTAACTAGGGATCAGAAGTTAGGATTGATGAATTGACCAGGGATCAGCAGTGAGGGCTGTTGCATTAACTAGAGATTAGCATTGAGGATTGATGAATTAACTCGGGATCAGCAGTCAAGGCTGATGGATTAACTAGGAATCAACAATGAAGGCTGATGGATTAATTTGGAATCGGCAGTGAAGCCTGGTTGGTTAACTAAGGATCAGCAGTGAGGCCTGGTGGATTAAATAGGGATCAGCAATGAGGGCTGATGGATTAACTAGAGAGCAGCAGTGAGGATTGATGAATTAACTAGGGATCAGCAGTGAGTTCTGATGGATTAACTAGGGATCAGCAGTGAGGCCTGGTGATATAACTAGGGATCAGCAATGAGGATTGATGAATTAACGAGGGATCAGCAGTGAGGGCTGATGAATTAACTAGGAATCAGCAATGAAGGCTGATGGATTAATTCGGGATCAGCAGTGAGGCCTGGTGGATTAACTAGGGATCAGCAAGTAGGGCTGATGGATTAACTAGGGATCAACAGTGAGGATTGATGAATTTACTAGGGATCAGCAGTGAGGGCTGAAGAATTAACTCGGGATATAAGGCAGGGCTGATGGATTAATGAGGGATCAGTAGTGAGGCCTGCTGGACTGACTAGTGATCAGCAGTGAGAATTGATGAATTAACTTGGGATGAGCAGTGAATGCTGATGGATTAACTATGGTTCAGCAGTGGAGCCGGGCGGATTTACTAGGGATCAGCAGTGAGGCCTGGTCAGTTAACTAAGGAGCAGCAGTTCGGATTGATGAGTTTACTAGAGATCAGCCGTGAGGGCTGAAGGATTAATTAGAGATCAGCAGTGAGCCCTGGTGGATTAACTAGGGATCAGCAGTGAGGAATGAAGAATTAAATCGGGATCAGCAGTGAGAATTGATGAATTAACTAGGCATCAGCAGTGAGGGCTGTTGGATTAACTAAGGATCAGCAGTGAATGCTGATGGATTATCGACAGATCAGCAATGAAGCCTGGTCGATTAACTAGGAATCAGCAGTGAGGCCTGGTCGATTTACTAGGGATCGGCAGTGAGGTTCTGAGGATTGACTAGGAATCAGCAGTAAAGACTGGTGGATTAACTAGGGATCAGCAGTGAGTGCTGATGGATTAACTAGGCATCAGAAAATAGTGCTGATGGATTAACTAGGGGTCAAAATTGAACATTGATCAATTAACTAGGGATCAGCAGTGAGGCCTGGTGGATTAACTAGCAATCAGCAATGATGTCTGGTGGATTAACTAGGGATCAGCAGTGAGGGCTGGTGGATTAAGTAGGGATCAATTGTGAGGCCTGATGAATTAACTAGGGATCAGTAGTTCGGATTATGAATTGACCAGGGATCAATAGTGAGGGCTGTTGCATTAACTAGAGATTAGCATTGAGGATTGATGAATTAACTCGGGATCAGCAGTCAGGCTGATGGATTAACTAGGAATCAACAATGAAGGCTGATGGAGTAATTTGGAATCGGCAGTGAAGCCTGGTTGGTTAACCAGGGATCAGCAGTGAGGATTGATGGATTAACTAGGGATCAGCAATGAGGGCTGATGAATTAACTAGAGAGCAGCAGTGAGGATTGATGAATTAACTAGGCATCAGCAGTGAGGCCTGGTGGATTAACTAGGGATCAGCAATGAGGTCTGGTGGATTAATTAGAGATCAGCAATGATGGCTGATGAACTACCAAGGGGTCATAAGTGAGGACTGATGAATTAACAAGGCTTCAGCAGTGGCGGCTGATGGATTAACTAGGGATCAACAGTGAGGACTGGAGGATTAACTAGGAATCAGCAGTGCGTCCTGGTAGATTAACCAGGGATTAGCAGTGAGGGCTGATGGATTAAGTTGGGATCAAGAGTTAGGACTGTTGAAGTAACTAGGGATCAGCAGTAAGAACTGATGAATTAACTAGGGATCAACAGTGAGAATTGATGAATTAACCAGGGATCAGCAGTGAGGGATTATATATTAACTAGAGATCAGCAGTGAGGCCAGGTGGATTACCTCATGATCAGCAGTGCAGATTGATGAATTAACGAGGGATCGGCAGTGAGGGCTGATGAATTAACTAGGAATCAGCAGTGAAGGCTGATGGATTAATTCGGGATCAGCAGTGAGGCCTGGTGGATTAACTAGGGATCAGCAAGTAGGGCTGATGGATTAACTAGGGATCAACAGTGAGGATTGATGAATTTACTAAGGATCAGCAGTGAGGGCTGATGAATCAACTCGGGATATAAGGCAGGGCTGATGGATTAATGAGGGATCAGCAGTGAGGCCTGGTGGATTAAATAGGGAACAGCAATGAGGGCTGATGAATTAACTAGAGAGCAGCAGTGAGGATTGATGAATTAACTAGGGATCAGCAGTGAGTTCTGATGGATTAACTAGGGATCAGCAGTGAGGATTGATGAATTAACTCGGGATCAGCAGTCAAGGCTGATGGATTAACTAGGAATCAACAATGAAGGCTGATGGATTAATTTGGAATCGGCAGTGAAGCCTGGTTGGTTAACTAGGGATCAGCAGTGAGGGCTGATGGATTAAATAGGGATCAGCAATGAGGGCTGATGGATTAACTAGGGATCAACAATGAATGCTGATGGCTTAATTCAGGATCAGCAGTGAGGCCTGGTGGATTAACTAGGGATCAGCAGTGATGTCTGATGGATTAACTAGCGATCAATAAAGAGGGCTGATGAACTAGCTAGGGATCAGCAGTGAGGTCTAGTGGATTAACTAGTGATCAGCAAGTAGGTTTGATGTTTTAACGAGGGATCAACAGTGAGGCCTGGTGTTATAACTAGGGATCAGCAATGAGGATTGATGAATTAACGAGGGATCAGCAGTGAGGGCTGATGAATTAACTAGGAATCAACAGTGAGGACTGATGGATTAACTAGGGATCAGCAATGAGGATTGATGAATTAACGAGGGATCAGCAGTGAGGGCTGATGAATTAACTAGGAATCAGAAATGAAGGCTGATGGATTAATTCGGGATCAGCAGTGAGGCCTGGTGGATTAACTAGGGATCAGCAAGTAGGTCTGATGGATTAACTAGGGATCAACAGTGAGGATTGATGAATTAACGAGGGATCAGCAGTGAGGGCTGATGAATTAACTAGGAATCAGCAATGAAGGCTGATGGATTAATTCGGGATCAGCAGTGAGGCCTGGTGGATTAACTAGGGATCAGCAAGTAGGGCTGATGGATTAATTAGGGATCAACAGTGAGGATTGATGAATTTACTAAGAATCAGCAGTGAGGGCTGATGAATTAACTCGGGATATAAGGCAGGGCTGATGGATTAATGAGGGACCAGCAGTGAGGCCTGGTGGATTAAATAGGGATCAGCAATGAGGGCTGATGGATTAACTAGAGAGCAGCAGTGAGGATTGATGAGTTAACTAGGGATCAGCAGTGAGTTCTGATAGATTAACTAGGGATCAGCAGTGAGGACTGGAGGATTAACTAGGAATCAGCAGTGCGTCCTGGTAGATTAACCAGGGATTAGCAGTGAGGGCTGATGGATTAAGTTGGGATCAAGAGTTAGGACTGTTGAAGTAACTAGGGATCAGCAGTAAGAACTGATGAATTAACTAGGGATCAACAGTGAGAATTGATGAATTAACTAGGGATCAGCAGTGAGTTCTGATGGATTAACTAGGGATCAGCAGTGAGGATTGATGAATTAACTCGGGATCAGCAGTCAAGGCTGATGGATTAACTAGGAATCAACAATGAAGGCTGATGGATTAATTTGGAATCGGCAGTGAAGCCTGGTTGGTTAACTAGGGATCAGCAATGAGGGCTGATGGATTAACTAGGGATCAACGATGAATGCTGATGGCTTAATTCAGGATCAGCAGTGAGGCCTGGTGGATTAACTAGGGATCAGCAGTGATGTCTGATGGATTAACTAGCGATCAATAAAGAGGGCTGATGAACTAGCTAGGGATCAGCAGTGAGGTCTAGTGGATTAACTAGTGATCAGCAAGTAGGTTTGATGTTTTAACGAGGGATCAACAGTGAGGCCTGGTGTTATAACTAGGGATCAGCAATGAGGATTGATGAATTAACGAGGGATCAGCAGTGAGGGCTGATGAATTAACTAGGAATCAACAGTGAGGACTGATGGATTAACTAGGGATCAGCAATGAGGATTGATGAATTAACGAGGGATCAGCAGTGAGGGCTGATGAATTAACTAGGAATCAGCAATGAAGGCTGATGGATTAATTCGGGATCAGCAGTGAGGCCTGGTGGATTAACTAGGGATCAGCAAGTAGGTCTGATGGATTAACTAGGGATCAACAGTGAGGATTGATGAATTAACGAGGGATCAGCAGTGAGGGCTGATGAATTAACTAGGAATCAGCAATGAAGGTTGATGGATTAATTCGGGATCAGCAGTGAGGCCTGGTGGATTAACTAGGGATCAGCAAGTAGGGCTGATGGATTAACTAGGGATCAACAGTGAGGATTGATGAATTTACTAAGAATCAGCAGTGAGGGCTGATGAATTAACTCGGGATTTAAGGCAGGGCTGATGGATTAATGAGGGATCAGCAGTGAGGCCTGGTGGATTAAATAGGGATCAGCAATGAGGGCTGATGGATTAACTAGAGAGCAGCAGTGAGGATTGATGAATTAACTAGGGATCAGCAGTGAGTTCTGATAGATTAACTAGGGATCAGCAGTGAGGACTGGAGGATTAACTAGGAATCAGCAGTGCGTCCTGGTAGATTAACCAGGGATTAGCAGTGAGGGCTGATGGATTAAGTTGGGATCAAGAGTTAGGACTGTTGAAGTAACTAGGGATCAGCAGTAAGAACTGATGAATTAACTAGGGATCAACAGTGAGAATTGATGAATTAACCAGGGATCAGCAGTGAGGGATTATATATTAACTAGAGATCAGCAGTGAGGCCAGGTGGATTACCTCATGATCAGCAGTGCAGATTGATGAATTAACGAGGGATCAGCAGTGAGGGCTGATGAATTAACTAGGAATCAGCAATGAAGGCTGATGGATTAATTCGGGATCAGCAGTGAGGCCTGGTGGATTAACTAAGGATCAGCAAGTAGGGCTGATGGATTAACTTGGGATCAACAGTGAGGATTGATGAATTTACTAAGGATCAGCAGTGAGGGCTGATGAATCAACTCGGGATATAAGGCAGGGCTGATGGATTAATGAGGGATCAGCAGTGAGGCCTGGTGGATTAAATAGGGAACAGCAATGAGGGCTGATGAATTAACTAGAGAGCAGCAGTGAGGATTGATGAATTAACTAGGGATCAGCAGTGAGTTCTGATGGATTAACTAGGGATCAGCAGTGAGGATTGATGAATTAACTCGGGATCAGCAGTCAAGGCTGATGGATTAACTAGGAATCAACAATGAAGGCTGATGGATTAATTTGGAATCGGCAGTGAAGCCTGGTTGGTTAATTAGGGATCAGCAGTGAGGGCTGATGGATTAAATAGGGATCAGCAATGAGGGCTGATGGATTAACTAGGGATCAACAATGAATGCTGATGGCTTAATTCAGGATCAGCAGTGAGGCCTGGTGGATTAACTAGGGATCAGCAGTGATGTCTGATGGATTAACTAGCGATCAATAAAGAGGGCTGATGAACTAGCTAGGGATCAGCAGTGAGGTCTAGTGGATTAACTAGTGATCAGCAAGTAGGTTTGATGTTTTAACGAGGGATCAACAGTGAGGCCTGGTGTTATAACTAGGGATCAGCAATGAGGATTGATGAATTAACGAGGGATCAGCAGTGAGGGCTGATGAATTAACTAGGAATCAACAGTGAGGACTGATGGATTAACTAGGGATCAGCAATGAGGATTGATGAATTAACGAGGGATCAGCAGTGAGGGCTGATGAATTAACTAGGAATCAGCAATGAAGGCTGATGGATTAATTCGGGATCAGCAGTGAGGCCTGGTGGATTAACTAGGGATCAGCAAGTAGGTCTGATGGATTAACTAGGGATCAACAGTGAGGATTGATGAATTAACGAGGGATCAGCAGTGAGGGCTGATGAATTAACTAGGAATCAGCAATGAAGGCTGATGGATTAATTCGGGATCAGCAGTGAGGCCTGGTGGATTAACTAGGGATCAGCAAGTAGGGCTGATGGATTAACTAGGGATCAACAGTGAGGATTGATGAATTTACTAAGAATCAGCAGTGAGGGCTGATGAATTAACTCGGGATTTAAGGCAGGGCTGATGGATTAATGAGGGATCAGCAGTGAGGCCTGGTGGATTAAATAGGGATCAGCAATGAGGGCTGATGGATTAACTAGAGAGCAGCAGTGAGGATTGATGAATTAACTAGGGATCAGCAGTGAGTTCTGATGGATTAACTAGGGATCAGCAGTGAGGATTGATGAATTAACGTGGGATCAGCAGTGAGGGCTGATGGATTAACTAGGAATCAGCAATGAAGGCTGATGGATTAATTCAGGATCAGCAGTGAGGCCTGGTGGATTAACTAGGGATCAGCAGTGATGTCTGATGGATTAACTAGCGATCAGTAATGAGGGCTGATGAACTAGCTAGGGATCAGCAGTGAGGTCTAGTGGATTAACTAGTGATCAGCAAGTAGGTTTGATGTTTTAACGAGGGATCAACAATGAGGCCTGGTGGTATAACTAGGGATCAGCAATGAGGATTGATGAATTAACAAGGGATCAGCAGTGAGGGCTGATGAATTAACTAGGAATCAGCAATGAAGGCTGATGGATTAATTCGGGATCAGCAGTGAGGCCTGGTGGATTAACTAGGGATCAGCAAGTAGGGCTGATGGATTAACTAGGGATCAACAGTGAGGATTGATGAATTTACTAAGGATCAGCAGTGAGGGCTGATGAATTAACTCGGGATATAAGGCAGGGCTGATGGATTAATAAGGGATCAACAGTGAGGCCTGGTGGATTGACTAGTGATCAGCAGTGAGAATTGATGAATTAACTTGGGATGAGCAGTGAATGCTGATGGATTAACTATGGTTCAGCAGTGGAGCCGGGCAGATTTACTAGGGATCAGCAGTGAGGCCTGGTCAGTTAACTAAGGAGCAGCAGTTCGGATTGATGAGTTTACTAGAGATCAGCCGTGAGGGCTGAAGGATTAATTAGAGATCAGCAGTGAGCCCTGGTGGATTAACTAGGGATCAGCAGTGAGGAATGAAGAATTAAATCGGGATCAGCAGTGAGAATTGATGAATTAACTAGGCATCAGCAGTGAGGGCTGTTGGATTAACTAAGGATCAGCAGTGAATGCTGATGGATTATCGACAGATCAGCAATGAAGCCTGGTCGATTAACTAGGAATCAGCAGTGAGGCCTGGTCGATTTACTAGGGATCGGCAGTGAGGTTCTGAGGATTGACTAGGAATCAGCAGTAAAGCCTGGTGGATTAACTAGGGATCAGCAGTGAGGCCTGGTGGATTAACTAGCATTCAGCAATGATGTCTGGTGGATTAACTAGGGATCAGCAGTGAGGGCTGATGGATTAAGTAGGGGTCAATTGTGAGGCCTGATGAATTAACTAGGAATCAGTAGTTAGGATTGCTGTATTGACCAGGGATCAGTAGTGAGAGCTGTTGCATTAACTAGAGATTAGCATTGAGGATTAATGAATTAACTCGGGATCAGCAGTCAAGGCTGATGGATTAACTAGGAATCAACAATGAAGGCTGATGGAGTAATTTGGAATCGGCAGTGAAGCCTGGTTGGTTAACTAGGGATCAGCAGTGAGGCCTGGTGGATTAACTAGCAATCAGCAATGATGTCTGGTGGATTAACTAGGGATGAGCAGTGAGGGCTGATGGATTAAGTAGGGGTCAATTGTGAGGCCTGATGAATTAACTATGGATCAGTAGTTAGGATTGATGAATTGACCAGGGATCAGTAGTGAGGGCTGTTGCATTAACTAGAGATTAGCATTGAGGATTGATGAATTAACTCGGGATCAGCAGTCAAGGCTGATGGATTAACTAGGAATCAACAATGAAGGCTGATGGAGTAATTCGGAATCGGCAGTGAAGCCTGGTTGGTTAACTAAGGATCAGCAGTGAGGGCTGATGGATTAATTAGGGATCAGCAATGAGGGCTGATGGATTAACTAGAGAGCAGCAGTGAGGATTGACGAATTAACTAGGGATCAGCAGTGAGGCCTGGTGGATTAACTAGGGATCAGCAATGAGGTCTGGTGGATTAATTAGAAATCAGCAATGATGGCTGATGAACTACCGAGGGGTCATAAGTGAGGACTGATGAATTAACAAGGCTTCAGCAGTGGCGGCTGATGGATTAACTAGGGATCAGCAGTGAGGACTGGAGGATTAACTAGGAATCAGCAGTGCGTCCTGGTAGATTAACCAGGGATTAGCAGTGAGGGCTGATGGATTAAGTTGGGATCAAGAGTTAGGACTGTTGAAGTAACTAGGGATCAGCAGTAAGAACTGATGAATTAACTAGGGATCAGCAGTGAGATTTGATGAATTAACCAGGGATCAGCAGTGAGGGATTATATATTAACTAGAGATCAGCAGTGAGGCCAGGTGGATTAACTCATGATCAGCAGTGCAGATTGATGAATTAACGAGGGATCAGCAGTGAGGGCTGATGGATTAACTACGGGTCACCAGTGGGGATTGATTAATCAAATATGGAACACCAGTGAGTGCTGGTGGATTAACTTGGGATCAGCAGTGATGTCCAGTGGATTAACTAGTGATCAGCAATGAAGACTGATGGATTAATTCTGGATCTGTGGTGAGGGCTAGTCATCAGAAAATAGTGCTGATGGATTAACTAGGGGTCAAAAGTGAACATTGATGAATTAACTAGGGATCAGCAGTGAGGCCTGGTGGATTAACTAGGGATCAGCAATGAGGCCTGGTGGATTAACTAGAGATAAGCAATGAAGGCTGATGGATTAATTTGGGATCAGCAGTGAGGTCTAGTGGATTAACTAGTGATCAGCAAGTAGGGTTGATGTTTTAACGAGAGATCAGCAGTGAGGGCTGATGGATTAACTAGGGATCAGCAATGGGGGTTGATGAATTAACGAGGGACCAGCAGTGAGGGCTGATGAATTAACTCAGTATTAGTAATCAGGGCTGATGGATTAACTAGGAATCAGCAATGAAGACTGATGGATTAATTCAGGATCGGCAATGAAGCTTGGTGGATTAACTAGGGGTCAGCAAGTAGTGCTGATGGATTAAATAGGGATCAGCAATGGGGGCTGATGGATTAACTAGGGATCAGCAGGGAGGGCTCGTGGATTAACTAGTGATCAGGAAATAGTGATGATGGATTAACTAGGGATCGGTATGAGGGCTGATGTATTAAATAGGGATCAGCATTGAGGGCTGATGGATTAACAAGGGGTCAAATGTGAGCATTGATAATTTAACAAGGGGTCAGCAGTGAGGCCTGGTGGATTAACTAGGAATCAGCAATGAGGGCTGTTAGATTAATAGAGATCAGCAATGATGGCTGATGAACTAGCTAGGGATTAGCAGTGAGGACTGGTGGATTAGATAGCCATAAGCAATGAAGGCTGATGGATTAATTCGGGATCAGCAGTGAGGCCTGGTGGATTAACTAGGGATCAGCAGTGAGGGCTGTTAGATTAATAGAGATCAGCAATGATGGCTGATGAACTAGCTAGGGATTAGCAGTGAGGACTGGTGGATTAGATAGCCATAAGCAATGAAGGCTGATGGATTAATTCGAGATCAGCAGTGAGAGCTAGTGGATTAACTAGTCATCAGAAAATAGTGCTGATGGATTAACTAGGGGGTCAAAAGTGAACATTGATGAATTAACTAGGGATCAGCCATGAGGCCTAGTAGATTAACTTGTGATCAGCAAGTAGTGTTGATGTTTTAACAAGGGATCAGCAATGAGGGCTGATGGATTAAATAGGGATCAACAGTGAGGACTGATGAATTTACTAGGGATCAGCAGTGATGCCTGGTTGATTGACTAGCGATCAGCAATGGGGGTTGATGAATTATCGAGGGATCAGCAGTGGGGGCTGATGAATTAACTCGGTATTAGTAGTCAGGGCTGATGGATTAACTAGGAATCAGCAATGAAGGCTGATGGATTAATTCGGGAACGGCAATGAGGCCTGGTGGATTAACTAGGGATCAGCAATGTCTGATGGATTAACTAGGGATCAACAGTGCAGCTTGGTAGATTAACTAGTGAGCAGCAGTGAGGGCTGATGGATTAACTAGGAATCAGCAGTGAGGGCTAGTGGATTAACTAGTCATCAGGAAATACTGCTGATGGATTAACTAGGGATCAGCATGAAGGCTGATGTATTAAATAGGGGTCAAAAGTGAGCATTGATAAATTAACTAGGGATCAGCAGTGAGGCCTGGTGTATTAACTCAGTATTAGTAGTCAGGGCTGATGGATTAACTAGGAATCAGCAATGAAGGCTGATGGATTAATTCGGGATCAGCAGTGAGGCCTGGTGGATTAACTAGGGATTAGCATTGATGGCTGATGGATTTGATAGGGATCAGCAATGAGGATTGATGAATTAACGAGGGATCAGCAGTGAGGCCTGATGGATTAACTCAGTATTAGTAGTCAGGGCTGATGGATTAACTAGGAATCAGCAATGAAGTCTGATGGATTAATTCGGGATCAGCAGTGAGGCCTGGTGGATTAACTAGGGATTAGCAGTGAGGGCTGATGGATTTAATAGGGATCAGCAATGAGGACTGATGGATTAACTAGGGATCAGCAGTGAGGTCTGATGGATTAACTAGAGATCATTAATGAGGGCTGATGAACTTGCTAGGGGTCAGCAGTGAGGCTTCGTGGATTAACTAGTGATAAGCAATGAAGGCTGATGGATTAATTCGGGATCAGCAGTGAGGCCTAGTGGTTTAACTAGTGATCAGCAAGTATGCTTGATGTTTTAACGAAGGATCAACAGTAAGGGCTGATGGGTTAAATAGGGATCAGCAATGAGGTCTGATGGATTAACTAGGGATCAACAGTGCGGCCTGATGGATTAACTAGTGAGCAGCAGTGAGGGTTGATGGATTAATTAGGGATGAACAGTGAGGATTCATCAATTAACTAGGGATCAGCAATGAGGGCTGGTGGATTAACTAGGGATCAGCAGTGAGGCCTGGTTGATTAGCTAGGGGTCAGCAGTGATGTCTGGTGGATTAACTAGGGATTAGTAATCAGGGCTGATGGATTAACAAGGGATCAGCAGTTGGGCCTGGTGGATTGACTAGTGATCAGCAATGAGGATTGATGAATTAACAAGGGATCAGCAGTGAGGGCTGATGAATTAAGTCAGTCTTAGTAGTCAGGGTTTATGGATTTACTAGCAATGAAGGCTGATGGATTAATTCGGGATCAGAAGTGAAGCCTGGTGGATTAACTAGGGCTCAGCAAGAAGGGCTGATAGATTAAATAGGGATCAGCAATGAGGGCTAATGGATTAACTAGGGATCAATAGTGAGGATTGATGAATTTACTAGGGGTCAGCAGTGCGGGCTGATGAGTTAACTCAGGATTAGTAGTCAGGGCTGATGGATTAACGAGGGATCAGCAGTGAGGCCTGGTGGATCGACTAGTGATCAGCATTGAGAATTGAATTAACTTGGGATCAGCAGTGAATGCTGATGGATTAATTATGGATCAGCAGTGGAGCCTGGTGGATTTACTAGGGATCAGCAGTGAGGCCTGGTCAATTAACTAAGGATCAGCAATTCGGATTGATGAATTTACTAGAGATCAGCGGTGAGGTCTGATGGATTAACTCGGGATCAGCAATGAGGCCTGGTCGATTTACTAGTAATCAGCAGTGAGGGCCTGAGGATTGACAAGGAATCAGCAGTAAAGCCTGGTGGATTAACTAGGGATAAGCAGTGAGGTCTGATGGATTAAGTAGGGATCAATTGTGAGGCCTGATGAATTAACTAGGGATCAGTCATTAGGATTGATGAATTAACCAGGGATCAGCAGTGAGGGCTGTTGGATTAACTAGGGATCAGCAAGTAGGGCTGATGTATTACATAGGGATCAGCAATGAGGGCTGATGGATTAACTAGGGATCAACAGTGCGGCCTGGTGGATTAACTAGTGAGCAGCAGTGAGGGCTGATGGATTAACTAGGGATCAGCAATGAGGGCTAATGGATTAACTAGTGATCAGGAAATAGTGCTGATGGATTAACTAGGAATTGGCATGAGGGCTGATGGATTAACTAGGGATCACCAGTGTGGCCTGGTGGATTAACTAGTGAGCAGCAGTGAGGGCTGATGGATTAACTAGGGATCAGCAATGAGGGCTAATGGATTAACTAGTGATCAGGAAATAGTGCTGATGGATTAACTAGGGATCAGCATTGAGGGCTGATGGATTAACTAGGGGTCAAAAGTGAGCATTGATAAATTAGCTAGGGATCAGCAGTGATGCCTCGTGGATTAACTAGGGATCAGCAATGAGGTCTGGTGGATTAACTAGGGATCAGCAGTGAGGTCTGATGGATTAACTCAGTATTAGTAGTCAGGGCTGATGGATTAACTAGGAATAGTAATGAAGGCTGATGGATTAATTTGGGATCAGCAGTGAGGCCTGGTGGATTAACTAGGGATCAGCAGTGAGGGCTGATGAATTAACTAGGGATCAGCTGTGAGGACCGCAGGATTGACTAGGAATCAGCAGTTAGGCCTGGTGGATTAACTAGGGATCAGCAGTGAGGGCTGATGGATTAACCAGGGCTCAGCAGTGAGGTCTGATGGATTAACTAGGGACCAGCAGTGATGCCTGGTGAATTAACTAGGGATCAACAATGAGGATTGATGAATTTACGAGGGATCAGCAGTGAGGGCTGATGGATTAACTAGGAATCAGCAATGAAGTCTGATGGATTAATTCAAGATCAGCAGTGAGGCCTGGTGGATTAACTAGGGATCAGCAAGCAGGGCTGATGGATTAAATAGGGATCAGCAAGGAGGGCTAATGAATTAACTTCTGAGCAACAGTGAGTATTGATGAATTTACTAGGGATCCACAGTGAGGGCTGACGGATTAACTCGGGATTAGAAATCAGGGCTGATGGACTAACTAGGGATCAGCAGTGAGGATTGATGAATTTACTAGGGATCTGCTGTGAGGGCTGATGTATTAACTAGGGATCAACACTGAGGTCTAGTGGATTTATTCGGGATTAGCAGTGAGGTCTGATGGATTAAATAGGGATCAGCAATGAGGGCTGATGGATTAACTAGGGATCAGCAATGAGGGCTGATTGATTAACTAGGGATCAGCAGTAAGGTCTGATTGATTAACTAGGGATCAGCAGTAAGGTCTGATGGATTAACTAGGGATTGGCAGTGAGGGCTGATTGATTAACTAGGGATCAGCAGTAAGGTCTGATTGATTAACGATGGCTCAGCAGTCAGGCCTAGTGGATGAACTAGTGCTGAGCAAGTAGGGCTGTTTAAATATGGATCAGCAATGAGGGCTGATGGATTAACTATGGATCAGCAGTGAGGATTGATTAATTTACTAGGCATCAGCAGTGAGGGGTGATGAATTAACTCAGGAGCAGGAATCAGGGCTGATGGATTAACTAGGGATCAGCAGTGAGGCCTGGTGGATTGACTAGTGTTCAGCAGTGAAGTCTGATAGATTAAATTGGGATCAGCAGTGAGGCCTGATGGATTAACTAGGGATCAGCAGTGAGGCCTGATGGATTAACTAGGGATCATTAATGAGGGCTGATGAACTTGCTAGGGATCAACAGTGAGGCATCGTGGATTAACTAGCAATAAGCAATGAAGGCTGATAGATTAATTTGGGATCAGCAATGAGGCCTAGTGGATTAACTAGTGATCAGCAAGTAGTGTTGATGTTTTAATGAGGGATCAACAGTAAGCGCTGATGAATTAAATAGGAATCAGCAATGAGGTCTGATGGATTAACTAAGGATCAACAGTGAGGATTGATGAATTTACTAAGGATCAGCAGTGAGGGCTGATGAATTATCTCGGGATTAGTAGTCAGGGCTGATGGATTAACGAGGGATCAGCAGTGAGGCCTGGTGGATTGACTAGTGATCAGCAGTGAGGTCTGGAGGATTGACTAGTGATCAGCAGTGAGGTCTGGAGGATTGACTAGGAATTAGCAGTCAGGCATGGTGGATAACTAAGGATCAGCAGTGAGGGTTGATGGATTAACTAGGGATCAACAGTGAGGACTGATGAATTAACTAGGAATCAGCAGTGAAGCCTGGTGGATTAACTAGGGATCAGCAGTGAGGTCCTGAGGATTGACTAGGTAACAGCAGTAAGACCTGGTGGATTAACTAGGGAGCAGCAATGAGGGCTGATGGATAAATTAGGGATCAAAACTGAGGATTGATGAATTAACTTGTATCAGCAGTGAGGTCTGAATGATTAACGAGGGATCAATAATGAGGGCTGATGAACTAGCTAGGAGCTTGGCCTAAATAGCCAAGTGGTTATGTTACTGGGCTTATAACCCCAAGATCAAGAGTTCAAATCTCATAATGGCAACCTATGAAACAATATAACTTCATCTGAAAACTGATGGAAATGTGTGCTCGAAAGAGTATCAAGAGTTCAAATCTCACCATGGCAAACTATGAAACAATGAACTAGCTAGGGATCAGCAGTGAGGCCTGGTGGATTAACTAGTGAGCAGCATGTAGGGCTGATGGATTAACTAGGGATCAGCAGTAAGCCGAGTGGATGAACTAGTGAGCAGCATGTAGAGCTGATGGATTAACTAGGGATCAGCAGTGAGGCCTGGTGGATTGACTAGTGATCAGCAGTGAGAATTGATGAGTTAGCTAGGGAACAGCAGTGAGTATTGATGAATTAACTAGGCATCAGCAGTTCGGTTTGATGAATTTACTAGCGATCAACAGTGAGGCTTGATGGATTATCTTGATATCAGCAGTGAGGCCTAGTGTATTAGCTAGGTATCAGCAGTGGGGATTGATGAATTAACTAGGGATCAACAGTGAGGATTGATGAATTAACTAGGCATCAGCAGTGAGGGCTGATGAATTAACTAGGGATCAGCAGTGAGGGCTGATGGATTAACCAGGGCTCAGCAGTGAGGTCTGATGGATTAACCAGGGACAAGCAGTGATGCCTGGTGGATTAACTAGGGATCAGCAATGAGGATTGATGAATTAACGAGGGATCAGCAGTGAGGGCTGATGGATTAACTAGGAATCAGCAATGAAGGCTGATTGTTTAATTCGGGATCAGCAGTGAGGCCTGGTGAATTAACTAGGCATCCGCAAGTAGGGCTGATGGATTAAATAGGGATCAGCAATGAGAGCTGATGGATTAACTAGGGATCAACAGTGAGGATTAATGCATTTACTAGGGATTAGCAGTGAGGGCTGATGAATTAACTCGGGATATAAGGCAGGGCTGGTGGATTAACGAGGGATCAGCAGTGAGGTCTGGTGGATTAACTAGGGACAAGCAATGACGGCTGATGGATGAATTCGGGCACAGCAGTGAGGCCAAGTGGATTAACTAGTGATCAGGAAATAGGGCTGATGGATTAACTAGGGATCAGCAGTGAGGTCTGGTGGATTAACTAGGGATCAGCAGTGAGGTCTGATGGATTAACTAGAGATCAGTAATGAGGGTTGATGTACTAGCTAGGGATCGGCTGTGATGCCTGGCGGATTAACTAGGGATCAGCAATGAGGATTGATGAATTAACGAGGGATCAGCAGTCAGGGCTGATGGATTAACTAGGTATCAGCAATGAAGTTTGATGGATTAATTCAGCAGTGGGGCCTGGTCAATTAACTAAGGATCAGCAGTTCGGATTGATGAATTTACTAGAGATCAGCGGTGAGGGCTGATGGATTAACTAGGTATCAGTAATGAGGGCTGGTGAACTTGCTAGGGATCAGCAATGAGGGCTGATGGATTAACTAGGTATCGGTAATGAGGGCTGGTGAACTTGCTAGGGATCAGCAATGAGGGCTGATGGATTAACTAGGGATAAGCAATGAAGGCTGATGGATTAATTTGGGATCAGCAGTGAGGCCTAGTGGATTAACTAGTGATCAGAAAGTAGGACTGATGAATTAATTAGGGATCAACAGTGAGGACTGAGAATTTACTAGGGATCAGCAGTGAGGGCTGTTGCATTAAGTCGTCATTAGTAGTCAGGGCTGATGGATTAACTAGGGATCAGCAGTGAGGCCTGGTGGATTGACTAGGGATCAGCAGTCAGGATTGATGAATTTACTAGGGATCAGCAGTGAGGACTGATGAATTAACTATGGATGAACAGTGGAGCCTGGGGGATTTACTAGGGATCAGCAGTGAGGTCTGATGGATTAACCAGGGACAAGCAGTGATGCCTGGTGGATTAACTAGGGATCAGCAATGAGGATTGATGAATTAACGAGGGATCAGCAGTGAGGGCTGATGGATTAACTAGGAATCAGCAATGAAGGCTGATTGTTTAATTCGGGATCAGCAGTGAGGCCTGGTGAATTAACTAGGCATCCGCAAGTAGGGCTGATGGATTAAATTGGGATCAGCAATGAGAGCTGATGGATTAACTAGGGATCAACAGTGAGGATTAATGAATTTACTAGGGATTAGCAGTGAGGGCTGATGAATTAACTCGGGATATAAGGCAGGGCTGGTGGATTAACGAGGGATCAGCAGTGAGGTCTGGTGGATTAACTAGGGATAAGCAATGACGGCTGATGGATGAATTCGGGCACAGCAGTGAGGCCGAGTGGATTAACTAGTGATCAGGAAATAGGGCTGATGGATTAACTAGGGATCAGCAGTGAGGTCTGGTGGATTAACTAGGGATCAGCAGTGAGGTCTGATGGATTAACTAGAGATCAGTAATGAGGGTTGATGTACTAGCTAGGGATCGGCTGTGATGCCTGGCGGATTAACTAGGGATCAACAATGAGGATTGATGAATTAACGAGGGATCAGCAGCAGGGCTGATGGATTAACTAGGTATCAGCAATGAAGTTTGATGGATTAATTCAGCAGTGGGGCCTGGTCAATTAACTAAGGATCAGCAGTTCGGATTGATGAATTTACTAGAGATCAGCGGTGAGGGCTGATGGATTAACTAGGTATCAGTAATGAGGGCTGGTGAACTTGCTAGGGATCAGCAATGAGGGCTGATGGATTAACTAGGTATCGGTAATGAGGGCTGGTGAACTTGCTAGGGATCAGCAATGAGGGCTGATGGATTAACTAGGGATAAGCAATGAAGGCTGATGGATTAATTTGGGATCAGCAGTGAGGCCTAGTGGATTAACTAGTGATCAGAAAGTAGGACTGATGAATTAATTAGGGATCAACAGTGAGGACTGAGAATTTACTAGGGATCAGCAGTGAGGGCTGTTGCATTAAGTCGTCATTAGTAGTCAGGGCTGATGGATTAACTAGGGATCAGCAGTGAGGCCTGGTGGATTGACTAGGGATCAGCAGTCAGGATTGATGAATTTACTAGGGATCAGCAGTGAGGGCTGATGAATTAACTATGGATGAACGGTGGAGCCTGGTGGATTTACTAGGGATCAGCAGAGAGGCCTGGTCAATTAACTAAGGATCAGCAGTTTGGTTTGATGAATTTACTAGAGATCAGTGGTGAAGGCTGATGGATTAACTAGGGGTCAGCAGTGAGCCCTGGTGGATTAACTAGGTATCAGCAATGAGGATTGATGAATTAACTAGGGATCTGCAGTGAGGTCTGATGGATTAACTAGGCATCAGCAGTGAAGTCTGGAGGATTAACTAGGGATCAGCAGGGAGGTCTGGAGGATTGACTAGGAACTAGAAGTAAGGCCTGGTGGATAACTAAGGATCAACAGTGAGGACTGATGAATTAACCAGGGATCATCAGTGAGCATTGATGAATTAACTCGGGATCATCAGTGAGGCTTGATAAATTAACTAGAGATCATTAGTGAGGATTGATGAATTAACCAGGGATCAGCAGTGAATGATCATGGATTATCTACAGATCAGCAGTGAAGCCTGGTGGATTAACTGGAGATCAGCAGTGAGGACTGGTCGATTAACTAGGGATCAGCAGTGCCGTCCTGAGGATTGACTAGGAATCAGCAGTAAGGCCTGGTGGATTAACTAGGGATCAGCAATGAGATCTGGGTGTTTAACTAGAGATCAGCAGTGAGGCCTGGTGGATTTTTTAGGGATCAGCAATGAGTGATGATGAATTAACGAGGGATCAGCAGTGAGGGCCGATGAATTAACTCAGTATTAGTAGTCAGGGCTGATGGATTAATTCAGGATCAGCAGTTAGGCCTGGGGAATTAACTAGGGATCAGCAATGTGTGCTGATGGATTAACTAGGGATCAGCAGTGTGGTCTGATGGATTAACTAGAGATCAGTAATGAAGGCTGATGAACTTGCGAGGGATCAGCAGTGAGGCCTGTTGGATTAACTAGCGATAAGCAATGAAGGCTGATGGATTAATTCGGGATCAGCAGTGAGGGCCGATGAATTAACTCAGTATTAGTAGTCAGGGCTGATGGATTAATTCAGGATCAGCAGTTAGGCCTGGGGAATTAACTAGGGATCAGCAATGTGGGCTGATGGATTAACTAGGGATCAGCAGTGTGGTCTGATGGATTAACTAGAGATCAGCAATGAGGATTGATGAATTAACTAGAGATCAACAGTGAGGACTGATGAATTAACCAGGGATCATCAGTAAGCATTGATGAATTAACACGGGATCATCAGTGAGGCTTGATGAATTAACTAGAGATCATCAGTGTGGATTGATGAATTAACCAGGGATCAGCAGTGAGTGCTCATGGATTATCTACAGATCAGCAGTGAAGCCTGGTGGATTAACTAGAGATCAGCAGTAAGGCCTGGTGGATTAACGAGGGATCAGCAATGAGGTCTGGGTGTTTAACTAGAGATCGGCAGTGAGGCCTCGTGGATTAACTAGGGATCAGCAGTGAGGGCTGATGAATTAACTCAGTATTAGTAATCAGGGCTGATGGATTAATTCCGGATCAGCAGTGAGGCCTGGGGGATTAACTAGGGATCAGCAGTGAGGCCTGGGGGATTAACTAGGGATCAGCAGTGAGGCCTGGGGGATTAACTAGGGATCAGCAGTGAGGGCTGATGGATTAACTAGGGATCAGCAATGAGGATTGATGAATTAACGTTGGATCAGCAGTGAGGGCTGATGAATTAACTCAGTATTAGTAGTCAGGTCTAATGGACTAACTAGGAATCAGCAATGAAGGCTGATTGGTTAATTCGGGATCAGCAGTGAGGCCTGGTGGATTAACTAGGGATCAGCAAGTAGGGCTGATGGATTAAACAGGGATCAGCAATGAGAGCTGATGGATTAACTAGGGATCAACAGTGAGGATTGATGAATTTACTAGGGATTAGCAGTGAGGGCTGATGAATTAACTCGGGATTAGTAGTCAGGCTGATGGATTAACTAGAGATCAGCAGTGAGGCCTGGTGGATTGACTAGTGATCAACAGTGAGAATTAATGAATTAACTTGGGATCAGCAGTGAATGCTGATGGACTAACTATGGATCAGCAGTGGAGCCTGGTGGATTTACTAGGGATCAGCAGTGAGGCCTGGTCAATTAATTAAGGATCAGCAGTTCGGATTGATGAATTTACTAGAGATCAGCGGTGAGGGCTGATGGATTAACTAGGTATCAGCAGTGAGGATTGATGAATTACCTAGGGATCAGCAGTGAGGACTAATGAATTAACTAGGGATCAACAGTGCAGCCTGGTGGATTAACTAGTGAGCAGATTTGAGGGCTGATAGATTAACTAGGCATCAGCAGGGAGTTCTGGAGGAGTAACCAGGGATCAGCAGTGAGGCCTGGTGAATTAACTAGGGATCAGCAGTGAGGGCTGATGGATTACCTAGGGATCAGCAATGAGGATTGATGAATTAACTAGAGATCAACAGTGAGGACTGATGAATTAACCAGGGATCATCAGTAAGCATTGATGAATTAACACGGGATCATCAGTGAGGCTTGATGAATTAACTAGAGATCATCAGTGTGGATTGATGAATTAACCAGGGATCAGCAGTGAGTGCTCATGGATTATCTACAGATCAGCAGTGAAGCCTGGTGGATTAACTAGAGATCAGCAGTAAGGCCTGGTGGATTAACGAGGGATCAGCAATGAGGTCTGGGTGTTTAACTAGAGATCGGCAGTGAGGCCTCGTGGATTAACTAGGGATCAGCAGTGAGGGCTGATGAATTAACTCGGTATTAGTAATCAGGGCTGATGGATTAATTCCGGATCAGCAGTGAGGCCTGGGGGATTAACTAGGGATCAGCAGTGAGGCCTGGGGGATTAACTAGGGATCAGCAGTGAGGCCTGGGGGATTAACTAGGGATCAGCAGTGAGGTCTGATGGATTAACTAGAGATCAGTAATGAGGGCTGATGAACTTGCGAGGGATCAGCAGTGAGGTCTGTTGGATTAACAAGCGATAAGCAATGAATGCTGATGGATTAATTCGGGATCAGCAGTGTGGCCTGGGGGATTAAATGGGGATCAGCAATGAGGGCTGATGGATTAACTAGTGATCAGAAAGTGGGGTTGATGTTTTAACGAGGTATCAGCAGTGAGGTCTGATGGATTAACTAGGGAACAACAGTGAGGAGTGAAAATTTACTAGGGATCAGCAGTGATGTCTGGTGGATTAACTAGGGATCAGCAATGAGGATTGATGAATTAACGTTGGATCAGCAGTGAGGGCTGATGAATTAACTCAGTATTAGTAGTCAGGTCTAATGGACTAACTAGGAATCAGCAATGAAGGCTGATTGGTTAATTCGGGATCAGCAGTGAGGCCTGGTGGATTAACTAGGGATCAGCAAGTAGGGCTGATGGATTAAACAGGGATCAGCAATGAGGGCAGATGGATTAACTAGGGATCAACAGTGAGGATTGATGAATTTACTAGGGATTAGCAGTGAGGGCTAATGAATTAACTCGGGATTAGTAGTCAGGCTGATGGATTAACTAGAGATCAGCAGTGAGGCCTGGTGGATTGACTAGTGATCAGCAGTGAGAATTAATGAATTAACTTGGGATGAGCAGTGAATGCTGATGGACTAACTATGGATCAGCAGTGGAGCCTGGTGGATTTACTAGGGATCAGCAGTGAGGCCTGGTCAATTAACTAAGGATCAGCAGTTCGGATTGATGAATTTACTAGAGATCAGCAGTGAGGGCTGATGGATTAACTAGGTATCAGCAGTGAGGATTGATGAATTAACGAGGGATCAGCAGTGAGGGCTGATGAATTAACTAGGAATCAGCAATGAAGGCTGATGGATTAATTCGGGATCAGCAGTGAGGCCTGGTGGATTAACTAAGGATCAGCAAGTAGGGCTGATGGATTAACTTGGGATCAACAGTGAGGATTGATGAATTTACTAAGGATCAGCAGTGAGGGCTGATGAATCAACTCGGGATATAAGGCAGGGCTGATGGATTAATGAGGGATCAGCAGTGAGGCCTGGTGGATTAAATAGGGAACAGCAATGAGGGCTGATGAATTAACTAGAGAGCAGCAGTGAGGATTGATGAATTAACTAGGGATCAGCAGTGAGTTCTGATGGATTAACTAGGGATCAGCAGTGAGGATTGATGAATTAACTCGGGATCAGCAGTCAAGGCTGATGGATTAACTAGGAATCAACAATGAAGGCTGATGGATTAATTTGGAATCGGCAGTGAAGCCTGGTTGGTTAATTAGGGATCAGCAGTGAGGGCTGATGGATTAAATAGGGATCAGCAATGAGGGCTGATGGATTAACTAGGGATCAACAATGAATGCTGATGGCTTAATTCAGGATCAGCAGTGAGGCCTGGTGGATTAACTAGGGATCAGCAGTGATGTCTGATGGATTAACTAGCGATCAATAAAGAGGGCTGATGAACTAGCTAGGGATCAGCAGTGAGGTCTAGCGGATTAACTAGTGATCAGCAAGTAGGTTTGATGTTTTAACGAGGGATCAACAGTGAGGCCTGGTGTTATAACTAGGGATCAGCAATGAGGATTGATGAATTAACGAGGGATCAGCAGTGAGGGCTGATGAATTAACTAGGAATCAACAGTGAGGACTGATGGATTAACTAGGGATCAGCAATGAGGATTGATGAATTAACGAGGGATCAGCAGTGAGGGCTGATGAATTAACTAGGAATCAGCAATGAAGGCTGATGGATTAATTCGGGATCAGCAGTGAGGCCTGGTGGATTAACTAGGGATCAGCAAGTAGGTCTGATGGATTAACTAGGGATCAACAGTGAGGATTGATGAATTAACGAGGGATCAGCAGTGAGGGCTGATGAATTAACTAGGAATCAGCAATGAAGGCTGATGGATTAATTCGGGATCAGCAGTGAGGCCTGGTGGATTAACTAGGGATCAGCAAGTAGGGCTGATGGATTAACTAGGGATCAACAGTGAGGATTGATGAATTTACTAAGGATCAGCAGTGAGGGCTGAAGAATTAACTCGGGATATAAGGCAGGGCTGATGGATTAATGAGGGATCAGCAGTGAGGCCTGGTGGATTAAATAGGGATCAGCAATGAGGGCTGATGGATTAACTAGAGAGCAGCAGTGAGGATTGATGAATTAACTAGGGATCAGCAGTGAGTTCTGATGGATTAACTAGGGATCAGCAGTGAGGATTGATGAATTAACGTGGGATCAGCAGTGAGGGCTGATGGATTAACTAGGAATCAGCAATGAAGGCTGATGGATTAATTCAGGATCAGCAGTGAGGCCTGGTGGATTAACTAGGGATCAGCAGTGATGTCTGATGGATTAACTAGCGATCAGTAATGAGGGCTGATGAACTAGCTAGGGATCAGCAGTGAGGTCTAGTGGATTAACTAGTGATCAGCAAGTAGGTTTGATGTTTTAACGAGGGATCAACAATGAGGCCTGGTGGTATAACTAGGGATCAGCAATGAGGATTGATGAATTAACAAGGGATCAGCAGTGAGGGCTGATGAATTAACTAGGAATCAGCAATGAAGGCTGATGGATTAATTCGGGATCAGCAGTGAGGCCGAGTGGATTAACTAGTGATCAGGAAATAGGGCTGATGGATTAACTAGGGATCAGCAGTGAGGTCTGGTGGATTAACTAGGGATCAGCAGTGAGGTCTGATGGATTAACTAGAGATCAGTAATGAGGGTTGATGTACTAGCTAGGGATCGGCTGTGATGCCTGGCGGATTAACTAGGGATCAACAATGAGGACTAATGAATTAACTAGGGATCAACAGTGCAGCCTGGTGGATTAACTAGTGAGCAGATTTGAGGGCTGATAGATTAACTAGGCATCAGCAGGGAGTTCTGGAGGAGTAACCAGGGATCAGCAGTGAGGCCTGGTGAATTAACTAGGGATCAGCAGTGAGGGCTGATGGATTACCTAGGGATCAGCAATGAGGATTGATGAATTAACTAGAGATCAACAGTGAGGACTGATGAATTAACCAGGGATCATCAGTAAGCATTGATGAATTAACACGGGATCATCAGTGAGGCTTGATGAATTAACTAGAGATCATCAGTGTGGATTGATGAATTAACCAGGGATCAGCAGTGAGTGCTCATGGATTATCTACAGATCAGCAGTGAAGCCTGGTGGATTAACTAGAGATCAGCAGTAAGGCCTGGTGGATTAACGAGGGATCAGCAATGAGGTCTGGGTGTTTAACTAGAGATCGGCAGTGAGGCCTCGTGGATTAACTAGGGATCAGCAGTGAGGGCTGATGAATTAACTCAGTATTAGTAATCAGGGCTGATGGATTAATTCCGGATCAGCAGTGAGGCCTGGGGGATTAACTAGGGATCAGCAGTGAGGCCTGGGGGATTAACTAGGGATCAGCAGTGAGGCCTGGGGGATTAACTAGGGATCAGCAGTGAGGTCTGATGGATTAACTAGAGATCAGTAATGAGGGCTGATGAACTTGCGAGGGATCAGCAGTGAGGTCTGTTGGATTAACAAGCGATAAGCAATGAATGCTGATGGATTAATTCGGGATCAGCAGTGTGGCCTGGGGGATTAAATGGGGATCAGCAATGAGGGCTGATGGATTAACTAGTGATCAGAAAGTGGGGTTGATGTTTTAACGAGGTATCAGCAGTGAGGTCTGATGGATTAACTAGGGAACAACAGTGAGGAGTGAAAATTTACTAGGGATCAGCAGTGATGTCTGGTGGATTAACTAGGGATCAGCAATGAGGATTGATGAATTAACGTTGGATCAGCAGTGAGGGCTGATGAATTAACTCAGTATTAGTAGTCAGGTCTAATGGACTAACTAGGAATCAGCAATGAAGGCTGATTGGTTAATTCGGGATCAGCAGTGAGGCCTGGTGGATTAACTAGGGATCAGCAAGTAGGGCTGATGGATTAAACAGGGATCAGCAATGAGGGCAGATGGATTAACTAGGGATCAACAGTGAGGATTGATGAATTTACTAGGGATTAGCAGTGAGGGCTAATGAATTAACTCGGGATTAGTAGTCAGGCTGATGGATTAACTAGAGATCAGCAGTGAGGCCTGGTGGATTGACTAGTGATCAGCAGTGAGAATTAATGAATTAACTTGGGATGAGCAGTGAATGCTGATGGACTAACTATGGATCAGCAGTGGAGCCTGGTGGATTTACTAGGGATCAGCAGTGAGGCCTGGTCAATTAACTAAGGATCAGCAGTTCGGATTGATGAATTTACTAGAGATCAGCAGTGAGGGCTGATGGATTAACTAGGTATCAGCAGTGAGGATTGATGAATTACCTAGGGATCAGCAGTGAGGACTAATGAATTAACTAGGGATCAACAGTGCAGCCTGGTGGATTAACTAGTGAGCGGATTTGAGGGCTGATAGATTAACTAGGCATCAGCAGGGAGTTCTGGAGGAGTAACCAGGGATCAGCACTAAGGCCTGGTGAATTAACTAGGGATCAGCAGTGAGGGCTGATGGATTACCTAGGGATCAACAGTGCAGCCTGGTGGATTAACTAGTGAGCAGCTGTGAGGGCTGATTGATTAACTATGATCAACAGTGAGGGTTCATCAATTAACTAGGATCAGCAGCGAGGACTGATGGATTAAATAGGGATCAGCAATGAGGGTTTGTGGATTAACTAGGGATTAGCAGTGAGGTCTGGAGGATTGACTATGAATTAGCAGTAAGGTCCGGTGGATAACTAAGGATCAGCAGTGAGGGCTGATGGATCAAGTAAGGATCAACAGTGAGGACTGATGAATTAACTAGGGATCAACAGTGCAGCCTGGTCGATTTACTAGTGATCAGCAGTGAGGTCCTGATGATTGACTAGGAATCAGCAGTAAAGCCTGTTGGATTAACTAGGGATCAGCAGTGAGGGCTAATGGATTAAATAGGGATCAGCAATGAAGTCTGGGTGTTTAACTAGAGATCAGCAGTGATGTCTGATGAATTAACTAGGGATCAGTAATGCGGGCTGATGAACTAGCTAGGGATCAGCAGTGAGGCCTGGTGGATAAACTTGGGATAAGCAATGAAGGCTGATGGAATAATTTGGGATCAGCAGTGAGGCCTAGTGGATTAACTAGTGATCAGAAAATAGGGCTGGTGGATTAACTAGGGATCAGCAGTGAGGGCTGATGAATTAACTCAGAATTAGTAGTCAGGGCTGATGGATTAACGAGAGATCAGCAGTGAGGCCTGGTGGATTAACTTGCGATAAGCAATGAAGGCTGATGGATTAATTTGGGATCAGCAGTGAGGCCTAGTGGATTAACTAGTGATCAGCAAGTAGGGCTGATGTTTTAACAAGGGATCAGCAGTGACGGCTGTTAGATTAAATAGGGATCAACAGTGAGGACTGATGAATTAATAGGGATCAGCAGTGATGCCTGGTGGATTAACTAGGGATCAGCAGTGAGGTCCTGAGGATTGACTAGGTAACAGCAGTAAGGCCTGGTGGATTAACTAGGGAGCAGCAATGAGGGCTGATGGATAAATTAGGGATCAAAACTGAGGATTGATGAATTAACTTGTATCAGCAGTGAGGTCTGAATGATTAACGAGGGATCAATAATGAGGGCTGATGAACTAGCTAGGAGCTTGGCCTAAATAGCCAAGTGGTTATGTTACTGGGCTTATAACCCCAAGATCAAGAGTTCAAATCTCACCATGGCAAACTATGAAACAATGAACTAGCTAGGGATCAGCAGTGAGGCCTGGTGGATTAACTAGTGAGCAGCATGTAGGGCTGATGGATTAACTAGGGATCAGCAGTGAAGCCAAGTGGATGAACTAGTGAGCAGCATGTAGAGCTGATGGATTAACTAGGGATCAGCAGTGAGGCCTGGTGGATTGACTAGTGATCAGCAGTGAGAATTGATGAGTTAGCTAGGGAACAGCAGTGAGTATTGATGAATTAACTAGGCATCAGCAGTTCGGTTTGATGAATTTACTAGCGATCAACAGTGAGGCTTGATGGATTATCTTGATATCAGCAGTGAGGCCTAGTGTATTAGCTAGGTATCAGCAGTGGGGATTGATGAATTAACTAGGGATCAACAGTGAGGATTGATGAATTAACTAGGCATCAGCAGTGAGGGCTGATGAATTAACTAGGGATCAGCAGTGAGGGCTGATGGATTAACCAGGGCTCAGCAGTGAGGTCTGATGGATTAACCAGGGACAAGCAGTGATGCCTGGTGGATTAACTAGGGATCAGCAATGAGGATTGATGAATTAACTAGAGATCAACAGTGAGGACTGATGAATTAACCAGGGATCATCAGTGAGCATTGATGAATTAACTCGGGATCATCAGTGAGGCTTGATAAATTAACTAGAGATCATTAGTGAGGATTGATGAATTAACCAGGGATCAGCAGTGAATGATCATGGATTATCTACAGATCAGCAGTGAAGCCTGGTGGATTAACTGGAGATCAGCAGTGAGGACTGGTCGATTAACTAGGGATCAGCAGTGCCGTCCTGAGGATTGACTAGGAATCAGCAGTAAGGCCTGGTGGATTAACTAGGGATCAGCAATGAGATCTGGGTGTTTAACTAGAGATCAGCAGTGAGGCCTGGTGGATTTTTTAGGGATCAGCAATGAGTGATGATGAATTAACGAGGGATCAGCAGTGAGGGCCGATGAATTAACTCAGTATTAGTAGTCAGGGCTGATGGATTAATTCAGGATCAGCAGTTAGGCCTGGGGAATTAACTAGGGATCAGCAATGTGTGCTGATGGATTAACTAGGGATCAGCAGTGTGGTCTGATGGATTAACTAGAGATCAGTAATGAAGGCTGATGAACTTGCGAGGGATCAGCAGTGAGGCCTGTTGGATTAACTAGCGATAAGCAATGAAGGCTGATGGATTAATTCGGGATCAGCAGTGAGGGCCGATGAATTAACTCAGTATTAGTAGTCAGGGCTGATGGATTAATTCAGGATCAGCAGTTAGGCCTGGGGAATTAACTAGGGATCAGCAATGTGGGCTGATGGATTAACTAGGGATCAGCAGTGTGGTCTGATGGATTAACTAGAGATCAGCAATGAGGATTGATGAATTAACTAGAGATCAACAGTGAGGACTGATGAATTAACCAGGGATCATCAGTAAGCATTGATGAATTAACACGGGATCATCAGTGAGGCTTGATGAATTAACTAGAGATCATCAGTGTGGATTGATGAATTAACCAGGGATCAGCAGTGAGTGCTCATGGATTATCTACAGATCAGCAGTGAAGCCTGGTGGATTAACTAGAGATCAGCAGTAAGGCCTGGTGGATTAACGAGGGATCAGCAATGAGGTCTGGGTGTTTAACTAGAGATCGGCAGTGAGGCCTCGTGGATTAACTAGGGATCAGCAGTGAGGGCTGATGAATTAACTCAGTATTAGTAATCAGGGCTGATGGATTAATTCCGGATCAGCAGTGAGGCCTGGGGGATTAACTAGGGATCAGCAGTGAGGCCTGGGGGATTAACTAGGGATCAGCAGTGAGGCCTGGGGGATTAACTAGGGATCAGCAGTGAGGGCTGATGGATTAACTAGTGATCAGAAAGTGGGGTTGATGTTTTAACGAGGTATCAGCAGTGAGGTCTGATGGATTAACTAGGGAACAACAGTGAGGAGTGAAAATTTACTAGGGATCAGCAGTGATGTCTGGTGGATTAACTAGGGATCAGCAATGAGGATTGATGAATTAACGTTGGATCAGCAGTGAGGGCTGATGAATTAACTCAGTATTAGTAGTCAGGTCTAATGGACTAACTAGGAATCAGCAATGAAGGCTGATTGGTTAATTCGGGATCAGCAGTGAGGCCTGGTGGATTAACTAGGGATCAGCAAGTAGGGCTGATGGATTAAACAGGGATCAGCAATGAGAGCTGATGGATTAACTAGGGATCAACAGTGAGGATTGATGAATTTACTAGGGATTAGCAGTGAGGGCTGATGAATTAACTCGGGATTAGTAGTCAGGCTGATGGATTAACTAGAGATCAGCAGTGAGGCCTGGTGGATTGACTAGTGATCAACAGTGAGAATTAATGAATTAACTTGGGATGAGCAGTGAATGCTGATGGACTAACTATGGATCAGCAGTGGAGCCTGGTGGATTTACTAGGGATCAGCAGTGAGGCCTGGTCAATTAATTAAGGATCAGCAGTTCGGATTGATGAATTTACTAGAGATCAGCGGTGAGGGCTGATGGATTAACTAGGTATCAGCAGTGAGGATTGATGAATTACCTAGGGATCAGCAGTGAGGACTAATGAATTAACTAGGGATCAACAGTGCAGCCTGGTGGATTAACTAGTGAGCAGATTTGAGGGCTGATAGATTAACTAGGCATCAGCAGGGAGTTCTGGAGGAGTAACCAGGGATCAGCAGTGAGGCCTGGTGAATTAACTAGGGATCAGCAGTGAGGGCTGATGGATTACCTAGGGATCAGCAATGAGGATTGATGAATTAACTAGAGATCAACAGTGAGGACTGATGAATTAACCAGGGATCATCAGTAAGCATTGATGAATTAACACGGGATCATCAGTGAGGCTTGATGAATTAACTAGAGATCATCAGTGTGGATTGATGAATTAACCAGGGATCAGCAGTGAGTGCTCATGGATTATCTACAGATCAGCAGTGAAGCCTGGTGGATTAACTAGAGATCAGCAGTAAGGCCTGGTGGATTAACGAGGGATCAGCAATGAGGTCTGGGTGTTTAACTAGAGATCGGCAGTGAGGCCTCGTGGATTAACTAGGGATCAGCAGTGAGGGCTGATGAATTAACTCAGTATTAGTAATCAGGGCTGATGGATTAATTCCGGATCAGCAGTGAGGCCTGGGGGATTAACTAGGGATCAGCAGTGAGGCCTGGGGGATTAACTAGGGATCAGCAGTGAGGCCTGGGGGATTAACTAGGGATCAGCAGTGAGGTCTGATGGATTAACTAGAGATCAGTAATGAGGGCTGATGAACTTGCGAGGGATCAGCAGTGAGGTCTGTTGGATTAACAAGCGATAAGCAATGAATGCTGATGGATTAATTCGGGATCAGCAGTGTGGCCTGGGGGATTAAATGGGGATCAGCAATGAGGGCTGATGGATTAACTAGTGATCAGAAAGTGGGGTTGATGTTTTAACGAGGTATCAGCAGTGAGGTCTGATGGATTAACTAGGGAACAACAGTGAGGAGTGAAAATTTACTAGGGATCAGCAGTGATGTCTGGTGGATTAACTAGGGATCAGCAATGAGGATTGATGAATTAACGTTGGATCAGCAGTGAGGGCTGATGAATTAACTCAGTATTAGTAGTCAGGTCTAATGGACTAACTAGGAATCAGCAATGAAGGCTGATTGGTTAATTCGGGATCAGCAGTGAGGCCTGGTGGATTAACTAGGGATCAGCAAGTAGGGCTGATGGATTAAACAGGGATCAGCAATGAGGGCAGATGGATTAACTAGGGATCAACAGTGAGGATTGATGAATTTACTAGGGATTAGCAGTGAGGGCTAATGAATTAACTCGGGATTAGTAGTCAGGCTGATGGATTAACTAGAGATCAGCAGTGAGGCCTGGTGGATTGACTAGTGATCAGCAGTGAGAATTAATGAATTAACTTGGGATGAGCAGTGAATGCTGATGGACTAACTATGGATCAGCAGTGGAGCCTGGTGGATTTACTAGGGATCAGCAGTGAGGCCTGGTCAATTAACTAAGGATCAGCAGTTCGGATTGATGAATTTACTAGAGATCAGCAGTGAGGGCTGATGGATTAACTAGGTATCAGCAGTGAGGATTGATGAATTACCTAGGGATCAGCAGTGAGGACTAATGAATTAACTAGGGATCAACAGTGCAGCCTGGTGGATTAACTAGTGAGCGGATTTGAGGGCTGATAGATTAACTAGGCATCAGCAGGGAGTTCTGGAGGAGTAACCAGGGATCAGCACTAAGGCCTGGTGAATTAACTAGGGATCAGCAGTGAGGGCTGATGGATTACCTAGGGATCAACAGTGCAGCCTGGTGGATTAACTAGTGAGCAGCTGTGAGGGCTGATTGATTAACTATGATCAACAGTGAGGGTTCATCAATTAACTAGGATCAGCAGCGAGGACTGATGGATTAAATAGGGATCAGCAATGAGGGTTTGTGGATTAACTAGGGATTAGCAGTGAGGTCTGGAGGATTGACTATGAATTAGCAGTAAGGTCCGGTGGATAACTAAGGATCAGCAGTGAGGGCTGATGGATCAAGTAAGGATCAACAGTGAGGACTGATGAATTAACTAGGGATCAACAGTGCAGCCTGGTCGATTTACTAGTGATCAGCAGTGAGGTCCTGATGATTGACTAGGAATCAGCAGTAAAGCCTGTTGGATTAACTAGGGATCAGCAGTGAGGGCTAATGGATTAAATAGGGATCAGCAATGAAGTCTGGGTGTTTAACTAGAGATCAGCAGTGATGTCTGATGAATTAACTAGGGATCAGTAATGCGGGCTGATGAACTAGCTAGGGATCAGCAGTGAGGCCTGGTGGATAAACTTGGGATAAGCAATGAAGGCTGATGGAATAATTTGGGATCAGCAGTGAGGCCTAGTGGATTAACTAGTGATCAGAAAATAGGGCTGGTGGATTAACTAGGGATCAGCAGTGAGGGCTGATGAATTAACTCAGAATTAGTAGTCAGGGCTGATGGATTAACGAGAGATCAGCAGTGAGGCCTGGTGGATTAACTTGCGATAAGCAATGAAGGCTGATGGATTAATTTGGGATCAGCAGTGAGGCCTAGTGGATTAACTAGTGATCAGCAAGTAGGGCTGATGTTTTAACAAGGGATCAGCAGTGACGGCTGTTAGATTAAATAGGGATCAACAGTGAGGACTGATGAATTAATAGGGATCAGCAGTGATGCCTGGTGGATTAACTAGGGATCAGCAGTGAGGTCCTGAGGATTGACTAGGTAACAGCAGTAAGGCCTGGTGGATTAACTAGGGAGCAGCAATGAGGGCTGATGGATAAATTAGGGATCAAAACTGAGGATTGATGAATTAACTTGTATCAGCAGTGAGGTCTGAATGATTAACGAGGGATCAATAATGAGGGCTGATGAACTAGCTAGGAGCTTGGCCTAAATAGCCAAGTGGTTATGTTACTGGGCTTATAACCCCAAGATCAAGAGTTCAAATCTCACCATGGCAAACTATGAAACAATGAACTAGCTAGGGATCAGCAGTGAGGCCTGGTGGATTAACTAGTGAGCAGCATGTAGGGCTGATGGATTAACTAGGGATCAGCAGTGAAGCCAAGTGGATGAACTAGTGAGCAGCATGTAGAGCTGATGGATTAACTAGGGATCAGCAGTGAGGCCTGGTGGATTGACTAGTGATCAGCAGTGAGAATTGATGAGTTAGCTAGGGAACAGCAGTGAGTATTGATGAATTAACTAGGCATCAGCAGTTCGGTTTGATGAATTTACTAGCGATCAACAGTGAGGCTTGATGGATTATCTTGATATCAGCAGTGAGGCCTAGTGTATTAGCTAGGTATCAGCAGTGGGGATTGATGAATTAACTAGGGATCAACAGTGAGGATTGATGAATTAACTAGGCATCAGCAGTGAGGGCTGATGAATTAACTAGGGATCAGCAGTGAGGGCTGATGGATTAACCAGGGCTCAGCAGTGAGGTCTGATGGATTAACCAGGGACAAGCAGTGATGCCTGGTGGATTAACTAGGGATCAGCAATGAGGATTGATGAATTAACTAGAGATCAACAGTGAGGACTGATGAATTAACCAGGGATCATCAGTGAGCATTGATGAATTAACTCGGGATCATCAGTGAGGCTTGATAAATTAACTAGAGATCATTAGTGAGGATTGATGAATTAACCAGGGATCAGCAGTGAATGATCATGGATTATCTACAGATCAGCAGTGAAGCCTGGTGGATTAACTGGAGATCAGCAGTGAGGACTGGTCGATTAACTAGGGATCAGCAGTGCCGTCCTGAGGATTGACTAGGAATCAGCAGTAAGGCCTGGTGGATTAACTAGGGATCAGCAATGAGATCTGGGTGTTTAACTAGAGATCAGCAGTGAGGCCTGGTGGATTTTTTAGGGATCAGCAATGAGTGATGATGAATTAACGAGGGATCAGCAGTGAGGGCCGATGAATTAACTCAGTATTAGTAGTCAGGGCTGATGGATTAATTCAGGATCAGCAGTTAGGCCTGGGGAATTAACTAGGGATCAGCAATGTGTGCTGATGGATTAACTAGGGATCAGCAGTGTGGTCTGATGGATTAACTAGAGATCAGTAATGAAGGCTGATGAACTTGCGAGGGATCAGCAGTGAGGCCTGTTGGATTAACTAGCGATAAGCAATGAAGGCTGATGGATTAATTCGGGATCAGCAGTGAGGGCCGATGAATTAACTCAGTATTAGTAGTCAGGGCTGATGGATTAATTCAGGATCAGCAGTTAGGCCTGGGGAATTAACTAGGGATCAGCAATGTGGGCTGATGGATTAACTAGGGATCAGCAGTGTGGTCTGATGGATTAACTAGAGATCAGCAATGAGGATTGATGAATTAACTAGAGATCAACAGTGAGGACTGATGAATTAACCAGGGATCATCAGTAAGCATTGATGAATTAACACGGGATCATCAGTGAGGCTTGATGAATTAACTAGAGATCATCAGTGTGGATTGATGAATTAACCAGGGATCAGCAGTGAGTGCTCATGGATTATCTACAGATCAGCAGTGAAGCCTGGTGGATTAACTAGAGATCAGCAGTAAGGCCTGGTGGATTAACGAGGGATCAGCAATGAGGTCTGGGTGTTTAACTAGAGATCGGCAGTGAGGCCTCGTGGATTAACTAGGGATCAGCAGTGAGGGCTGATGAATTAACTCAGTATTAGTAATCAGGGCTGATGGATTAATTCCGGATCAGCAGTGAGGCCTGGGGGATTAACTAGGGATCAGCAGTGAGGCCTGGGGGATTAACTAGGGATCAGCAGTGAGGCCTGGGGGATTAACTAGGGATCAGCAGTGAGGGCTGATGGATTAACTAGTGATCAGAAAGTGGGGTTGATGTTTTAACGAGGTATCAGCAGTGAGGTCTGATGGATTAACTAGGGAACAACAGTGAGGAGTGAAAATTTACTAGGGATCAGCAGTGATGTCTGGTGGATTAACTAGGGATCAGCAATGAGGATTGATGAATTAACGTTGGATCAGCAGTGAGGGCTGATGAATTAACTCAGTATTAGTAGTCAGGTCTAATGGACTAACTAGGAATCAGCAATGAAGGCTGATTGGTTAATTCGGGATCAGCAGTGAGGCCTGGTGGATTAACTAGGGATCAGCAAGTAGGGCTGATGGATTAAACAGGGATCAGCAATGAGAGCTGATGGATTAACTAGGGATCAACAGTGAGGATTGATGAATTTACTAGGGATTAGCAGTGAGGGCTGATGAATTAACTCGGGATTAGTAGTCAGGCTGATGGATTAACTAGAGATCAGCAGTGAGGCCTGGTGGATTGACTAGTGATCAACAGTGAGAATTAATGAATTAACTTGGGATGAGCAGTGAATGCTGATGGACTAACTATGGATCAGCAGTGGAGCCTGGTGGATTTACTAGGGATCAGCAGTGAGGCCTGGTCAATTAATTAAGGATCAGCAGTTCGGATTGATGAATTTACTAGAGATCAGCGGTGAGGGCTGATGGATTAACTAGGTATCAGCAGTGAGGATTGATGAATTACCTAGGGATCAGCAGTGAGGACTAATGAATTAACTAGGGATCAACAGTGCAGCCTGGTGGATTAACTAGTGAGCAGATTTGAGGGCTGATAGATTAACTAGGCATCAGCAGGGAGTTCTGGAGGAGTAACCAGGGATCAGCAGTGAGGCCTGGTGAATTAACTAGGGATCAGCAGTGAGGGCTGATGGATTACCTAGGGATCAGCAATGAGGATTGATGAATTAACTAGAGATCAACAGTGAGGACTGATGAATTAACCAGGGATCATCAGTAAGCATTGATGAATTAACACGGGATCATCAGTGAGGCTTGATGAATTAACTAGAGATCATCAGTGTGGATTGATGAATTAACCAGGGATCAGCAGTGAGTGCTCATGGATTATCTACAGATCAGCAGTGAAGCCTGGTGGATTAACTAGAGATCAGCAGTAAGGCCTGGTGGATTAACGAGGGATCAGCAATGAGGTCTGGGTGTTTAACTAGAGATCGGCAGTGAGGCCTCGTGGATTAACTAGGGATCAGCAGTGAGGGCTGATGAATTAACTCAGTATTAGTAATCAGGGCTGATGGATTAATTCCGGATCAGCAGTGAGGCCTGGGGGATTAACTAGGGATCAGCAGTGAGGCCTGGGGGATTAACTAGGGATCAGCAGTGAGGCCTGGGGGATTAACTAGGGATCAGCAGTGAGGTCTGATGGATTAACTAGAGATCAGTAATGAGGGCTGATGAACTTGCGAGGGATCAGCAGTGAGGTCTGTTGGATTAACAAGCGATAAGCAATGAATGCTGATGGATTAATTCGGGATCAGCAGTGTGGCCTGGGGGATTAAATGGGGATCAGCAATGAGGGCTGATGGATTAACTAGTGATCAGAAAGTGGGGTTGATGTTTTAACGAGGTATCAGCAGTGAGGTCTGATGGATTAACTAGGGAACAACAGTGAGGAGTGAAAATTTACTAGGGATCAGCAGTGATGTCTGGTGGATTAACTAGGGATCAGCAATGAGGATTGATGAATTAACGTTGGATCAGCAGTGAGGGCTGATGAATTAACTCAGTATTAGTAGTCAGGTCTAATGGACTAACTAGGAATCAGCAATGAAGGCTGATTGGTTAATTCGGGATCAGCAGTGAGGCCTGGTGGATTAACTAGGGATCAGCAAGTAGGGCTGATGGATTAAACAGGGATCAGCAATGAGGGCAGATGGATTAACTAGGGATCAACAGTGAGGATTGATGAATTTACTAGGGATTAGCAGTGAGGGCTAATGAATTAACTCGGGATTAGTAGTCAGGCTGATGGATTAACTAGAGATCAGCAGTGAGGCCTGGTGGATTGACTAGTGATCAGCAGTGAGAATTAATGAATTAACTTGGGATGAGCAGTGAATGCTGATGGACTAACTATGGATCAGCAGTGGAGCCTGGTGGATTTACTAGGGATCAGCAGTGAGGCCTGGTCAATTAACTAAGGATCAGCAGTTCGGATTGATGAATTTACTAGAGATCAGCAGTGAGGGCTGATGGATTAACTAGGTATCAGCAGTGAGGATTGATGAATTACCTAGGGATCAGCAGTGAGGACTAATGAATTAACTAGGGATCAACAGTGCAGCCTGGTGGATTAACTAGTGAGCGGATTTGAGGGCTGATAGATTAACTAGGCATCAGCAGGGAGTTCTGGAGGAGTAACCAGGGATCAGCACTAAGGCCTGGTGAATTAACTAGGGATCAGCAGTGAGGGCTGATGGATTACCTAGGGATCAACAGTGCAGCCTGGTGGATTAACTAGTGAGCAGCTGTGAGGGCTGATTGATTAACTATGATCAACAGTGAGGGTTCATCAATTAACTAGGATCAGCAGCGAGGACTGATGGATTAAATAGGGATCAGCAATGAGGGTTTGTGGATTAACTAGGGATTAGCAGTGAGGTCTGGAGGATTGACTATGAATTAGCAGTAAGGTCCGGTGGATAACTAAGGATCAGCAGTGAGGGCTGATGGATCAAGTAAGGATCAACAGTGAGGACTGATGAATTAACTAGGGATCAACAGTGCAGCCTGGTCGATTTACTAGTGATCAGCAGTGAGGTCCTGATGATTGACTAGGAATCAGCAGTAAAGCCTGTTGGATTAACTAGGGATCAGCAGTGAGGGCTAATGGATTAAATAGGGATCAGCAATGAAGTCTGGGTGTTTAACTAGAGATCAGCAGTGATGTCTGATGAATTAACTAGGGATCAGTAATGCGGGCTGATGAACTAGCTAGGGATCAGCAGTGAGGCCTGGTGGATAAACTTGGGATAAGCAATGAAGGCTGATGGAATAATTTGGGATCAGCAGTGAGGCCTAGTGGATTAACTAGTGATCAGAAAATAGGGCTGGTGGATTAACTAGGGATCAGCAGTGAGGGCTGATGAATTAACTCAGAATTAGTAGTCAGGGCTGATGGATTAACGAGAGATCAGCAGTGAGGCCTGGTGGATTAACTTGCGATAAGCAATGAAGGCTGATGGATTAATTTGGGATCAGCAGTGAGGCCTAGTGGATTAACTAGTGATCAGCAAGTAGGGCTGATGTTTTAACAAGGGATCAGCAGTGACGGCTGTTAGATTAAATAGGGATCAACAGTGAGGACTGATGAATTAATAGGGATCAGCAGTGATGCCTGGTGGATTAACTAGGGATCAGCAGTGAGGTCCTGAGGATTGACTAGGTAACAGCAGTAAGGCCTGGTGGATTAACTAGGGAGCAGCAATGAGGGCTGATGGATAAATTAGGGATCAAAACTGAGGATTGATGAATTAACTTGTATCAGCAGTGAGGTCTGAATGATTAACGAGGGATCAATAATGAGGGCTGATGAACTAGCTAGGAGCTTGGCCTAAATAGCCAAGTGGTTATGTTACTGGGCTTATAACCCCAAGATCAAGAGTTCAAATCTCACCATGGCAAACTATGAAACAATGAACTAGCTAGGGATCAGCAGTGAGGCCTGGTGGATTAACTAGTGAGCAGCATGTAGGGCTGATGGATTAACTAGGGATCAGCAGTGAAGCCAAGTGGATGAACTAGTGAGCAGCATGTAGAGCTGATGGATTAACTAGGGATCAGCAGTGAGGCCTGGTGGATTGACTAGTGATCAGCAGTGAGAATTGATGAGTTAGCTAGGGAACAGCAGTGAGTATTGATGAATTAACTAGGCATCAGCAGTTCGGTTTGATGAATTTACTAGCGATCAACAGTGAGGCTTGATGGATTATCTTGATATCAGCAGTGAGGCCTAGTGTATTAGCTAGGTATCAGCAGTGGGGATTGATGAATTAACTAGGGATCAACAGTGAGGATTGATGAATTAACTAGGCATCAGCAGTGAGGGCTGATGAATTAACTAGGGATCAGCAGTGAGGGCTGATGGATTAACCAGGGCTCAGCAGTGAGGTCTGATGGATTAACCAGGGACAAGCAGTGATGCCTGGTGGATTAACTAGGGATCAGCAATGAGGATTGATGAATTAACGAGGGATCAGCAGTGAGGGCTGATGGATTAACTAGGAATCAGCAATGAAGGCTGATTGTTTAATTCAGGATCAGCAGTGAGGCCTGGTGAATTAACTAGGCATCCGCAAGTAGGGCTGATGGATTAAATAGGGATCAGCAATGAGAGCTGATGGATTAACTAGGGATCAACAGTGAGGATTAATGAATTTACTAGGGATTAGCAGTGAGGGCTGATGAATTAACTCGGGATATAAGGCAGGGCTGGTGGATTAACGAGGGATCAGCAGTGAGGTCTGGTGGATTAACTAGGGACAAGCAATGACGGCTGATGGATGAATTCGGGCACAGCAGTGAGGCCAAGTGGATTAACTAGTGATCAGGAAATAGGGCTGATGGATTAACTAGGGATCAGCAGTGAGGTCTGGTGGATTAACTAGGGATCAGCAGTGAGGTCTGATGGATTAACTAGAGATCAGTAATGAGGGTTGATGTACTAGCTAGGGATCGGCTGTGATGCCTGGCGGATTAACTAGGGATCAGCAATGAGGATTGATGAATTAACGAGGGATCAGCAGTCAGGGCTGATGGATTAACTAGGTATCAGCAATGAAGTTTGATGGATTAATTCAGCAGTGGGGCTTGGTCAATTAACTAAGGATCAGCAGTTCGGATTGATGAATTTACTAGAGATCAGCGGTGAGGGCTGATGGATTAACTAGGTATCAGTAATGAGGGCTGGTGAACTTGCTAGGGATCAGCAATGAGGGCTGATGGATTAACTAGGTATCGGTAATGAGGGCTGGTGAACTTGCTAGGGATCAGCAATGAGGGCTGATGGATTAACTAGGGATAAGCAATGAAGGCTGATGGATTAATTTGGGATCAGCAGTGAGGCCTAGTGGATTAACTAGTGATCAGAAAGTAGGACTGATGAATTAATTAGGGATCAACAGTGAGGACTGAGAATTTACTAGGGATCAGCAGTGAGGCCTGGTGGATTGACTAGGGATCAGCAGTCAGGATTGATGAATTTACTCGGGATCAGCAGTGAGGGCTGATGAATTAACTATGGATGAACAGTGGAGCCTGGTGGATTTACTAGGGATCAGCAGAGAGGCCTGGTCAATTAACTAAGGATCAGCAGTTTGGTTTGATGAATTTACTAGAGATCAGTGGTGAGGGCTGATGGATTAACTAGGGATCAGCAGTGAGCCCTGGTGGATTAACTAGGTATCAGCAATGAGGATTGATGAATTAACTAGGGATCAGCAGTGAGGATTGATGAATTAACTAGGCATCTGCAGTGAGGTCTGATGGATTAACTAGGCATCAGCAGTGAAGTCTGGAGGATTAACTAGGGATCAGCAGGGAGGTCTGGAGGATTGACTAGGAACTAGAAGTAAGGCCTGGTGGATAACTAAGGATCAACAGTGAGGACTGATGAATTAACCAGGGATCATCAGTGAGCATTGATGAATTAGCTCGGGATCATCAGTGAGGCTTGATAAATTAACTAGAGATCATTAGTGAGGATTGATGAATTAACCAGGGATCAGCAGTGAATGATCATGGATTATCTACAGATCAGCAGTGAAGCCTGGTGGATTAACTGGAGATCAGCAGTGAGGACTGGTCGATTAACTAGGGATCAGCAGTGCCGTCCTGAGGATTGACTAGGAATCAGCAGTAAGGCCTGGTGGATTAACTAGGGATCAGCAATGAGGTCTGGGTGTTTAACTAGAGATCAGCAGTGAGGCCTGGTGGATTTTTTAGGGATCAGCAATGAGTGATGATGAATTAACGAGGGATCAGCAGTGAGGGCCGATGAATTAACTCAGTATTAGTAGTCAGGGCTGATGGATTAATTCAGGATCAGCAGTTAGGCCTGGGGAATTAACTAGGGATCAGCAATGTGTGCTGATGGATTAACTAGGGATCAGCAGTGTGGTCTGATGGATTAACTAGAGATCAGTAATGAAGGCTGATGAACTTGCGAGGGATCAGCAGTGAGGCCTGTTGGATTAACTAGCGATAAGCAATGAAGGCTGATGGATTAATTCGGGATCAGCAGTGAGGGCCGATGAATTAACTCAGTATTAGTAGTCAGGGCTGATGGATTAATTCAGGATCAGCAGTTAGGCCTGGGGAATTAACTAGGGATCAGCAATGTGGGCTGATGGATTAACTAGGGATCAGCAGTGTGGTCTGATGGATTAACTAGAGATCAGTAATGAAGGCTGATGAAATTGCGAGGGATCAGCAGTGAGGCCTGTTGGATTAACTAGCGATGAGCAATGAAGGCTGATGGATTAATTCGGGATCAGCAGTGTGGCCTATTGGATTAACTTGTGATCAGAAAGTGGGGTTGATGTTTTAAAGAGCTATCAGCAGTGAGGTCTGATGGATTAACTAGGGATCAACAGTGAGGAGTGAAGAATTTACTAGGGATCAGCAGTGATGCCTGGTGGATTAACTAGGGATCAGCAGTGAGGTCTGATGGATTAACTAGAGATCAGTAATGAGGGCTGACGAATTAATTCGGGATCAGCAGTGTGGCCTAGTGGTTTAACTTGTGATCAGAAAGTGGGGTTGATGTTTTAAAGAGGTATCAGCAGTTAGGTCTGATGGATTAACTAGGGATCAACAGTGAGGAGTGAAGAATTTACTAGGGATCAGCAGTGATGCCTGGTAGATTAACTAGGGATCAGCAGTGAGGTCTGATCGATTAACTAGGGATCAGCAATGAGGATTGATGAATTAACGTTGGATCAGCAGTGAGGGCTGATGAATTAACTCAGTATTAGTAGTCAGGTCTAATGGATTAACTAGGAATCAGCAATGAAGGCTGATTGGTTAATTCGGGATCAGCAGTGAGGCCTGGTGGATTAACTTCGGATCCGCAAGTAGGGCTGATGGATTAAATAGGGATCAGCAATGAGGATTGATGAATTAACTAGAGATCAACAGTGAGGACTGATGAATTAACCAGGGATCATCAGTAAGCATTGATGAATTAACACGGGATCATCAGTGAGGCTTGATGAATTAACTAGAGATCATCAGTGTGGATTGATGAATTAACCAGGGATCAGCAGTGAGTGCTCATGGATTATCTACAGATCAGCAGTGAAGCCTGGTGGATTAACTAGAGATCAGCAGTAAGGCCTGGTGGATTAACGAGGGATCAGCAATGAGGTCTGGGTGTTTAACTAGAGATCGGCAGTGAGGCCTCGTGGATTAACTAGGGATCAGCAGTGAGGGCTGATGAATTAACTCAGTATTAGTAATCAGGGCTGATGGATTAATTCCGGATCAGCAGTGAGGCCTGGGGGATTAACTAGGGATCAGCAGTGAGGCCTGGGGGATTAACTAGGGATCAGCAGTGAGGCCTGGGGGATTAACTAGGGATCAGCAGTGAGGTCTGATGGATTAACTAGAGATCAGTAATGAGGGCTGATGAACTTGCGAGGGATCAGCAGTGAGGTCTGTTGGATTAACAAGCGATAAGCAATGAATGCTGATGGATTAATTCGGGATCAGCAGTGTGGCCTGGGGGATTAAATGGGGATCAGCAATGAGGGCTGATGGATTAACTAGTGATCAGAAAGTGGGGTTGATGTTTTAACGAGGTATCAGCAGTGAGGTCTGATGGATTAACTAGGGAACAACAGTGAGGAGTGAAAATTTACTAGGGATCAGCAGTGATGTCTGGTGGATTAACTAGGGATCAGCAATGAGGATTGATGAATTAACGTTGGATCAGCAGTGAGGGCTGATGAATTAACTCAGTATTAGTAGTCAGGTCTAATGGATTAACTAGGAATCAGCAATGAAGGCTGATTGGTTAATTCGGGATCAGCAGTGAGGCCTGGTGGATTAACTTGGGATCCGCAAGTAGGGCTGATGGATTAAATAGGGATCAGCAATGAGGATTGATGAATTAACTAGAGATCAACAGTGAGGACTGATGAATTAACCAGGGATCATCAGTAAGCATTGATGAATTAACACGGGATCATCAGTGAGGCTTGATGAATTAACTAGAGATCATCAGTGTGGATTGATGAATTAACCAGGGATCAGCAGTGAGTGCTCATGGATTATCTACAGATCAGCAGTGAAGCCTGGTGGATTAACTAGAGATCAGCAGTAAGGCCTGGTGGATTAACGAGGGATCAGCAATGAGGTCTGGGTGTTTAACTAGAGATCGGCAGTGAGGCCTCGTGGATTAACTAGGGATCAGCAGTGAGGGCTGATGAATTAACTCAGTATTAGTAATCAGGGCTGATGGATTAATTCCGGATCAGCAGTGAGGCCTGGGGGATTAACTAGGGATCAGCAGTGAGGCCTGGGGGATTAACTAGGGATCAGCAGTGAGGCCTGGGGGATTAACTAGGGATCAGCAGTGAGGTCTGATGGATTAACTAGAGATCAGTAATGAGGGCTGATGAACTTGCGAGGGATCAGCAGTGAGGTCTGTTGGATTAACAAGCGATAAGCAATGAATGCTGATGGATTAATTCGGGATCAGCAGTGTGGCCTGGGGGATTAAATGGGGATCAGCAATGAGGGCTGATGGATTAACTAGTGATCAGAAAGTGGGGTTGATGTTTTAACGAGGTATCAGCAGTGAGGTCTGATGGATTAACTAGGGAACAACAGTGAGGAGTGAAAATTTACTAGGGATCAGCAGTGATGTCTGGTGGATTAACTAGGGATCAGCAATGAGGATTGATGAATTAACGTTGGATCAGCAGTGAGGGCTGATGAATTAACTCAGTATTAGTAGTCAGGTCTAATGGACTAACTAGGAATCAGCAATGAAGGCTGATTGGTTAATTCGGGATCAGCAGTGAGGCCTGGTGGATTAACTAGGGATCAGCAAGTAGGGCTGATGGATTAAACAGGGATCAGCAATGAGAGCTGATGGATTAACTAGGGATCAACAGTGAGGATTGATGAATTTACTAGGGATTAGCAGTGAGGGCTGATGAATTAACTCGGGATTAGTAGTCAGGCTGATGGATTAACTAGAGATCAGCAGTGAGGCCTGGTGGATTGACTAGTGATCAGCAGTGAGAATTAATGAATTAACTTGGGATCAGCAGTGAATGCTGATGGACTAACTATGGATAAGCAGTGGAGCCTGGTGGATTTACTAGGGATCAGCAGTGAGGCCTGGTCAATTAATTAAGGATCAGCAGTTCGGATTGATGAATTTACTAGAGTCCAGCGGTGAGGGCTGATGGATTAACTAGGGATCAGCAGTGAGGCCTGGTGATTGACTCGTGATCAGCAGTGAGGATTGATGAATTTACTAGAGATCAGCAGCGAGGGCTGATGGATTAACTATTAATGAGCAGTGGAGCCTGGTGGATTTACTAGGGATCAGCTGTGAGGCCTGGTCAATTAACTAAGGATCAGCAGTTCAGTTTGATGAATTTACTAGAGATCAGCGGTGAGGGCTGATGGATTAACTAGAGATCAGCAGTGAGGATTGATGAATTAACAAGGCATCAGCAGTGAGGGCTGATGGATTAACTAGGCATCAGCAGTGAAGTCTGGAGGATTAACTAGGGATCAGCAGGGAGGTCTGGAAGATTGACTAGGAATTAGAAGTAAGGCCTGGTGGATAACTAAGGATCAGCAGTGAGGGCTGATGGATTAAGTAGGCATCAGCAATGAGGTCTGGGTGTTTAACTAGAGATCAGCAGTGATGTCTGATGGATTAACTAGTGATCAGTAATGAGGGCTGATGGATTAATTCAGGATCAGCAGTGAGGCCAGGGGGATTAACTAGGGATCAGCAGTGAGGGCTGATGGATTAACTAAGGATCAGCATTGAGGTCTGATGGATTAACTAGAGATCAGTAATGAGGGCTGATGAACTTGCGAGGGATCAGCAGTGAGGATTGATGAATTAACGTTCGATCAGCAGTGAGGGCTGATGAATTAACTCAGCGTTAGTAGTCAGGTCTAATGGATTAACTAGGAATCAGCAATGAAGGCTGATTGGTTAATTCGGGATCAGCAGTGAGGCCTGGTGGATTAACTAGGGATCAGCAAGTAGGGCTGATGGATTAAACAGGGATCAGCAATGAGAGCTGATGGATTAACTAGGGATCAACAGTGAGGATTGATAAATTTACTAGGGATTAGCAGTGAGGGCTGATGAATTAACTCGGAATTAGTAGTCATGGTTGATGGATTAACGAGGGATCAGCAGTGCGGCCTTGTGGATTTACTAGGTATCAGCAGTGAGGATTGAAGAATTAACTAGGGATCAGCAGTGAGGATTGTTGAATTAACTGGGGATCAACAGTGCGGCCTGGTGGATTAACTAGTGAGCAGCCGTGAGGGCTCTTGGATGAACTAGGGATCAGCAGTGAGGGCTGATGGAATAACTAGGAATCAACAATGCGGACTGGTGGATTAACTAGTGAGCAGCCATGAGGGCTGATGGATGAACTAGTGAGCAGCCGTGAGGGCTGTTTGATTAACTATGATCAACAGTGATGATTCATCAATTAACTAGGATCAGCAGAGAGGACTGATGGACTAAATAGGGATCAGCAATGAGGGTTTGTGGATTAGCTAAGGATTAGCAGTGAGACCTGGTCGATTAACTTGGGATCAGCAGTGAGGTCTGAAGCATTGACTAGGAATTAGCAGTAAGGCCTGTTTGATAACTAAGGATCAGCAGTGAGGGCTGATGGATTAACTAGGGATCATCAGTGAGGATTGATAAATTAACCAGGGTTCAGCAGTGAATGCTGATGGATTATCTACAGATAAGCAGTGAAGCCTGGTGGATTAACTAGGGATCAGCAGTGATGTCTGATGGATTAACTAAGGATCAGTAATGAAGGCTGATGAATTAATTGGGGGTCAGCAGTGTGGCCTAGTGGATTAACTAGTGATCAAAGAATAGGGCTGATGGATTAACTAGGGATCAGCAGTGAGGGCTGATGTGTTGAATAGTGATCAGCAATGAGGGTTGATGGATTAACTGATCCCTAATGCTGATCCCTAGTTAATCCATCAGTCCTGACAACTAATCCTGAGTTAATTCATCAAACCTCACTGCTGATCCCTAGTAAATTCATCAATCCCTAGTTAATCCATCAGACCTCATTGCTGATACTTGGTTAAAACATCAGCCCTACTTGCTGATCACTAGTTAATCCACAAGGCCTAACTGCTGATCCCGAATTAATCCATCAGCATTACTGATCAGCAGTGAGGGATGGTGGATTAACTTGGGTTCAGCAGTGAGGTCTGATGAATTAACTAGAGATCAGTAATGAGGGCTGATTGATTAATTCGGGATCAGCAGTTAGGCCTTGTGGATTAACTAGTGATCAGCAAGTAGTGCTGATGTTTTAACCAAGTATCAGCAATGAGGTCTGATGGATTAACTAGGGATTGATGAATTTACTAGGGATCAGCAGTGAGGTTTGATGAATTAACTCAGGATTAGTTGTCAGGACTGATGGATTAACTAGGGATCAGCATTGAGGTCTGGAGGATTAACTAGGGATCAGCAGTGAGGCCTGGTGGATTAAAAACGGATCGGCAGTGAGGACTGATGAATTAACTAGAGATCAGTAATGAGGGTTGGTGGATTTACTAGGGATTAGCAGAGAGGCCTGGTCGATTAACGAGGCATCAGCAGTGAGGTCTGATGGATTAAATAGGGATCAGCAATGAGGTCTGGGGGTTTAACTAGAGATCAGCAGTGATGTCTGATGGATTAACTAGGGATCAGTAATGAGGACTGATGAACTAGGTAGGGATCAGCAGTGAGGCCTGGTGGATTAACTCGGGATAAGCAATGAAGTCTGATGAATTAATTGGGGATCAGCAGTGTGGCCTAGTGGATTAACTAGTGATCAGAAAATAGGGTTGATGGATTAACTAGGGATCAGCAGTGAGGACTGATGAATTAACCAGGGGTCAGCAGAGAGGGCTGATGGATTAACTTGGGATCAGCAGTGATGCCTGGTGGATTAACTAGTCATCAGCAAGTAGAGCTGATGGATTAACTACGAATCAGTGGTGAGGGCTGATGGATTAAATAGGGATCAGCAATGAGGGCTGATGTATTAACTATGGATCAACAGTGAGGATTGATGAATTTACTAGGGATTCAGCAGTGAGGTTCGATGAATTAACTCAGGATTAGTAGTCAGGACTGATGGATTAACTAGGGATCAGCAATGAGGTCTGGAGGATTAACCAGGGATCAGCAGTAAGGCCTGGTGGATTAACAATGGATCAGCAGTGAGGACTGATGAATTAACTAGGGATCAGCCATGAGGCCTGATGGATTAAGTAGGGATCAACAGTGAGGACTAATGAATTAACTAGGGATCATCGGTGAGGATTGATGAATTAACTAGGGATCATCAGTGAGGATTGATGAATTAACCAGGGATCAGCAGTGAATGCTGATGGATTATCTACAGATCAGCAGTGAAGCCTGGTGGATTAACTAGAGATCAGCAGTGAGGCCTGGTCGATTAACTAGGGATCAGTAGTGAAGTCCTGAGGATTTACTAGGAATCAGCAGTAAGGGCACGTGGATTAACTAAGGATCAGCAGTGAGGGCTGATGGATTAACTCGGGATCAGCAGTGAGGTCTGGGGGTTTAACTAGAGATCAGCAGTGATGTCTGATGGATTAACTAGGGATCAGTAATGAGGACTGATGAACTAGCTAGGGATCAGCAGTGAGGCCTGGTGGATTAACTCGGGATAAGCAATGAAGGCTGATGAATTAATTGGGGATCAGCAGTGTGGCCTAGTGCCTTAACTAGTGATCAGATAATAGGTCTGATGGATTAACTAGGGTTCAGCAGTGAGGGCTGATGGATTAACTAGGGTTCAGCAGTGATGCCTGGTGGATGAACTAGTGATCAGCAAGTAGAGCTGATGGATTAACTTGGAATCAGCAGTGAGGGCTGATGTATTAACTAGGGATCAACAGCGAGGACTGATGAATTTACTAGGGATCAGCAGTGAGGCCTGGTACATTGACTAGTGATCAGCAGTGAGAATTGATGAATTAACTTGGGATCAGCAGTGAATGCAAAAGAATTAACTCAGTATTAGTAGTCAAGGCTTATGGATTAACTAGGAATCAGCAAGGAAGGCTGATGGATTAATTCGGGATCAGCAACGAGATTGAATAGATTAACTAGGGATCAGCAGTGAGGCCCGGTGGATTAACTAGTGATAAGCAATGAAGGCTGATGGATTAAATAGGGATCAGCAGTGAGGGCTGATGGATTAACTAGGGATCAACAGTGAGGATTGATGAATTTACTAGGGGTCAGCAGTGAGGGCTGATGAATTAACTCGGGATTAGTAGTCATGGCTGATGGATTAACGAGGGATCAGCAGTGAGGCCTGGTGGATTGACTAGTGATCAGCAGTGAGAATTGATGAATTAACTTGGGATGAGCAGTGAATGCTGATGGATTAACTATTGATTAGCAGTGGAGCCTTGTGGATTTACTAGGGATCAGCAGTGAGGCCTGGTCAATTAACTAAGGATCAGCAGTTTGGATTGATGAATTTACTAGAGATCAGCGGTGAGGGCTGATGGATTAACTAGGCCTCGTGGATTAACCAGGTATCAGCAGTAAGTATTGATGAATTAACTAGGGATCAGCAGTGAGGTTTGATGAATTAACCAGGCATCAGCAGTGAGGTCTGGAGGATCAGCTAGGGATCAGCAGTAAGGCCTGGTGGATTAACTAGAGATCAGCAGTGAGGGCTGATGGATTAACTAGGGATCAACAGTGAGGATTCATCAATTGACTAGGGAACAGCAGTGAGGACTGATGGATTAACTAGTGATCAGCAGTAAGGGTTGATGAATTAAATAGGGATCAGCAATGAGGGCTGGTTGATTAACTATGGATCAGCAGTGAGGTCAGGAGGATTGACTAGGAATTTGCAGTATGGCCTGGTGGATAACTAAGGATCAGCAGTGAGGACTGATGAATTAAATAGTGATCATCAGTGAGGCTTGATGAATTAATTGGGGATCATCAGTGAGGATTGTTGAATTAACTAGGGATCGTCAGTGAGGATTGATGAATTAAACAGGGATCAGCAGTGAATGCTGATGGATTATCTACAGATCAGCAGTGAAGCCTGGTGGATTAATTAGGGATCAGCAGTAAGGCCTGGTGGATTAACTAGGGATCAGCAGTGAGGGTTGGTGGATTAAATAGGGATCAGCAAAGAGGTCTGGGGGTTTAACTACAGATCAGCAGTGATGTCTGATGGATTAACTAGGGATCAGTACTAAGGACTGATGAACTAGCTAGGGATCAGCAGTGAGGCCTGGTGGATGAACTCAGGATAAGCAATGAAGGCTGATGAATTAATTGGGGATCAGCTGTGTGGCCCAGTGGATTAACTAGTGATCAGAAAGTGGGGTTGATGTTTTAATGAGGTATCAGCAGTGAGGTCTGATTGATTAACTAGGGATCAACAGTGAGAGGTGAAGAATTTACTAGGGATCAGCAGTGATGCCTTGTGGATTAACTAGGGATCAGCAATGAGGATTGATGAATTAACGTTGGATCAGCAGTGAGGGCTGATGAATTAACTCAGCGTTAGTAGTCAGGTCTAATGGACTAACTAGGAATCAGCAATGAAGGCTGATTGGTTAATTCGGGATCAGCAGTGAGGCCTGGTGGATTAACTAGGGATCAGCAAGTAGGGCTGATGGATTAAATAGGGATCAGCAATGAGAGCTGATGGATTAACTAGGGATCAACAGTGAGGATTGATGAATTTACTAGGGATTAGCAGTGAGGGCTGATGAATTAACTCGGGATTAGTAGTCATGGCTGATGGATTAACGAGGGATCAGCAGTGCGGCCTTGTGGATTTACTAGGTATCAGCAGTGAGGATTGAAGAATTAACTAGGGATCAGCAGTGAGGATTGTTGAATTAACTAGGGATCAACAGTGCGGCCTGGTGGATTAACTAGTGAGCAGCCGTGAGGGCTCTTGGATGAACTAGGGATCAGCAGTGAGGGCTGATGGAATAACTAGGAATCAACAATGCGGACTGGTGGATTAACTAGTGAGCAGCCATGAGGGCTGATGGATGAACTAGTGAGCAGCCGTGAGGGCTGTTTGATTAACTATGATCAACAGTGATGATTCATCAATTAACTAGGGTCAGCAGAGAGGACTGATGGACTAAATAGGGATCAGCAATGAGGGTTTGTGGATTAGCTAAGGATTAGCAGTGAGACCTGGTCGATTAACTTGGGATCAGCAGTGAGGTCTGAAGCATTGACTAGGAATTAGCAGTAAGGCCTGTTTGATAACTAAGGATCAGCAGTGAGGGCTGATGGATTAAGTAGGGATCACCAGTGAGAATTGATGAATTAACTAGGGATCATCAGTGAGGATTGATAAATTAACCAGGGATCAGCAGTGAATGCTGATGGATTATCTACAGATAAGCAGTGAAGCCTGGTGGATTAACTAGAGATCAGCAGTGATGTCTGATGGATTAACTAAGGATCAGTAATGAAGGCTGATGAACTAGCTAGGGATCAGCAGTGAGGCCTGGTGGATGAACTCGGGATAAGCAATGAAGGCTGATGAATTAATTGGGGATCAGCTGTGTGGCCCAGTGGATTAACTAGTGATCAGAAAATAGGGCTGATGTTTTAACGAGGGATCAGCAGTGAGGACTGATGGACTAAATAGGGATTAGCAATGAGGTCTGATGGATTAACTAGGGATCAGTAATGAGGACTGATGAATTAACTAGGGATCAGTAGTGAGGGCTGATGAATTAACTTAGTATTAGCAGTCAGGGCTGATAGATTATCTAGGAATCAGCAGTGAAGTCTGATGGATTCATTCGGGATCAGCAGTGAGGCCTGGTGGATTAACTAGGGATCAGCAAGTAGGGTTGATGTTTTAATTTGGGATCAGCAATGAGGGCAGATGGATTAAATAGGGATCAGCAATGAGGGCTGGTGGATGAACTAGGGATTAGCAATTAGGCCTGGAGGATTAACTAGGGATTAGCAAGTAGGGTTGATGTTTTAATGAGGGATCAGCAGTGAGGTCTGATGGATTAACTAGGGAGTAGCAATGAAGTCTGGTGGTTTAACTAGGGATCAGGAGTGATGTCTGATGGATTAACTAGGGATCAGTAATGAGGGCTGATGACCTAGCTAAGGATCAGCAGTGAGGCCTAGTCTATTAACCAGGGATTAGCAGTGAGGAATTATGTATCAACAAGGGATCAGCAGTGAGGCCTGGTGGTTTAACTCGAGATCAGCAGTGAGGATTGATGAATTAACTAGGGAGCAGCAGTGAGAGCTGGTGGATTTACTAGGGATCACCAGTGAGGATTGATTAATCAACTAGGGAACACCAGTGACTGCTGGTGGATTAATTTGGGATCAGCAGTGAGGCCTGGTGGATTAACTAGGGATCAGCAGTGAGGACTGATGGGTTAAATAGAGATCAGCAATGAGGGTTGGTGGATTAACTAGGGATTAGCAGTGAGGCCTGGTGGATAACTAAGGATCAGCAGTGAGGACTGATGGAATAACTAGGGATCAGCAATGAGGGCTGATGGGTTAAGTAGGGATCAGCAATGAGGGTTAGTGGATTAACTAGGGATTAGCAGTGAGGGTTGATGGGTTAAATAGGGATCAGCAATGAGGGTTGGTGGATTAACTAGGGATTAGCAGTGAGGCCTGTGGATAACTAAGGATCAGCAGTGAGGACTGATGGATTAACTAGGGAGAAGCAATGAAGGCTGATGGATTAATTCGGGATCAGCAATGAGGCCTAGTGGATTAACTAGTGATCAGCAAGTAGGGCTGATGGATTAACTAGCGATCAGCAGTGAGGGCTGGTGGATTCCCTAGAGATCAGCAAGTAGGGCTGATGAATTAAATAGGGATCAGCGATGAAGGTTTATGAATTTACTAGGGATCAGCAGTGAGGGCTAATGGATCAACTCAGGATTAGGAGTCAGGGCTGATGGATTAACTAGGGATCAGCAGTGAGGCCTGGTCGACTGATCAGTGATCAGCAGTGAGAATTGATGAATTAACTAGGGATCAGCAGTGAATGCTGTTGGATTAACTACGGATCAGCAGTGGAGCCTGGTGAATTATGTAAGGATCAGCAGTTTGATTTGATGAATTTACTAACGATCAGTAGTGAGGGCTGATGGATTACCTGGGGATCAGCAGTGAGGCCTGGTGAATTAACTAGGTATCAGCAGTGAGAATTGATGAATTAACTAGGGATCAGCAGTGGGGATTGATAAATTAACTAGGCTTCAGCAGTGAAGGCTGATTGATTAACCAGGGATCAGCAATGAGGACTGATGAATTACCTAGTAATCAGCAATGTGGGCTGATGGATTAACTAGGAATCAGCAGCGAGGATTGGTGAATTAACTAGGGATCAGCAGTCAGAGCTGATGGATTAAATCGGGATCAGCAATGAGGGCTGATGGATTAACTAGGGAGCAGCAGTGAGGATTGATGGATTAACTAGGGATCAGCAGTGAGGCTTGGTGGATTAACTAGGGATCAGCAATGAGGTCTGGTGGATTAACTAGAGATCAGCAATGAGGGCTGATGAACTACGGAGGGGTCATAAGTGAAAATTGATGAATAAACTAGGCTTCAGTAGTGACGGCTGGTGGAGTAACTCACTATCAGCAGTGAGGACTGGAGGATTAACTAGGAATCAGCAGTGAGGCCTCCTAGATTAACCAGGGATTAGCAGTGAGGGCTGATGGATTAAGTTGGGATCAAGAGTTAGTACTTATGAATTAACTAGGGATCAGCAGTGGGAATTGATGAATTAACCAGGGATCAGCAGTGAGGTCTCATGGATTAACTCGTGATCAGCAGTGAGTCCTGGTGCATTAACTCGGGATCAGCAGTGAGGATTGATGAATTAACGAGGAATCAGCAGTGAGAGCTGGTGGATTTACTAGGAATCACCAGTGAGGATTGATTAATCAACTAGGGAACACCAGTGACTGCTGGTGGATTAATTTGGGATTAGCAGTGAGGCCTGGTGGATTAACTAGGGATCATCAGTGAGGACTGATGAATTAACTGGGAATCAGCAGTGAGGGTTGATGGATTAACTAAGGATCAGCAATGAGGGCTGATGGGTTAAATAGGGATCAGCAATGAGGGTTGGTGGATTAACTAGGGATTAGCAGTGAGGTCTGGTGGATAACTAAGGATCAGCAGTGAGGACTGATGGATTAACTAGGGATCAGCAATGAGGGCTGATGGGTTAAATAGGGATCAGCAATGAGGGTTGGTGGATTAACTAGGGATTAGCAGTGAGGCCTGGTGGATAACTAAGGATCAGCAGTGAGGGCTGATGGATTAATTAGGGATCAACAGTGAAGACTGATGAATTAACTAGGGATCAGCAGTGAGAATTGATGAATTAACTAGGGATCATCAGTGAGGATTGATGAATTAACCAGGGATCAGCAGTGAATGCTGATGGATTATCTACAGATCAGAAGTGAAGCCTAGTGGATTAACTAGGGATAAGCCGTGAGGTCCTGAGGATAGACTGGGAATCAGCAATGATGACTGATGAATTAACGAGGGATCAGCAGTGAGGACTGGTGGCTTAACTCGGGATCAGCAGTGAGGATTGATAACTTAACGAGGGATCAGCAGTGAGGACTGATGGATTAACTAAGAATCACCAGTGAGGATTGATTAATCAACTAGGGAACACCAGTGAGTGCTGGTGGATTAATTTGGGATCAGCAGTGATGTCTAGTGGATTAACTAGGTACCAGCAATGATGTCTGGTGGTTTAACTAGGGATCAGCAGTGAGGTCTGATGGATTAACTAGGGAGCAGCAATGAGGTCTGCTGGTTGAACTAGTGATCAGCAGTGATGTCTGATGGATTAACTAGGGATCAGTAATGAGGGCTGAAGAACTAGCTAGGGATCAGCAGTGAGGCCTGGTTGATTAACTTGGGATAAGCAATGAAGGCTGATGGATTCATTCAGGATCAGCAGTGAGGCCTAGTTGATTAACTTGTGATCCGAAAATAGGGCTGGTGGATTAACTAGGGTTCAGCAATGAGGGCTGATGAACTACCGAGGGATTTTAATGAGGATTGATGAATTAACTACTCTTCAGAAGTGAGGGCTGATAAATTAACTAGGGATCAGCAGTGAGGGCTGGCGGATTAACTAGGAATCAGCAGTGAGGCCTGGTGTATTAACTGGGGATCAGCTGTGAGGCCTGGTATATTAACTAGGGATCAGCAGTGAGGCCTGGCGGATTAACTAGGAATCAGCAGTGAGGCCTGGTGTATTAACTAGGGATCAGCTGTGAGGCCTGGTGGATTAACTAGGGATAAACAGTGAGGATTGATTACTTAATTCGGGATCAGCAGTGAGGGCTGATGTATTAACCTCGGATCAGCAGTGAGAGCTGCTGAATTAACTAGGATTCAGCAGTGAGGATTGATGAATTAACTAGGGATCAGCAGTGTGGCCTGGTGGATTAACTGGGGATCAGTAATGAGGGCTGATGGATTAACTGGGGATCAGCAGTGAGAATTGATGAATTAACTAGGGATCAGCAGTGAGGGCTGATGGATGAACTAGGGATCAGCAGTGAGGCTTGGTGGATTAAATCGAGATCAGCAATGAAGGCTGATGGATTAACTAGAGATCACCAGTGAGGATTGATTAATCAACTCGTGCTCACCAGTGAGTGCTCTTGGATCATCTAGGGATCAGCAGTGATGTCTGGTGGATTAAATAGGGATCAGCAGTGATGTCTGGTGGATTAAATAGGGATCAGCAGTGATGTCTGCTGGATTAAATAGGGATCAGCAGTGATGTCTGGTGGATTAACTAGGGATCAGCAGTGAGGTCTGCTGGATTAAATAGGGATCAGCAATGAGGTCTGATGGATTAACTCGGGGGAAGCAATGAAGGCTGATGGATTAATTCGGGATCAGCAATGAGGCCTAGTGGATTCCCTAGAGTTCAGCAAGTAGGGCTGATGGATTAACTAGGGATCAGCAGTGAGGGCTGGTGGATTCCCTAGAGATCAACAAGTAGGGCTGATGAATGAAATAGGGATCAGCGATGAAGGTTTATGAATTTACTAGGGGTCAACAGTGAGGGCTGATGGGTCAACTCGGGATTAGGAGTCAGGGCTGATGGATTAACTAGGGATCAGCAGTGAGGCCTGGTCGATTGACTAGTGATCAGCAGTGAGAATTGATGAATTAACTAGGGATCAGCAGTGAATGCTGTTGGATTAACTACGGATCAGCAGTGGAGCCTGGTGAATTACGTAAGGATCAGCAGTTCGATTTGATGAATTTACTAGCGATCAGCAGTGAGGGCTGATGGATTACGTGGGGATCAGCAGTGAGGCCTGGTGGCTTAACTAGGTATCAGCAGTGAGAATTGATGAATTAACTAGGGATCAGCAGTGGGGATTGATAAATTAACTAGGCTTCAGCAGTGAGGGCTGATTGATTAACCAGGGATCAGCAATGAGGACTGATGAATTACCTAGTAATCAGCAATGTGGGCTGATGGATTAACTAGGAATCAGCAGTGAGGATTGATGAATTAACTAGGGATCAGCATTGAGGGCAGATGGATTAAAGTGGGATCAGCAATGAGGGCTGATGGATTAAATAGGAATCAGCAGTGAGGATTGGTGAATTAACTAGGGATCAGCAGTGAGGCCTGGTGCATTAACTGGGGTTCAGCAATGAGGGCTGGTGGATTACCTAGTAATCAGCAATGTGGGCTGATGGATTAACTAGGAATCACTTTTGAGGCTTGGTGCATTAACTAGGGATCAGCAATGAGGGCTGATGGGTTAAATAGGGAGCAGCAATGAGGGTTGGTGGATTAACTAAGGATTAGCAGTGAGGCCTGGTGAATAACTAAGGATCAGCAGTGAGGACTGATGGATTAACTAGGGATCAGCAATGAGGGCTGATGGGTTAAATAGGGATCAGCAATGAGGGTTGGTGGATTAACTAAGGATTAGCAGTGAGGCCTGGTGGATAACTAAGGATCAGCAGTGAGAATTGATGAATTAACTAGGGATCAGCAGTGAATGCTGATGGATTATCTACAGATCAGAAGTGAAGCCTAGTGGATTAACTAGGGATAAGCCGTGAGGTCCTGAGGATTGACTGGGAATCAGCAGTGAGGACTGATGAATTAACGAGGGATCAGCAGTGAGGACTGGTGGCTTAACTCGGGATCAGCAGTGAGGATTGATAAATTAACCAGGGATCAGCAATGAGGACTGATGAATTACCTAGTAATCAGCAATGTGGGCTGATGGATTAACTAGGAATCAGCAGCGAGGATTGGTGAATTAACTAGGGATCAGCAGTCAGGGCTGATGGATTAAATCGGGATCAGCAATGAGGGCTGATGGATTAACTAGGAATCAGCAGCGAGGACTTGTGAATTAACTAGGGATCAGCAGTGAGGCTTGGTGGATTAACTAGGGATCAGCAATGAGGTCTGGTGGATTAACCAGAGATCAGCAATGAGGGCTGATGAATTACGGAGGGGTCATAAGTGAGGATTGATGAATAAACTAGGCTTCAGTAGTGACAGCTGGTGGATTAACTCATTATCAACAGTGAGGAATGGAGGATTAACTAGGAATCAGCAGTGAGGCCTCGTAGATTTACCAGGGATTAGCAGTGAGGGCTGATGGATTATGTTGGGATCAAGAGTTAGTACTTCTGAATTAACTAGGGATCAGCAGTGGGAATTGATGAATTAACCAGGGATCAACAGTGAGGTCTCATGATTAACTCGTGATCAGCAGTGAGTCCTGGTGCATTAACTCGGGATCAGCAGTGAGGATTGATGAATTAATGAGGAATCAGCAGTGAGAGCTGGTGGATTTACTAGGGATCACCAGTGAGGATTGATTAATCAACTAGGGAACACCAGTGACTGCTGGTGGATTAACTTGGGATCAGCAGTGAGGCCTGGTGGATTAACTAGGGATCATCAGTGAGGACTGATGAATTAACTAGGGAAAAGCAATGAGAGCTGATGGATTAATTCGGGATCAGCAATGAGGGCTGGTGGATTCCCTAGAGATCAGCAAGTAGGGCTGATGGATTAACTAGGGATCAGCAGTGAGGGCTGGTGGATTCCCTAGAGATCAGCAAGTAGGGCTGATGAATTAAATAGGGATCAGCGATGAAGGTTTATGAATTTACTAGGGATCAACAGTGAGGGCTGATGGGTCAACTCGGGATTAGGAGTCAGGGCTGATGGATTAACTAGGGATCAGCAGTGAGGCCTGGTCGATTGACCAGTGATCAGCAGTGGGGACTGATGAATTAACTAGGCTTCAGCAGTGAGGGCTGATTGATTAACCAGGGCTCAGCAATGAGGACTGATGAATTACCTAGTAATCAGCAATGTGGGCTGATGGATTAACTAGGAATCAGCAGTGAGGATTGATGAATTAACTAGGGATCAGCAGTGAGGGCAGATGGAATAAAAGCAGGATCAGCAATGAGGGCTGATGGATTAACTAGGAATCAGCAGTGAGGATTGGTGAATTAACTAGGGATCAGCAGTAAGGGCTGATGGATTAAATCAGGATCAGCAATGAGGGCTGCTGAATTAACTAGGATTCAGCAGTGAGGATTGATGAATTAACTAGGGATCAGCAGTGAGGCCTGGTGGATTAACTGGGGATCAGCAATGAGGGCTGGTGGATTAACTAGGGAGCAGCAGTGAGAATTGATGGATTAACTAGGGATCACCAGTGAGGCTTGGTGCATTAACTAGGGATCAGCAATGAGGGCTGATGGGTTAAATAGGGATCAGCAATGAGGGTTGGTGGATTAACTAAGGATTAGTAGTGAGGCCTGGTGAATAACTAAGGATCAGCAGTGAGGACTGATGGATTAATTAGGGATTAACAGTGAAGACTGATCAATTAACTAGGGATCAGCAGTGAGAATTGATGAATTAACTAGGGATCAGCAGTGAATGCTGATGGATTATCTACAGATCAGAAGTGAAGCCTAGTGGATTAACTAGGGATAAGCCGTGAGGTCCTGAGGATTGACTGGGAATCAGCAGTGAGGACTGATGAATTAACGAGGGATCAGCAGTGAGGACTGGTGGCTTAACTCGGGATCAGCAGTGAGGATTGATAAATTAACCAGGGATCAGCAATGAGGACTGATGAATTACCTAGTAATCAGCAATGTGGGCTGATGGATTAACTAGGAATCAGCAGCGAGGATTGGTGAATTAACTAGGGATCAGCAGTCAGGGCTGATGGATTAAATCGGGATCAGCAATGAGGGCTGATGGATTAACTAGGAATCAGCAGCGAGGACTT